>JAWZYV010002491.1:0-702234 GCA_038373885.1 Cheiracanthium punctorium | reverse complement strand
ATTACAGAAATAATTCAGCAATCAAAATTAATTGAATGTCAACAATATTATTTGAATTGTCTTAGACTGAACAAGTGTAAAGTAAGCTTTATTTAAGGGGAATAGATGAAGTGAATATTATCAAATACAATGAAGAACCGTTCTGATTATACCATCTTTAAAATAAAACAAACTACATTAAAATCGGCTCATCCATTTGGGATCTATTTTGCCACACACACATCCAACTTTTAGAAAAAAAAACCAGGCATTTAGTATCTTAGAATGAAAATTTAATAAACTAAATTCATATTCTGAAAAAATTTAAGGACCCCTTAAAATGGGGTGTCTGGGGCATGTGCCCTCCTTGCTCCTGAGATAATCATGGTCTTATCATCACAGGATTTTCAGTAGTATTTGACTTAATTATTAAAATATATTTTTCAGCAATTTGTACATAAATGCACCTAAAATTATTTATCAGATTTTAAATTTTGAAATAATGTACAGTAGATAAACAGTCTTAATTCACCATTACTGTGATATTAAGATGCTGACACATTAAAAATATTTGTTAGTACAATATGAGGGAAATTTATAATATACACACAATACTGTGTGGATACATTTTAAATATATTTAATTTAATTCATTAACATGGACAATATAATGGATAAATGTTGCTAATTTTTACCAATATTAGTTTTTATTTCCAATATAATAACAATGTGAAGGATTGAGTATATTAGCATTAGAAAAATAATAAAATGGTATAAAAATATTTTTAAAAATTACTTGTCAATATTAAGAATACATTATAAATATTTCGAATTTTTACTTATTATTGTGAACACATTGTAAAGATATTTGGGCTAACTTACTAACTTGCTACTATTAAAAACTTTATCAGTAATGGAATTACTTCAGAAACATTTCCAGTGTATAGCCAATATTGTGGATATATTTCATATGTTAATTAAATTCAATAGAAAAAATTAGCATAATTTTGAATTGGTATCTAGGCTAAAAGGTAAGTTTTACCAATTTGAGAATTTTATTTACCAATATTGATACACAACAGAAGACATAAAATCTACCATACCAAAATCTGCAAGGCTCTAAAATTAATAATGTATTACTAAATTTAATATTGTAACACTTACCTTTATTAACAGTAAAATAAAAAAAATCCGTTACTATACTATTGAATTATCCTTAAACAGTATACAAACTTTTCAATTCCAAAAATCTCGCATTTAACACCAAAAACAATAACTTTTTTTCTGCGTTGAAAAGGTTTACTAGCACAAGTATCCCTTGTGTTTTTCGTACTACTAATGAAAGCTCACACATTCTGAATCACCTGCTACTTTCAGCTGGTTTCCCTGATTTAAAAGTGGACTTTCCTGAGGCCATCTGGGGTGTTCGATCGTAAATTATCCACTTTACCATATGAGAGAGAGGTTTGTGTATGTGTAAAAAGTGGAGAGGGAAATATTACACCACAACAACAGAGCGGTTATTTTGATCTAACAACGTATATATGTATATTCTAAGCGTGAATCTGTGCTAGAATGTGCAATAAGATAAAATGATGCACATAGACATATTGAAATTTAATCACAAAATATTTTTTTCCCACGTTTATAATTTATTTTAATATAAATTGCATACAATATATAATTGATCATTATTTTCTGCTTTTGATTTAAAATTTTGTTTATACTATTTGCAACAGGCGCGTATCCTTCCTAAAAATCTGACCCTTTACTTAGTTTAAAATTTGATACTGAGGCTACAGTTGAAACAGCTTGCTTACAATTTGATACACAGGTTAGAGCCCTCTCCACCCCCGAAATAAAATCCTGACTGCACCACCGATTTACAAACACGCATCAAAACATGCTCAAATATTATATACAGAAACAAAAAACGAATGCAAGATTTCAGCTATATAAGCATAAATAACATACTACGATCAAGTATAGAGACGGATCCAAAGATCAATTTCTCGGAAGGGTATAAAATTAAAAGAAGCAGGCTTGTTTAAGTCTTAAAAACAAAATGTATAGTAAAGCAAAATGTTAACCCTAACCAAAGCAATGTCTGTCGGAAGAGCTGTCCGACACTGAATCAATGTATCTTATATGTTGTGAATTATCAAATTTTAAATAACATTTACAATAATTGAAAAGTTATAAGGTTTTACTTACTTGTGTTAGCTAAAAGTATTCCATTACTTGTATGCAGTTGGTACTTCGCAACTGCAGTCCAATTCCAATATGGCGTCGTTTGGGTGTGGAAGCAACGCACTCACTCCTGCTGAAGTGAACGCATCATGGGAAATGTGGTGACTCTCTTGCTAGAGTGAGCAGATAGCGCCTTCACCCTTACTCTAAGAGTGACATTGTCTCACTCTTGCAGTTAGGGTGACAGAATCCTATCGATGAAGAGTCATAATGCAGTTTTCTCACTCTTATCTCACTCTATCTGGGATCATTTGCCGGTGACTTTTTGTAAGAGTGACAATGTCACTCTAAATTTTTAAGAGAGTACATTTCTTAGAAAAGTTGGCGAAAAATATTCAAATGTAGTGCAGCTGTGTACGTATTATTAATTCCATTCCACAATTGAGATGAACCGATGTCACTAGCGTATGCATAGCTATTTTTTTTTTTAAATTCCGCCAAACAAAGTATTGCGTATTGACTTTAGTGTCAAGTTTAATTTGTGGTTTGAGCTATTGGCCATCGACTGGCAGCGTTAATTTCGCCAATATGGCAGTTCTAGCATAGTAAACATGAATAACTCATTTCATGTTCTATTTTTAACATTGCTATAATTTCCGTAGCAACGGAATCCATTGTTGCCACTTAAGTTGTTAAATTTAACAATTAAGTGAAACCACTCATTTCTACAGCTTTTAAGACTCGAAAAAGTGAAAGCGCATCAAACGTGAAATAAATAGAACTGTAACAGACTTGCACTTTAAAAATAATCGAAGTTTTCATGCAATTCTACATATCTTTAATTTTATTTCCTTCGCGTGTGGATGTCATTTTCTACGTCATTTTTGCTGTTTTGCTCGCAGATTATCCGGAGCAGCACATAACCTCTAATGTATTTGCTCCTCCGAGCATAAGCAAGATCGTATGTCCGGCGCGTATTTGTGAAACCCCACTGTGTTAATCAGATTTTTCTGGTGTCAGATTTTTTAGACCATTTTTTACCGCGGAGATTCCGATCCTGAAGTATATTGATCACTGATAAATGAAAAAAAAAAGATCAATTATATGCAAGCAGGAGTAGCCAAAAAATTTTCATGGGAATATTACGGGAGTGAAGAATATACAATTTGTATGGCAAAAAACTCCACATGGGGGGTTATGACCCCCTATCTCCTCCTTGGCTACGCCACTGTACGCAAGCATCAGTTGTCACGTCATGAAAAACCGTCGTAGATGGCAAACTCCGAAGTTGTTCTGAGGGTTATACAAAATTAAAAATTTTGCTTTTAGTAAATTTTACTTTTGATACAGTTCGAATCAAAAGTAAAATTAAATTTTACTTTTGATTCGGTTTTAATACATTTCGGTCACCAAGGTAAGATGAAATATTACTAAATACGGCAACCCAGAATTTTCTTAGCTATTGAATTTGACACTATGCAACTACAGTAGATTCCCTATAACACGGTAGATACGTTCCGTGTTATAGGAATCCGTGTTGTACGGGTCCTGCGCTATACTCCACCTGGAGTGCGGACTGCGCGGTATAAGCGCGGCAAAACTTATTTGCGCTCCGTAAAAATGCAATGATGTTTGGTATTGCCATTCAAAAGGAATGTTAATTACAGGAGCTAAGGCGTCATAATATCAGAACATATGTCTTATATCATCGTGCTGTACGAGTCTCTTTTAACGTGTTACACGAAAACGATCGTAATGTTTTCGTCGTGTTCTAAGAATTCGTGTTGTAGACCCATGTTATAAAGGGGTCAACTGTAATCCGTAAAAAATGAAAAATGAAATTACTTATTTATTTAGCGCGAATTGACAGTAAGATAAACGTCACTTTTATGTAACAAGTGTGATACTGCATTAAGAGTTCAATAAGGATAATAAGCTTTCTCTCAGAAGTTACATCACGAACGTTTTCATTTACAAAAGCGACATGATTTTCACCGGAGCAGGGTACATTTTTGGCTTTTAAACGTAAATGATGCATCCATTGTTTCATGTAGGTTTTTTAATTTAGGTAAAATTTAATAAAGTCGTGTGTAACATAACTGCGCTAATGCATTGTCCACGCTTTGAAAAATGCAAGATAAAATTGTTGTCAACATCATGTAATGTTATTTATGTGGTATATACTATATATACTAAACCTCAATGTGGTATATACTAAACCTCACGAAACGAATTATTTGATGTAGAAATCAGGCATTTTTCGAAAGAGAAAAGTTTTGTCTGCATACCATAAAGTTCTTTCTTTTTTGATCGCCAGTCACATTGACGTAGTTTTTGTGTCATGTTGCAATCGTCTAAAATTTGCACTCATGACGTCAACTTTTAGTCACGATTCAAGTATTTTTTCACGTTTTGAGATTCCTCATTACTGGGTTTAATTCGAATTATATATGTGTAACGAAAATATGCGTTTCCCACCGTGCGGAGAACGGGAAAGCAGCTAGTATAATATTAAAATGCTAAGGCTCCTCGCGACAGATTCTGGAAGGTGTTTCTGATGCGCTTTGACCATAATACTATCCTCGACCAATCAGTAACCAGAGTAAAAGCCTGTCTCCAAACATAAGTACGGCATTTCATAAGTTATTACTTCATTTTCACGTCATATTAAACAGCATGAAAAAGAATTAAGTCGAAATGTATGTTTTAAAAATTCTTAAATTTTAAATTGGTAATACGATCGCGTGGATAACAGGAGTTTAAGATTTCAGGTGATGCGCTTTTCCGAAATGATATAAATAGCTGTATTCATTTGGCAATTTTCTTCTGAAAGGATCGATTTGATGATGTCAGATTCTGAATCAGTTGAGCACAATCACCAATCAGTTTCGTTCCCACTTTCGCCAGCCTAAAATATCGTCGCACTTTGGCGAGTTTTACAGTCATGGGTTTGAGGAGTTATTGTTATGCACAAGTTTCAACGCTTGACAAACCAACTAGATGAAAACGAAAGATAACAAATTAGCGATAAACGCGCCAGTTAAAGAATTTGAAGACACTTAATTATTAAAACTACATTCATTGGCAACCCCCCCCCAAAAAAAAGAAGAATATGGGGATAATACCGTAAGCGAGTGTCCGTCGCCAAAGCTTACTATAAGTAGTAAACATTCCTGGCAGCGTTGCCAATCGAGATTAGCTATTCGGCAATCCTTCCGACGGAGTCGTGCTGTTTTATGATGTCATGAGAAACTATGCTGTTCGAAGGAATTATGTAATTGGTTGAACGAATTTCAAGGAGTTTAACTATGATTCAATATCTTGGAGGAGAGTTCAATATATGTATTTTTGAGTTGTTTGTGGGGAGTTGTATGTGTGTGTGGAGGGGGGGGGGATGTAGTCGGTTTATTTGAGTGTTTCTCTATTAATTTATAACTGCTATTTTAACGTTTTAAGGGAAATTTTACTGTATAATTATGTGCAGAAACATATTTTAGCATTTTGCATAATTTGAAGGTTATGGTTTATTTATTTTAGAACGTGCCTAGAGCTAGTGGATATGAAACTTCATTCCTTCATGTTTAAGAGTTTTACCTGCAGATGCTTCCAAACACGGGAAGGTTTTTGATGGAAATTCTGTATACATAAAGTTTGCGTTTTAAAATACGTATTTTTACTATGTAGGTATATTTATTTAAATTACTAAAATAATGCATATTTCAATGTTAATGCTTTAGATTAGGGGAAGTCAAGAAATAACATTAGAATATTTAATAATTTTTACAACGTATTTAAATCCTGTTTGTATGTGAATATATTTATAAGCAGTTTAGTCTAACATACAGTTTCCGAAAACCAATATATTTATAAGTAATTGCTGTAAGGTATATTAACTAGAATGTTTAAAACACTATGACTCCAAAAAATACTCAAATTCAATTGGATGTTATTAACCTTATTTTTTTTCTGAAGTTTAAACTAAAGACCCACGATTGTTTCTCGAATATTATATTTAAAGGATACGCAAATAAACAAATTAGGAAATGAGCTTGAGATAAGATCTTCAGATCTTCAGATCGAAAATATCTACCTTGACACTGAAATGTACAATTAATTTACAACACAGTCGGAGAAAGTTTCATTTATTAAAGAGAACCAAGAGATGAATTATCTGAGATAGAATATTAAAAAAGTATTAAGTTATATCACACTGCATGCATTCATACACACACACAGATATATATATATATATATCGATAGATAGATAGAGAGAGAGCGCTAAATTTCTAAAAGCTTAAATTTATGCATTTATATTTTAAAACATATTTAATATGGTAAATATTTACACATACTCTTTCAAATGCAAAAAACTGTCATGTTTCAGTAACTGTAGCACCCTGATTCTCATTCTAATTTTGCAGCAAATATCATAGCTTGCCAACTTTTCCGGAATATAATTTACCACTTTTTGTAAACCATACATTTTGTTAAACATTTTTTCAAAATGTCAATCGCCTCGCACACTGAACTCTGAAATTGGGCTGTGTTCTAAGTCGAAAACTTTTCTTTAGAAAAAGTGATTAATTGTACTAAGTAAATGTCGGTAGCTATGAAATATTTGTATTTTTTGCTTCAGTGTTTGTTTCGATGTCAACTGACTTTCGATGTTTTCAGGTTGTTTGTGAAGGCCGGTAAGCTAAAAGTAAAATATGTACTGAGTTGGTTAACGACAACGGTTTTTCCAAGAATAATGATTGATATTGGAACAATAAAATCAAAGCTCTGAACAGACAGTGTGGTTTGTTCCTACCCTAATACATTGACAATATGAATTTCAAGCTTCAGCAGCTGACAATAGCCGTTAAGCTACTGACAGAGAATTTTGAACACTAAATTGAAGACTCTAAAACTTCGAGTACTCCAGATTCTTTCGTGAAGTGTAAGCATGGAACTTTTAAAAAATAAGGGTAATGCATGCATCTGTCTTGATTTTATAAGCTTATTCAGTGAAAAAGTTCCTTCTTTTTCATATAAAAGGCAATATTTTTTATATTGCGCACATTTAATAAAGGAAATCGATAAAATTAGCTATTTTAGATATAGTTTTATGAAACATTATTTTTAAATATGGTAATAAAGCATTTATGACAACATAAAAAATAGATTATAAGAAAGTGACAGCATATGAATACTTAAAGTATTTAAGAATTTTTATTAAAGGGAAGAACACTCTCATGATCAAAATGTTTTTTGATGGATTGGTTAAACATTTCCAGACAGCTGTGAAACCATTAGTGCTTATATGTTTTTCAGTTTTTTGTAAATTTTGCAATATATTATGGGTCATGGGTCGAAAATGATTTAATATAGACAAGGTGTTTATAATTAAAGTCCTACATCCAAAATGCTGTAAAAAAAGAAAGAAACAGTGAACAGAACGACTTAATTTGAACTGAATATACCTGAAGTTGGAACTGTGTGATTCAAGAAAAGAAAAAGTTCCGGGACATGTATCAATAAATTGCGCTTTTTTCAGAATAACGAAATTCGATTTGGAGACAAGTAAAATTTTGAAACGAAACACAATGAGTGTGTGCGAGTTGAACAATAAGAGAATTGTGCATTAGTTTTTTTTTTTTTTTTTTTTTTTTTGGTATTCGACGAAAATAATGACTTCGAATTCATTGAACAGTCGTGACATTATTAGTGGAAGGTCAATCCAGCGCGACATGATCGTACCACATTAAATGACAAAAGTCGGATTTTATTTTACTTTGGGCCAAGAATCTCATTAAAAGCACATAACGGTTCAGTTTTCAACTGTCTTTCGTCAGAATCGTGACCTTCGGAAACAATGCCTGCTGGCAAATTAGGTCATCTTAAAAGTTGGATTTAAGGCATATAATTAAAATTTGTATGTCCTTGTTGCTCATAGTTATTATATAAAACGTATTGTTTCTTAATTTTATCTTGATGTTTTTATTGATTAAATATTATACTAAAAACTTGTTTAGGAATTTTAATCGCATCTTCCGATTTTAAGTATATGCAATTTTAACTGCTGTACTATAGATATATTTAAGAAATGATAAATTTGATAAAATGGAAATGAGCAACCATAATCTTAATTTTGCTTTACAAATTTTCAATTTAAACCTCAGTCGGCTTGCTTAGTGTTGATCCTTGTTAATTCGGTACACCTGTTTGCGAAGGTCCAAGACATTCTTAAACTTTTATGGAATGTGGGAAAACCCTCTATGAAAGCAGTTATTTTCGGCTGTCTATACGGAAATGGTTTCACTTCGAACTACAACATATTCATGCACCCTTTAATGATCGTAAATTTTATAGAATCTGCTAGTCGCTCTTGTTATAAAAGAGCTTCACAAGCAGAGTGTGATTCTACCTAAAGATATTTATAAAAAAGCGATATGAAACCCCCCGTATTTTTATGAAAGATGCACAAGCTGTCATGCATATGAATGCTTTTTTTAAATTTGCATAGTATGCCGCTAGCAGCACCATTTATCGATACACTTTGGGACTTGTTTCCTTATGTCATACCATTTCCCTTTTTTCAAGTATATTCCGTTCAAATATGAAGTCCATCTGAAAATCGGTTCTTCTTTAACAGCATTTTAAATGTGAGATTTTAATTATAATTACCCTGTATATATATTTGTATATCTTCATTTGAACTTTTATTATTATTCCATAATGTATATGGGATAAATAGTTTAGTGAAGAAATATTCTTTTTATACATTTCCTATAAATTTTCAGAAAGCACTAATGAGACATTTATGTTGCAAGGCATTTCATTCTGATTCATGTGGTGCATAGGTTACGTAAGTTATCATTCTAAGTTATTCAAATTTCCTCTAATTTTGAATCCATTAAAAAAACTAAATGAGCATTTTACGTAGAAAATACCACAAGGGGACATTCTCGTCACCTGTATAAAAAACCAATACAAGGCGTATTCTCTTAATGAGCAAACAAATTTAAGAGCACAGATTTTACTCGATTACAGCTCTTTATGAAATTATATCTCATTTAGAGCCTTCATTTCTCCTTATAAACAAATGTATACAGTTGACGTGTTAGTGTGAAAATTTAAATATGTGACAGATTTTCTTTTAAGGTAGCATAATTTGTGAATGTTTTTATGATTTTCTGTGTAATGATTTCGGGATTGTTCTTTAATTTGATTAGCTTCAAGTAAATTATTTTCAGACTTTTAAGAATTGCGTAGACGTAATATGATTATTGCTTCATTGTTTTGAAAAATATGTCTCATTCGTCTTGCAATTCAATAACATAAATGTTTTCGTCACAGTGAATTTAAATATTTCCCCAAAAATACACCGCACACTTTAGAGTTAAAAGTTATTTACAAACCTCATATACTTCTTAAAAATAACTTCAAATCACTTTTTTTTCAACATAAATAATGATTCAGTTTTCACTATCGCATAAAACAGTTTTAGAAATGTCATTGGGAATATGAGAACGGAATATAAAGGTACATGGTAAAAAAATATATATAATCTATCTAGCACTCTTTTTCTGAAGAGGGATTTCTCAAAAGCATCCCATTAAGGAAGATATGAAGAAATTTAAACGATAAACCACCGTTTTCTTCGGGAATTAAAGATATAATGGAGACGATTACACGTTTAAAAAGTAGTAGAAAGAAGTTTTAAGTCTGTTATGTTATAAAGTCAGAGAGATACCTTAGAGAATAAGAGCAGTGAAATTCATTCATTTTTTAAGTATTTAAAAGGAGTATTCGAGAAACTATGTAAACTCAAGTAAATAGCATAAATGCTAAAAGCACAACGCGCATTATAAAGCGCAGCATATATTTTCAGTGCGAGCGTGAAACATGAAATTACTGATGAAATGAGGATTCAAGAAGTCTATAGATCGTTAAATTTTCTATTGAATAAATATTTATGATAAAAAATAATAATAATAGTTTATGTCTTAGGTTCAACAGTTCTTCAAGATTTTAAACTTCATTAAACAGTATAACGGGTCTTAAAGTTTACATTTCTCTGAAAATAAAATTTCTCTAAATAGTCGAAAGTAATGCTCAGATTTGAATGCGTAACCTCATATTTTCAATACTAGATTTAAATTTTAGTTAATCTTATACTTTCTTAATTGTTTTTAAATGTCATTTGTTATAGTTATTATTTTATAAATATAATTTACTGTTAATTTTAAATAAGTCAGCTTAAGGCTAATGAATCAGTACGAATTCGTAAAGGGACTTTCCCGCATATTTCATACATCAGAATAAATTATACAAGTCTTCAAAGAAAACTATACGTTTATACATAAAGTGCTTAATTTTCTATTAACATTTTCTCTTTTACTGAAGAGTAATAATACAAGGATATGTTTTGCTTTTTAATGCAGAAAAAGAACTTTTTCCTTTAAAAATGCATTTTATTTAGATATTTTTAAAGCTTTTCATTAATTATTTTAACGTATGTGTTACCAAATAAATTCATAACCATTTTACTTAAAAATTTGTTATTTGTTGAGATTTAACAATTTATTAGGCTACTATACTTGAAATTGTTAAACAACCAATGCTTTACTCATGCTCCATGTTACTCGTTTCTAAATATAGAGCTGAATATTCAAAGATATGAACAATTAAACATTTACCTCGCAAACTGAAGTGTATTCTCTCTAGATTTTTCAAAATTCCTAACTTGTTAATTATTTTCCTTTTAAGACATATTGCAAAATAATTAAAAAAATGCTTTCACATGAATATATATCTGGAAAGACATATTCACGGGATGAGTTGGAGTGAAATCATTTATAAAATTTTTAAATATGAATTACTCCTTCTTTTAGGACAACACTGCAATACCCCTGGTGAATCCTCATAATTGAACGCAACATATAAGTATTGTAATGGAAACAAGCCTCGAATTGTTTTGGGTTAGTGCAAAATGGTTTTGCATCACAAGTGCATTTTACATAGACGTACATTGATATTTATCATTTTATACACTCTTCTTTAAGTTATCTCAGGAATTGTCGGTTTCCTTTGAGCTTCTCAGTTGTAAACAAAGAGAGTGATCGATTTTCAAATACCTTACATTTTATATAAACTTTCAAACGGCTGTGAATTTAATTTACACTAGGATTCAAAATGACTCTAGAATCCCAAAGGATTTCTTTTCTACTGAAAAATCAGAGCCATTTTATTCTTATTTATTTCCTACACCATTTCGAACTTCAAATCATTGAGTAAATGGTGAACTAAATTTTTAATAATTTAAATGCCATTCAATTACTTGCTTTTTAGACATATGCTCATTAATCTCTCCCAAATTTCTCTGTCATTCAGATTTGCCGTTTATTCCTCAGAGATGGCTGAAAAACAAACACAGGAGTTTAACTCAAAGATAAATTCATGCTTTTCCGATTGAAGAGAACAAAGGATAATTTTTTTTACCGCTAAAAATACCCGTCTAATCGAAAAGTGGGAAACCATTCTGTTGTTATAGGATATTTCTTAAATAAGTGAGAAGTATGATGTTTAGACCATGTTGCTGTTTTGAAAAATTCTGAAAGCTATCTGCATCATCAAAAAAATAAATGTAACAATGTTCTGTATTGTATTTTATACTATTTAATTTTGTGCATGTTATTTTTTAATCGATTAATCAGTTAGAATAATCTCAAAGTAAAAGTACTTCGCCTTTTATGTATATGTAATTTGATACAATTTGTTAAAAAAGGTGTTTTAAAAGTTTTAAAAATAACAGAATATCTAGTTGTACAATTGTTTTTTTTTCAATAATCATTTGTTCAAATTTGAGCAATTACATTAGGATTCCCTAATTTTCATTTTTCTATTTGTTTTATTATTTCTTGCGGAATTTGAATGACTAATCCGATTTCATTTTGAAAAAAATAAATGAAAAATTTCAGTTGCTGTCACTTATAACTATCTTCGTACGTATATTCATCAAATTAATGCTCAAAAGTAATATAAAATTAATTATCTCTTCACAAAATACTATAAGTTATTTCAGTTAATATTCTATTCCCAGTTTAATATTTAGTATATTGTGATCATGGAGATTTATACAACAATAGCATTTAATGCTGTTTAAATGATTCAACGTATTCGGGCATTTAGCTTTTAAACATTTTCTCCGACATCTAAAAGATTTAATTCATTTTTACAGCTGGCAACTTTTATGGAATATGATTCATCACTTTTTCTGAACAGTAACCTTTTAAAATATTTTAGAAATTTACTGCTCATTGTAATAGGGGAATCATAATCTTTAAAATTTGGCAGATTTGCAGTTCCAGAAATTTATTACATGTTAATGAATCACAGTTTCTAATAAAAAGAGGAACATAATTTTTCCACTTATTCATTTATGATAAATTAAACAAAATCTTGCAAAATAAATGAATGATCAAAAAGAAAATGTAGATATAAAACTCAACTGACGGATTAACTTCCTTAAGAAATAGTACCTCTATTTAACAGTTTGCAAATCATTTTTTATGAGAGTTTTCAGAAAAACACGCATTTCTTATAAATCATTAAAAAACTCCACGAGTTTAGAAAATGTAATTAATTATCGGTGCATTAGACCAGCGTTTCCCAACCGGTGGGGCGTGACAGAAACAGTAAAATGTATGTTTTAAAAAATCAATTTATTTGTTCTTATTTATACTCCAAAACATATCTATTTTCGCTTAAAATGTTCATTTAAACTTTATTGATAACATTATTTTGTAGAAAAGTGTATACAATGTTCATTGTTGAAGAATAAAACTCTGAATGTATGCTAAAAATTGCGAGTGAGGGGAGAGACATTGTAAGTTAGCCTTTGTTGGAGGGGGGGGGCACAGGCGAGAAGCTAAAAGGCTGAATTAGATTACACTTTAGTGACACTGATAAGCTGATATATTTTAAGTCACTGTAGAATTCTATACCCTGACAATGGATTTCTCAGGGCATGTAAAACCACCTCTTCCGATACATGCAAAGTACAAACAGGATGTCCACTAATCTTCTTTGTCACTTCTTAATTTCCTAACGGCTGCAGTTATATATTCATAAAAGTGGTGTCCCGATATAGTAAAGTAGCATTGCACTACTGAATGAAACCGCTTACGGCGTCACCTGGTTTAAAACTGCTGAGTTAGTATTTCCATATCGAAATCGGGAACGATATACGGAAAAAACTCAATTGTAAAGGTGTTTGTTCAGTGTCGCCGATTTGTTAAAAAAAAAGACGTCTTTAGCACATTAATATAAAAAATTTAAGGTGTAAAATGCAAGGTGCAAAAAATTTAATACTGATACTCTAGCCAGCGTGTCAAAACGTATATTAAACAACTTCCAGCGGGAATTGCAGACCTGTGTCGAGATGTGTACTTCTCGTGAGCGTACTGTTGCTCACAGAAAACATTTTTAGTTTGAAGGATAAATGAGCTTAGTGTCAGGTGACTGCACTTTTGGAAATTCGACCAAACAAATGTGCGTTTTATACCTTCCATCCTTAGCATTACTGTGCGAATTAGTGAGCATCATATGCAAATTACTGAACATTGTCTTTTTTACTAAATTGATGTTGAACAACTTGATGCGCTGAACAGTTGATGTACTTGACTTTGTTACATTGTATTGTCCGTTTTCGAGATGGGAATGCTAACTCCGCAGTTTTTCACCAGCTGGCGCCGGATGCAATTTCATTTAGGAGCGCATGGATGGTAGCTGACGAGATATACACATACAGGCTAAAATTTTGGTCACGCCTCTATGCAATCGAAGAGTCCTGTGACTTGGGGTGTGAGACCATCTTAGCATGGCCACCTCGATCTAAGATGGTCACGCACACCCTTGGTCGCATGACTTTTCGGATGAAGAAGAATGTAGCTAAAATGTCACCACGGTAGCTTGCATATCTCGTCAGCAAAGCGTTCGGCAAATTTCCTATACCTAAACACCCCTTTTATGAATATAGCAACAGCCGTCCCGAAGTTAAGGCTTTGGCAAGGGACATTAGTAGTGGGCTTACTGCGTATCATTACAAAAGATGCAACTACGGAATATAACATTAAACTGTAGTCGCAAGAAAAATGTTACACCACTCCTTTTGAATAAAAGCCGAGTTAAAATAACTTTTCAAAAACCTGCTTAATGATTTACCTATGTGCAGCTTCTACATTTTTAAGATTGAGCCTTGTTATTACATAATACACTAAATCCCATCTCTCTGTCGTAAGAGGGTCATTTTCAAAAATCGGTGTCATTTGCTGCCCACGTGAAAAAAAAAAAAATTTTTTTACAAGGTATAAGAAGATTAAAATGATTTTTCTTTTTATCATGGTTTTATCAGACAGTTTCCAGGAAGGAAATAATAGATTAAAAAACGTACTATTTAATAATTTTTTAAAAAAAGAAAGGAGTAGAGATGATTCTGAAATATAGCTTAAATTACATTATGAAAAGGTTTTTTTTCAGATTTTAAGAAAAATACAAGACTTTTGATAATTAAATATAGCTGTCCGGACATTGATGTCATGTCTGTTACGATACATTATTTTCAACTTTCAAACAACACAATTGAAATTTGAGAATAACTACACCTGTTTAGCATTAGAATGTGGTCGAAAAAAGAAATATAGGCAGACATCTTGAGTTTTTGGCATTTGACTGAAAAAGCAAATATTTTTTTAGCCTGTCATGTCTAAAAGTCATGAAAAGTCGTGACATTTACCCTGTTATGTCTAGTTGTATAAAATATATTTATTTATTTGTCAATTCAATTCATTAATTTACATCATTAGTTTTTTAATCTAAATTAATGTCTCTTTCCATGTTCTAGTGGAATTATTTGGACGTATGATTTTTGTTATTTGAAATTTTAAGTCTGTTACTATAATAAGTTACATACATAAAAACCTTGGTAACAAATATAACAAACAAAAACTTACAAAAAATAATAAAAATATTTTTGAATGGAAAAGACTACATTATATGGACAAAAGGACTCTTTACTTATGTATTATATTATTTTGCATTATTCTGTGCTTATATAAGAGTACGAATTTCAAAAAAAAAATATCCGGTAACAGACATGACAAATTTCGTCAAGCCTGATAATGGTAAAATCTAAAAAAATAACTAAAAGAAAAAATGCATGAATAATACTCAAATAATGGTCAGAAAATAGGCATGTTTTATGTTATGGAAAAAAACTACTTACTTTTTGAAATTGTATTTTTGCTTCTTAAACTTCCAAATGGCAATTGTGAAAATGACCCAAGAAAAAAAAAAACCTACGTCTGGATTTAGAAAAATTGTCTCCGTGCATGCCACTTTAAAGAGCAGTGACATAGATTTTCTATTAAGATAGATCTTTAATGTATTACGAGCCTTTTTCTCGATTTCACGCAACCTACAGTACGATCAATCATGCACATTCAGAAAATTTTTTGGAAATCACATATCTGAGTTTAAGAAGTGATTTTCAGAAATAAGTCCTTATGAATCGTTTTGTATCAGAAAGGTATTTTAATTTTCTTGTTTAACTTGATTTTTTCTAATATTTGTAGAATTCACCAGAAATTTGAAATAGTTTTAATTTGGGAAAATACACCTGTGACTTAAATTAGTTTCCCTGCTTTTGAAGAATTAACTTATTGTGCCTGGTTCTCGGTGTTGGTACTGGCTACTAGAGATGAGACGGGCTCAGCTCGGACTCTAAAATTCACAATTGTGTTCGGGCTCGGGTTCATAAAAACATTTCTCCTTTATTGAACATACTGCTTGTAACAGATTTTAAAAAGTGATTCATGAGGAAAATAAAAGTACTTATAAAAGATAAATAAATAAATAAACAAATAAAAATAGCGGCACGGGCGCCTAGAAGGTGCGTGAAGCTCTTTGGGTATTTTAGAACGGCGGTTTATATTCCTTAGTTAGTCATGAGATCCGACATTTTTTGATAAAGGATGGATACAAAGAATTAGAAAGTGCATTGGTAGTTTGCAACTATATTTGTCTTTAATTTGCACAAACGGCAAAATTTATTGCATTCTATCAATGAAGTAGTTGAATTTTTTTTTATCTTTACCTGAAATTTCGGGCTCGGGCTCCGACTTAAATAATATTGCTCGGGCTCGGATGAAAAGTCCTCGGGCTCGGGCTTCAAAAAATGAGCCCGAACTCATCTCTACTGGCCACACCTTCAATACAAAAAATGAATGCCTTACAACTGGCGCTTTGACGCCATCACTAGATCTTCAAATATGACGGCATCGCAGTTTTATTTTCACAAAGTATATGTATTTTTAATTTGTGGTGAATTTTCCCACTCATAAACTTTTTAACGATCTAAGAAAAAATTTTTTTACGACAAATGGAAATTTGTGACGATCACTAATTCCATAATGTGATACAGAAGCAGAACACTATGAATTATTTTTTATCAAAAAAGTATTTTAAATTTTATCTTTATTTTAAGATATTTTCTAATTTTGTAACATCCACGGGAAATTATAAGCAACTTTATTTTTTTGAAGATACAAGTGATGACGTCAGTTTAGGAAATCTAGTGATGACGTCAAAACAACAGTCGTTAATCCTTCTTCATCTAGAAGGTGTTGGTTCTGTGGCAACGCCTCCTAGATATAGAAATCCTTACAATTGCTACATCACCCAGCTTTGACGTCATCACTACGCCTGCGGAAGTGACGTCATCACAGTTTAAATTTCACAAAGTAAAACTATTTAAAATTTCTGGTGAATTCTACAAATATTAGAAAATACCTTAAAGTAAACATTAAAATTATACTGCCTTTCTCATCGCCCTCTCGGCACGTCCGCTGTGGAACCGTGTACACCAGCGTTTCTCAACCTGGGGGGCGCGAGAAAAATCAAACAGCAAGTAGTGATGCATGTTTTTAAAAAATCATGTTATTTATTCTCATTTTTACTCAATAATCTATCCATTTTCGCTTAAAATGTTCATTTAAACTTTACTGATAACATTTTTTTGTAGAAAATTCGACTAAATGTTCATTGAAGATGAAAAAACTGAATGTATACTGAAAAATGTGAGGTGGGGGGGGGGAGGCGCCAACGTAAGTTAGCCTTTGTTGGTGGGCGCCACCGTAAGTTAGCCTTTGTTGGGGGCCACGACGTTAAAAAGGTTGAGAACCACTGGTGTACGCTAATGGGAGCTGGTGCACGTAAAATCCGTCGTGGCTCCAATGTCCTCCAAGTTGTTAAACGATACCTCTGGGGGTGCCGATTTCAGGTGGTGGTTGGTCCCTCATCTGGAATCGGTTCAAAATTAGGGACCAACAAGTAGAAGTCCAACCCCTTCGGGGGCTCCGGCACCCTTCTTTCCATGGATAGCGTCGTCTATCCTGGACACGAAAACAACAACAACAAACTGCCTTTCTCATAGAAAATTATTCATTATGATCTATTTCCTTATCATATTATTAATTAGTCATGGTTAAAAACTGAAATTTGTCGTAAAATTATATTTTTTACCTCAAATTATGGAAATATTGCTATTCATGGGTAAAATCCCCAAGAAATTTTTAATAGTTTTAGTTTCTGAAAATAAAACTTTTAAGTGACGCTGCTGACGTAACAGTTTTAAGGCTTTCTGTATCTTAGGAGACGTTGCTACTGGTCAGTTTATTAGGCCGATGCTGAGTTGTGTCTACGTCAACTGACTACAGGGAGTAGAAGGGAATTCATCTGGCTAAATTTGCGACCTTTTAATGACCAGTCGGGATACACCAATAAAATCTGAAACTTAAACTCCCGCCCTCCACATAATGGAGAGAGGCTCAGCAGATTTTCCTCAGCGAGCGTCTACTCTAATGCATAGATTACCCCTGTAGTACCAACCGTCTCCCTAAACTGAGCATCATAGCGTGTGGTGGTAGGAGATCGCTAGCGCGCACACAGCACTTCGGAAATTGAAGGCAAGGGTTAGCTTTTACCTAATTGGAAAACGCCACACTCTACCACGTGAATTTTGCTGAATCAAATCCGGCTCTCGCTGCACGCTCTCCCTTCATCGATGACCCGGATGACGAACACACATTCATCTTCTGGCCTTTATCGACGGATGGTTCCAGAACCGACCCCATCCGTATGTCCGTGGCTGATGGGAAAGACAGGCTCGGGTGCTGACATTTGGTCACACCCCTTTTGCTCTCGAAGTGTCATGCGACCTAGGGGGTGTGGCTATCTTACTGTGTCTATCTCTGACCAAGATGGTCACACCTCCTAAGTCACAGCTACTGCGAGGGCAAAAGGGGTGTGACCAAATGTCAGCATCGCAGATTGTCTTTCTCGTCAGCCACGGTCTGTCGCTTGCTCTTTCAAAGTCCGCAACAACTGGCAACGAAGGCCACATCGCGTGGCGCATACAGCAAAGTCTATAATGATTAGCAGCAAACTCTCGAAGTGCACAACCAGTGGCGAATTCCATAACGCTTAGAACATCGTCCGTCAGCTTCCGACTGACTCTCTAAGGGGAAGTAATGAGGCAGCCCAACATCGCCTTTAATATCTTTATATGACTGACCAAGCCTTTATGGAGGTTCCTAATAGGTGAACCAGCTTTTCCGGTCCTATGAAGCATCGGACGAAATGGCACACAAGTCCAGGTAGAGCTAGTCTAAAATGCAGCAGTTGAATATACCCAGGACTAATTTTAATTTAACATCCCCTAAATAATTACCTTGGTAATAAAACTGTGAAACACTCAAAAAATATTTGAACTTATCGTGATAGTATAATCTTAGAATTTAAACAATGTACTTGGTAATTTTTTTTATAGTTATGCATAATGCGCTTCAGTAAAACTTTCAGATGCATCGTCATAAGATATATATACTTTTCAGATACATCATCGTAACACGTAATGTACTGAAGCACATTATGTGTAATGATGATGTATTTTATGTGATCAAATAGCGATTGCGTTTGTTTGTGTTTTGTTTTGTTTCTGTAACATGTATTTCGGATTTGCGTGCATGGTCCACAACCCGCTTATAAATCCACGTCAGAAGGACAACACAAGGGGGGTGCCCTCCGTGGGGGTGTTTTTAAGGGGTCCTATTCCGTATTTACGCTAAGTTTTGGAGGAAGCCACGGAAAACTCCGAACAGTAAGGTCGGCGGACGCGACCTGGTTTTGAACCGGGCCATTTTTCCGTCTACGATTTCGAGTGCAGGAACTATGAGGCTGGTCATACATTTTGTTTACACGCAAATATTTATCTTGCTCTAAATTTAAATATCAGTGACTTCTGAAAAACTGTACTTACCTATACCTTTAAAATGCAGATTTTGGACAAAAATCCAATTATCCAATATTCTGTTTATGGCTTAATATCAAGCCTGAATAGCTTATATTTCCAAAATTACTTAAAATTTAGTGCTATCTCCTGCAGAACTTTAGTTAGAGAAATTTTAATACGAGTCATTTCATAGGTAAAGCTCAACATTTTTGTTTGGCTTCTTTTTCTCAATATAAGATTTTTAAGATTTGCAACGCAAAGCATCTTAACTCAAGAATGTATTATTGGAACATGAAACTTTGGTGAAATACTCTAAAACAGTTGATTTAATGATGGCACAACTAATGTTACTGCTATTGCAGGTTCAACGCCTGAGGTAGACCCGTCTGAAGCAGACTCAGGAGAAAACAAGTGAGGGAGCATAGATGGATCCTTCGCCGGCGAGGTACAAATGACCTCCACTCAACCTTCCTCATCTAGAGATGGTCGGGAAGCTATCACTAGCATCACTCCCTCTCTAGATAAAATTAAATCTAAGAAATAAAGGCTTTCCGGCTCCCAGAAAGAGCTTGTTCAAAAGAGAAAAATCGCCGATAGAACCTGGGATGCAAAACAAAGTGACAAAGGTAAGAGGAGACAGAACACCAGAATGGAGCAGGACACAGCGTTAAAGACTGCCAAGGTTGTCAGACCTGGGAGTGGAACCGACAGGAAGGCTGTCACGGCGGTCAAGATGGCTGTGATCCCTGATGGATACCCGGAAAAACGTTTGTCAGAAAAGCAGGCTTCAGACCTGGAACTTCTAATAACGGAGAGAATAGAAAGGAATGATGACGGCTTTGCCCCCACCTTTCTATCTTGTAAACTGCAAACAGGGGCCTTTATTATTCACTGCCCAGATCTGGGGAGCTCTAAGTGGCTGGAACGGACTGTCAGTGTTATAAACCGTTGGCAGAAGCAAAACCTTTTGGTGGGTGAGGCAAGGAAACTTGACAGAACCACCAAAATTATTGTTAAACTGCCTAAAGTTTGCAACACTCTGGATACTAAGATCATCCTGAAGAAAATAGAAGCACAGAATGATGGGTTGAATCCTAAAGTGTGGGATATTCTGCACAGGAAGAATGACCCAACAGGACAGACCATCGTCCTAAATGTGCCTGAAATAGACGCCACTACACTTGGTGGAAGGGGTTATAAATTTTATTTCGGACTTCACCAACTTAAAGCCAAGGTCATTAATAAAACACCTAAGGCTGCTGGCGGTGAAGGTCCTTCAGGCCGATATCCACCAGAGTAGCAGTGGCACCACTAACCTCATCCGGAAATTTCTTGCTAAGCCACGCCCTCTTTCAAGCCGCACAAAACTTGAGAACCCTTTTTCGTAGCCCATCTGAACAGTTTTTAAAAATAATTAACAGTGTTTCTCGAGCAATATCTTAGTAATCTTTTTGTCTAACAACTGATAGGTAGTTCCCTACAGCCTACTGAAGTTTCATTTTCCTACAGCAATTATTTCAGCAGTAATTATTTATGAATTAGTTTATTTTAAAAATTATGTGCATTCTCAGCTTTATAAATGTATACCTATAATTAAGTTTAATTTATGCCTATAAATAAGTCATTATGCCTATAATTGCTTGTAGTAATTAATTATATTTGTCATGTGTTTTTTATAGAGTACATATTTTGGATGCTTTTCTATTAGCTTACCTTTGTAACAGTATTTATTCAATAATTGCCTAATGGTATTATTATTAGTGTTTCACATGTATTTTCTAATTTGAGTAGTAACTGTACCTTATTTACGATCTCTTTTCTAATAGTAAAAATAAATAGTACTCTTGAAAACAAGTTCCCTGATGAGTTACTTATGTACGTAGTGTAATTTTTTTAGTTGTATTTATGTATCTCAAGTTTCATTATCTCGCCTATTTTTCTTAAGTTTAACCTAGAGCGACCTTGGCCAACAACTCCTAGATATACAATGCTTGAGAACAGAAACTTTGTCATTAATGGATCCACTGAAATGACATCATCACACACTTGTTTTCACAAAGTAAAAGTATTCAAAGTTTGTGGTGAATTTTCTTCCGCATAAAACATTTTAATGATTTAAGATAAAAAATTTAATTTTACGACAAATAGAAAAATTTAACTATCACTAATTATATAATATGATATATAAATAGATCATATTAAATTATTTTTTATCAGAGAAGTATTTTAATTTTTATCTTCAACTTAAGGTATCTTCTAAAATTCCTATCACTCACCAAAAATTTTAAATAGTTTTACTTTGTAAAATTAAAACTGTGATGACTCCTTCTTCGAAGGCCTAGTGATGACGTAAAGGCCTCTGTTCTTGGGCCTTCCACATCTAGGAGGTGTTGCCTTAGCATGCGCGCACCCCACTGTCTATAAAAGCAACCCAGAGCGGAGAATTTGTTTTGATTTCGTACTAACCAGCATTCCTCCCGTTTTTTTTCCCCCTCTGATCTCACTTCATCAATTTCTATATAGCAAATGGTCCCAGACTCACACGAGCGTTTTTTCTTCTTTTTCTGTGCTCGTATTCTTTGAAATTCTACTCTTTTTCACTCCCTCTAAGTGTGTTCAGTTTTGTGCTATATATATGTTTCAGAGCTGCCAAGTCTCCGGCTTTTTTCGAGAGATTTCCCACCACTAATTTTTACTTACCCATTTATGTTCAAAATAAGTCCAAATATTTAATGCAAAATAAAACTGTCTAATAATTGTGGTGGGAAATCTCCCGGAAAAAGCCGGAGACTTGGCAGCTCTCATATTTTTTAATTCTTCTTTCTCTCTCCCTCTTTTTTTTAATTTTCGCCCCTTCTTTTAGTGTATTGGCATAGATATTAGCTTTGGCTTTATTAGCAAAGCGTGTTCCTTGTTTAAGTCTAGTGTATAGTGTTATTTTTCATACATAGAGTTCTCTCAGTAGTAAGCATAACGCTTTTAGTAAGTGTCCTGCAGTTCAACTGAGAATCTTAGTAAAGTATATCACTAGTACAGAATTCCAGTAGAGAATTGGTTTTGGTTTCGTACTAACCAGCATTGCTCTCGGGGTTTTTTTTTGGACTGCAGCAGGAGCTGTATAACCCCCCCCCCCAATTTTCTATTTATTTATTTAATCTTAAATAGGACTTCGATACAGCTCTATCGACTTTAGAATCCTGAGAATGCTGCAAAAAGCATTACTATCCTTCCTCAGCACATGGATTAACGCGTGCTGGAGGCTAGGTTACTTTCCCCCACACCTTACGCATGGGAGAGGTTCTCTACTTCCATAAGGCCGGAAAGTACCAAAGGCCCCTCCTCCTATCGTCCCATCTGTCTGCTGCCAATCCTAGGAAAACTCCTTGAGAGGATCGCAGCCCAACGCCTGGAATACTATTTAGAAACGCAACATTTACTGGCAGAACACCAAAACGGATTCAGAGATGGCCGTTCTGTTAGAAGGTACTAGCAGTCCTAATGCACGACATAAAGGAGAGCGCAGAAGGAAACTACTATACCTCAATCGTCTCGCTAAACATCAAAGGGGTTTTCGACAACGCCTGATGGGACAAAATCAGTGGAAAACTTACAGCCTATACATGCCCAAGCAGCCTCTACCACCTGCTGGCAACCTATCTCCCAAAAAGAAGGATTCTAATCAATTGGGGCACAGGTACAGAGGAGTAGCCAATCACAAAAGGTTGTCCCCAAGGCTCAGCCTGGGGCCTTTATTGTGAAACGTACTCTGCAATTTTCTCCTCTTACTCCAGAAGCCAGCGAATATCCATGTCCATTAAGGTGGATCGAAAAATTTGTTTTTCGAAATCTTCATCTCCTGAGGTCTCAAAAGCTGTAAATTGATATAAATAAGACATTTGTGAAATTTGAGTCTTCTACGACAATGTCTTGGGGTTGCATATCGAGCTTGAAATTTAGAAATTTTTGAAAAATGTGACTTTTTTAAAAAATCGACCAAAAAAATTCTTTACCGAATTATTAGGCTCCCAAGGTTTTAGAAGTTGTATATTGTAAAGAATAAGACGGGAAAATCTGAAGGGGCTGTGAAAATTTCTAGGATTATCACAACGAGCTTAAAATCTATAAATATCTGAAAAATATGCGTTTTTTGACAAAAATATGTAGAAAGCAAAAACTGTATTTTTAATGAATCGATCCCATTAAAAAATAGTCAGTAACGTCCGCAGCTCTTCCCTACTACAACCACAATCGTAACTACATTACACAGGACCCACCTCGTTGATTTGCCTGCGATCCGAGTCCTGCCCGTGCCAGCCCAAGCATCCAGTTATTGGAGCATGCGTTTTAATGAATAATGTAAAGCCCGACTTCAAATCAAACTGTGGCATTTTATGTCAAGTGTAATAATCTAGATCATAAGAAACCATCATCTGATAGATGGATTGACAGCAAATTTCGGAGTGGCTGTTTGCTATGGTGTGGAGTTGGCAAATAGAACGTTGCAGAGATTTAGCTAGATTAGAGAACTGCGTTTCCAGATTTCGGATAACGCCTTTGTTTTTTTTTCAGAACTCGATGATTTGCCACCACAGCCAATGCATGTGAGGGTCCCAATATCAATGAATTTCCTGTCAAACCCTATCAAATTTCGTGTGAAATTCTTAAAAATTAGATCGGGACATATGGCCAAAGTACGTTGAACCAGGTTTCATTAGCAGCGAGATATGTTCTTTGTGACAAACACTTGGATGTAATTTTCCATTTCAAATTTTTCTATGTATCTGGTTTTATTCTTCCTCCTATCAAAACACAATCCAATGAAAATTTTAAAGACTTTTTCCGTTTCTTTCTCTGCGTGTCATCTCAGCCTTTGTCTAATTTTATATGGGTCGAGAATCAGTTGAGAAGGTTTCTCTCCATCTGCATTCCTTCTGCTTTATAGATTGTGAAATAAAGTTGATACCATAGAGTGTCTGCCGCCCAGTCTGTAATAACTTTGTGTCGCAGACTTGTGAAAGCACTGACATTTTTATTCTAACTTGTTCATTTGTAAACGCCCAATGTGGAGGTAGATAGGCATTCAGCGTTTTCTATAGTCTTTCGGACATCTTTTTCGTTATTTTCACTTTCTAAATCAATGACTAAAGTTGGAGACATACACTGGATATTGGAACTTTCACCTGTTTCTCCACCAACAACTTCTAAATTTCTCTTTCCAACCTTTCAACTTTTCTCTCATTCTCCATAAACTTCTCTTCTGTACAATTCCATCCATTGTCACATATCTAGCTCCCCTCTGGTCTGCTAATGATTCCCGTTCTGTGTGCGATATGTGAGGCTCTGAGCCACATCTGCTCCGGAAAAAGTCATAAATTTGCAAGCGCGATATTCAATAGCTCGGTAAGGGAGAGGTTTTCCCACTTTCTTCTTAAACAATTCCTTATTTCCGTCTGTAACGTACGATTTATTTAGCTGCTGAACTTGCTCATGACCTTTTCTAATTATCGCTTGAATTCCTTGTATTGACACAATAGGGATTTTCTCAAGTGCCCACTGTAAGGCACAAATGTGTCCGCGCTGGTCCCGAAAGCTGTACCAAAGGGCCCACTGTCACGCGCTTTCCCCAAAAGCTGTACCAAAGGACCCACTGTCACGCTCTAGACCCATAGCTGTAACAAAGGGCCCATATCACGCGCTGATCCCAAAAGCTGAGCCAAAACATTGAAAAACGTCCGGCGCCCCTGCTGCGAAAGGTAGCGTGCGCTCCCCTTTCCAGGCTGGTGGTCGGTTTCCACAATCCTCCACGTTCTGGATCCTCCATCTGGAGGTTACCATCGCATGCCCAAAAAGCTCTAAGGAATTCATTTTCCAAGCAGCAGGCGACGGGTGTGCAAACCTTCTTAGGGAACTGCCAAATAATAATAAGCGTTTACTTTTTTGGGTGACAGGACATGTTGGAATTGAAGGCAATGAAAAGGCAGTTGAGCTGGCAAATCAGGGATCGTCTCCTAACCATATTGGGCGGAACCTTTTTGTGGCATCAATATGAAGAACATAAAAGGCTCAATGGGAAAGACAGGAGATGAATAAAATTTGGAGTAACTTTTCTCGACTGAAAAATTCCAAAAGTATGATCGCTGGATCATCGGAGAAAGTTGCTTCTGAAATTCTTAGTTGTTCTAGAGTGAAGACACGTATTGTAGGCTTTATTACTGGACATTATTATTTCAGGAAACACCTCCATACTATGGGACTTACTCAAAACGCTAAATGTAGGAAACACCTTAAGGATGAACAATCGGCGCATCGCATCATTTTTGACTGTAATGCTTTTGCCTCCATTCGATTTACTACTTTATGAATCATTAATACTAAGGAGTTACACCTTAGTTCCAAAAAGGGCTTATCTGACTTTATATATAGCAGTTGATTTAGGAAAGAAATGTAGTGAATTATTTTCTACTTTTTAGCTATTTGAAGTCGTGTAAGAATTATCCCAATCACTCAAATGCTTCCCCCTCTCCCCCTTGCCGTAAGCAGCCCGTAAATGTGAACTACAGATTATTAATGAATGCTGACACTATGAACGTCACAATGGAGCATGCTGATTTGTAATGTCACTCGTAGGCAGCCCACAGTTTTTTTAGTAAGTGAGGTTACGTGCCGAAAAATGTTTGTAATCACTTAGCGAGTTTTCATATTGAATTTAGCTATGAATTTTACTATGTTAATGGTTTTGAGTTGTGAGAAATTTTATCTTTGTTTGATCTTCAACTTTTAAATTTTAATAAAAGCGTTATTTATGTATTTAACGAATCGAGTCGTCAATTATCCTCCTAGACAGAAGCCCTGCAGCAGGGGCGTAGCCAAGGAATGGGAAAATTTTTGCCATACAAAACGTATATTCTTCACTTCATTATCCCACACATATATACATATATAAGAGTTGTAGTAGTCGTAATCCCCCCCCCCTATGAAACATTTCTGGCTACACCCCTGCTGCAGTAATGAATTTCAATGCCATTTAATGATGTTTCTGAGCAAAAAAATGTTTTCTTTAACTTTTCATATTCAATAGTGTGTACATAAGTTGGCGATTTTTAAAATATTAATAAAAACCCTCTTTCAAGGTAGGTGTCCTGTATCTTTTAAGAGACAAAATGGAAAATGTACAGACAGAAAAATATTACTGCAATTTATTACTTATTATTTTCATTTTAGTTATAATCTTGTTTTGCATTGAGAAAAAAAAATGAAAGCAAGAACATAACCCTTTTTATTAATTCACAGATCATTAAGTTGTAATAGCTTTTATTAAAAGTTTTAATTTCATTTTATTAATCTGTACTTGATTCTTTTTTTAAGTACTGTAATAGATTTAACCCAAAATATCAATATTGTAAAATTAGTAGACTAAAAGTTATCAGCCTAATTTATTAAAATTATAAACGCTACATTCACAATGTCATGCACTCGAGAACTCCACTACAGGTAAAAAAATTAGATGGTTGAAGGACCACCTTTCACTAACAAAACTAAATATCGATCAGTTATCTAAACTTAGCCTTCACGCATTATCACCTACAATCCAATGTAGAGAACGTTAGGGGGATTTGCTTGAGAAGAATAGAGATGTTGGTAAAAGAAAACCCCATAAACGGAATGTGATGTCAAATATATTGCAGTGCAGTTATTTCTGTTACGGTTTCTAAAATACCGTATACTAAACTGCGTTTAATGGATTGCTTTTGCAAATTCAAATGCGTTTCGAATAACCAATTTTTGCTGTATCATGCATTTATTTCATGCTCCTGAGCGTGAATTTGATGACACATTCGAAAATGTTTATTCAAAACTTGCATTAACATTATTTTGTAACAAGATAATATTTGTTTTTAGATCATTTTCGAAATGCATTAAATATATCAAATAAAGCTTCGGGATTCAAGCATATAAAGCTTAACATGGAAATTCCTATAAATTTCATTTTTTTATGTTAGAATAATTCATTTTTATGTAGTAGATTTTGTTCCCATTCTTATTCATTTATCTTGGAGAATGTAATGATTATAAGAAAAGTACACACTGTTGAAAGAAAATCCACGTAACGTTTCATAGCATTTGTGTCTGCAAGTTTCAGCAGTATCCATTCTAGTCATATACAGACATGTACATTAATAAATATTTCATTTACATAGATTGAACTATTTATATACTTTCTATCTATATAGACGTATATAACAACTTTCTGAAAATACTACATTTTTACATGTATTTTATAAAAAAAGTGATCAACTCTCCCCCGAAGTTGGAAATTTTGATGTACTTTAAGCCAAATGCTCTTGTTTCAGAAAAGTGGTTAATTATATTCCAGAATAGTTGCCAGCTGTGCTATAAACAGAGCTGTCGACAACCGACAAATTTTTGTAAATGGCATATTTTTTTTAGTATTTTTTCCATATAGCAGGCAAACCTCTCGTGTAGGGCAAAAAATTTTGCTATATTTTAAGCCGAAAATTTCAAAAAAGTGGTTAATCATATTCCGTAGTAGTTGGCAGCTATGGCTATAGAGGGTTACTGGTAACTCGACGTATTCCTTTTCAGACGTGATACGGGAGCTAAAATGCTACAATTTGCAGCCTCATATGTATAGCCGAAAATCAATAATTTTCAAGAAAATTGAAGAAAGTTCAAACCTTTTCTTGAATAATGCCAAATTTTACATTCAAGCGCAAATTTTAAAAATATCTACTTAGTAAATGGATTTCAAACATTCGTATTTTTTTAAATAAATAGCATAGCAGTAAGCGTACAAATTACAAATAAAATTTCTCATATTATTCAACTATCCAAACACGTATTAATGTCCATCTAAAGACATGTAATTCGTAAAGTAAGGTAAGTTTTACTTAGCACGGGTAATAATTTCAAAGGATGCACCTCCATTTATTCTTTAGGATAGTTCACCAGCTAGTCAAGTTAACACTTTTTTTCCCCCATAGCTGACTCTCTAACTAAGCTAATGCAACCACGAAAATTAAAACAAAAATACTTCAGAATTTTAATTCACGTGCTTTACATCTATTTAATTATTTATTTATCTACATTTTCTTTTCAGAAATGTTGTTTATCTCAAAAAATACTACTGCAGTAAGCGTACAAACTAGAAATGCAATTTGTCCCATCAATCAGCTATTCAAAAACGCATTAATGTCCATCTACAGACATATAGTTAATAAAGAAAGGTGGATTTTACTTGGCAAAGGTAAAAACGACAAAGGGGGTACCAACTTGCATTGTTTAGGATGGTTGGTCCACTAATCAAGTCATCATTGGTTAAACGTGCTTGAAATCTTTGCCACATCAGATTCCGATTCTCAAATGGTTATGCACTGTGTCGTCGTGTTAATTAGTTTCGACTCTGCGTTACATATGCTTGTTTAGTTCATTAGCCAGATAACAACAAAGCGTTGTTACGCGACGTAAAATCGAAACTAACACGACGAAACACCACATAGCCATTTTATATTCACAATCTGATGTGGCTTAGACTTTAAGCACATAAAAACAATGATAACTTAATTGGTATTATTAGTTATAGTGTTAGCTATGATAACAAAATTAACCCTTTGAGGCGCAACACTTTTCCAATGCTGGAGAAAGGGCAGCCGTTGCCATCGCTCGACTTAGCGATGAGCTGGCTGTGCGCGAGCACAGCCAGCTGTCCTCAAAAAAGGGTCTCTAGATCTGTGGCACGCGATGAACGTTTCGATCGTCCGCCATCTTGCTGGTAGTTAAGTCGAGCGATGGCAACGGCTGCCCTTTTTCCAGCATTGGGCAATCTATCCAGCAGTTCTCGAATTCTTCCATTTTTTAGCAATGTCAGTGGTATTAAAAATAATCGTGACAATTTTTTACGGGAATGGATGTGCTAAAAAGTAAAGGATTCTCGTGGAGCCATGTCATCCGCAACTATTTTTATAGAAATCAAATCTATTCTTCGTGACTGACAACAGTCAAAACGTCAGAGTTTGGTGTTCCCAGAACGGGATCACTGCGCGTTAAAGGGTCAAAAAACAGTGATAACTTCCACGGTTGACCAACGATCCTAAAGAATGAACGGGGCTGTATCCTTTGGCGTTTTTACCTGTGGTAAGTAAAACTTACCCTTCTTTACGAGCTACATGTTTTTAGTTGGATATTAATACGTCTTTGGATAGCTGATTAATGGGAGAAAATTTATTTGTAATTTGTACTCTTACAGAAATAGTATTTTTGAAAGGAAAATGTAAATAAATATAAAAAATACATGTAAAGCGCACGTGAATTAAAAGTTCAAAGTATTTTGTAAATTTTCCTGATTACGTTTGCTTAGTTAGACTCTCATCTATGGAAGGGGGAAATGAAAATAAAAATTAAAATTAATAAAAAAACGGTGTTAACTTGATTGATTGGCTAGCTATGCTAAAGAATAAACGTGTGTTGTGCATCCTTTGGCGTTTTCATCTGCGCTACATAGCTACCAACTACTAGACATAATTAAGCACTCTTTTTAAACAATAATTTTCGGCTTAAATGTTTGTCCTACGCAAAAGAGCTGGTTACTGTTTTGAAAAAATACTAAAACATATACTGTTTACAAAAAGTGGTTAATTATATTGCAAAGTAGTTGGCATCTATGGCGCTAGGTAAAAAATTGTAGCATTTTGGCTACCCTATCCCGCCTTAAAAGGAATACGTCGAGTTACCAATAACCTAGTATATATATATGAATATTTATATATATACATATATTTATATATATACATATTTATATATATACATATATATATAAGTATGTGCGTGTGCGTGTTTAAAAGAATATTTTTTAAGCGTAAAGGAGATACTGAAGAAATATCCTCATTGAATATTTATGTTTTCTGTAAGACAATGCAAGACAAAGATGAGAGAAAAATTTCTGGTAAATCAAATGGTGTGTAAGTCATTGTTTTAAAATATGAATTATTAACTTAAAAAATCTGAAATTATTTTAGTAATTAATGTTTAAGAGGAAGTTACTAGCATAACAATTCATTATTATTACTATATATCAAGGCATAGAAACCGGAAATAGTTATTAAATATCACAGAATGAAATCATTTGTAGAATGAAGGACACATCAATCTATTTCTGTAACAATAGAATTAGTACCTAAATGTTTATCACAGATTGCTCTTAATTTAAGAGAAGGAAACAACCTTTAAAGTTCTTTCACAGGGTCACGCAAAATTACATTAGCAGTGTTTTACACTTTTTTTAGGTTAATCTTAAAAATACTTGGGAATTATGGCGCAATAAAGGACTTTTATGTTGAAAATTGTTTTTTAATCCATTCGAATAGCATGATTTATTTTTTTTCTTTTACTCGTATTCATGTAACACAACACTGATTATGCAATTTATATCATGAAACGGCAATGAAAATTCGTCGATTGCTAGAAATTGTCCTATCACGTCTACTGTACTTCATTTTTCTTTTCTCTTCAATTCTTTAAAAATGGCCAAATCTTTCATTATATAAATTTTATTTTTGAAAGGATTTTTGTTAGGAATTCCTGATTGAATACGCCATTGTGATGAAGATTAATAATGTGTAAAGAATTAATAAAACAAATAAATTTTTTGAATAAATCTCCATTTCAATTACACTTAAACCTCATCCAACTCAACTTGGCAGTTATTATACTTTGCTTCTTTTTTAAAAAATAACTAGTTACACGCAGTAATTTAAATCGAAGTAAATATAACGTTTTAAGGTAATTATGAATTAATTGGATTATTTTGAAGCTATTAAATAAAACATGCATTTACTGTAAAAAAAAAGCTTATTAAAAAGTAATTTTAGAAAACCTTGTAATTCTGATTAAAGAAGTAGAATCAAAAAGACATAAAATAACGATTAGTCTCGTAAGAAACGTTGAAAGGTTTCTTAGAGGTTGAAAGGAGGAGACCAAAAAAACTAATTTTCATTAAAAGCACTTTAATTTATTTGGGTGTGGTTTATATTTTATGCACTACTTTAAGGTGGAAAAAGAAATTATGCTTCGGAAATAGAAGAAGTTGTGCATTTAATAAAGTGTTGCTTGCAATTATTAATGACTGAATATTTTTTTTTATGACCGAGAACTAGGGACCAAGGCCCCCAGACAGTTTAAACAACTTTTGGCACTATACTATTTTCATAAAATTTCACATGTATGTATGTATGTGTATATTAAATATTCAATATGTAAAAGGAGTTCTTGACCAGAGACGAAAATGTGTGTTAGTTCTTTAGCATATATAACAGCTAATTGCTTAGAAAGTGAGCATCATTGAACGGTTAATTATTTATAAAATAGTTTTACAGTAAATCCGTGCCTTTTTTTATTGTAATTGGCATTATGTTGGGTTTTACCATTCACACCACCAATATCACCGTCCAGTTTTGTTTATTACGTCGTACCAGCACCAATACACTATATGTGACCCACCACACTTTTAAGATGTATGTTTAGAGATATCTTTACACATCTCCATTCTGCTATTCTTAAGTAATTCTTATTAGCAGCATTCTTAAGTCTTTCCGTAATTCTTAAATTATCCTCAATACATATTATGCATGTAGTTTTGAGTTAGTAGTTAGTTTTGAATTTTTAAAACGGCGAGTGTATTCTAGAAATTAAAAGTTTGTTTGCTCAGCAGGCCCGGTTTTAGATATTTAATGCCCATATACGTGTTATGAAAGTATAAAAAAAGAAGTTAAACTGTGCGTGAAGTTTTCTGTGAAATAATAACTGCATTATACGTTCAGCCTCATCTATTCAGATTCAGGCTAACGGTTATTGTCGAGAAAACAATGCATTCGTCGAGAGCCCCTGTTTTTAGCGTTTTACTCAATGCATTCAAAAATCTTAAACTTTGGTTTAATATGTTCGCGCATGTTGCTGCAAGATCGTAACGACAGAGGTTCCTCCTTCACGGCTGAATATTACTACTTTTCATGCGTCTGCCAGTACCTCTTTCGAAACCAGAAAACCGGGACATAGGCAAGGAAGCAACGCCGAGCATAGAAGGGATCAAATATCAATTTTTGTATACTAATTTTTGCTTGATTAGATTAAACCTGGGTTCATTTCAAAGATGTGTTAAACCACCAAGCCTGTCCCCCCCTCCCTCCCCACACACACACTGCAAATGACATATGTTTAAGTTAAAATCGGAAAATGCCATGTTCAAATAGAGGTTCGTATGCATTAAAAAACTTTTCACAAGTGGGCCTAGGAAATCAACCAGGTTCATCTAATAGTATAAAAGTTTTTGCTGTATGGCATTCTTCTAATTTAGCTCCCTGAACAGATGGACCAGTTAAAATTGTAAAATTTAGGCATTATAATATCAACACCAGAAGGGTAAAAAGAAAAGTTTTGTAATCGTAATATAATCGTATTCGGACTCAAATGTAATCATAATCGAAAGTTTAAATAGATTGCATAATCGTAATCTAATCGTAATCGGAAATTGGGTTTTATGTGATAATCGTAATCTAACCATAATCGGGAATTGTACTTTCTCCGGTAATCGTAATCCTGGTCTAAAATTGAAAATTAATCGTAATCTTAATCGATTACACGTCTGTGTAATCGGCACGAAGTCTGCCCCAGACTCGCTACGCTCGCTTTTCGTATGAGGCATTCGGCCCCTAATAAGGCTTATTCGTAAAAAAGACGTAATTTCAACAGACAAAACCCGAAGATTGGATCAGATAGAATGTTACTGAGCTACACATTGCTTGGTTCTTGCATGTTTATTGGTACATAAAAATTTAAACTTCACACTACAGAAGACCCCCTCCCCCTCATGACACGGAAGATATTTTGTTATGGGAGTCCGTGTTGTACGCTCCCCCTCATGACACGGAAGATATTTTGTTATGGGAGTCCGTGTTGTACGGGTCCTGAGATATTCTCCACCTGGAGTGCGGACTCCGCTTATAATCGCTGGAAAAATTATTTGCACTCCTCAGAAACACAATGATATTTAATGTTGCCATTCAAAAGTTATATTAATTAGGAGCTAAAGCGTAATAAAATCAGAACATCTGTTTCAGCTGTATTTTTAATAATGTAAAACCTATTGGACACCTTTCGAATTTGCCACCCATGGCGACTTTTCATTATTTGGCGACTTGCGTACATGGAAAGTTAATAAAAGCTACGGAACAGATAGAATAGCCTGCCACCAATGGCGACTTTTCATTATTTGGCGATTTACACATGCTCACAACCTATATTTACTGTTCATTTAAATTACCGGAAAAACGTTATCTATATTTTTATTTACATAATCGTTTGCAGATTGGCGTACTTAACACCACGAATTATACCATCTCGTCGCGCTAGCAAATATCCAAAGTGTACTATAACTGCTATAATGGCATAGTTAACGCCGCAAAATATTTCTACTGTTAGCAAATAATCCAGCTGGACGAGAACCGGCTTTAAAAGAATCTGCATTTTAATTATTTTTCATTTTCAAGATATTAGTTATTCTGTTTTGGAAAAACGAATAATCGCTGATTCTAAACTCCTAGTCGCGAATAATCGCTAATTCTTAACTGTTGTCTAAGCGAACTTACTATTTGAAAATTGTCAACTTTGTGTAACACATTTTGAGTTACTTATTTCATATAGATTTTATTTTGGCTTAAAATGGGCGTAATTCTAACTCATGTTTGTAAATTTCACGCGATTCTAGATACTTGGAAACGCTTTGTTGCAAAGGAATGAATGATTTTATGCCAAATCTGGCAACAATTCGATTTATTTTTTCAGTTTTTTATTAATATCTTCTAAAATAATTCGATTTTCGAAATTTAAATCAGCTTAGCAGGTCCCTCGGAATTTTTCGAATCTGAGGGCACCTTAGTCGAAACTCAAATCCCTACGGTTTAGGAGGAGATAGGTACACAAGCTTTGACAGCGCCAGCGGCCTTTACTTTTTTTTAGAATAGAGAGATTACTAGACATCAGGCCGTCGATTCTGAGTTCTTTAGACTGTACACGTGTCCCCACACCTTTGTAATCCCGGATGTAGGTCATGTTCATAAATGTATGTAATTCGATCAGAGATAAGAGAGAGGCGGAGTTATGTCGTAACAAACCACGTGGTATGATGAGCGTAAATACACCCGCATCTCGAAAATCGAATGACTTCAGCCACTAGAACTGCTTGATTAATCCACGCGGATTTCCGTACCCGTCTCCCCTCCCCTCTTCTCACTCCCCCTCTCTTCTCTCCATTGTAACTTAAATGTAATGTTCAATAAACCGTATTACCTGCCTTAACTCTGGAACTTTACTGGAATATCTGACGTCTCATATATATATATATATACACACACTTAACTGTACTTCTTTAGATTCATTTTCGAAAAATGTGAGAAAAACCACAAAAACACCCCATTTTTGGTCATATTTTTCAACGTACGAGCCGACGCACACCCTCTCTGGAGGGAGAAAACCTAGGAAAGTCATGTTGGAACACCTGGACAACTGAAGCTTTTAAAACCACAAAACTTTTGCTAACAATTTTTCCCACCGAAAACTACCTAACAACATGACTAGTTGCTCAGAATGCAGTTAAATATTAAAATTAGTCTTACTAAAATTAGTGAAGCGTATAATGGTTCGAATATCCACTGGTAACAAGATTCGTTGGAAATTCAATGCATTGTCGCTTTGTTTTAATTCATGGTATTATTTTCTCAAATGTGCGATCTGCCCCGGAATTTAGTTAATCACATTGTTAACCAGGAAATTTCGCCTTAAAATATAGCGAAATTTGTGAGTATGCTTATTCCTCATTTGAAAAAGTACCTAAAAGTATACTGTTTAGAAAATGCTTTTAAATATATATTGGATTTGCTGGAAGCTGCACTTTCCAATGCATATTTTCTCACTTTTGTTACTTCACTGACTATATGCATCTTAAATTTCAAAGAAACCGACATATCTTTCGAGATTGTTATCTTCCTGTAAAAAGATTTTACTTTTTCTAGATGACCTGATACAGATTTTTTTTTTTTTTTTAACAGACGGGCACTTGCCCAATAGGCATTCGCCACCACAACAAACCGAAGGCATTGGACATTCTATTATGGGGCACCCAATAGGCTGAAAACTTAGAAAGTGAACATTCAGCGGAACTCTACCATTTTAATAAAGCTCCTTAAAATTTTAATAAAGCTCCTTTTAATAAAGCTCCTAAAGCATCAAAAGAAAGATTTCTTTTTCTACTTCTATGCAAACGCAGAAAAATATTCTAATATCCTGCATTTACATAGATGTAGAAAAAGAAATCAGGAGCTTTATTACAGAGTCACGTTGAATGTTTACAGATGAAAAATCTCTAAAACTATATGGGGAGTGCCATATTATTTTAAATTTCTGTCCATCGACACTGAAATCGTTAGTTCAACTGTACTCCGACCGAAAGAACAGTGCATCCTCGCATAAACATTACATTCAACAACTCGAGTACCCAGCATTATTCTTGCATTTATGCCGGGTAGAACTTGATATCTTTGCTACCTATCACCTGCACGCCACACGTGCTCTCAATTTTGAAATACTGTACGTGATTACATACTATGGCGATTTACTTTGGGGAGAACAGAGCATGCTCGTTTGCATTAGCATTACATTGTACAACTCGAGTACCCGGCAATATTTTTAATTTATGCCGGGTAGTACGCGATACGTTCGCCTTCTTTTGTATGCTAGGTAGCACGTAATCAAACTTGAAATACTATATGTTATTATATACTTTGAGGATTTACTGGTTGTTACATTAAAAGACAGAAAACTATTTTTAAACTTTGTAACTTTACCAAATTAGTGGGCGGATGTGCAGTCATTATTTTGACTATGATTTAAATACTTCGTTTACTTGGTTACCATGATTTATTAAGCTCCACATGTCCAAAAATTCTTCCAATCCTTATTTTAGTTGCTGCTAAGTGCCATGTCAGAACATGATTTTTAACGCACTGATCGACGGTCACGCAGTAGTACGTTTTCTTCGAAGTAATTATAGAACTATGGTAGAGAAAAGTTCCGTTCTCATAATAAAGTTGCAGGTCGCAGTGAAATCACTAGTTCCACAATATCAGCAATAAACATCTAAAATTAAATCAGCTGTGAAAAGTTTATTTACACAAAAATAGAAAAATTTATAAAAATGAGAATTTTTTCAATCGACTCATCCGAAGAGTACAAAGTTCATGGATAGGTTTAAGGAGCAGAAGGGGGAGCTATTAGGTTGTAACGAAAGTTTTCCGCCACTCCAAGTATTGCCTGCACAAGCAGTTCCCGTTGGTGTCTTTGCCAATATTTTGTAAAACGATTTTTGTTATTTGAAAGAAAAGACTTGTTTTAGAGAACTGTGTTGTGAAATCTGTAAAACAATATCGTTATGATTAAGTATAAGGTGTCTGAAATGGAACTACTACGCTACCAGATTGATCCATCATTTACTCTCAATTCTGTCGCAAAAAGTCAGTTACAGAATGACACAGAATCATGTATACTGCTTAAGGTACTACTGTTGAATCATGACACTGTGAAGATTTGTTACCGAAAGTTCAAAAACGAGGACCAGGATATTAAAGAAGCAGAGCGCTTTGGCCGCCCTATTGATGCTGATGAGTCCCGCCTACGACAATTTGTGGAAGAAGATAAAATATTCATCCACTCGAGAGCTAGATAAAAGAGTTAGACTTTAGTGCCATGTTCATTAGTCGCACTAAGCATAAAAAACTTGACATATAAGGTCAATAGTTGGGTACCGCGTGAGCAGACTCAAGCAAATCTGGCGGAAAACTTTCGTTACAACCTGATACTTTCAAGATAGGGGAAGAGAACCTCAATTCGGTTACTCTTTCACAACTGCTAACATATGCTAAATGTAAGCAACCACTTTTTCTAAAATATAATTTTCTGCTTTAGAATAGCAAATTTTTTATCTTAACGTAGTGAGGTGGTTGTTATATCGAAGAAGTATTAACAGAGTTAACATTATTTGTAAGTGGATTATTAGCTGCTTAAAACGCTTACCGTCAAATCCACCGGCCAAGCTTAACCTTCTGCTTCTCTCTCCTGTAATATTGCTCAGCAATAGTGTTCAACTGTTATGCGGCAGAAAGATAAGAGCATTTCAATTCAGATGCATGGATTTTTTTATAACTCGTTTTGCAAAACAAATGATGATACCAGACTGTTTTTAACTCAGTTCGGAGATAGTTTATTTTTAATAGATGGTAGCTGTACTCAAATACGTATATTTCTTATATGTGCTTCTTAGCGTGCAATCTAATCTCACATTTTACTTCCTTGTACTCAGTACTAGGAAGTTATGTGATCGCGAAAAATTTTGGGAACCAGATTTTGACTATCGCTAAATTTACTTTTAAGAATTTTTGCCATGCACCTCATTTTACGAATTCATGCACGTTCATACAAATGCATGTAGCACCCATTTTGACCAACCGCGAGTCTATTTTGCCCAGTGTTTCCCTGCCGCCTGTACGTACGTATGTATATAACTCGCATATCTCAAAAATTACTACTCGTAGAATGCTGATACTTTATATTTAGGAATATTGTAACGTGTAGTTGTGCACCCCCCCCTTTTGGTTCCAATCGACTGGAGAGTTTATCTGCAGGGCCGCCCAAAAGATTCTAAATACTTTACGCCCTATGCGCAAGGGTTCATTAAACACGTATATCTCAAAAACTATTGTTTGTAGAATGTTGAAACTTTATATTTAGGATTGTTTGTAACATATAGCTGCTCACCTCCCCTTTTGGTCCCAATCGACTGGATAGTTTATGTACAGGGCTGCCCAAAAGGTTATGAATGCATTACGCTATAGGCTGAAATTCATTAAAGCTGTTTTTAGAGTATTTAGGCTATTACCGACGACTCAGACGTGATATAACTTGTTAAGGGTTACAAAATGAATTTCTGCATCGAAAATAGGGTCTACTAGTCTTTATAGGTTTACTAGAGGAACACTCAAAAATTTCCAACACATTACGGTCAATGACAGTTTTAAGGATATACATCCATTTCTTCTACCATATAGTTAGGTTATCGTTCGACCACGGTCTCGTGACTCCCTCAAAAATTACGCCAAAAGTCACCAAACCTGGCGACATTTGGTGTATGTGTTGGTGTATTTAAGCAACGCCTCCTGCATATAGAAAGCCTTACAACTCCTCCGTCACCAACTTTCGACGCCATCATTTAGTCCATATTTCAAAGTTTTACTTTCACAAAATGAAACTAATAAAAATTTCTGGTAAATACTACAAATATTAGAAAATATCTTATATTAAACATTAAAATTAAAATATCTTTCTCATACAAAATTATTCAGTATGATCTATTTCTTATAATATTACCTAATTAGTTATGGTTAAACTCTGCCATTTGTGGTAAAATTATATTTTTTATCTCAAATTATCAAAATATTGCCAATCATGGGTAAATTCACCAGAAATTTTTAACAGCTTTATTTTGGCACAATCAAACTTTTAAATGTAGGCCAAATGGTGACGTCAAAGCTTGGTGACGTAGTAGTCGTAAGGCTTTCTATATCTAGGGGGGTGTTGATTTAACCAACACCTCCTAGATTTAGAAGGATTGAGAACCGAAGCTTGCTATGGGAATCCGTGTTGTACGGGTCCTGAGCTATACTCCACCTGGAGGGCGGACTCCGCTTATAATCGCTGGAAAATTATTTGCACTCCTCAGAAACACAATGATATTTAATGTTGCCATTCGAAAGTTATATTTATTAGGAGCTAAAGCGTAATAAAATCAGAACATCTGTTTCAGCTGTAGTTTTAATAATGTAAAACCTATTGGACATCTTGCGAATTTGTCACCCATGGCGATTTTTCATTATTTGGCGACTTGCGTACATCTTCCAAAAAAAGTATTCGAGCAAGAGAGAAATTTCCTACGTTGGTTTCCTATATTAATATTTATTTATCATGTAATATGAATTAGGGTATGTATAAATATGACTTTCCATATTTCTATCAAGTTGTGCGTTTTTCAAAAACTCAATTATTATTCGCAAATCTAAAATAGGAAATTTCTCTCTTGCTCGAATACTTTTTTTAGAGGGTGTACATGTAATGTTAATAAAAGCTACGGAACAGATAGGATAGCTTGCCACCAATGGCGACTTTTCATTATTTGGCGATTGACACATGCTCACAACCTATAATTACTGTTCATTTAAGGTTACCGGAAAACCGTTATCCATATTTTCATTTACATAATCGTTTGCAGATTGGCTTTCCTAGCACCACGAATTATACCATCTCGTCGCGCTAGCAAATATCCAAAGTGTACTATAACTGCTATAATGGCATAGTTAACGCCGCCAAATATTTCTACTGGTAGCAAATAATCCAGCTGGACCGAACCGGCTTTAAAATAATCTGCATTTTAATTATTTTTCATTTTCAAGATATTAATTATTATGTTTTGGAAAAACGAATAATCGCTAATTCTAAACTCCCGTTGTCTAAGCGAACTTACTATTTGAAAATTGTCAACTTTGTGTAACACATTTTGAGTTACTTATTTCATATAGTTTTAATTTTGGCGTAAAATTGGTGTATTTCTACTTCATGTTCGACAATTTCACGTGATACTACATACTTGGAAACGCTTTGTTGCAAAGGAATGAATTATTTTATGCCAAATCTGGCAACCATTATGTTTATTTTTTCAGTTTTTTATTATTATCATCTAAAATAATTCGATTTTCGAAATTTAATTAAGCTTAGCAAGTTCCTCGGAATTTTTGGAATCTGTGGTCTTAGTCGAAACTCAAATCCCCAGGGTTTAGGAGGAGATAGGCCAACAAGCTTTGACAGCGCCAGCGGCCTTTACTTTTTTTATAACAGAGAGAAATAACAATAACATACATAAATGTCCTAGAAATCGATGTATATTTACGACAGCTAGAGCACGGACGGACGGACAGACAGACAAACTGAAATCATAAACACTTTTCAACCTTGTTAGAAAGCGTTAAAATGTGTTAATTTATAATGGCGATCACACTCAAACAGTGTATACGTTTATTTCATGCATCGATAAATTTTAACACAGTTTCAAGTTACCGTTAAACGCATATTAAAAATTAAAATTCATTTTACACAAAAAACTCAGTAATCAATTCAAAGTTATTTTCTAATGTAAATATACACCGTAGCAGACGAAAACTTTTCGTTGACAAATATGAACTCCATGTATTTTAATAATCTGAAGATAGAACCTCCCCCCCCCTTTTTTTATTCATTTGTTGCTAAGGCAGCCACGTTATCAAATGTGAAACAAAATATTAAAATTGAGTGCTGGTGTTTATAATCTCGTTCACATGCTAGGTTGCAAAATTAAAAACGTAAAACTGGTTTAGAGTGAGTGCGAGAAATGTTTTATTCCGTTACCGTTAGGATCGCTGCACTTTACCAAATTTCCAATGTTTACATTATTGAAACTTAGTTTGGGTACCAAAGACCTAAGCAAGCAGCTATGGAGAGTGTCCACTCGGGGCCGTCGCTAGGTAACGGGCCTGCTTATGAGTTGCTATCGGTATATAACGGAGAGGGTGCGGTGATCCAGTGGAGAATTTAATTCCGTTCCTTTAAACTTCTAGGATATTTATTTTTCTTCCAAGTACATGACACACATATATATTTTACATATTTACATAAAATGAGTTCCAATATTAGGCCTTACCCTTTCGTTTAACATTTGTAAGGCTCGCGGCCTCCGTCCGTCCGTTCAGTCCAAAGGAGCCTGCCACACTAAGTGCGTAGTAACAATTACAAATTAATCGCCGCTATTAGGCGGCGCCCTCTGCAGGAGGGGAAGATCTGTTACACGGTAAAAATGAGTTTATCATTGAGGCCTGTTTTCTCCAGTCACAGTGTTCTATTTTATTATTCTAAATATTACAAATGCTATATTATTTTATTATTTTAAAACAATTTTTTTATACTTTTGTCGTACTAAAGAACTTTAGATGTAGGTAATCGTTTTGTGAATCTTGCGCCATTTTTTTTCATGAAAATGTATCCTAATATTCGAACACTTTGCTCTGAATCTAAAGGTGTGTGAACGCTTTTATAATGTATTTAGAAATTCTAAAAATATGTATGTAAATCATGTTTAATGAATAATTACTCATGTGTTATTTATAAATAAATTATTTTAATCAGAAAGCGTATTACTTGAGTAGTTTTTATTCTTGTAAATAAGCATGACGTTGTGATACTATTTAGACAATTTAATTTTGCCAGTTGAAAATGTTATTTATCAGTTATATATGCCTTTATTATGTGATTAAGACTTACATCTGGTACAGTGCAGAAATACAGTAAATTATAAATTATTGATTTTTGCCCGTTTATACAGAAACTTCAAATGTAGTTAATATTTTGTACAAGTGTTCATTATGCTTGCTCAATTCCAAAGTTCGATTGAGAAAGCGACAAAAGAATAATATATACTACATGAAATGTCTTTATTAAAGAATAATTAATTCGGGGATCGCGCTATAGAGCGTATTTTATCAATTTTGTCCAATATACAGGATATCCCGAAAGCACTGAAATGCGCTTTAATACATCATTTGTTAATCTTGAAATGTTTAAAATAACGTAGGAAATACGACCACGTTCATGAAATATTCATTATAAAAATGTCTTTCTCATTTGTGTATTTAGTTATTTTAAAGTAAATTAAATATCCACTTGCGAAACTAAAATAAGCAATCGTGAATCATGAGAGTAAGCGCTACTTTGTTTTTCCTTCAAATTATATGCATCTATTTTCTTTATGTAAATATGTATCATAGCAAACAAATTAATCATGAGTTCGTACTTGAATTAGTAACACGATTACTACTTAAAACTGCATTAAATAACGTTTGAAAGAACTGGGAAGCTTAAGAAAGGCCGGATGTATACGTGAAGACTCGAGCATCCGTAGGCCTCTTTGGATGGCTCATCAAAATACACGCGCAGGCCCGTTACTAATTGCGAAGGCCCCGGTCCACTACTATAATATACTTTCGCAATCCCGAAGAAATAATTTTATTTATGAAAAAAAATTAAACTCATAAATCAGGAAAAATCCGGATAATTGTGACATCAATATGATGTCATACTCACTTGCAACAGCTACTTTTGTCACGCAAATGATTAACTTTTTTTACTCTCGGAAATAAAATGGATCTGAAAAGAGCGAAAAATCGCTTAAAAATGAGGGAACAGGTGGATTTTCAGATTTTTAAAATAGCGCATACTATTTTCTATATTTCTATACATATTTAAGGAAAATTCCAAGCGGATCGTACAAATGGTGTAGATATTATTAGGCTTTTTCGTGCTTAATTTCGTAATCTTTTTGCAGTAATGGTGGAAATGAGTTGTATCTTGAGTCAGGGATCAGCGTAACTATATAGTAGGATGATACGCTTTAAAGAATAACTTCCAATAGAACGCAATGTATTGGAAATATTTTGAGTACTCCTGTAGAAAAACTATAAATGCTACAAATACCATTTTCAATAGGGTACAGGGTACAGTAGATAAGAGGAAAATATATAAATTTCGTAGAAATCGATGCATATTTACGGAAATTAGAGCACGGACGAACATTTTATTTTGGCGTAAAATGGGCGTAATTTTAACTCATGTTTGTAAATTTCATGCGATTCTAGATACTTGGAAACGCTTTGTTGCAAAGGAATGAATGATTTTATGCCAAATCTGGCAAACATTTGGTTTATTTTTTCAGTTTTTTATTAATATCTTCTAAAATAATTCGATTTTCGAAATTTAAATCAGATTAGCAGGTTCCTCGGAATTTTTGGAATCTGTGGGCTCCTTAGTCGAAACTCAAATCCCTACGGTTTAGGAGGAGATAGGTTCATAAGCTTTGACAGCGGCCTGGCAAATATTTGGTTTATTTTTTCAGTTTTTTATTAATATCTTCTAAAATAATTCGATTTTCGAAATTTAAATCAGCTTAGCAGGTTCCTCGGAATTTATGTTATATATATATATATATATATATATATATATATAGATAACATACTAAATCAAAAGTCCGCTAAAATCCCAAACTGCTAAACTGCGTAGTTGAGAGCAAAGGAAATTCGCTTTCGAAAACCGCAACTACTACACAGTCCCTAGCAGTTTCGTTCTAAATTTGTGGTCGGTCCCCGCTATTTTGTCGCATCTGCATTTTTGAACCAAAACCTCTTGCTGCCCGGATGCCTTGCTGATATGGGTTCGCCCAATCATTGCAGATTGCTAGGTCGCGAGACAAGACCTCTACATAGTGAAACAAAGCTTCTTGCATCTGGGGAGAGGTATTATTGCGTGGCCACTCTTGCTAGAACAACCTGTACAAAATGGGACAGTAAAATAAAGTAATCGAGCATCGTTTTAATTATTGTCTCGAGCCGTAGCATGCCCAAGGAATAAGGGCTACCTCTGCACCCTGCATTTAACGTTTTCCCAGCTATAGCATCATTATCTATTGATACCGTATATTTTCCTATGTTAAAAAATCCAGTTAATAAAAGCATTTCTCGCATTTTACGTTTTTTAGGAATCATATACCTTGGATGATTGTCGAATTGACAATAAAGAACAACCCCTGAGGAATTTCCTCAGCGATTAAAGTGTTCTTACCTGTGAACGTAGTGAAAGCATTCCTCACACGTATTGAAGGTCAAGGAGAAAAAAATACAACTCATAATCGTTGAAAATGTAATTTGTGATGGAAAGAGGAGAAAACAAAATACAAAGTAAAAACAAAAGCAAATAATCAATAAGTTTAATAGAATAATTTTTAAAACTAACGTTTAAATTATTGGAATAAATAAAAGGTACGCAACCTAAATACCGTTTGATTCACTATCAGGACTTTATTTTTTTCAACCCCAGTTTAGAGTTTTCCGCATATAACGTTATATCTTTATGGTCCTTGAATAACGTTAAATCAGGGTTTATATTTATATATAAAATATCGTAAGTTTTATACTATATATATATTTATAAATAAATATAAATATACATATATTATAAACACTTATAAAATGTTATTCAAAATAATTAATTATGGAAGTTACCAAACACATGATACAGAAGCGGCGAAATTATAATAATTTCTTAATTACTCCGCGTCGGGCTTCCAATTATTTGATTTGAAAAATTTTGAGTATGCATTTAATGGTCCGAAAAAACTCTGATTTTAAGCATAATTCACAACAATAAAACAGATTTGGATTTTTTTTTTTTTTTAAATGAGTGCTTCCAAGAAAATACTTTTTCTTGTATTTTTCGTGGAAACTCTGTAAAATACATCTCATACAGTACGAAAGTTTCTCATTATCACTCATGATAACTAATAAATATATAAGCATATTAAAAGTTAGCTAGCGTAATTCAGATGTACAGGTAGTTTGAAAATGACCCAATCTGAAATTTATATATATATGTGTTAAGTGGTGGTTATTTATGTAGCTGCTGATTTAGGGGTGTAAAATGTGAGAGGTAAAAATTCTTCTGAACAAAAATTCAGATCAGAAAAAAGTACATTGCAGTTTGCCGCCTAGGCATTCAAAACCTGAATAGAGTGAGATAAGAATACTTTTTTTACTTACACTCACCTGGTAAGGAATAAAGACTCAGAACCCATATTGTGATAAAAGCTGAAAAGCAAAATTTTTCTGAAATTGACTAACTCAAATAAAGTAATTCAAATTCTGAGTTCTGTTTTTATTGACAATTAAAAATGACATAGAATTTAAAATGTTTTCTTGACTATATATTCTGACATGCTAAACAGTAAATCTCTGAATAGTGAATAATAAAAAAATGGTGAATCAAATAATGCTAAGATCAAAAGTACAAATTTATTTTCAATTCAGATATGAGATCTCTGACTACCAAACATTTTTAAAAAACATAGTTCAAACAGTACTGCAATTAAAAAATACCAAATTCAAACACAAATAAATGAGATGTAATTATCACACATTGAGATAATATGCCAATTAAATAGATTCACTTTACACTGCCCAGAAACCTATTATTAAAAATTAAAATTTTAGTTGGCTAAAAATGAAATACTTTAATGGGCTACTATCGACACAGATATCACACTGATGTCATTTTGAAAAATGAAAATTTTGCCAGTATACTTCAATTGGAAAACTCTGAAGTATTTAAGAGTGGCATATTAATTTTGTGAAGATATGAAATATGAAATTAATCACAATTATGAAATTTAATAAATTCAATATTTACCACAAGACAACATTCAATATTTACCACAATGGGGTACAGATACCAGTCCTTATTGTAGATAATTAAAATTCAGGTGATGATAGTTCGTATTGCAGATGATCAACACAAAGTTCCAGGTTTTGGCAGTTCTTTCTAAAGTCTCTCCAAAATTTTATTTAAACCTGGCAGATTCAGCAACACAAATTTTGATGATCTCGATGAATAACTCAAGCCATGGAAGAATGCAAGGCACATCAGTTAACTTATTGTCAGTCATACACAGTTGATTCAAGATGGCCGCCCAGGTGACGCTTCGGTGATACAAAAGCCTCGTGGGAGAGTCAAAATCAAAATGTTGCAAACTTTTCACTTATGCATTCCCACAAGAATTTAAAAGGGAATTAGAGTTGAACCTTTTTTTTTTACCGTCTCTCGGCACTAAAGATTATTGTAGAAATCAAGTTCTGCATCACAGTATAAAGATGATTCACCGAAGAAAAAAAGTTTACATGACTTTACAAATTACTAACATGGCTACGATTTATATCTTTTTGAAAATTTCCGACGACAGTACTCATCTTCGGCACAGCGAAAAACGAATTAATTACAATTTTGCGGTAGAGAGAATTATCTCCAAAAATTAACTTTGCTTGGGGCTCTCCCAGTCCGCAAAATGGCTGGAAGCCACGCGGAATTCTACTGGGAAACCCCCTTCGCCAACGAAACGTCGTTTCTACATCGTGATTTATGTCCAAGTGAGTCAGCGTCCTTCTAACGAACTTCTTTTTGAAAGCTGTTGCCACACACACTCGTGGGGAAATTCTCATCTTTTTTTTCTCTCGGAGTCATTCCTTTCGACCTCTGCTGATCGGAGATACGGAGAACCAGTTTCTCCTATGACGTAGCGTTTCCCATACTGAGGAAGTTCGCAAGGCGAAATTGATGACGGTTAAATATTTCTCTTACCGTGAGTGGCAAAGAGTTGTATTGTTTACATACACATGTATGTTGTTGACATCTGCTAAGAGTGTTACATTTTTATGTAACAATATGTTACAATGAAAACCCGATATCAGTCAAAACCCGAATTAACTAGGGAAAACGCGTTCTAACTGAGAGTGTTAGGTAAAACCCGAATTATCTAGGCAAAACGCGTTCCGACTGACAGCGATAGGCAAAACCCGAATTAACTAGGGAAAACCCGTTTTATTCGAGTAGCGGTAGCCCGTTTTCGAGGGGCCCCTACAGCTGAGGCATATTTTCCAGGGGGCCCCCTACAGGGATGGCCGGACCCACTGATATTTTTCGGGTCTCGCAAAGGGCCAGAGTTAGCATATTTTCGAGGGGGTCCCCTACAGCGATGGCCGGACCCACTGATATTTTTAGGGGGCCTCGCAAAGGACCAGCTTTAGCATATTTTCGAGGGGGCCTCCCTAAAGCGATGGCCGGACGCATTAATGTTTTTTTGGGTCTCGAAAAGGACCAGCGTTAGCATATTTTCTAGGAGGCCCCCTACAGTGGTGCCGGAACCACTGATGTTTTTTTGGGTCTCGCAAAGGGACAGCGTTAGCATATTTTCAAGGGGGCCCCCTAAAGCGATGGCCGGACACATCGATGTTTTTTGGGGTTTCGCAAGGGGCCAGCGTTAGCATATTTTCGAGGGGGGCCCTTGAAGTGATGGCCGGACAAACTGATGTTTTTTGGGTCTCGCAGAGGGCCATCGTTAGCATATTTTCCAGTGGTCCCCTTACAGCGATGGCCGGACCCACTGATGTTTTTTTGGGTCTCGCGAGGGGACAGCGTTAGCATATTTTCGAGGGGGGCTCCTAAAGCGATGGCCGGACCCATTTTTTTTTTTTTTTATCTCGCAAGGGGCCAGCGTTAGCATATTTTCCAAGGGGTCCCGACAGCGGTAGCCGGACCCAATGATGTTTTTTGGGTCTCGCAAAGGCCAGCGTTAGCATAATTTCGAGGGCGCCCCCGAAAGTGATGGCCGGACCCACTCATGTTTTTTTGGGTCTTGCCCGTTTTTGAGGGCCGTTTTTGAGGCCCCGTTTTGAGGCCCGTTTTTAAGAGCCAGCGTTAGTATACTTTCGAGGGGGGCCCCCTACATCGATGGCCGGACACAGTGATGTTTTTTTTGTCTCGCAAAGGGCCAGCAATAGCATATTTTCAAAGGGAGAGCAAGATCCAATTTTTAGTGGATAAAGCATTAACATTCCGGAATTCACATGGGAAAACATGGGGTCCAGCCACCACTGAAGGGGGGGGGGGGCTCGAAAATATCCTAACGCTGGCTCTTTGCGGGACCCGAAAAAAGTCAGTGGATCTTCCCATCTCTTTAGGGGGCCCCCTGGAAAATTTGCCTCCGCTGTAGTAGCCCCTCGAAAACGAAAAGCCCCTCGAGAACTCGGTTTTCCCTAGTTTATTCGGGTTACTCCCTAACGCACGCGATGTCAGTCAGAACGCGTTTTCCCTAGTTAATTCGGGTTTTGGCTGATTTCGGGTTTTAACTGTAACATATATATTTACTGAACGGATTTACTACAGATTAATTTTATGGATGATAATAAAGATGTCTCAGAAATCAAACTGAAGGTGCTGATGCGGGAACGGACAGGTGAAGCTGGGGTTTCAGTTAACACAAACCACCCGTGTCTTTGAATTGTTCATTACCATTATCTAACGCTCTTTGCTGCAGGAGGTTCAACACCAGGTTGTACTAAACGAATACCACGTTGAACCACTGCTTTAGTGTACATGCACTGTACTAATATCAGGCTCGAACACACTTAGAAACAGCCGTCTCCGAGTTCAGGTGTTTGCAGCCGATTTCTTTTTTCTAGTTAGAAAGTTCTTACAGCACTAAACCCACGTTCACACAAAAATGACGATTTGAACGCTATCCATAATCTTTGAATAACCAGCGGAGACCCAGGGTAGAGTAAGGCTTCTGCGGCCAAACTTTTTGGTAAGTATTCTTGAATTGAAATGTTGCTTCTTCATTTGTTGGCAGTTCTGTAAGCTGTTCTTCTAACTCGGATGATCCTATTGAGTACATAATCGAAAAATGTTTATGAATAATTATCAAAATGTGTGATGTTGTGATTATAACAACATGAAACACAGAAAAAAACTTGTAACCAGTCATTTACCTCATGTGAATAACCGAACTAACAATGAGGCTGTTAAAAAAATGACATAATCATGTTAATCAGGGTTGCCAACTGCTGGGGAACATAATCAACAAAATAACTTTTTTGTACTTTACGGAGTGGCGTTCAGCAACACCTCCTAGATAGAGAAGACCTGAGAACAGAAACTTTTACATCAACAACAGGTCTTCTAAGACGACGTCATCACAGCTTTACTTTCACAAAGTAAAACTATTTAAAATTTCTGGTGGATGATACAAATTTTAGAGATATCTTAAGTTGAAGATAAAAATTAAAATAGCTATCTGATGAAACGTAATTTATTATGATCTATTTCTATATCATATAATTAGTGATAGTTAAAATTTACTATTTGTCGTAAAATTAAATTTTTTATCGTAGATCATTAAAATGTTTTATGCGGGATTAAATTCGCTACAAACTTTGAATAGTTTTACTTTATGAAAACAAATGTGTGATGACGTCATTTTAGTGATGACGTAAAAATCACTGCTCTCAGGCATTGTATATCTAATCTAGGAGGTGTTGCGCTCAGTCCATACATATAACAGTGAAATTTGGAACAGTCGCTGATCTTGGCGCACGTTTTTTATATAGTGTTTCTTTATATTTATCAATGAAATCAATTTAAAATAAGTTAATACTTAACATTTCGTTTATATATATTTTTTGAAAAAATCAACTGAAATCCTTTTAAAGTACATATGATAAGAAGTATGCAATTACAAAATATCTAACAGAAATAAGGCAACAGACAACGTGTTTCCAACTTTTATACAGTTCTTGTTTTTTAAGAAACAGAATTCGCTGTATGTTTTCAATTCGCAATATTTACTTTTACAAATCCGCTGTATCATTTACAATAACTTTTCTCTGGGGCGTTCAGTAAAATGTCATAAAAAAACAATTTTTTTTCTTTATACAAAATTTCACGTTTTATGAGAATGCATTTTATCATATAGACACAGCCGCCAACCTTACCGATTTCTTCGGGCGATTTCCCACCACTAATTTTTACCTAGCATTTCATACTTAAAATCACGCGAATAATTTTATCCAAAATAAAACTGTTTAAAAAATGTGCTGGGAAATCCCCCGAAGAAATCGGGAAGGTTGGCAGCTATGACATAGATCTCTCACAGGGTCTTCTACCTGTTGCCCTTACTTAGACAATTACTCTATATCCATGAGAAAACAAACTTTGATAAATAAATACTTTATTTATAAACCCAAATATAGTGAAGCTGTGAGGTTATTTATGAAGGCATTCCACGTGTAAACAGACCATCTTCAAAAGTATTTATTAATTAAATCTTCGGAACATTAACTCTTTTTAACGTTATTTATTACAAAAGAACCAATATTAATATCTATGCAGATGAATTAGACAGCAGATTTTTCAAAAATTTTTACTGCTAGTTTGTCAAATACAAGTCATAAAAATACCATCATTCATAGATTTTTGCCTTTAAAGTATAGACACTTCAGTTAGCAACCAGAAAATGTGCAATTTATCTTGTTTAATTACTTTTTTGTCACATGTAAATAATGCGTGTAATGTAACTAAAATATTGCAGGTATCATGATAAGTCCGAGCTCCTGGAGTATTACGGACTCGTTTAAGCACCACTTGCGAGCGTGCCTGACAAGGCGTAGGTTACGGCGGTGGCTTCTACGTCACGCTCTTTTCACTTGATTTCAGAATGGCTGTGTCAGATATTGCTGGACAGTCACATATACTTGCAAACGTGACTTTTCGAGTGAAAATGGATGTGGCTATAATGGCAACGTGTACGCCATTCCAACACCTCCTGGATAAAGAAAGCCTAACAACTCCTACGTCACCAAGCTTTTACGTCATCATTTGGCCTACAGTTAAATGTTTTATTTTCACAAAATAAAAGTATAAAAAGTTTCTGGTGAATTTACTCATAATTAACAATATTTTAATAATTTGAGATAAAATATATAATTTTCTATCAAATGGCAGTTTTTAACCATGACTAATTAGATAACATGGTAAGGAAATAGATCGGAACGAACAATTTTGTATGAGAAAGGTATTTTAATTTTAATTATTTATTTAATATATTTTCTAATATTTGTAGCATTCACCAGAAATTTTAAATAGTTTTACTTTGTGAGAGTAAAACTGTGATGACGTCATTACTTGAAGGCCTAGTGATGACGTCAAAGTTTCAGTTCTTAGGCTTTCTATATGTAGGAGGTGTTGGCCATTCCCTATATTTCCTGTATATTTTTTCAGTCACGTATAAAAAGCTTGACAGTTGAAACTTAGACGTCTTCACGCAGCTCCCTTCTGCCGCATTATCAGTTTTATTTTCGTAAAGTAACACTATTTAAAATTTCTGTTGAATGCTATAAATGAAAGAAAATAAGTTAAAAATAAAAATGTAAATACTTTTTCTGACATAAAATAGCTGATTGTAATTTATTTCTACATCATATTAAACAAGGTGTCACATAATGACTCAGATACACTTTAAAGGGAACTTGGACATATAAAGAGGAATGAGAATCACGTAGCAATGTGGGGACAATAATGCCGTTTTCACTTCCTTACTCATATTCAGCTTCGTGCAAATTTTACTTTCACAAAGTAAAACTATTTAAAATATCTCGTGAATGCTACAAACATTAGAAAATATCTCAAATAAAAAATTAAAATTAAAATACCTTTCTCATACAAAATTACTCATTTCGATCTATTTTCTTATCATATTATCTAATTAGTTGTGGTTAAAAACTGTCATTTGTCATAAAATTATATTTTTTATCTCAGATTATTAAAATATTGTTATTCATAAGTAAATTACCCAGAAGCTGTTATAGTTTTATTTTGTGAAAATAAAACTTTTAAATTTAGGCCAAACGATGACGTCAGACCATAGTGAGGTAGGAGTTGTTAGGCTTTCTTTATCTAGGAGGTGTTGACATGACGAGATGTAGATGCACCTACTGATAAAGAAAGCTTTACAACTGCTCCGTTACGAAGCCTTGTCTTCATCATCAAGCATGCATAAAAAAGTTTTATTTTCACAAAATGAAACTATTTTAAAGTTCTGATGATTTTTCTCACGCATAAAAAATCTATTGATTTGACATAGAAATTTTAATTTAACGACAAATGGCAGTTTTTAAACATAACTAATTAGATAATAATAGATTGGATAAGGAAAAAGATCATACTAAATAATTTTGTGTGAGAAACGTATTTTAATTTTTTATTTAAGGTATTTTCTTATATTTGTAGCTTTTACCAGAAATTTTAAATAGTCTTCGTTTGTGAAAATAAAACTGATGGCGTCGTTCGCCTAAGTCTAGTAATGACGCCATGTTTTCTAAATGTAGGAGGCGTTGGATGTAGTCTAAGGCGCGGGCTCTTTATTCACACACATTTACGCTCGGTTTTAGTCGGACATCTAGAATATTGCTAGACAGTCAAAGCTCGTTGTCCACATGGCCTTTCGGTCGCAAATGCATAGAAAAAATTTCTGGTGACTGCTATAAATATGAAAAAATATTTTAACTTAAAAATAAACCCTGGTAAATACGAAATACCTTTCGTACATAAAATAGTTGTGTGATGTTCCTCCACCTCCTCGAATAACTCGGATCCGCGTTATTCCACGAGAGAAAGATACGTCTTGTACTTCTTGGTTTAATACAGATTTCCTTTATTACACAAAACTATATCTATATATATAACGATGACACTTATCTGGATTATTAATTGCATACACATAACACTAAAGAATAAACTTAAGACAAATTCCGCAGCCAGCAGCATGCTGCTTCTAACTCTTTGGTATATCCACCACAAAAAAAACACGTCCTCCCTCGACAGAGGTCAATACCCTTCTCTTCGCTTATCTCTTCCACTGTCGGTAGGTTTCGGAGAGCCTACACTCTGACATCACACCCCCCTATGCAAGATTGGAGCTAGGGGATCACTTACCTAGATCCAATATGACTTATTAGTTGAGTGGAGGCACACTGGTAGCTACAATTGATACTTAACTGAAAAAAATACAAAAGCACATCTAGAATATTGCAGAATATTAAACAGTGTATTATACAATAGCACATATGTCCGAATAAAGAAGTAACAGTTTGTCACTGAGAATATTATTCTTGAGCTGAGTCCAGAGTGTGCAATCTAGACAAAGCGTCAGCGTTCGTTAGCTTTGCCCCTGGGCAATGGGAAATACTCACATCGTATTTCTGCAGAGCTAGTGCCCACCTCTGCAACTTTGATGACTGGGGAGAGTTTTTTGTAATGAATGTCAATGGGTTGTGATCAGTAATGTGTTCTACGGTTGAACCGAAGATCCACGTCTCAAACATTTTCTGGCTCCAGATGACGGCAAAAGCCGCTCTTTCTATGGTCGGCCACGCTTGCTGGGCTTTAGTCAGCTTTTGACTTGCGTAACCGATTGGGTAGAGAACACCATCATTCCTCCGTGACAGGCAGGCACCGTTGCCTGTGGATGACGCATCACATTCTATTACGAACGGTTGCCCTAGCATTGGAGTGTTAAGGCAAGGGGCTTTGGGAAGGCCCCTTTTGACACTGCCAAATGCCTGTTCGTGCTCCTCCGTCCAGTTTAGTGTTTCAAGACTTTTCTTCTTTGTTAATTCTGTCAGCGGGTACACAATTTCGGAATAGTGTGGGATATAGTCACGGTAATAGTTGCATAAGCCTAACAGGCTTTTCAGTTCTTTCTTATTTTGCGGGTGAGCCAACCTTCGCAACGCTTCCACTTTGTCGGGGTCTGTATGGTGTTTGCCAGATCCGACAATATGACTCACATATTTTATTTGTGGCTTACCAAAGGTGCATTTTCTCAGATTAACCGAAAATCGCTTGTAGCTTAGTAAACACCGCGTTTAAATGGTCAATATGATGGTCCCAGTTTTCGGAAAATACGGCGATATCATCGATATAAGCTCGGCTAATTTGACTAGTTTTATTTTGTGAAAATAAATGTGTGATGACGTCACTTTAGTGGACCTAGTGATGACGTAAAAGCTTCTGTTCTCAGGCCTTGTCTATCTAGGAGGTGGTGATTAAGAGCTCTGAAATCCGCGCACAGTCTTAATGTACCATCCTTCTTCATGACGCATACCACTGGGTGCGCGATCTCCGCATCACTTTCTTCGATTAATCTAAGTTCCAATAGTTCTGCTATTTGGCTATCAACTCGAGGTTTCAATGCTTCTGGTGTTCGATAGAGATGGGGTTTCCTCCTCTCACTATTATTTATGCGGATTTTATGCTCATCTACTCTAGCGATTTGAACCTTATTTGAAAATAGAGGTTCATACTTTTGCAGTACTTTGTAGATTTCTTTCTTTTTCTCATCGTCTAAATGATCGAGATCAACTTCACTCCAATTGCTCATCTCGGAACTATTATTCCGGTTACGAATGGGGTGAACCTCCCCTAACTCTTCTTCTTTCTCGAAAATGACACCTACTGCCTGTACTCTATTGTAAAATTTTCTGATTTTATTTACATGGACGTGTCTCACAGTATCGTCGGGCAATTTAACTTTGTACGAATCTGCGTTAATACGAGACACTATCTCTGCTGTCCCTGTCCACCTAGCATAAAATTTATTTGTGGAATCGGGGATCAATAAATAAACCTGGTCTCCCGGACGAAATTCTTTGTATACCGCTCTTCTATTAGCATATTTTGCGTACGCGCCCTGCTTTACTTCTGACATCAACGAAGCCTGCTCTGCGGCTGTTTCTAAATTGGTTTTTAATTCCTGCAAATACTCCCCGGCGCTTTTCCAAATGTTTATGGGTAGGGGGATTTCACCTGACCACGACGATTTTAACACTGTCAACGGCCCTCTTACTTCTTTCCCATACATTAACTTAAACGGTGACACTCCCGTGGTACAATTCGGTATTTCCCGATAGGCAAACAGCAAGTAGGGTATATGTTTGTCCCAATTTTTTGGATTTCTCCGAATAATGTGGTGTAGCATGTTCTCAAAAACCTGATTTTATCTCTCTACTAAACCGCTGCTTTCCGGGTGTCCTGGGGTCGCAAATCTAGGGTGTTCACCTAACCTGTCATGAAATTCCTGGGTCAACTTTGATACGAAATTTGTCCCTTGATCATTAGCTATAATCCGGGGTATCCCTGTCCTCATGAATATTTCTAACATCGCTTTAGCAGTAATAGAGTGAAGGGGAATCGCCTCCGGACACCTTGAATGTTGGTCGACCAAACAAAGGACGTATCTATGTTTCCTCGCCGACGGTGGTTAGTTCGGTCCTATAATATCGATATTAACCTGATCGAAAGGGAATGGAGGTCTAGGTACTGGTGTTATAGGAATTTTATCTCTTTCTCTTTCTCTACTCCTTAATTAACAATCCTTACAAGATTTACAATACTCCTCTATATCCCCTGATATACTCGGCGAAAAGAATGAATACCGAATTCTTTCTTTCGTTTTTCGCATTCCCAAATGGCTGGCGAAAACAGATTCGTGCCCTAACTTCAAAACTTGTTCCCTGCGCATCTTTGGCACTACTAATTGGATTACTTTCTCTTCTAATATTTTATCCCTGTGATAAATTAACCCGTCTGTCAAAAAATAATTATTTTTGTTCTGCCTCGCAAATCCCCAGACCTCTCTCAAAGTTTCACACTCCTCTTGTTGTTTTTTGAAAAGAGTAGCATCGGATAGCTGCTCATTAATTTAGCCAGAAACTTCTTCGGATTTGTTGATAACTGCTGTTTGACATCGGGTTTGCCCGTATTTAGACACATCTTCTCTAGCTTGTTCGCGAGGAGCCAGTTGTACATTCTCTGGCTGGCTTTGACCTACTTTCCCTCCTAATAAATTCTCCGCCGAATCCTTCGACTGGTAAATTCCTAACACAGGCAAACACACACTCTGAAGTAGCTCGTAAATTTGTGGCGTAATGATGCAGGGGACTGTCAGCTTATCAGTGACGGCGAACAGAATGTTTACCTCGTTATACGAATAGTTTGGGTCTTGCGATTTTAACGCAATGGGTAATGTTCGAACTTCTGCTGTAATTTCCTCACCGAACGCGGAAACAAGCTTTACTTTAGAATATTCATCCGTATCAAAAGTTTCCGAAATTTGGTCGCGTCTCATACCTGGCATTTCTGCAGCGGAGTCAATCAATACTTTGACTCTTTTCCCCTCGATTTGAATGTCTGCATATTCTAGCGTTTATAATTTCTGAACCCTTTCGCTATCGAAATATTCGGCTTTCACTCTGGCAATTAATTTATCGTCTTCCTTACTTTTCCCCCTCTGACTTGGTGCGGTTACCGAAACTTCAGGCACATTTTGTTTAACTTTATTACTTGGGCAAAATCGCAAATGGTTGGATGTTTCTTTGCATAATTTACACGTTTTAGCTGGATTGTTATTTTTATTATTGTAACTATTCCTCATAGGGGTGGGACATATTTTAAATTTGAATGGGGGTCTACACCTGGGTTATTGGCATTACCATATCTAGTTGACCTATAAATTTCCGAAAAACTTTTCCCCGTAGATGTAAAATAGCTGTCACACAGTTCTCCTATTTGTTTGGGTTTCAGCCAGTCATCCTTTTGTTTCAGAAGTATGTATTTTCTCGTGTCAGGGTCTACTGCATCTAATAATATATCACTATCAAATCTTTTAAAGTTTCTAGATCGGTTACCTTCCTCAGTTCGCAATAGAAGTCCCAATTTGCCCTCAAACTACTAGCAAACTGCATGTGGTTTTCATTTTTGTTTCTCTTTGCGGATATAAACTTCTCTACACAAGCCTCTGGGGTAGGCTGAAACTCTTTTAATATTAACAACTTGACCTTTTGATAATCCTTCATCTCCTCCGCATTAATATACACTAATAAATGTGCAGCTCGTTCACCTAAATAAATTTAATAAAATCTCTACCTTCAAATTATTCTCGACTTTTTTATTTCGAATGCTCGCTCTAATGATTTGAAAAATAGGTCCCATGCTTCGGGCTGAATGGGCACTGGCAGTGTTGAAGTCTTAATACTCTTTATTAGTGACTCCAGTGGGATGACACTTAAATTTTACTGCTCCGAAATTGTATTTACGTTTTTATTATCCGCCTGAATTTTCGCGATCTCTAACTGTGCCTTCGCGAGTTCTAACCTGACTTTTTCCAATTCCAATGCTGCCTCATGTTCCGCTTTTAATTTATCCCGTTCTTCCTGCTCCCTTTTATCATCTCTCTGCTGTGATGCAAATCGTTTACTTTCCTTTTTCTCGCGCTCTTTTCGTTCCTCTACTGTGGAAATTAAAAATTCTTTTACAAAATCAAAATCTGACGTATACTGTGGACTTTCTTCGATTAACTTTTTCAAATCGATGATTCGATGGTCAGTCTCTACCGTTAGACCTAACTCTTTAGCTACAACAACCAAGTCTTCTTTTCTCAGTCCCTTTATATTAAACATCTTAATTGTGTATCTAAATCAATATATCAATATACTTAATTTTAATTCAATTCTTCATAAAACTGCTGCTTATAATCATCAATATCAATTCACTGAAATAGTCAAAGAGCTCCTACCTTTTCTAAAGCTCACTGGTTCTCGAAAGAGAACGTGTGGTGTTCCTCCACCTCCTCGAATACCTCGGATCTGCGTTATTCCACGAGAGAAAGATACGTCTTTACTTCTTGGTTTAATACAGATAATAATATAATTAATACATCATATTATAATACAAAATTTAACATATCACAGCTACCAAAGATTTTCAACCACTAATGCTTACATAGCAATTAATGCTTAAAATTAGGCCACATTTCTAGTTCAAGTGTTTAAATTGTGGTGGAAAACTCCCGAAAGTTTCGGGAAAATCGGCAGTTATGTTATATAGACCACGTTCCTCATTACTTGAATTTGGAGAAATTTTTCTCTGTGTCTATATTTTTTCGAATGTAAGAGACTGGAAATTAGATTCCATGTAAAATTCAATTTTCTATGTTGATGTGTGTACAGCCCTTTGTAAAAAAGTATCGGGTATCGGTTAAAATATGGTATCTCTCGATCACTAAACTTTTTACCTCTACTAATAGAGATGTCGATATCCGGAATATAATTGACCACCTTTTGCAAACAGTAAGTTTTTAAATACTTTATCAAGTGATAAACAGCCCACACCCTCAACTTCGACATTTCGAGATAACGTAAGCCAAAATTTACTGTTTAAAAAAGCTGTTAATTATATTCCGGAGCAGTTTGCAACTCTACTACTAGTCAAGACCATACAAGATGGAATTCAGAGAACAATATTTAAAAATTCCATATAAGCTTACGGAAAGTGTATTGAAAAAAACACGACTGAGTACAGTGGGAAAGGCTCTTATGCGAGGTACTGCTTTCCACATTTAAACCAAATACATGCCCCGTTTTCTTTTCGAATTCCAAAAATAATTAATGCAATTAATAATGTATTATACATTCATTCAAGAATGTAATTAATATTGTGTGACCCTGCTTACACACACACACACAGAAAAAAAAACGAACAAGCTTGCATAACTTACGATAATTAATTAATTTCTTTTCCATGCTTCACATGAATGAGAATGAAATCAACATGAAAGATATGAGTAAACATAATGGCATTGTTGTAATTGTTGATTGACGAACGAATGCGATGCTACTCAACACCTCCTACATCTAGAAAGCCTAACAACTCCAGCTTTGACGACATCATTTAGCCGACGAAAGTGCTGTTGACACAGTTTTCATTTCACAAAGTAAAACTGTCAAAAATAATTGGTGAATGCTACAAATATTAGAAAATATATTAAACATCAGAATTAAAGTACCTTTCTCGAACGAAATTATTCGTTCTGATCTATTTCCTTGTCATATTATCTAACTAGTTACAGTTAAAAAGTGCCATTTGCCTTAAAATTTTATTTTTTAATCCCAATTTATTAAAATGTTGCTATTCATGAGTAAATTCAAAAGAAATTTTTAATAGTTTTATTTTGTGTAAAAAAAAAATAAAAAAATAAAAAACTTTTACAAGTAGAACGAATGATGATGTCCAACCTTGATGACGTAGGTGTTGTAAGGCTTTCTATATCTAGAAAGTGTTACCAAAACCCAATGCACTCACGGTAATCTCACAAGAACATGAAAATAGTTAACAGGATGAACTAGGTGCCCGTACTGACATGGATTTAAGTTATGTCATTCCGTTGCGATAATAGAGGCGTCCAATAAAGGAACCGTCCTTTCATGATCCTTAGTGTGTGTCCTATACGAAGACTTCGGAAGTCGAAAACTTATCTCCTAAACTTAAGACAACTGAACTATATTTGTGGTTGCTTAAGTATAAACACAGCTTTTAAAAATAGTTTTCGCAGCTGTCAAATTATTATATGTTATAGTGTCGATTAATATAGAAAAATAAACCTATGAATGCCAATCACATAAAATATAAGTTCTCGCAATCTATACCCTCAAAGAATACAACTGTAGATTTACAGATTCTGGCAAGTCAGTCCCAGATATATAAAATGAAAAACATATTAATTATTCAGAAAAACTTTAATTGATTGTAAATGCTACAAAGAATGCAATTTAAGTTTACATCTGAAGTTCCACACATTTTTTAATATTCTCGTTAAAATACCACTAAGGCACTTTTATACCAGCGATATAAGAGAAATGCACGTTAAGCAATCACTAAAACTTTTATTGATTGTAAATGTTGCAAAGATTTCTTCTGCACACTCATTTCAAGCATAATCTGGGAAATATGTTCTAATTTTCAAAACTATTTGGAACACGTATTATGGAAAAGCTTCCATTTTTGAAACACGAAGGTGCAATATTGCTTTATTTCCAGTTTTCTATACCTTAACATTAAAATCTCTTTTAGACATGTTTGTAGCAAAAATAATAATTTCTAGGGATCGACCGATACCCGATACTTTTTTACAAAGGGCTGTATACATATCAGCCCTTTGTCCTTACATGGAACCTAATTCCCTGTCACTTACATTCGGAAAAATGTAGACCCAGAGAAAAATTTCTCCAAATGCAAGTGATGGAAAACGTGGTCTATATAACGTAATTGCCAACTTTCCGAAACTTTCGGGAGTTTTCCACCACAATTTTAAAAAACTTGCACTAGAAATTTAGCCTCATGTTCAGCATCTGTTGCTATGTAAAGATTAGTCGTGGAAAATGTTTGGTAGCTATGATATGTTAAAATTTGTATTATAATATGTATACAGTCCTTTGTACAAAAGTATCGGGTATCGATCGATCCCTAATAATTAGTGATTGTTAAAAATTTCCATTTGTTGTAAAAATACAATTTCTATCTGAAATCGCTAAAATGTTTAATGCGTAAATAATAGCTCCACAAATTTTATATCATTCTTCTACTTTGTAACAGCAAAACTGAGAGAATGTCTATCAGGAGGAAAGCACAGGTGCTTTATGCCCGAAATAAAATGGTTGGAGCAACAAAAAAACTAGAGAAGTTGCTTTTCCAAAATAAGCTCAGCCGTCAAAATACAGTTAAATTATATAAATGCATAATGCTTCCTGCAGGGACTTACGTCAGCCAAACCTGCATGGACACAGGTACCTGACTAATACTGTTATTCTGCGCGATCTCGGCATATCTTCTTTTAGAAAAAGTGTCCATCAGATTGGTGAAAATTTCTTCACTAATCTCGGTATTGTTCCAAACGAACTATTAGCTAAGCTGCCAGAATACGATTTCCGAGAAGAAGTAAACTGTAAAAGTCCCAAGGCGTTCTTACTCTTAGATACCGACTAGGAACTTTGCAACTACTCTTCTACTTACTGTTTTTGTATTTTTGTGTCTAAAATTTCTTCAACACCAATCATTGATATTGTTATCTCATTTTTATCTATGTACATATTGCAATTTTATTATTTACATTGTGAAAAAAAAATCTTGACGTGACCACGCCTCCATGGAGGCCCATTCATTTAACGTTCGAATAAAAAAGTATCGTAACTAAGAAACTGGAAATGTAGCCTTCAATGGCGTAAGCGTTCCAAAAAATAAAAATTTCGTCATGTCATGTCTATCAAGAAGTTCAGTGATGATGTTAAAGATTCTATTGATGGGCTTTCTGCATGTGGGAGGCATTGGCTTGATGCATTGCTAAAGTATTTTTTGAACTTCAGCTATTCTTCTCGAATCTTCTTGTGTCATTCTGAAGTCGTCGTGTTGAAGTGAGTTTCAAACAGTTCCAGCACAACATAAAATAAAATACTTTACGGTGTCACCCATGGACGCCCAAAGGAATTTTTCTAGAGCAGCAAACATTAAAAAGAAAATTCAAGAGGCGGGCAAATTTCAAACGTTTAACAAATCAAGTACTGGTTTTGCCGTTTGTTTACATCATGAGACATTAACCTAAAACTCTAGGGAGGGCAAGTGTTTTAGGTCAACTACCAACTTGCCCCCGTTATGGGCGCCCATAGTGTCACCTTATCTTTTTTTAATCATTTTTAACTGAGACACCCTGAGGCGAAAAATTTACATTTTTCTTCTTACGCTGCCTAAATGTCTGGAGTACTGCCTTAATTTCTGCTCTGTTTTCAGAAAAATGTTTGGGATTCTCGCCGAATTGGGCGATTCTTCAGCATTTTGCCTAAATGGCCGTTTTGAAAAGATTTTCCTTCCAGTTCCAGTATGATAAAGTTACGTTCAACTGCAAAATACCAAGGTAAATTAATGTCGAGGTATATTACATTCATGTGTTGAAGTTCAAATTTAAAAATATTTTCATAGTTTGTATTTTCAATCGCGTAATTTCCCTATTTTTCTTCACAATTCGCTTAAAATTTCTTTCATCACATTCGGTCATTTTTTTAGTCTATACCCCTTAATGTTGAAGCTTTTTTGCTATATTCAGTTAATGATTTATGTTATTCAGTTAATGTAATGATTCATGTATCCTTTTTATGCTTTTATTTGATATTATAAATTACTTTGAAACTTGGATGGTGTTTCAGCATTTTGTAGCATAAACACAATCTGATCACTTTTAAACTCACTAGTGGCTTTTGTTGATGACATCTTAAGACAGAAACAACCGGTTTTACAAAGTTCAAACAATCTTATGGAGCCATTTACTTTGGTATTTATTTTTTGGGAGATATTGATGAATATTTTCTATAATTAAAATTCAAAGAGGAAAAGGATCATAAAAAGGGGCAGGTGAAAAGTCATTTGGCCACTGTTTTAGCTTTCGCATAGCTCAACACCAGACACCAAGAAAGTCTTTTATATATAGCGCATTATCAATTTTAAAAGAAATCGGCGAAAGGTTTGTAGCACTAATCCCCAGCAGCACACTTACGTCCAGAGTACGAACTGTGAACGTTCAGTTTAAACGTTCACGGTACGTAAAAAAAAAAAAAAAAACGCTCTACTAACGTCTATGTGTCCGGGCAGCCCACGTGTTTAAAACGTAGAAAACCGGTTCAAATTATGTACTTCCCGAACTCATCCATAACCATAAGTTTCGGTAGGACGTTCACACTGCGTTTAAATTATGTTTTCTCGTCCAGATAGCACAGAAAATTTGCATCAATCTTGCTGTAAGCTTGATTTATCATATTAAAAAACTTGCATTAAGCTTGATTATTTCAAGCGTGTAAGCTTAATGCAAGCTTGAATCAAGTGTTGAAGTTTACACTTGCCCAACTTGCATTAAGCTTGACATAGCAAGCTTGATTCCAACTTACTACACTCTAAAATATTTTCCTAAAAAAGTATTCCTAAATACATGGGGCGCCGGGCGCCGAACTCGTCCCATATATTTTATTTTTCCACGTACTTTCCCCTCTACGCTGAAACCTCAAGTTATTTTAATCTGTTTCCGTGTAGCGTCCGCGTCTGGAATAGATCTCGGCACCTAAGGTGTGCGAAGCAAGCATCCTAACTACAATTCAAATTTGACTCGAGGAGAAAGGACTAAAGTTTGAAGTGACTGTTATGGTTGTCACGTCGTTTTTTGCCCATGCCGATTACATATTTTGTTTTTCCATAGGATGAATCATAATTAAAATAATGTTATATGTGATTTATAGAATCTACTACTAGGGAAATAATCATAATATAAACTTAAAAGCAGCACACGTTTTAAAACTTTTAATATCGCAACACTCATGTTGGGCAATGTTATGTTTTTTTTTTCCATGGGATGCATAAAAATTAAAATAATTTTATGTGTGATTTAGAGACTCTACTAATAGGGAAATAAACATAATATAAACTTAAGAGCAACACATGTTTCAAAACTTTCGCAACACTCATGTTGGGCAATATTGGCCAAAATAGAGACAAACGACTGATTTTGAAATCAATTTTGTAGTAGATTTGTATTTTATTTTGAAGAATTTCAATATTTGGAAATATAGAATCTTTTTTTTTTTAAATTTCTATGGTCAAGTGCATTTATGACTGATGGTAAATTATTTGTTATGTGGCTTTCCAAATCAAGCACTAATCAAGTTGTATTCAAGCTTGACAGTTCAAATGAATTAAATTCGACAGAAAAATTTTTGCTGACTCATTTTTTTGTTAATCTCGAAGCTTGTTGCACGCTTAAAATGAATTGAACTCTCAAGCTTGCGTTAATACGTCAAATTGAAAGAAATGTCAAGCATGATTTAAGCTTCGCAGACAGCACATAAGCTTAAATCCAGCTTGCCATTTCTTTGAATTTGACGTATTAATACAAGCTTGACAGTTCAATTCATTTTAAGCCTGCAGCAAGCTTGAGAAGCCAATTTGAGCTGTCAACCTTGAAAACAACTTGATTACAGCTTGTAAAGGAAGCTTGCGTTGATGGCGCCATCTGTCGCTGGACATTAAATAAAGAAAAGTTCATAAACGCTCTGTTTTATTTTATTATATCGCACAAAACCTGGACATTAGAACACGCAAGGGGAAGGAATGAATGGGAAAAGCCCCTTTGAAGTGTAGCACGAGGGGAGTTTTAGTTTTATTTACATCTAATTAACATTAGTAATTCCATTAACTAATTATTAGCCCTAAAATAAATTTTAACATAATTAACACAATTTAGTTAGTTAAGACTCATAGATCAATAAACAAGAAGTTAGGAGTTTTTGAAAACGTATGGTATGGCCATATATATGTGCTTATCACAAAATATCCATTAGTTAACATTTTTTATTTCGTGATGAAGGAAAGAAAATTTCGAACTTTTTGGTGTATCGAGAAAATTTTTTGGAGTGACAAACTTTGCTCCCATGCCTCGTAGTTAACATTTTTTATTTCGTGATGAAGGAAAGAAAATTTCGAACTTTTTGGTGTATCGAGAAATTTTTTTGGAGTGAGAAACTTTGCTCCCATGCCTCGTAATTGCCATTCCTGGAATTTACGCACCCATGCGCTAATAATAAAAACGGACTAAAAAATATATTAAAATCACTTTTAAATACATAGTCTTGTTCTAAATAAGTATAAATAAATAGGTAATTTTTAATTCGATTTTAGTATTCTTTAAAAACTTTTTATTTTTATGTCGGGAAAATGCAACAGCAAACAAAAATAAGTTAAAATGCTTGTGATAGTAGTATAGGGGCCCCAAAATAACCCATTGCCCCTAGCCCCGACCACTTATGATCAGGCTCTGGCCGCCAGAAAATAATTTATCATCAGTCATAAATGTACTTGACCATAGAATTTTTAAAAAAAGATTCTATATTTACATATATGGAAATCAAAATAAAATACAATTATACTACGAAACTAATTTCAAAATCAGTCGTTTGTCTAATTCGACACAGCATGAGTGTTGCGATATTGAAAGTTTTAAAACGTGTGCTGCTGTTAAGCTTATATTATGTTTATTTCCCTATTAGTAGAGTCTCTAAATCACACATAACATTATTTTAATTTTGATGCATCCAATGGAAAAATAAAAGAAACAGATCAACATATCGGAAAATAGATCTCGCCAGAAAACGGCATGAACAGTCACTTCAAACTTTAGTCATATCAGCTCAACTCAGGTTGGCTGAGTGGTTATGACGCTCACCTCCCAACCCAAAGATCCCGGGTTCTATTCTTGCCGCGGACACTTGATGGAAACAGATAAAATTAAATTGAAATTTCAGCGTAGAGGAGAAAATGCGTGGCAAAATAAAACATGTGGTGCGAGTTCGCCGACCGGCGCCCCGTGTATTTAGGAAATTTTTTTAGGAAATTTTTTAAGCTTGAAATTAAGCTTGCTATGTCAAGCTTGATTCAAGCTTGAAATGTCAAGCTTAATGCAAGCTGGGCAAGTGTAAACTAGAACACTTGATTCAAGCTTGCATTAAGCTTACACGCTTGAAATTTTCAAGCTTAATTCAAGTTTATTGAATTGATAAATCAAGCTTGCTGCAAGTTTGATGCAAGTTTGCTGTGCTGTCTGGGTTATGTGCTGTCAGGGAGTAACACAAGTCGTAAATTATGCAAAAAAAAAAGACCACCAGCAATATCACGAGGAATGCAAAATGATTTTGCCGCTTTCTTGCTCTTTGCGCAACTCAACACCGGGATGTTACCAAACAGGTGTCTGTAAAACTTTATTATACGCCAAGTGAACGACTCATTCCGACGTTTCAGGAATAATAAATTCAACGCGTCTAGTAGAACGTGCTGTTAAACCTTGCTTTTAAACTTAGTACCACTAGTATTTTTGTTATGCCTTGAGTATGACGATTTATGATCTCTGGTACTGAATGGTGCACGTCAAGTAAGACGGGTTATCAGGCATAACTTTTGAACGGTATCAACGGCACTTCTGTTATACATCGAATAAAACGTGCTACTATGGCATAGCTTTTGAACAGTAATACCAGAACTTCTGCTGCACGTCGAATAGAACGTGTTATTAGGCATTGCTTACGGCATCATTAAAACCCCTGTTGCACGTCCAATAAGACGTTATTTATTCACAGTTTTTGGCAAAAGATTGCATAGTACAATTTTAGAACGTTATACAGAACGTACAAACTTTACCTGAGCGCTTTTCTTACTATCCTGAATGTTATTAGACGCTCATAGAACATTCTTGTGCTGCCTGGGAGGTATCTTAGAAATCAAGCAGAATTTAGATTTGCCTAGAATCGCGCATGTCTTCATTTAACTTTTTTTTTTCTGATGGCCGGCCACTGCCTCCTAGATATAGAAAGCCTAACTACTACTACGTCACCAAGGCTCTACGTCATCAATTGGCCTTCTAAATGTAACGTCATCACTGATTAAATTTCATAAAGTAAAACTATTCGAAATTTCTGGTGAATTTACTCTCCCATAACAACATTTTAATGAAGAGATAGAAAAATTAATTTTACAAAAAAGAGCAGCTTTTAACTGTAACTAATTATATAATGTAATAAGGGAGTAAATCACAATGTATTGTTTTGTGTCACGAACGTATTTTAATTTTTATCTTTCACTTAAGATACTTTTTAATATTTGTAGCATTCACCAGAAATCCGAAATAGTTTTACCTTATGAGAATGAAAGTGTGGTGTCGATATTACTTGAAGGCCTAATGATGGCGTCAAAGCTTCAGCGCTCAGGCTTTCTGTATCTAGGAGGCAGTGCCACAACAGGCCGGAATTGTTGGTCTATTTATTATGGGGGCACCTAGCAGGTAGACCCATGCCGCCCCCTATGAAGAGACGGACTTTACAACCACGCCCAGTCGGGGCTCGAACCCCGGCCGCCGGGAGCTGAAACCGAAGCCGGAGTACGGTGCATTAACTCACCCACCATACGACTCGGCTGTTCATTTAATTACACCTATGCAAATTTAAACTGAGTTACAGCAGCTCATATCATGAAAATATATAAACTTCAAAATTCTAACCAGCTTAAAAAATCATATCAGATATATCATACATAAAATAAAGTACAGATGTAAACGTAATCGTCTACTGCTCTTCATTACCTTTTACTTTAAAGAGCAAAGCGGTTTAAAATTCTGTTTACTTTCTTATTAAAGAAAAATAATATAAATATGTGTACCTGTAATATGGCTGTTAATTGAAAATAACCACTTAAATAAATTTTTGAACAGATTTTAAGCGTAATGAGAGATCATATAGTGCTGAAGAAATCATCCCAAATACTAACTTAAATTGTTGAGTTACTTTTCACAAAATTCAATGCGACGAAAATAAAACAGCACGAACAAAAGTTTCTCAAATATTCCAGAATACCTCCACTTATTATCTAGCGATGTTGGTTCTTGCTAAATTAGTTTTATCCAATAAACACGTACTGCTGAACTTCCCTTCCCCTCCATGTGTGCCATACTCACGTACTGAAGTATTCCCTTTTTTGTCGTTTACTTATGTACTTGTACTTTCGTTTATTTTTTGGAGTGCGTTCAGAAATATTTGAAAATATTGAATCAAAATTAGCTAAATATGAATTTCTGAAAATTCAATTTAATAACATGTTCCTAAATGGTAGTACATAGCTGCCAACTTTTACGGAAAATAATTACTCTTTCTAAACAATTGTTTTTGACGTAGAATATAGCCGAATTTCGAAGCTCAGCGATTAACAATCTGGAAAAAACATTTAACAAAATTTATTGTTTACAAAAAGAGGTTAATTATATTCCGTAAAAGTTGGCAGCTATTGTAGTATATCAATATCCAAAATTTTGAACGTACTGCCAACCGTCATTATTATTTTACCTAAGAAGATGGTCATTTGGGTACATTGAATCCATATGTGTATGACATTGCAATATACACAATAACGCGTTCAAAATCACATGTAAGCTCTCCCGACGTTGTATAATTAGCTATATGAATTTATGTAATATGAACTCTTAGCATTTGTATTGTAATGTTGTTAATGAAATCATTCTTTCTGTGTGTGAAAACTTCAGTGAATGTAGTTGTTCATAATTTATAAAATGACAAACAGGAGAGAAATTAAAGTTAGAAGATTTGAAGGGTAATAATTGATGTGCCGATTAGATGAGCATGTTCAATGATGCTTGATAACAGGGCGATTATGGAGTGGAGGAAAAAATGCATATCGCGGGAGATCATGGATTGTCATGCAGTTCTTATTATAGGGGGTGTTCAGTAAAAGATTTTATCTACACACACATCGCCCACTACTCCGGATTATAATTAACCATTTCTCACAGACAGTACAGTTTTTAAATAGCCGCCCAGGTTAGAGAGCCATTCTACCACACCGCGGGTCCGGATTCGATTCCTGACACGATCTTGGGTGTCATTTGGTCCGTCCCTTTGTAGGAGGACGAATACAGATGCTTACTATAGGAAGTCGATTAAAACTCAGCACTAAACTCCTGAAAAAAAGTGGACGCCAACTTCTTATCTTGCAGGAGGAAATGCATAGAGCAAGAGACAACCACGTTGACGACGAGATATACAGGGTGCGATACTGACATTTTGGCCGTACCCTTTTGCACTGGAATTTTTCACTCGATACACTTTTTAACCCTTTTGATCTGGATTTAATTTTCTTGTTTCCTATATAGGAAATGACATCTGTTGAAAGTACCGGGAGTTTTAGCTATTCTGGTTTTTGCCTCTACCTTGTCCCCACCGATATTGTAACGCGACCCTTAAAGGACGTTAAACAATTCGTAACATTTGCTTTTAAATTGAAAGAAGCTATAAATAATATTAACTTTTTATCTTTCTTTGCGCATAGTTATTACCAAGAAAGTACAGTTATTACCAAGTAACAAAATATTGGAAAAAATACAGCTAGTGAATAAATTTCACCTATAAAATTTTTTATTCACCAGATTATTATTTGCAGATACTGTAAACATTGCGTACTGCATACACGTGCAGTTGAATGCCAAATGCCAAGAACCAGCATTTTTAATGAAAACTCATAGCTGCTAATCTTCAAGGAAAATAATTAAGTTTTGTAAACAGTGAGTATTTTTAAGGTTTTTGTAAAAAAATTAAGCATCTTGCAGTTCAAGTACAGAATAATTTGCTGGCCTATTCTAGTTCAAAATTACTGCTAATAACCCGAGGTGAATTGCATTACCATCCACGCCAACGTAACGGAACATCATAGTCAATTTTTGCGAGCGGTAATTTTTTTCAGATATTTTCCACACGTAGTAATCACCTCCCAGAGTAAAGCGACAGCCTTTGCAATATTCGAAGTGCAAAATTACTGCTTACAAAAATTGGTTAATTATATTCAGTAAAAAGTTGTCAGCTTGTGTTCCTTAAAAATTAGCAAATCTTTACGGGTTCTTTGAATTATGTTGTTTACCATAGATTGCCTTGCATAATGCTTCATCAACGAGACCGCTTCATTTGACGTGGACATGACAGTCTGTTGACGTCTAAGGTAACACCTACTACATATAGAGAACCTAACAACTCATGCTTCGACGTCATCACTAGGCCTGCGAAAGTGAAGTCATCACAGTTTTGTTTTCTCAAACTAAAACTATTTAAAATTTCTGGTGACTACTACAAATACTAGACAATATCTTAAATATTAAAATTAAAATAACTTTCTCATACAAAATTATTCATTCTGATCTATTTCCTTATCATATTATCTAATTAGTCATGATTAAAAACTGCCATTTGCCGTAAAATTATATTTTAACTCAAATTATTAAAATATTATTATTCATGAGAAAATTCACCAGAAATTTTTAAGTTTTGATTTATGAAAATAAAACTTCTTTATTTGGGTCTGTTGGTACGTCAAAGCCTACGCCTGCTAGACGTAAAAAGACTTACAACTAGTATGTTGCCAAGCTTTGATACCACCAATAAGACTGCATTTAAAAGTTTTATTTTCACAATATGAAGCAAAAATTTCTGGTGAATTTACCCATTAATAGCAATAATTTAAAAATTTAATATAAATCCAAATTTTACGAAGAATGGCAGTTTTTAATCATGACGACTTAGATAATATAATATGGAAATAGATCAAAATAAATAATTTTGTATGAGAAAGGTATTTTAATATATGCTTAATTTAAGATGTTTGCTAATATTTGTAGCATTCACAAGAAAATTTTAACAGTTTCATTTTGTGGAAATAAAACTTTAAAATGTAGGCCTAATTATGACGTCAAAGCTTGGTAGTGTAGGAGTTGTAAGGCTTCCTATTTCTAGGAGGCGTTGTCCAAGCTTGGTAACGTAGGACTTGTTAGTCTCTCTTTTTATCTAGGCGGTGTCCTCTAGGGCAGCGGTGCGCAAACCGGTGGTCGCGAGAAAATTTTTGGGGGTCGCCAAATTCAAAGAGATTCAATTTATGAAAAATCTACAATTATTCATTTCAAAGAACTGAAATAATACAAGAGAAGAAACTCACAATTATTATTTTACGAGCGCGATATTCGCGATCGCTATCACGGGGCTTCAGAACCACGTTATCATGCATAGTGATCTGCAAATTGATCATGCATAGTGATCATGCGCAGTGATCATGCATAGTGATCTTGCATAGTGATCTTCAAAACTATGTTCCATTAAAACAAAACATCGTTCTCGATTGGATCCAGAGGATGACTTACGACTTGCGATTTCCAATACAGATCCGAACTTAGAAGCAATCATGAGCTCTTTGCAAGCACATATTTCACATTGACTTTTTATGATGTAATGCTTTTTAAAAGTATTTTTCATTAAAAAATATTCATATCCATATGCATAAATAAAGCTTGTTTCCTGAAATTATGTCTTGATTCATTCACTGATTTTTATAATGTTAGAACTTTTATAACATATTTTATGGTGGTTTATAAGTTTGGTGCGCTATTTTAAAAACCCGTTATTTCAATCGATGACGTCACAACACTCTTTTAAAAACACCCTGTAAGAGCAACTCCCAGAAAGAATTTCAATGTAACTTCGTTTTCAATTAAACAAAATGTCTACTGTCTATCCAGGGGTCGCGACAAAATTTTACACAAATTAGGGGGTCGCAGAGAAAATAGTTTGAGCACCACTGCTCTAGGGTCCTAAACAGATGGTTGGTGAAAATTGAGACAACTCGTGAGCGGCCTTTAACAGACGAAGCTGGAAATGCGAGAATACTCGTAGCATTTAAAATCTAAGACGTTGTTTATAAAGTGCCGTCAGGATTTTTATCGAGGTGTTTGTTTTATTATTTGATACCAGGAATGGCTGAAATTTATTCGTATTGTCTGGATTTTTTGCAATCGATTTTATTACCATACACCTTAACAGACGTTGATTGTGATTTGGCAAATAATGATTTAATGTTAATTTAATTTCAGAATGTATCCTGCATTACAAGATTTCAATGTTTTATTTTTGTTTTATTTTTGTATTTAATATTAGAATACCTATTTTCTTACTGGAAAATGTTTATTAATGTCACTAGATGATATTTTCAAACTATAAAAAATGAACATCAACAGATTAAAATGCCACATGTAATACCTTGAGAAGTTTAAATAAATGTAACAAGCTTTACCTTATTGATCCTTTTCGCTTTATTTAGCAAAAAAAGAGATTGTGAAAATATATCCGTTAGAAGATTCTAACTTGCTTTGAACGTTTGTTACGTTAATCTGGTTACTTTATGTAAAAATAAACATGAGGAATGTTTGCGTCATAAAATTTATCTTTGCCAATCTAATGCATTATTTTCATTTATTTGTACTGATGGCGTGGTTAGCAAAATCGCGTGCGCATAATATACTTTATGTTCTGTCAGTGCCTTTGAAGTTTTGTTTAAACACTGTGAGGTCTTTTACTAAGTTTAACTAAGTTTACATAGGCAAAAAGTAAATTGTGAAAAAGTATGTGCAAATAAAGTTCACATGCACGATCCAGAAGAGTTCTCGAGCATAAGACAGAATTTATCTTGAATAATTGACTCTATTCCAAAAATCTATATTATTTATTAAATATATTTTTGTAAGAACATTTATTGAGTCATTCGTTTCAGAAGAATACTTCATATACCTACAGGATGGCCATAATTAAAGTAGACGTGTTTAGAGCCTGATTGTGAGGTTATGCCTGGTTGTGCCGTTATGCCAAACTGAGCTGAATTTTCAGTAAATGCCAATTAGACCATGAGGTTTTGATTTTAAAAAAATGTTCGGATATTCGCGAACAGGGCCCAAAGTGGTCCGTTTCTGGAGTAAAGTAGGCACAGAAAGGAAGGAAAGTTAACATTTTTCAAGAATTTTAATACTGACGGCATATTTTATACGCAACTTTGCATTATACATTTTATAAAACATTTTAGCAATGACTCTCTTTTAACAATATTGCGTTGTAGTCAAGATGCAGATTTTGACGAAAAAAGAGATGGTAATGCAAAACCTTATGCAAATTTTAGTCACGGCATTGTTACTCATAATCGGATTTCAGGATATAAGGAAACGAAAAGAATTTGTCGGAATCATCGATGAACTGCATTTTTATAATCATGTTGTTCTGAAAATACACGTTTTGGAATATCTGCCAGGAAAAACATATCGAGCTACACATTTTTATAAAAAGTGTATTATAAAAGTATTTTGTAAAGATAATAACGAACTCAAGCCCGAAGTGCAAGGGCTGCGCTACATTCCAACCCGAACATTCTTGCTTAAAAGCGGTTGATTACATTCCGTAGTAGTTTGCACATTTCTCTCTCTCTACATATATATATATATATATATATATATATATATATATATTAGGGTGTCCCAAAAAAATGAAAGTCGTTATTTTTTTTCGCATACCCTCTTATTTTTTTCCTTTTATGTCAAAACAATTGTAAACAAAGTTTCATGTAATTTTAACAACGGCAACCCGTGCCGACTTGCATCTGAACGCGTTAGTCAGTACATGTGTATACTTAAACAAGCGAACGCTGAAGACCCGTGTCTGTAGCAGAGCGCCCTCCACCTACAAATGGTAAAAACAAAACAAAACGGAAAAAGACAGGTTTTGGAATGCTTCGATAGTGACAACGGGCTATTCGTGAAACGCATCAGTATTAGTTTACAGAGGACAGCGTACGTCTATGTATCACTGTGCTTATTCTAATCTGTTTTGTTAATAAATGTTCGTATAGTTTTTATTCAGCGAACAGAGCATGGCAGTGGAATTACGTAGTTCTAAAAAAGGAAAATTTTTATTAGGGAACATAAAGCATAAAATAAAGGGTTCAAAACTTCCGTCGAATGGGCAAGTTCTCTCGATTTTGTTTTACAATATTCGAGAAGTGAATTTAACTGTTAATGAAAGTGCAAATCTCGCTATTCGCGAATGTACTATCTTTTGGAAAAAGGCATGCATACCTACAAAATCGTTGCCGAATTGTCTAAGGAAGCTTGTAAATATAAATGAAGTTTGGAGAGACTTACAAATAAATTCAAAGAAATCACAAGGCGTATTCAAGCGGCGACAACAAGAATTTTTAAGTAATTTAGACAATTTGTTCGATATTGCACATGCTGATGCACTTAAATTAATGAAAATAGAGGAAGATGCGATGTTCTTGCAGCGCCAAAGAAAGCCGGGCCGGCAGTTCATTTAGGAGGAGTGGACAAAAAAACTGGCCAAAAAAGAAGGGCACGACTTCGAATTGTCAAAGAAGACAATCGGTGAATTATCTTCGACATCATTGCAAGACGATTCCTCTTCAAATTCTAATGAAAATATGGATTTAGAAGATTTCCCAACACCAGTCGAAAGCTCAGAACCTTGGACAAGTAAATCTGTAATGAGGAAAGATTTCATTACTCCAAAGTTAGTTGCTGCATTAGACAGGTATCAGTTAAGTGTACGAGATTCTGTGCTTATTCTTGAAGCTACTATTGATGCACTTGGACTTAACATTGAGGAATTTCCAATAAGTAAGTCTTCAATTCAAAGGATCCGAACAGAAAAACGGGAGGAACGCGCAGAAAACATAAAAATTGATTTCCAAAACGAAGTACTGGATGTAGTGACCTTACATTGGGACGGCAAACTCTTACCTGCTTTGAGTGCTTTAAAATTTAACGAAGAACGCTTGCCCATAGTTATTTCATATAGACTCAAAGAACACACATTGCTGTGCCAAAACTGTAAAACTCTACAGGCAAATAACAGGCTCAGGCTATTTGGCAGGCGGTCTTAGATTGGAATCTCGAAGAAAAAGTCCAAATTCTCTGTTGTGATAATACAGATTCGAATTCAGGTCGTTTTAATGGCGCTTGTGCGCTTCTAGAGCAAAAATTTGATAGGAAAATGATTTTTATCGCTTGCGGTCATCATGTATACGAACTGAGGCTGTATTCGAAGTGAAAATTAAACAAGTGACAACAAGCCCCGATATCCCTTTTCTATAAAAAGCTCATAGAGAATTGGAATAACATCGATACCGCTAAAATGCAATGCTATAGAGATACAGTGGAATCGTTCCTAACTGTATCCGAACTTGAAAATTTGCTTGTTTTACCGGGCTGAACTTAAAACTGATATGGCCAGAGAAGACTATCGGGACTTGATTGAACTTTCTATCGTATTTTTAGCTGGAGATGCAGAAAAAAAAAGTCAGACCTCCGGGTGCCATGCACCAAGCTAGATGGATGGGCCGAGCGATTTACTCCCTAAAACTATCGTTATTTAGTTCTCAGATGAAATTAAACACAAAGGATAGGGAAGCATTGTTAGACGCCTGCTTGTTTATCGTGACAATGTACGTTAAACCATGGCTTCAATGCATTTTGGCAGTTAAAGCACCCTACAAAGTTTTGTGCTTTTTGAAATATTTGGAATCTTACGAAAATGTGGATGAAAATATCTCGAAAGCTGCTTTACTAAAATTTCTCCACCATGTATAGTATTTGACTGATGAAATAGCAATATTAACACTTTTTGATGATGATGTGGACGAAGAAACAAAATTTAAAATGGTGGAAAATCTACATAGATAAAATTTCTCGGCCCATGAGAAGAAATACATTCCATCGAAGGACAAACTTCGTGTTCCATTGTATGGTGAGTCTGATATATTGATTGTGTAGTTTTTATTTAGTTATTTATATATATCACGCAATTGATACCTGTTATTTTAATTTATTTTTCACAGAAAAAAGCATCGATGATTTTATATCTGTCTGTATTCGAAGATATAAAATCGTTGTTCGTCATTATTTCCTAGACTCAAAATTGATGACAGTTTTCTCAATGAGAGTCCCTCTTCACGGAATAATAACGCTACGTTTCTAGATGCTAAAAAAAAACAATATCAATGCTTAGAGCAGTGAACGATACAGCTGAAAGAGCGGTAAAAATGATGCATGACTTTTATGGTTTAATAACGGTTTAGGAGGAACAAAGACAATTTTTGCTACGTTGTGTACAAGAACACACGAAAATCTATCCTGATTGTAAAAAACAAACGTTGAAACGAAAGTATGTATATGTTTCTTTTACTCTAATATGCTTCTTTTGCTTTAATATAAATATTTGCTTTGACTAAAATGGTGTCTTGCGTACCAAAGACACATGCATTTCACATCTTTCCATAGTAGTCTCCATACAAGATTTTACGTTCAACTTTGACATAAAGTCGGCACGGGTTACCGTTATCGTATTGCAATAATACTTTGTATTTATGTTACTGAGATCAAATAGAAAAAAAATAGAGGGTATGCGTATTCGATTTCGAAAAAAAAAAAATTTTCCATTGCATCTTGGGACACCCTAATATATATATATGCACTTATGCTGATAGATGAATAGATCTTCTTTCAGTATATTTTAAGCACATTATTTGGGTGATGTAAGTTAGACTCATTCTAAAGAGAGTATTCAGCTATTTACAAACCAATTCGGAGTAAAAATCGTGTTTCCTGAAATTTGTTATTCAATCACAAACATACCCAATACAGTGGTCCCTGCACTTTCAAGTAACATGCAAATTGTGGCGTTAAACTATTCTCCTCGGAGATAGGAAGACATTAGTTTCAATAAAGTTTTAAAATATTATTTTTTCCTCTAAATGATGCTGAATTTTCTAGCAAGACCTCATTATTAAGAAATATTTACGCTATATATATGTATGTATATATTTATATATAAATATATTCGCTTTTTAAAGTCACCTCTTTTGCAGATTGAAATGGCTTCAATAAGTGCATCATTTACCATTTTCACATAAAAGGTTTTTTGCGGATATTCATATGTAATTTATTACTAAATATTTTTCTTTCCCTTCGAAAATGTGAAGGAGGAGAGGTTGCGTTGAGCTTCTTTTTCAAGTTACGATGGAAGAATAGCGATGACATTAAGATAAAACGGCAGGAAAGTGCACGTGCTTTTTATTCTGAGTTTCAGACACTAGATAACGTGTCTCTTACAGTTTCTGTCTGATACATTAAACATCTACAGATTACAAAATATAATAGAAGTTTTTTGATGCTAAGTACTGTAGCTTCCTGTTTTTTTTTTTAAGTACCAACTACTTTTTTATCTAAATGCGTATTATCAAGTGTCGAAAGTAGTTTGGAAAATACATTGTAGTTTATTGGATATCTGCTACTATTTTATAAGTATTATTTCTACAGGAGATATTATATCTAATTAACATCAGTTAACATTGTAATTTAGAATGTTTAATATTCAAAGCAAAATATTTTCAATCTCATATCGATTATATATTTTAAGTGTGTGGCTATAACAGGAAAATAGTTACTGCACGTACAGCTGCGGTAATTCTCATTTCTCTGATCGCCAACTTCCAGAATTCATGCTAGTTTACGAAATGAGTCATGCTATGCAACCCATAGAGATATGAATACAAGGAGATGGCATTAGCTACATGATAGTGAAGCCAAAACTGTAACCAATCCGCCACGTTACATTGACCACATTGCAATATGACTGTATTATTCTATGACAAGGTGTCATAGAAAGATTTTTTTAAAGAAGTAATGTCGCCAAATTTGGCACCAAGAATAATTGCGTATTTGGCATAACTGTAAAACTTTTAACTGTAGAATGCTGAGATTTTGTATTTAGAACTTGTAATTGCCTTCGCAACGGGCTTTGTCTTCTAGTTGATTAAATATTGTACTAAAAAATTGTTTAGAAATTGTGATTTCAGCTTCAATTTTTAATGTATGAATGTAACATAGTTTGATGATTGTAACATGATGATTGAACGTTTATGATTGTAACATAGAATTGAGCATCGTTATTTTTTAATCCGTAAAATCGTGCATCTTTCACAGTTATTTAAAAAATCCAACTAAATGTTCCGCCATACTTACACTAACACAGTTACTTCATGTCGTCTAATGCTGAAGATAGCTTATGTCATCTCTTTGCATTCATATCTCTATGGCGCAACCAAATCCAGCTGGCTAAAGGAATGAGTCATCCGATGAAGGCGAATTTTAGTCATAAAATTAAAATTTATACATTATAATTTTCCTTGACATTATCATTTAATAAAATTTATTTATTAAAATCATCTGTATCTATCATTTATTATCCTACTACTGATACATGATTCACTCTGTAACCATTCCGGAAAACTCATCCATGATAGAAACATTTTAACTCCATTACTCCAAAAACATAAAGAAGTACAAAAAAAGCAATAACATCTACACCGTTGGTACGATCCGCTTGAAATTCTCATAATTATGTATAAAAATATAGAAAGCAATCTGTGCTTCTATAAAAATCTGAAAATCCTCCCGTTCCCTCATTTTAAAGCGATTTTTTGCTATTTTCAGCTCCATTTTATTTCCGAGAGTAAAAACAGCTAATCTTTTGCGTGAAAAAATTAGCTAGTTAAAGTGAGAATTTCGTCATATTTGAAGTCACGGCCATCAAGCTTTGAAGGGAAGTCAGTTTGTTTGTAATTTTTTTAAGATAACATAGTTCATTTTTTTTTCATCAAAATAATAGTTTGCTTGAAGCATTGATATAGGAGGGGCTACACAAAGCGAAATCGTTCGAATGCGAAAAGTTTCCCCGCGTTTCCAGAAGAGTGTGAACCTCGATTTCGGTCTATAATTATAATTGAAACCAAAGTTATTTATTGTAGGTGGACGAAGATCAAATATACTGCGTGTACACCTGCTTTCGTCAAATATTTTTTCTAGCACCCGTTATAATTGCCTTTACAACGGGCTTTGTCTTCTAGTTGATTACATATTGTACTAAAAGAATTGTTTAGAAATTGTGATTGCAGTTTCAGTTTTTAAATATAATATATTTTCAACTCTTGTTCATAAGATATATTGAAGCAATTATTAATTTGGATTGACGAGCAACCAAAATCATAGCTGCCAACTATTCCGGAATATCATTAACCACTTTCTGCGAACAGTAAATTTCTATAAGCATTTTTTCAAAACAGGAACCGACACTACTGCCAAATTCAAAATTTCTGCTACGTTTTAGGCCCAATCCTCCTGTTCAAGCGTCATCACAGTTGCATCTTCAAAAAGTAAAACTATTTAAAATTTCTGGTGGATGCTTCAAATATCAGAAAGTATCTTAAATTGAAGATAAAAATTAAAATACCTTTTTAATTCAAAATAATTCATTATGATCTAGTTCTGTATCATCATATATATTAATACGCTAAGGTTAAGATGTTTGCCTTTCTTTTTAGAAAAAACCTCACAATTACTCAACATAAATTTTATATCATTTGATAGAGAATTGCTTGCTCTACCGGCATCAACAACTAAAAAAATTTTTATTGCTTTTGTTTTTGTGAAGTTAAAAGATGGAATGCAGAAGTGGTGCTCATGCCAAATGATGGCGATAACGCACCATTTTTAGCAATCGTTATTGGTTTTCTTCGTAATGAAGAGAAACGTCATAGCTGTTGAGTATTGCGATTTGCGAAAAAAACTTGCGTGAAGAGGTGATATTCTAGGAGTTACGAAGTAGTGGTTTTTGTACATTTAGCATTAGTTTACCAGTGAAATTCGCAGTTAGTGCAAGGCTAACGCGCATATGAAATATGATGTCATTGCGGGATTCGTGTGTTACGCTTTGCAAGTAAAATCGCTTGTGAATGTAGAACCGCTCTCTAGATGGGTGCAAGAGTTTTGTTTTTTGCGATTTGCGATTGATTTCGTTACACAAGAATCCATCCAGCTTGTTAAAAATATTGTACTTTGTGCTGAAGTGAAGTTGAAGTCAGTTAGATTTTAGAAAAATATATTCTCGATCTGTCATCTGTGCTTCATAATGAAATACAACTAAAAGAAGAACGCTATAAACAGTTAACTGGATGATTTATTTGCATAATTAAAAAAGCGATAAAATAAAATGCCTTGGCGGCGAACACTGGAAAATCAAGCAGAAAGACGTCGAAGTAAGTTGGCCCGTAGTCGTGAAACATGTGAGCAAGGAAATATAAGACTCGCTAATTGCCGTGAACGAAGAAAGCCTCCTAGAGAATTACTACAAGCCTAAATGGTCTTTCCGCGAGGGGTTGTGACGTCATGACCCGGGTCCCTGCCTCTCGAAACACCTAAGCACGTTCCTCGTTTGTTTTGTATTCGCTGTTTGCTTCGCTTTGTTAATTGTCATTATTTAATTCGCTAATTAAACCACGTAATTATATTCAGTAGTGTTCTACTTGGATTATAGCGTTACAGTGTCTTGATGAAGAACTTTATAACGTTACACTGCAAATTAAACTCGTAAATCTGCAACTGATTCCTCCCGAATTGTTTGCCCATTGTCAGTGCTCTGACTTCCATAAAGATGTACTGATTGCAATAAATTTTATATGTTATTTCTATATACTTAAACATATACCCCATCGAAAATTATGTATATAGCATGGATAGTTATTTTTCTAGGGCACTCAATAATTTCAATAATTATGCTTTATAGACAGTCATGGTTTTTAAAGTGTATTTTGGAGCGTAAATATATTTCAAGAATAAAGCAAAATTAGTGTATGTCATTCCGGTTTACGAAATAATGCTCTCTATAAAAAAAAACTATATGCAGCATCTGTACTTCTTTTACAGAAGCAAGAAAAATAATTTAACCATAAATTATTGCTTAATAGCAGTTTAAGGACAATAATCACAACAATGAGTATCTAGTATAATCTAGGACGATTCAAGCACATCAATGAGTATCTAGTATAATAGACGTTTATATATATATAAATACTAGTGCAACTTAGATAAAACATTCTTCCCCGATTCAGAATCGTTCATTTGATGACATATATTTCCCCCCTCAATTAGTGCTTTTATTATGTTGTAATAACTATAAAATAGACCTCACAATCTGATCTCATTACAGCTGAAGTTCGATAAAAAGATTCCTGCAGTTTAAAAGAAAAAAATCAAAGGCTTCTTTAAACTAATTAAAATGAAGTCTGTTAATATAAAAAAATATGATTAAATAAATTAAGTTTTGCAAACTTTTTTCTTTTGTTATTTCCAAAGAATTCTAGTTAGCGAATAATATTCAAGCCCGAAATTCTTTGGGGATAAGAAGGTTGAATTTTCGATTTATACTAACAATCGCGTACACAAAGTATGTTTGAATATTCTTAATATTCTCTATTTTTTCTTCGATTCTAAATTTATTGTTTTTTAAATGTATATAGAAGGGGCGTAGCCAAGGGGGGGGGGGTTAGGGGGGTGTCACCTCCCATGAGGAATTTTTTGCCATACAAAATGTATATTCTTCACTTCCTTATCACACACACGTATACATATATGTGAGTTGTAGTAGTCGTCACCCCCATGAAAATTTTCTGGCTACGCCACTGGTATATAGATATACTCAAATTTTATATCGAAAGAAATTTTTTCACGATATTTTCTATATTTATTTTTCAAACTATATTTTATATCGAAAGAAATTTACTCTTCAGAGTAAATTTCGTGAAAAATAAATATTTTCTATCAAGCAAATTTTTTCACTTTGTGAAAGGGATCGAATTTCAAAATTGTTCCCAAGATAAACTCACAAAAGCAATCAGAACAGCGTCTTCGTAGCAAAGCTTATCGGACGGTCAGGGACCCGGACTGTGACGTCGCGGATTTATGCTTTAGGCTTGATTCACTGCTCTAGGTGGCTTTGGAACGAATGAGAAAACGCCGAGCTTCAACTTCGAGAGAAAATTCATCTGTAACAGAACCACTTTAAGAATCTTTACCAAAAAGACGATGTCAAAGACAATCACGACATCGTATATCCTCATCATGTTAATGTAACGCAGCGCGATTATTTAAGTATGATCATGAAGTTATTTCTAATAATATTGGTCAATTAAATAATTTGTGCATACATTGTATAGCAAAATTATTTACTTGACAAATGAAGTCTGGCACGTCATCACTTTGCTGTCATCAAGGTAAAATAAAATTAGATCCAATTGAAGACCTGGAATGCTGAAGAGTTTAATTATATGCAATGATAGTAAGACTAAAAATTATCTTGATAACATTCGTAATTTTAATAATGCATTGGAATTTGCGTCAGTTATTGCTAATATGGTCAACATCCGTGGACGTGGACCATATCGTTATAAAATCCATGGCCAAACCTATCACATGGTTGGCAGTTTGAGTACGCCATCAAATGACCAACCGTCCTATGCTGGATTATTTTTATTGGATTCCAATGCTGCTTTAGATATCCGTATGACTCATTCGGGAAATAAGAATAGTTCTGTTTCGATTATGCAAGAGTTACAAACAATGTTAAATAATGTAAACCCTTACGCTCAATTATTTACTGCCATGAAAGACATATCAGCGATTTCAGTGAACAATTTATGTCTTAAATAGGGATCGACTGATACCAGATTTCAACCAAAACCCGATACTTTTTTACAAGGGACTGTATACATATTATAATACAAAATTTAACATATCACAGCTACAAAATATTTTCCACCACTAAATTTTACATAGCAATTTATGCTTAAAATAAGGCCAAACAGTGCCAGCTGCTTGTAATTGTGGGGGAAAGCTCTCGAAAGTTTCGGGAGAGTTGGCAGTTATGTTACATAGACACCGTTTCCCATCACTTGTATTTGGAGAAATTTTTCTGTGTCTACATTTTTCCGAATGTAAGTGACAGGAAATTAGGTTCCATGTAAAATTGAATTTTCTACGTTGATATGTATGCGTTCCGTTTTAAAAAAGTATCGGGTATCGGTTAAAATATGGTATCGGTCGATTCCTAGTCTTAAATTTACTACTGATAATGCTTTTGATAGAAGGAGATATAACCGTCCAACAACCGTAGAAATTTCGGCTGTGTTTGTATCCAATGATGGTGCTCCATCGGGAAAATACGATTTTATTATTTATGCTAAAGGTACAAATATTCTCCATTGGATATCTTATTTGAATCCTCATTGTGATCCTATGTTTTATCCACTTCTTTTTCCTTTTGGAGATGCTGGATGGAAACCAGGTATGCCTCATGTTAATATCTATAGTACTGCTGTAAGAAATGTAATGACTCAGTTACAATACTATTGTTATGGTATTGCAATGAGAGATCAATTTAGTATAATACATGCATCAGGAAAATTGTTTCAAAAATTTGTTGTTGATAGTTGCGTTAAAGTTGAAGGATCACGTATTGCTTATATAAAGTCTCGTCAAAACGTGCTGAAACTTACAAAGGATTAATAGATTTTCTGCGTAGTGATGCTCGTGAAAGGGGCATCAAAGCTGGAATCCCGGTTATTCTTCCATCTTCACATATTGGCAGCCCTCGAAATATGTTACAAAACTACCAAGACGTCTATATTTTGACGTCTTGGTAGACGCCTATGTCTATAGTTTCTCGATTTGGAAAACCAGATATTTTTTAATGTTTATCGCTACGTAACCGTAAGTGGGAAGAAATAACTAATAATATTAAGCCGTATGAAAGTGTATAAAATAGATCAGATTTATCAAGAATTATTTTCTTAAATTAAAACAGCTGCTTGAAGATCTTCATCGGCGAGAAGTTTTAGGTGCTGTGCATGCTTGCGTAGATGTTATAGATTTTCAAAAAAGAGGATTACCACTCTGTCATATGCTTCTTATTTTACGAGAAGACAATTAGATTCGTGAAATTGATCAAATTGATTCAATTGTTTCAGCAGAAATACCATACATAAACGAAAAACCAAAACTTTACAATATGGTTAAGCAATGCATGGTTCATGGGCCCACGTGGTGATGTTAATCCTAACTCTCCATGTATGAGAGATGGAATTTGCAGCAAAAAACATCCCAAAGATTTCATTCGAGGAACCAATCCCAATGTAAATGAATATCCATTATACCGCCAAAAAAATAATGGTGTTTTTTTAAAAATCGGTGATAAAATAATTGATAACCGTTGGTTTGTTCCATATAATCCTTATTTCAATCTCAAATATCATGCACATATAAATGTAGAAATCTGTTCTTTTATAAAATCTGTTAAATATCTCTACAAATACGTTTATAAAGGGTACGACTGTTCATCATTAATAATGCAATCATCCTCTGATAACGATATACTTATAAATATTGATGAAACTAAAAATCTTTTAGATTGTCGTTATGTAAGTCCTCCGGAGGCTATATGGAGGTTATATGAATGACCGTTGTATAACCGATCTCATACAATTGAACGTTTACCCGTTCATTTACCAGAAGAACAATTAGTATATATTTCCGTTGAGAATGAGGATTTTTCTGTTATTGATAAAGATACAAAATTAACAGCATATTTCAAACTATTCCGAGAAGATGAAAATGCGCGACAATTTTTATATTCCGAAATTCCAGAGCATTATGTATGGAACAAAAATTTATGGAAACCACGCCAACGATTAACTAAATGCATTGGTCGTATTTTTACTGTTAATCCACCGGATCAATAACGATATTTATTACTGTTAAGTTGTGGGGATGCCTTAATGTGAGTGGTAAAACAAAAAAATTATTTAAATTTAAATTTAACTGAATTTGAGTGAGAATGCTGGTAATTAAACAGTAAAAATTTTAAACATGAGAAATAATAAGTACTTAATTACTTCCAGATAAAAAGTGCAGATTATGGAAAGCCCTGGCGAAACTGAGGAACCTAAGTTTAACCTGTTCAAAATATTTCTTTGAGAAATTTCTACAATGATACTCAAGGTACAGAAATACCAATATTCTACCCTGAATTAAGGCACCCACACCTCAATGTATAGTGGTAATATCATTGCGTTGTGAAAATAAAATAATTTAATTTATAGAATAGCCATGCTTTCTAGAGGAACTCACCTGGAAATAAGATTAAAGGTTTGTCATTTTCCAGCTGTCTCCAGCTGTAAATTAAATAGCATGCAGGGAGACAAAAAATTACTGATTCATTTTGGTACCAACTTTCTTTATTAGAGGATATTTGAAACATGATTTTCTAGATTAAATAATTTACAACAATTCAATATTCACCTAATTTATCATTGAAATTTTACTAACATATAGAAACATTTTCAAAGTACCTTACATGGAGCACACCATATATTCGCTCCTAATCGAGAAACTTAGGAATAATATTCAAATTTATCATCACTTTCAAACAAATGCATGGATTCAAAGTAATTTGCATATCTTAACTAATTAATTTCTGATGAAAGTTCACTATTACAAATTAATTATCATGCTGATTTTTGCAGTTATTATTACTAAAAATAATAATCTCAATTGACATATTATTACACTAATATATTATATTCAATTCAGATTTCAATACATTTTCACAACAATATTTCCAAGTTCAAAAATTCTTTTTTTTACTAGAATCACTTCAATATCTTTCTTTGAAGGAGAATAAAATGGAATTTATAAAGTTCTACATTACCACCGATGCCCTTGGCAGTAAATCAAGCTTTTAACACGTATGCACATCTTAGCTGGAGAAAATCGATCATCAAAGTGATTCGTTCCAGCCCAGGAAGTTTAAACACAAGTCTTTAGTACGTATGCACACCTTGGCAGTGTCACATGGACAGATCCTTTGGTAGAAGTGAAGCGACATCAATTCTGTCATATTTTTTATGTTGAGTCAACACTGATTAATAATTTTTCTTCACCGCAGAATTCTTGTAGTATAAATCATCGATGAATATAGATAAAAAATGTAGAGCCTCAGCCGCTTCGGAGCAGGACACAAAAATTTTTTTACGATGAACACATCTATATTCGTATAATTTGAAGAATTTTTTTCTTTTAGCAATATTTAACATCTCTTCGTCTTCATGATTTTATATCAAAAGGTCTTTTTAAATAGAAACAGAAAACGTAGAACATTGCAACGAGGCGGGGGATGCCCTGTTCGTGCAGTCTTCTGCCTGCCAACGAACATTCGAAGAAAAAAATGTGGGCATCCCCGCCTAAAAAAACACGCACCTTCACTTCACATTTCAAAACGCACAACTGCTTCAACGAACTTTTTTCGAAAGCCGTTGCCACTGAGAGTGGAGGAAAAAAATTATTCATTTTCCGCTGAGTCATTCCCCTGACCTGGGTGATCGGTGAACAGAACCAGTTTCGCTGTGTCGTGACGTCATTCCTCTTGCTCTGAGATGAAGAGGAAAGGAGAAAAGTTCACGCAGGAATTTTCTGTGATTCTAGTGGCAACCAGACAGCTTTGTTTACAAACAATTTTACGGACGTGCGAAGTTGTTGTGTTTTACTTGGATGTAATATGCTTCCCATTTTTTTGTTTGTTACACTACAGTGTAACAATTACGTATACTTTTATTTCACGTTGAAGGTGCACAGAGCTATGAATTTCTAAAAACAGCAGATGGTAAAGTTTGGCCTACATTTTGTGATGCTGCTTATCAATTAGAAACTATTAGATGTATCGGAAAATAATTTCATGTTTTTATATGCTAATATCTTACCTAATCAAATCTACTGAAGCTAATATTACAATATTCAGCACATATGTGAGTTTTTTTAGCGTATTTAGTAGATTAGAAAGCATTTTCCAAAATGGGTAGCTTATGGAGGATAGGGAGCCAGTGCGTTCTTTTCACATATCCCCTGTGATTTCAAATAAGAAAAGTTATATCCAAAAAATTCTTGCTGTAAAATACAACACTCAAAAATACGTAAAATTAGATTTCAGAACCTTTCGAATGGGATCTACCAAGTAAGATACACGCGGAAAAGGGGGATTATGTACATTTTTCTTGAAAAAAAATTATCTATAATATTCTCACTTGGAAATTTTATGACTCTTAGACACAACCTGTTTGTACTTCAGCACTTGAAAAACATATTTGTTTGAACATCATCTAAAAAAGGGACATTAATTTCCGGTACACCTGATAATAATGAAAATTTGGGCATGAAGTAATCATTTCATTTTCATTTAAAATATTTTATTTTAAAATTCTTACATATTGTTAATTGAAAGTCTATAATTAATCTATTATAATAGTAAAAAATCCAACAAACAACAATCTGGCGGGGACTTGAACCAAGAAATTCTGTTGTTACTTCAAATGCGATAGCTGTCCGCGATAAACAGCTTACGTTATTGAAGTATTACCGGAGGCAGTCGTGAACTTCTCAAACGTGGTCTTCTGCCTCTACACATCTCCTGTATGTACAATGAATGAGAACAGAAAATTTTACGTCATCACTCATTTATTTTCACAAATTAAAACTATTCAAAGTTTGTAGTGAATTTACTCAATCATTTTAATTATTTTAGATAGAAAATTAAATTTTACGACAAATAGGAAATCTAAACTATCACTAATTACATAATATGATATAGAAACAGATAAGATTAAGTTATTTTTGATCAGAGAGTTAATTTTTATCCTTAAGATATTTTCTAAAATTTGTATCGTTCACTCGAAATTTTAAATAGTTTTTCCTTATGAAAGTAAAACTGTAACGACGTCATCTCAGAAAACCAAGTGATTACTTAGAACCTCCTGTTCTCATGCCTTCTGTATTCAGGCGGTGTTGTCAGGTCCAAGGGAAGAATCATCCTAAGAAGAGATGTTAAGTATAATCTTAAAATTTGAGCAGCAGTATTATAATTCTGGTTGGTCCAATTCTGGTTGCTACACATCTCCTGTATGTACAATGCCTGAGAACCAGTTTTATATAAAATTTATTTTCGTCTAAATTTATTTTCATTTATTATTGAATATGAATTAAATAGAATACTAAAACCTGATAGAAATTCTGATTGCAGCTTCAATTTTAAAAATTGTAATATTAACTGATATTATAAAATATGTATTTCAGCAATGATTTTTAGGAAAAAATGACAATGAGGAACCAGAATCTTAATTTTGTTCCTCCGTTGTAAATATGCACGGATTACTGTGACTTTTCAGACATTTTACTGTAGTGTTCAAAATAATTCCAATGCATGACGCTCGATTGACAGTCATTCTAAAAAGCGTAATTTAGAGACATACGGGTACTTCAAACGACACGAAATATTATATTACAAAATATGTCGCACTTTGTAAATACTGGCGACAAGGTTGTATGGTGATTAAAGCACCGTACTGCGGTTTCGAGTTCAACTCCCGGCGGTCGAAGTTCGATCTCCGACTGGGCGTGGATGTCATTGTGTCCGTCCCTTCATAGGGGGTGACATTGGTCCACCTACTAGGTGCCCCCATAGTAAAGTGACCAACAACTCCGGCCTTAGTAATGGCCAATGCCTCCAAGATATTGTTAAGGTCCGCTATTTGAAAAAAAAAAAAAAAAAAAAAAAAAAAAAGTTATTGAAAAAATTGCTAGATGTACCGAAATATAAATAATCACTTTTAAAAGCTAATTTTTGGCTTAAATATAGCGAAATTTCGAAGTCAAACGATTAGATGATCATCATTTCAAAAACATATTTTAAAAAATCATTATTTACAAAGCGCGTTTAATGATATTCCGGAGCAGATGTCAACTTTGTATTAAGGATTACAAGATAAAGCTGCCCATCAAATGGGGTGCGTCTGTCACTTCGACTTCTACAGGAGTACTCAATAATATTGAAATATATTTCTGTCAGTGTCATTTTACCGATATTCACCGTGGCTGAAAGACTGCGGGGCTGACATTTTGGTCACACCCGTTTGGCAACTAAGAGTCATATGACCTAAGTTGTGTGGCCATGTTAATCCAAGATAGCCAAAGAAAGATGGCCACACCCCTGAATCGCATGACTCTTAGTTGGTGAAAGGATGAAATTAAAATGTCAGCACCGTAGGCTGTCTTTCTCGTCAGTCCCGACCTTCAACCACTTCTAGAACAATAGCATCCTACTGCATAGCTGCAAACTTTTAGAGAATACAATCAACTTTTTCGGTAAAAAATAAATTTCGTTATTTTTAAAATTAGTAATCAATTCAAATGCCGAGCTGTAAAGTAGGGATATATTCTAAGGCGAAAACTATTGTTTAGAAAAGTGGTTAATTATAAGAATTGGCAGCTATGCTTTTGTGTAGTCAGCTGCTGGTTCAGCGTTGTTCGTTATTTCACAGAAAAATTGCACCCAATGACTCCAAGCATGATAACTTTTGGATGTAAAAATCCAAATAGGGCACGAAAAAAGGTTTGAAAAATGACTCCAGTTACGCGGTATTTTCATCCTTTGTCTGAAAATCAAATAATTCCTAATCTGATAACATTATTAGAGTTGCCAATTGCTCCTGGAATATATCTAACGAATTTCCGCTAAGAGTCAGTATTTGTAAATGCTTTTTATAAACTATGATCGGACCGAAAGTTTAACTTCAAAATTTAGTGATAATCCAAGACAAAGATTACTGTTTAAAATGTGTGGTTTGTCCTATTCTGGAGCATATCGGCAGCTCTGTATTATGGCATACCGATATCAATTCAAATAATTTTTAAAAATCCCTAAATCGCCCTCTGATTAATAGATTTATGTGGGAAGAAAAATGTTACTGTGTTCAGAAAACTGAGTCAGAAGAAGAAAGCTGTTATGCAGTGCCCTGACAACCGCTCCATGAACGAAATACCCAAAAGAATAACGCACATTTTAACAGACATTTAGCAGACTACTAATAACAGAACACACACCCGAGTAATGACGGGTAGATCTTGAAACACGTTCAACTGATAATCTTACAACAGACACAGTTGCGCAGTTGAAAAAGAAGAAATAAAAAAATAGATTTTCTGGTTTCTGTCAAAAATGAAAGTTATTGCTGAGAAAAGAATTAATAAATAGTAAACGTTCTCTACGATTTGTATTCGGAATGCCTCTCTCCGGTAAAGTCTTAAGAATTCTACCAATATTTTGAACTCTAAGAACTATGTACAAATAAAAAAGAAATAAAAAAATAAAAATCTCGTATGTTGAGAAAACGTTTGAAGATTCTATATTCGCATTTACAATGCGACAAAATAAATATTTGCACTGTATGTTATTTTGTACAACATTTTATTAGTTAATTCCAAAAAGTTAACTTTACTGAATGTTGTACTTGCATGTATGTAACTTGCTTTAATGGGTGATACATGTGAAGAAAAAAAGAGTAAACAATAGACATGCTTTATAAAATAAAATAGACATTTTTTGTAACATGTTTCAGTTAAACTAGTTTTCATAATATTGTTTAGAGGTGTCTCTAAAGCTAAGGAATCGTTTCTTAAGTTTTCTTTGTCCTGCAATAGGAACTGAATATTGAAAACACATGTGATGCTGCCTTTACAGTTTTACGTTAATTTCTTTTCATACTCCGTGAAGTACTAGAGGTCCAGGAAGATCGGTGGACTGAAAAATATTAAAATTTTCAGTATTATTACAGATATTTGGCATAAATAAGAAAGACATAATTTATGTATAAAATTTTTGATATTAGAAACATTCTACATTTGCAGTTTCTTAAATAAGTAGAATACTTCCATTGAAGTATTCACGGAAGAGCATTTAAATTTCTCGCAACACCATTCTGCATTTGCAGTTTCTTAAATAAGTAGAATATTTCCATTGAAGTATTCACGGAAGCGCATTTAAATTTCTCGCAACACCAGATGAACATTTGAAAAGATTACAGAACTTAACTATACGACACTGAAAAAAATTGCAAGTGTTTATTCAGTCTGTTTGTAAACTCTCAAGAACTATGTAAGGTTGTAAAAAACAGAATCTGCAGAGAAATGTAATTAGAACACTAAGAAAACTTCTTATTATAATGAGTAATAGCAGAGTTGTCAACAGCTTCGAAATATAACAAACAACTTTTTATGAACAAAAAAAAAATGAAAAGTGTTTTTTGAAACATTAACCAGCCGTGAGGAGTGATTTATAAATTTTGCTCCAATTTAAGCAAAAAAAATAATATCTAAAATAGAGGTAAATTGTACGCTGGAGCACTTTCAACTCCAGTAAATTCCTAGATATAGTGTTTAAATTTAAAGAATTGCAGTACCTAAATAAATGAGAGATTTCTCATAGCTGTCAACTTTTACGGAATATTACTAACCACTTTTTCTAAACAATAATTTTTGCCTCAGAATTTAGCAAAACTCTTGACTTTAACGTGCGTGCTTAACACACTCTTAAAAAACAGTTTTAAAAATTTGCTGTTTACAAGAAGTGTCTATTGGTATTCCATAAAGGTTGGCAGCTATGGTAATATGTAGTTTTGTCCAATAGTATAGTAGTTGATTCAAAATCAGGTTTACTGAAATGTGGAATACCTGCTTTAATGTGCCATGCAGGCGTGGAAAAAGAAAAGAATAAAGAATAAACATTATAAAACATTTACAAAAGTTTCGACGTCTATTTTTAAAATCTTAAACTGCCTTGAGTAAAATTTTACAGAAGGTGTTAAAAAACTATAGAAGCTTTACTCAAATATTCATGTTTCTAGTCCTGCAGCAGAAACTTGATAGTACATCGACACACATGTAACGCTGACTTTACAGTTGTACGTTAACAGTTTTTATTAATATCCCTTAAAATACTGGCGATCAGGAGAGGAGGTCAGGTGACAGAATAAAACACCATACATACAATTTTAGCATGTCTATTTATTCCGAACCCACCAAAAAAAAAAAAATCTGATATAAATGAACATAGGTAAAATTACTTTAGAAATAATGATGAAAAAAAGACATTTTCCAACAAAATAGCAACTCAGAAAAAAAAAACATCGAAATCGAGCATATTTTTTTAAGGATTATTATAGATATGTAGTATAAACAACATAGAATTAATTTATGTATAAAATGCTTTGGTATGAAAAGCATTCTGCATTTGCAATTTCTCAAGTAAAGTTCTATTATTGAAATATTGAAGGCAGAACATTTGAATTTATCACATCGGCGCATGACTAGTAAATATATTTCAGAAATAATTATATATGTACGACAATTATGGAAAGTTACAAGTCTATATTCAGCCTGTTTGTTAACTGAAGTAAACGCTGGAAAAGAAAACGCCAACTTGCTCTATATATGGCTATCGTTTGTCATACTGCAAAGTTATTAATGCCATTTGTATGCAAGTAACGTATACTTGACTTTTCTATGCATGAGCTTTCCAAATGTTCTATTGCCTCCCATTGTTGGAGTTCTAATCATCTGTTTCAGTTTTCTAAGGCTAAGATATTGTGCACACCTCGATCTTTATCCCATCTTGAGTTTTTGGAAGGTTTTTCTATTACCCAGCACTTGGAACGTCTGGTGAACGATGGTTCTTCCGTTCCTTTCGTTCTTTCCGCTTGAAAGCTGTTGTTGTAATGTTCTATTAACTTTCCCCTTTCTCTTCTGCTACCTTTTCCTTCCCCCCCCTCCCTTTTTTCTCTTCCTTTTCTATTATTTTGTTTGTCCTGTTTTTGTGCTGTCCTGTTTTGAGGTTTCAATTTAAAAAAAGTATATATATATATTCAAAATAATAATAATAATAATAATAATATTAATATTAATTAATTTTTGCGTTTTTAAGTTTTCTTTGTTTTATGTTCTTTTGTTTGTTCTGTTTTCTTTTCTTTTTCCTTTTTGTGTGTGTTCTTTATTGGTTCATTTTTTTATTTATTTTTTTTTTGTTTGTCCTTATTTTCTTTTCTTTGTATCCCTTCCCCACTCTCCTTTTTCCCCCTCTCCTTGGTCTTTTTTCGCCTTTTCTTGTTTCCTTGTGGCAACATGCTTGATTGTTTATCTTTTTCAGTTCCCTCTGCTCTGTTTGACGGAAGGGTTTGTCTGAAGAAGACCGAACGAATTTTCCGTCGAAACGATCGTTACGCCTTGAAGTAACCTTTTATGTGTGTTTTTTCACAAAGTTTTTATTTATTTTAACGTATCCTTTAATTAATTGTTAATTTAATGTGCATAGTGGTGTCTTCATATTTAGTTCTGCATCAACTTCGTTTTTTTTTTCAATTGCAATACACTAATTTGAATTTATTAAACGAAATAAAACCTTCAAATTAACCAAAATATAAATTTTCAGCAGTTTTCTACGATAATTTCAGGACATATTGCGAATTCTTTTAGCGAGATTTTAATGGGTTACTTGTAAATTGAGAACGCCGTACAAAGGATCCGAATTTTTCGCCTTCATTTAATTACGTCCGCGATAGTTAAAAGAAAAAATAAGTATTATTCACAAGGAAAATACTTTTTTCAGAAAAGTGCAAAACGACTGCTTACCACTTTGAAAATCTATCTAATTTTGCAATTGCTTTTTGGGTATTTAAAGGTTCTTTCTCTTTCTTATCAACAAAATCGAATTTGAAGTAAAATTTTTCTGTCGTGAAATTCGATGTTCAAGTAGAGACCTTATAATCCTGTTACCGAACAGTACGATATCTACACTTTTGATTAACATGCGAATTGGAGAGTTATAAAAGTCTTCTGCAAGATAGACAGATATTAGTTTCAATGAAGTTTGACTACTCCATTTTTTGCCTTTAACTGATAAATAAATTTCAATTTTTATGTAGAATTCGTTATATATATATATATATATATATATACTTTTTAAGTCGATGTTTCTGAAGTTTCAAATAGTTTCTTTAAATACACCATTCACCATTTTCGCATAAAAGCTTCTCTGCAAATATTCGTAAGTAATTTATAACTAAATATTCTTTTGTCACTCCGAAAATGTCAAGACTGGGCTGCATTAAGCTTCTTACAAAGTTATGATGAAAAAAATATCAATGGCATTAAGATAACAAAGAGAAAAAATTCTAATGTTCTTTACTCTTAAGTTTCAGCCGCTGGATAACGTGTCCCTTATGCTTAGAGTCTGATGCGTTAAACATCTGCAGATGATGAAATATATAACAGAAGTTTGTTTTGCTGATAAAAAGTGTTGCTTTCTGTATCCTTTTTCTATACGAACCGAAGCTAAGATTTTTATGCTTAATATGAAGAGTCGTGGTTAGTTTGGATATTAAGTATCTGATATTATTTCAAAAGGAAATATTTCTGGGATGGGGAGATTAAATTTACCGCAGTTAACATCGTAAATTCCATTTTTTTAAACTCTATCAATATTTTGTTTCGAAAGGGTTACACCGTGTAAAAAGAAACCCTTAACTAGAAGATAGCCAAAGCCTGTCGAATCGAAAATATTGGCTAAGGCGAGTGACTGAGAATTTCTTTCCCTCTTGATAAATGAATTTTTCTCTTCAACTACGGACGTAGTTACAAAAGAATGAAAATTTTTGCAACCTAACAGACATAAGTAGGAATTGAGCAAGAACGAGCGATTCGGACAGTGCATAATGTTTCACCCTTCTTCAGCTGCAAAATAATTCAACCAACCACACGAATATTGGCTAGATAACGGAGGAAGTAAAGTTCTTTCCTTCTACTCACGTGGCCGGTCAAGACTACCGTATATGACGAGATATATACGATACATTGATCACATTTTGGTCACACCCTTTTGCACTGGAAGAGTCATATGACCTACCTGGTTTGACCAGCTTAGTATGACTATCTCGGACTCAGATGGTTATATACCCTTTGCAAATGCACTTTTCGAGTGCAAAGGGATACGATTAAAATATCAGCAGTGTAGCCAGTAGATCTCGACAACCACGCTCCGTGTAGTCTGAAGTTGTTGTCAAAACACAATAGACCTGAAAGCCCTGAGAACCGCTCCCAAAATTGTAGGTTAGGGTGGATCGAAAAAATCGAATTTTCGAATTTCAAAATCGGCTAGTGCGCAAACGGTGACCGACCACAAGCCTATTAACAGGTTAAAACCAGAAATCTATTAATTTATTTTTTTTGTCTCCGCAAACGGTTTAAAATTTCAAATTTTTGTTAGTTTTTGAGAAAAATTTGAATTTTTTTCACAAATTAAAGCACTGGTGTAATTTATTTTTTTTTTCCGTGAAACTTGTCTTCTTTAACCGCTGCATTTGCTATAAAACTATAAAAAATAACTTACGTAGTCCTAATATAGAATTGGAATTATCTGCAACTAAGCCAAATATGCAATATGTTTGATTTTTTAAATTCTACCAGTATTGACAAATGATCATCATTTAGTGCATACAGAGGCAAGTATCTCGCTATTTTAATCACTTTGCACATTTTCTTGGCTCATTTTATTATTTATTATGATATTAAAATTAAAAAAAACATAACTTTGAACCCGTTTTTTAAGGTTTTAAGTATATTTTTTTAATCCAATACAATCTAGGTAAAGGCCCATGAAAACAGCTATATTTCTTTTTAATCGTTATGCGATAAATCATTCATTTTGTTCTTGAATTTATAACTAAAATTTGTAATCTTTTTTGGAATTAAATGAAGGCATTTTATTCCTTTATTGAATATTGCTCGCAATAAAACCTTCACGGCTTTCTTGCCCATCAACTTTCTGTGAGGCTTCTGTCACTCGCTTGATTATTCGTTCAACCGCTTGGGTATGAGCTGGAAGCTTCTGAAAAGAAAATTTTTCCGTCAACCCACTGTTCACTATTGCTTCGAGCTCTTCGAAGGACAGTTTAGTGATGAGAGGCGGTTCAGTGATCTCCTTAAGTGACATTTGTGACCAGTCAATCAAATTGACGTAATTTTTGTCTTTGAAGTTTATCTTTGGGACAACAAATGCCCTGTTAGGCTCGATTACAAGTTCAATTCTTGAACTTTTTATTCTGAGAACAGTTAGTTCACGCACAGTTTTACGATCGTCTCCGAGCATAGAAAGCAATAAGTTTTCCGGATGCGCAAAAGATTCTTGCAATGACGTCATCGACAACTTATAAGTTTTCTGGTAAGTACCGCCAGTCTTTAATGATATACCACAGGTGTTTTGCGCCTTCCACAAAGCTGGGACTCTTCTTTATTCTGAACAAGTTCGGTGCATAAACTATCATTATAAATGTTGCGAGATGTACCAATTCAGGAGAAGGATTTTTGGTCGAAATGTAGATCCGGAGTACTCGGTTGACTGCTGTCAACCATCGAGATTGAGATAGGCATCCTGGTTAGCGACGCGCGAACTGCTTGGAACATTTGGCTGTTCGAACTGCTTCAAATATGTCTCTCAAATATTCTTGATCTTTTCTCAAATCGGAAACATTTATTTGAAGTGGCTCGCATCTTATGGCTTCAAAGTCGACAACCTGTGAATGCTCGCAGGCAATGAGACATTTACCGATTGGTTCTTGTCGACTCTTGGGACCAGTTATTTTTCCGTCAATATAATCAAAGATGTGTCTGAAAGATAGCTCATTTAGGTGGAGAAGACAAATGAGCCATTGAAGCGGATGATCGAAACGATGCTCCAATAACCGAATGACTTCTCCTTTTTGTCCCGTGTTTACCACAGTTCCGTCACACCCTATAGCGGCAATTTCATTTTATAAATCAGCTTTGCTTCTAATAAAGTCTATTAAAGCATTGGAAATTTCAAGCGCACTGCCATTTGTCGGACACATGTGCCCTAGGTATTTAGAGCCTGGTTCTTTCATAATTGTTATGTGCTCTTCAGTTACCATTCGTTTCGTTGTAAAGCCTTTGATCGTTTCTTGCTCGAAAGTCTTATCTTTTCGCCCGTCAAAATACAACCCGATAGTCTGCCCTTGCGAAAAGTCGCAATTTTTTAGAAGTCGGTGCCTTAGTTTATTCTTTTCTCGCCGAATTTTATTTCTGTCAATAATCTTGTCTGGAGTCTCTGGTTCACAATACCTAAATCTTGTAAAACAACTGTCGCTATTTCAGCGGCTGATCGATCAGTAACGCTAAAACTCGCTACACTCGCTAATGCTGTGTTGACCAAGGAATTGCGCAATTGTTTGATCGCAAGTGAACTGCTGGAAGTACCAGGATTCGCATTCGCAGTACACATTTTTCTTTTCTTTGTAACACAGTCCTTTTCAGTTTGAAGAATTTTAAGAGAGTTTCCTACATTAACAGGTGCAATAGTATCATCATTTTCAAATGTAATTTCTTTACTAGACTGTTTAAGATAATTAAGACGTCTCGCTTTTCTGTCTGCAGTTTTCTGTAATGCCTCGGTGACAGATCTGTCAAGTGATGCTTATGTAACCCTTTCGTGAACTTCTTTGGTCAATGTTAAATGGCTGCTCTCGAGCTGGAATTTTTTTCTGGGGATCACGCATTCAAAAAAGTTTGTGCATTTGCACGCAGCAATATCAATTAGTGCATCGTGAGCGTGCCTGATAAAATCATGCTCTTTCTCTCTAAGCGTTTCATTGGTACTTACTCCGTTAACCAAGTGGCGCGAAAATACAGAAATCCCAACAAACATATTTTTAGATTGTATACAAAATAAATATTAATATAATGATCTAAGCTAATGAGGAAAGTGAAAAATAAAGCGAGATATTTGCCTTTAAAAGCAACAAATGATCGGTCGTCCATATTGACTGAATTTTCTAAAGTTAAGCATATTTGGCTTAGTTCTGCATTAGGACTACGTAAGTTATTTTTTATAGTTTTATAGCAAATGTAGTGGTTAAAGAAGACAAGTTTAACGGAAAAAAAATAAATTACGCCAGTGCTTTAATTTGTGAAAATATTCAAATTTTTCTCAAAAACTAACAAAATTTTGAAATTTTAAGCCATTTTCGGAGGCAAAAAAAATTAACTCATAGATTTCAGGTTTTAACCTATAAATAGGCTTGTGGTCGGTCACCTTTTGCGCACTAGCCGATTTTGAAATTCGAAAATTTGATTTTTTCGATCCACCTTATTGTAGGTATTTCAACCCAGATACTTTGGTCGGGCACTAGCTCATGTTAACTACTTCCGGAAAAGATAAAAAATGAAACTTTTGCACGGCGTCATAATTTAATTAGAAAACCTAACAACTTAAGATTTGAGGTCACTAGATCTTATATCAAGTCATCGCATCTTTATTCTCACAAATTAAAACTGTTTATAAATTTTCTCAGTCATTAAAAATTTAATCATTTAAGATAGTTTTTTTTTTCGACAAATTGCAATTTTTAACCATGACTAATTACGTAATATGGTATGGAAAAAATATCTTAATGAATTATTTTGTATCATAAAGGTATTTTAATTTATATCTTCAACTAAAGCTATTTGCTAATATTGCATCATTTTTCATCTGTATTTTTCATCTGGAATTTGAAATAGATTTACTTTTAGAATATAAAACTTTAATGACGTAGTAGCTTCAGTTGTTAGGCTCTCTGTATCTAGAAGATGTTGCATGTGCCGGCAAGTTCTGTTGACTCTTAGTTCGCACATCTAATTCAGGACATCGGAACTTTATCGATCTCTTAATCTGACTGATCGTTTAACTGTACAATTACGCAATTGTCCGGTGTAAGCTTCTTAAAAAGAGCGCGTCATAAACGAGAATACTTTGTGCAGTTTGAAGAAGCTGTTAAAATAGGTTAGAAAAACAGCCATTCCCCACATTGCACTTTAAGTAAAATCTTAATAATCCGACATTTATTTAAACCGACATCTTCCAAGTTACCAAAGAACTCTGAATTATCAGAAGTACTGGAAATTTAAAGATGTACTGCTCATTTTTTTCCACGTGTTTCCGGAGGGCGCCGGATTCCAACTTCGTACCAGACTAACTCACCTTCGAACTGTTAAGATTGTACTCTACTTCAACCCAGATTCTTTCGTCGCGGCTGGAACATCTTAAAACACTTGCGGGAAAAATTTATAATGAAAATTTGTGAGTGAAATTTCCATTTAATTCCCAGCAAACACACACTTGCTGGAGTATCTTGCCAGCGCCTTTCTGCCTTTACGTCCAGCACCGGCCCGGCACTGCAAAAAGTAACTGAATGGTACCAAAAGTGGTCGCCCGAGAAGTACCTTGCCAGAAGCCCGGGAAGGCAATGGCACTCTGCTGGCATACTGCATGTGCCGGCTGTTACTCACAGTAAAGGCACTGGCCCATTAAGTTTATAATGCCCAAAATGAAACGGCCGTGTGCCGGCTATTATTAAAAATAAAGGCACTGGCCTGATACCTTAACAGTGACTACAATATAATGACACGGTACCGGATTAGTGCCTATTTACAGTAATGCTGTCATAATTAAAATACGAGCCAGTGCGGATTCGGGGTAGGGGGCTTATTCATAAACCCACACCCCCACCCCACAAAAAAAATCCAAAATAAAAACATTCTTTAAGGGTAACATTTTGAAAGATAAAAAACAACATAAATGAAAGATAAAAAACAGCAAAATCCGTTGGTCAATCGTTTGCAAATTATCTGCGCCTATCATTAGTGAATTGTGCGCAGTTTTCATAAACTGCAATTTTCTTATTTCTCTTATTGTCGCAAAAGATTTTTTTATCAGAGAGGTGGTAACACATTTCAGAACCAACATAAAATCCTCTATAAACAGTTTAATTTCATTATTTCAGAGTTAGAGATTTTATAAATGAGTTATAATACTTTATGGTTGATATATATATATGTGTGTATGTACTACACAAAATCTTACAGGAAGTAATAACAAATAAAATTGTACTATGGTAACACATAACTTTAGGGTAACAATTTGCTTTATTGTACATTTTGTTTAGATTAAATTATTTTTTAAATGTTAGCTATTCTAAAAAGAAATTTTCTGTATCTATACCTGTTGCATACTACATGATTCAAATTTTATGGAGGAGAGTACTTTTATACACTAAAATAAGTATCATTAGTAACCACACCGACTTAAAAAATGTCACCAGTTTAGTAGCCATTTTCTCAATTTTAGTTCCCAAAATAGTAACATTTTCTAATGATTTTGTAGTTAAGAAATAAACATGCTTAATTTAGCTTCATTTAGGAATGATTGAATAAAATGATAAATTTAAAAACTTCATGCGTTATATATATATATATATATATATATATATATATCAAAACATATAATACATTTATTTTTATAGCACGATTAAAAAAACAGATTACAATGTTTGCTGAAAGCTCAATAGCAACTTTAAAAAAAAAGGGAGTTGACAAAAACCAACACCAGATTTTAAAATTAGTCGCCTGGAGTAAGGTACAAGTAGCCAAACCTTGAAAACAGTATGAAAATGGCGTTTTTTGGTTCAAAAAGTCGCCTGATCTTTAAATTAGTTACAAAAGTCAGCGGTGGACAAACTGGGTACAGTGAAAGTAAAAATTTACCTCTGACATTTTCCCGACGGTGTAAAAACTAGAAAATCCAACTGGAAAATTGTAAATCCACTTGCTGTATATCTTTAACTAACGAGATTTCACTGTCGAAGCAATTATAATTATTATCGCTCCTAACAGAGAAATCTCACTAGTCTATACCAATAAACCTTCTCGAAAGTTCTAAAATTACGACCGGAAAAACTTTGTATCCTAAAAAGCGTACTTCATACGTATTTCCAGATGTAAACTGTCCTCCCGCTCAACGTTTCAAGATTTGCGAAACGAAATGACACATCAAAAGAAAAGAGGGTTAATGTACTTATTGGACACGAAAACGCACTACTTCCGTTTTAATGAAACTCGCCAATTTAGCTAGCAGACCACCCCCCCCCACACACACACTAATATTAACTTCGCGTTTTAAAAATATGTTATGTGCTTTACACACACACACACACTAATATTAACTTCGCGTTTTAAAAATATGCTATGTGCATTTTACACACACACACACACTAATATTAACTTCGCGTTTTAAAAATATGTTATGTGCATTTTACACACACACACACACACATATATATATATATAGGCTATCTTGCACATCTCAGATTAAAATAGACAAGCAAGTTTTTATTTTCTTTCTTCAAATGCATAAAAAATTCATTTGTACTTCGTATAAATAATCTGAATTAATATAGCCAAATCCGATAATAGTTCGATTCTTTGTGCCTTATCTCGAAACCATGGGAAATAAGTTGACTTAGCCTTCTTTCATAGACCTTGAGGCCCGTAAAAGGGTGCGTTAATAAACATTTTATTCCAGAGCAATCGAAACCGCATAAATAAAATAAAATTCTTAAATGAACCCCATTCCGTATTTTTAACTATTACATGCAAATACTGGTTGATTATTGCTTAATAATTGCAGAATAACTGCAGGAGCTCTAATTTGTTTTTTGTAAATTTAATCATTAATTACCTAATTTATATTAAAAATTAAGTAATCTTTTGTTTTATCACTGCTATATTTAATATAGTAAAAAAATATCAATAGAAGCAATTATGTAGGCTGTTAAAAATTTTAATTTAATCCAAAATTCTCTGGAAAAAAAAGAGTACAGGATCTCAGCTCTCATGCAAATTAAACCTTGACTGGTCTTCGTGTAATACTCTCTTAACATATTTCTGCACCCTAATTCGGTAGATTTTAAAAGGTGCTTAACGTAGAAAATGTCTCCAAATATGTTTTTCAGGAAAAGTTTAGCAAAATTGTAAAAAATTAATTTAAATGATAAAAATTTTAAGATTAAAATTCATAATTCTGTACATAGTGGGGGTTTCACTGTCGGTGTAGTAAACATTTTTATAGTATACTGAGCTCGTCTATTTTTATAGTATACTGAGCTCGCTGTATTATTTTAGTTTTTAGTACTAAAATATTTGTAGGCACAATATGAACTTCTCCGCCCGTAGTCTTTGGGTGCCCGGAACTTATATCCCCTAACACTTCTACACAGTATGAATGTGAAACAATATTATTTAATTAAAATAACGAAATTTTATGCCAACACTACGAAATATATACAGGCCCATTACTGCCATATAGTGCTGGCCCGTTACATTTTAAGCAGTACCCCGCCGTTAACTTTTCTGTGCATGTCATAGACACATGGCAGTTCGCCGTTACTAGTTATGTACTGGCGCTTATGCACTTTTCAGACACTGTTACTCCGATGACTTCCAGACGATGGCAATCTACCTTGCTCCCGGTATACGGCACTTTGCCAGCGCGATGGGTACCCGGTCGTCATGTTCGGGCAGTAGTGTGTTTGTTGGGTTATTATTTAAAAATCCTGTTTCATTTTACAGCTCTTTAAGTTTCCTTATTAATTAATATCTGTGATTTGGATATTATTTCAATAAATCCCAATGACTAACAACAATTTCGACGGGACTTCTACGAAGAAATGCTATTGGTGCGTACGTGAGATAACTGTCTACGGCATCAAAAAATTTACAAAAAATTACAATATTTTGAAAATAAATTTAGCACATTCAATTGTCAAACACGCCAAACATGCTTTATAAAAGCCACTAAGCAATTTCTGTCGTTCATTGTCTCGTTGCACCTCGATTAGTTTTCCTTTTGTTTTAAATTTTAAAAAGGGTTACATGGTAAATATCCTGCCTTTTTCATTCAGGATTCTTTTTAACGCTTTTCGACAAGTGTGTAAAGTATTTATAATTTCGTTTTATGTGTCTGTTCGTTCGTCTGTCTGCCCGTCCGTGCTCATACAGAAATAGCCTTCCAACAATTACTAGGAAGTCCGAGTACTTTATTTCTGCGCGCGGTATTGCATACCTGCATGCTTTAATGGAGTACACCGAACCACTTTTTTATAACAAAGCCCTCACGTTATAATGACGAACATAGCTTGGTTCAGCACGTATGCTGATTAGTGTGATCTTTTATAAACCGATTTAATACATTTGCTCTTGACAAAAAGTGTTACATTTTATTCCTTAAATGCTGGCAGCTATGCTGTTGAAGCACGTTTATGTAGCATTTATAGATATCTTGCAGAAATAATGTAAATAATTTTAATACGACACTCTGTACCGGCAGTCATCCTTTAAAGTGTAATTTAAAGATGTATGGGTATTTCAAACGAAACAAAATTGATCTACAGTTTTCCAGCTTAAGTCCGTTGTAACCTAAATAATTTCTTAACGGGAAGAGTTATAATCTTAAAAGTGGGGTCTAGGTATAGTAAAGATGCAGTGTGCTAGGTAAGATAACTGCTTACAGCGCAACCTGGCCGCTGTCTATTACAAATTAGGTCATCATCATCGATTTAGTAAGAAAGTATACCTTGTGCACATCAATGGGCATCATAATGAACACATAGCTGCCTACTACGGAATATACTTAACCACTTTTTGTAAACAGTTTTTTTTTCAGAATTTTTTCTACGAAATAATCAGGTAACGCGCTTAGCAGAAAATTTGCTGTATTTTAAGTCGAAAAATCATGTTTAGAAAAAGTGGTTATTTATATTCCGTAGTAGTTGGCAGCTATGAAAAAACACAAAAATGCTATGAATTGAAGGTATAAAACGCACATTTTTATTTCGAAGTTCTTCAAAAGCGACACGAGATACGGTACAATAATCACTTACAATGTTGTCTCTTGATTAATGCGGTTATCACACTAGCGCAAAATCCGAGCAACTCTTTGCTGCAACAATTTTCCGCCAGACATTTTAGGTGGGGTTTGGGTTAAAGGTTCTAAAAGTAAACACATTTTCTTCTAGGCCAAATATCGCTGCTTTGGCGTTTAGGTTGTATCGTAACTCAGCATCTAGCATAACTTTTTTTGTGTATTTACGGATCGGTGGAGATTTGTTAATGTTGCGATACTTATGTTGATTAATAAAATCTATCAAAATAATGATCAAATTAATGATCAATCTGTGAATAAAATCGTTTTTAATTCCACACGCCACTTGCGCGTCGCTATGCTTTCATCACTTCGAGCCAAGGATCGAACCTTTGTCGATGAAGTAGCAGAAAGAAATACTCTGATTAGCAGAAATTTCTGGGGACTCATATTTTTCCGTTTGGAAAGCAAAAAGTTGGAAATCTCCGTTGCCATGGCAATGATAGAGAAAATAGGTCTTAAAGTTGTTTGGCAAGAATGTTGTTCTCGTATTTCAAGCTAGTGTGATAACCCTATTAGTAAAAAAGCACATCCTGAGCACATTAATGCTAAATATTGAAGAAGTAAAATGTAAAATGTAAGTTATAAAATCATGTTATTGATGCTTCTGCCAGCGCGTCATCAGCCATGTTGTACAATGCGCACCGGGAATTGCAGACCAGAGTGCAGATGTGTATTTTGCCGACGTAAAACACTTTGAGCATGAAAGATAAATGAACCTTATGCCAGGTAAGAGCAGTTTTGGTAAACTTTAAAACTAAATTGACTTTTTTCCCGTATCTCGTACCGTTTTGAGATAAGTACGCTAACTACAAATTTAGCCACCAGGTGGCACTGTAAGTGCTTTTATTGCGTTTCGCGTGATAAATTAATGACACCTAATCCCCAAATGCATGACTATGTCTTTCTTCATTCAGAAATCATAGGTCATGGCAACAGACTTCAGCGGGCGCACTGTATATTATAAAGGATTAAAAGATTAGTCTGTGCATCAAAAATAAGGCGTATACATAGGTGCCAAGTATTACGGAATATAATTAAGCACTTTTTTGTAAACAGTAAATTCTTTGAGTATTTTTCCAAAATAGCAATCACGCCTCGCTTTTAACCTAGCAATTTTGTGATATTTTAAACAGAAAATTACCGTTCACAAAAAGTGGTTAATTATATTCCGTAATACTTTGCTCCTATGTGTATATCATTTACAGTTCTTCAAGAAGACTCAATAAAATCTCCAATACATTACTGTCAATATCAGTACAATACAACCCTGCTTTATAGTTAGCTTGTGGTTTTTAACAACGGTCCTGACATTTACTCTAAAATTTCAGTAAATGTCACCAAGTTTCTCAAACTTTAGAGATAAATAGACAAACATCACACGGAAAAAAGGTTTCAAAAAATGAACCCAGCTAGGTGATATTTTCATTATCGGGTGGAAAATCAAAAATTCCGATTTTGAATTGATATTTTTTTTTCTAATGGGCAGGCACTGGCCACAAGCCTTTTGCCATAACTACCCGGAGGTGTGGCCATTTTATTATGGGGGCACCCAGTGGGCGGCCACGTTACCCCCTATGAAGGGACGGACACATAGACAACCACGCCCAGTCGGGGATCGAACCCCGGCCGCCGGGAATTAAACCCGAAACCGGAGTACGGTGCTTTACCCACCATACAACTCGGTCGTCTTGAATTGATATTTGAAAATCTAATACTCGACCCCTTCTTAACCGATTTACATGAACAATATATATATTCCTACATTCATGAACTGTAGACAGAAAGCACAGCATGCTAGTAAACGCTCCATTGCGCTACATTTTAACAAATCTTCAGTAAATCGCTAAAACCGCGTTAGTTGCGCATTGTAGGTCTTACACTCCGCAATACTTCACCGCAAAGCAGTGAGTAGAGCTTGAAACATCCCAGGTGCACATAGAAATAACAGCACTGCAATGCTCAACAGAAAGGAAATAAACAAATTTCTTGTCAGATTTTCTGGTTTCTATAAAAAATGAAAGTAATTAATCTGAAAAATGAAGTAAAATAAAATAAATGTCCTTTACGATTTGTATTGGGAATGCTTTTCTCCGGTAGTCTTTTAAGAGTTCTACTATTACTTTCAAACATAACATTAAAAATCATATACATAGCAAAAGACTGTTCCTTGGGGAAATGCTTGCAGGTTCTCCATATGGATTTACAATGCCGTTTAATACAAAATTAGTATTACAAAAGTATAATATTAGTAGCATTAAAAAATTACATATTTACATAATATGTAATTTTTTATGGCTAATATGTAATTTTTTGTGTTTGGTAATTGCTTTGTCATGCATGTAAATAATAAATTAATAAATTAATAAAGAACATGCTTTATAAAAATCAGTAATATGTTAAAACTTTACTACCTTGGAATTAAAATGTATGGATGGTGTCACAAAATCTGTGGTATTTTTTTCAAAACACATGTGACGGTGCTTTTACTGTTCTATGTTAACAGATTTTATTCATATTCTTATAGGTACTGGAGATGAGGGGAGATCACTGCACTGAATGAAGGGCCACTTTGCGACAGTCACTCTTTACAGCGTTATCCATGTTTGAGAAAATTCACGATTTTTTTTCAATATGCACTGCAATATTACTCGACTGTAATACTTTCAATGAACCACGTTGACAAAGAAATCTGAAATATTCATGCCCGATAAAACTGTTTCTAAGTAGTACTGGGTAATTTTCGGAAACAAAAGCGTAAACTGGCCACTTTAGCGCAAGTTGGCCACTGTGGTAATTTGGAGATGTTGCGTAGTTCAATTATAATTGATTCTGTACCTACAAAAATAAGAAAAGATCTTTATAATTATGAACATAAGTAAAAATACTGAAAAAGTTGTTAAAAAAAGCTTTTTTCTACACTATATCAACTTTAAAAGACAGATAAATTGAGCATAATTTTTTTAGGATTATTGTAGATATATATTATAAACAACAAAGACGTAGCTTATGTGTAAAATGTTTTGATATCAGAAATATTCTGCATTTTCAATTTCTTACATGAGTAAAGTTTTTCCATGGAAGGATTTCTTGTAGATCATTTGAATTTCTCAGATCGGCAGATGAACAGTTGGAAATATTTAAGAAGTTAATTATATGTATATAACACATACTTGAAAAATTACAAGTATTTATTCAGACTCTTTGCAAACTCGTAAGTACAATGCAAAAGTGTAAACAACAAAATATACTGTTATGTGTAATAAGAACAGTGATTGCTTTTCATAATGAGAAAAAGTCCGAAGTATAGAGTTTAAATTTAAAGAATTTCAGGACTCAAATAAATCAGAGATTTATTTCTTATTCTTTTGTTTGATTGTTTGTTTGTTTGATAATATACACAATAATTTGAATAAGTTGTTCTAAGATATTTTTTGAAATTATTTTTAAGTATTTACTTGAGCCTCGACTTCAGAAGAATTGAAGATACAAGCCCTTAGTCCGTAGCTTAAGATGACTCAAATTTAAACAGTACAATTACGAACATGATCGCTGTCAGCTACTAAAAAAGAACGTCATGAACGAGAACATTTTTTGCAGTTAAAGAAGCTGCCAAAACACAATAGAATGAATGTCATTCTGAACATGGCTGGTATTTCGAGCCACATACTTTGGTCGGGATCTGGCAATATTTAACCACTTTGGGAAAGGAGTAAAAATGAAAATTTGCGCATGAAGTGATCATGCTATTTTTATTTAAAATCTTGTTTATTTTACAATTCTTACATATTGTTAATTGAAAATGTATCATTAATTTAGATGCAATTGTAATAAGTCCAAAAACAATTTGTCGATATTTTATACCAAGAAATTCTATCTGTAAACATAACTTCCAAATTTATCTTTGAATACGTAGCTTTCTCTATATTCTAAGTTTGCTCGTTCTGAGGTGGCTGTGATATCTGTTTATATGTCTTTCCGTCTATCCGTGCTCTATAAGCCGTAAATATCCATCTATTACTATGAAATTCATGTGTTATTCCTATGTACTATACCCCATACATTACTGAAAATTGTGTGCGTAGTATTTATAGATATTTCACAGGAGTGCTCAAAATAATTTCAATATACTGCGCTATAGCGTCAGTCACTATTTAAAGTTTAATTTAAGAAGATATTCGATTACTTCAAAGGAAACAAAATTCATATATGTTATTAAGGATTTCAAGATAATGCACTGCCTTCTAGAAACACTGCCTGTTATCTTTGAAATAATACAATGGGAAATGTGAAACGATAATTGAAGACACTTACGTTACCTACTTATCCCAAGATGTGAACGACTTATATTAATATTTTTTATAACAAGAAATCTTAACAAATACTTGTCTCGGAATGTTAAATTGATAACCACTTTGTATAACGCACACACATAATATCATATTTAAACGAAAAACCAAATCTAATAAATTTAGAACTCATGATAAAAGTGCACGAAAAACTGAAAATGATGCTTTCTTTTTAAATAAAATATATTGGAAATTTTAATGTAGATATTTTTATAGAAAGCGTATAAAATAATCTGATGTATTCATAATCAGCTGTTAATTTATAATGAGTTTTATCTAAATTTAGCAGCTTTGTTTTCTTATTTGAAATTTATAAAAACTTAAAAACAAAGTTCTGCGGCTAAATTTTCTAACCTTTTTAAGTGGAGAAATTATTATATATGTATATATATATATATATATATATATATATATATATATATATATGTATATATATATATATTTATATATATATATATATATATATATATATATATATAAAGAAAAAGGTGGAGAGCGTTTGAATTGAAAACAAAATATTTTCAAAATACCGTCAATAGTTGTTTTAGATTATTTTTAAAACGATTTAGAGGAGGAAAACATATGAAATATCCAAAATGGTATTTATTAACAAATTGTGTTATACAAAGTTTTTATGAGTTTTACATTCCAACACCAGTATTTGTTAAGAGTACTTCTTATAAAAATATTGATTTGAATTCCTTGCTTGTCGGGATAGGTGGGAAGCTGAATCGGTCGTTTCACCTCTTCCATTGCATTCTTCCTAAGATGACAGGCAGTGTTTCTAGAAGGCAGTTTATAAGGCTGTACATCAAAAATAGACTTTACACTGGAGTACTCAAATAGATTCCAGTGCATTACTGCCAATGCCAGTTTGGAAGACGTTCACCCATTTCTAGTACAACACCTTCTTATTATATAGTTATCTAATGGTTTAAAGACTTTTGTGTGTATCTCTCAAAAATTGCGCGAAATGTCACTTAGCTTGGCGAATTGTAGTCATAAATCTTCAAATAATATAGGAAAAAATGAAACCAGCTTGGCGATATCTTCATTCTTTGGCGGCGTACATTTAATTAACTGATTTACATTGAAAATAAATGTAACTGTGTTTAGAAAATGCAGACAGAAGAAAGCTGCTTTGTAGTATCACGACAACCCGTCCATGAAAAGATTATACAAAGCAAAACGGTTTCGAACATTCTAAGAGAAGTTCGACAAGTCTTAACACCCAACTGCTTTTAACACATACCCGTACAACAGCGGGTAGAACGTGAGACATTCGATCAACGTTAGATTTTAATACGCTCGAAATATCAGCGGAATTGAAAAGAAGAGAAATATCTTTGAAGATTTCCTGGTTTCTATCGAGACTAAAAGTAATTTCTCTGGAAGAAAATAAAATAAAAATAGAACTTCTTTATTGTGTATACGGAATGCTTCTCTTCGGTGCAGTCTTTTAAGAATTCTACAATTACCTTGAAACAAAACACACATTTACAATACCACTGAATAAATATTAAATAATATGTAATTCTGTTCAATATAGTCTTCAATATAATTCCAAATTTGTTCACTATAACTCCAAAAGCTTAAATTTACTGAAATGTGGGGTACCTGCTATAAAGTGACAGGCATATTGAAAAAGAAAGGAATAAATATTATAAAAAAGTTACAAAAATTTTTACACCGATTTGAGTAAAATTCTGCAGATGTCTTAAAAAAAAACTGTAGAATCTTTTCTGAAATATTCACGTTTCTTAGTCCTGCAACAGGAAATAGATACTACATCGAAACACATGTGATATTGCCTTTACAGTTGTGCGTTAACAGTTTTTATTAACACTCCTTAAGGTTCCGGAGATAGGGAGAGGTCACTATACATATATATATATATGTATATATATATATATATATATAGGGTGATTATAATTAAAGTTTCAAAACGCTAAAAAAAAATGAACCACTGATCAGTATGACGTCAAATTTCAGTGGAATATTATTGAAGTAGGGGGAAAACGTATGACCTAAGAAAAAAAAAAATGGTTCCAAAATTTAGCAACAGATGGCGCTGTAAGCTTCAGCATATGTAAATTAAAATACCGGCTATGGTGGATGCTTTTTATGCGGTTTTTGTCCTCAGGACAATAAAAACCCGATTTTTCCATGCATTATGATATGACCTAGCTGTGGTAGATGGGCTTACGTAACTAACAGAATCACACATCTACAGTCGTGCACACGGAACAGTATAGTCAGTTAACGTGTAACTGGCACCTTAGCCGTTATTTTACGATTCATTTGTCATTTGTTGTCGAACCCTTTTTAATAAGGATGCGTACAGCGCCATCTGTTGCTAAAATTTCGATTTTTTTTTCTTATGCCATACGCTTTCTCCCTTCTTCAATAATACTCCGTTCAAATTTGGCTTCATTCTGATCAGTGGTTCTTTTTTTATACCGTTTTGAAACTTTAATTATAATCAATCTGTATATGTAAGTAAAATTACTTAAAAGATAATGATGGAAAAACGTTTTTCAACAAAAGTGTAAATGCACCAGTAATCGACGCTATAAGAACAATAATAAGCATTAACGAGTAATCGTTAATTGCTAAAACTATCTAGAAACAAAATTCTTGTTTTCAAAACTTAAATGAACTTTGAAAATTCATGTAAGGTATAATTTATTTCAAAGTATTGGATATTTCAACTTTTCCTACATTTTACATGTTATCATGGTAATGACACCAGTAATTGACACCAAGAACAAAGTTCTACCTCCAGTGATTGACATTTCCTGCTCCAGTAATTGTCACCTAAGAAATGAGTAGAAAGTATGCAGATTTGATTTTTAATGCAATGACGTAAAAATGACTCAAGAAAATGAAATGAAATTTAGTGACACGATAGAAGGTAGTTCAACCACCACCTCCTAGATACAGAAGCCCTGAAAACTAAAGTTTTTACGTCATCACTAGGTGTTCTAAGATAACGTCATCGCAATTTTCGTTTCACAAAGTAAAATGTACCACCAGTATTTAAAATTTCTGGTGGATGATACAAATTTTAGCGAATATTTTAAGTTAACGATAAAAATTAAAATATCTTTCTGATAAAAAGTTATTTATTATGATCTATTTCTATATCATATTATTTAATTAGTGATAGTTAAAATTTCCTATTTGTCATCAAATTAAATTTTCTATCTTAAATCATTAAAGTGGTTTATGCGTGAGTAAATTCACCACTAACTTTGACTAGTTTTATTTTGTGAAAATAAATGTGTGATGACGTCACTTTAGTGGACCTAGTGATGACGTAAAATTTTCTGTTCTCACGCCTTGTCTATCTAGGAGGTGGTGGTTCAACATAATCTATAGTAGCTGAATTTTTAAAATGATAATCAGAACATGAGATTTTGCGAAAATTGTTTCAAACAGCATATATTTATGTTTGCACATGAATTAAAAATGACTAATGTCGAAGTCTGAAAATTTGTAATGGAAGACAATGAAATTGGAAATTATGTTTTGTGGCAAGTTATTGTGTGAAATATTCATGCTAAAATTGTTTCAAATATTTAAAAAATGTTGTAAAAATCGTGTTAAATGTTTGTTCTCGTATCCCTAGAAAACAGCTTTAGAGAATAGAATGGAATTTAGTAACATGGTGATCAGTATAACAAACAATAAATACCTGATTTTATGTTATTTTATTTTTTGAGTTTGAATAAATTGTAAAACTTTTAAAAATTGCACTTTTTTTTAAAAAAGTGTAACACTATAAGTAGAGTTGACAACTACTCCGAAATATAAATAACCACTTTTTTCCATATAGTAATTTTTTTAAACATTCTTTTTGAAAGGGTAAACAGGTCACACGGTTCGCATCAAATTTTTGCTATAACGTAAGCCAAAGATTACTATTTTAAAAAAGTGGTTAATTATACTCCGAAGAAGTTAGCGTCTCTATATTAGGCGTCCGGTTAATATGTTAGTTAGCTATTTAATTTTTAAAAATTTCTTTGATTTTTGAAATGTTTATTTGCCGTTTTAGATATTTTGAAATTTGTGCAGTTTTCTGGAGGCATAATATTAAAATATCTGTAGTGAATCAAACAGAATTTAGTTACAAAAGAGGAATTACCCCTTTTCATTAAAAGCTTTTCCCCTAAAATGAAACGTTAATTTTTAATATAAAATATTTTCTCTTTTGAGAAAATATTTTATATTCAACCAATTTCTATCTAACCTGGAATCATTCAACAACAGACACTTTCCTTTCACAGAACTTTTCTTTCTTGTCATAGAACTTTTCTTTCTATAAATTTGCCAATGTGCGACTTCCGTTCTATGGACTCCTATCATGCTGATGAAAAGTCGTACTTTTGGAAATCTGCATTATGTACTAACCTGTCAACGGCGGGTACTTCAGCTAATTATCTGTTACATTCAATTTAAAGTAATTTTTAAAAAGAAATATGCTTTATACAGAAACAGGTTGATAATGAACTTATCTTAATTTCATCATTAAGCTAGCTACTGAGAATCACAATACTTTTAGCACTGAGTTTAAAATTTCAAACCTTGATACCAAGAACCCCCTAGAGATATAACAAAATGTTGCAAAAAAGTGAAGATAAATGGCTAAATTGTTACTAGATTTTTGATAAAATTGAACACTAGATTTTGATAAAATTGTTACATTTGATAAAAATTCTGTTAGATAAAGAATTAACATTCCGTTAGTCGCGCCTTATCTGACAGATACACGATTACTTCTTTTTCTCACAAGTAGATGGCGCCATACCTGATAAAAAATTCCCTTTTGTTATCTTAGTTTGTTTTGGGGAGAATTTTAGAGTGGTTTTTGTTCTTGAAGAGTGATGTTCGCATAGGCCATTGCCACATTTTATCTGTGAGATACAACGCGACTACTCTTGTAAGTATTTCTTATTTTAATATATTTTCTTTTCGTTTATATTTTGTAGTTCGTACATCAATTACAATACATTTTAACCCGATTTTAAATTTTTATACTTAATTTTACTATACTAAATCATAATGTATCTGAGAGATACTACGCTACCACTTCATTATAATTTTCTTTCATGCAAATAACATATCAATTTAAATTTTCTCAGACTATTTATATATATATATATATATTTTTTATTACAGATATAAAATGTCTTCTAGAAAAGTTTATTTTGATTTGAATGATAAGAATGATTTAGCGGAAATTCAGAGACTGTTATTTGAGGAATCAGAAGAGGAAAATTCTAATAATGAGGAACAAATTGAAGCACAGAAAGGACAAGATGAAGCAGAAGAAGATTATGATACTGATGCATCTGAAAATATAGAGGAACGAGAAGAAGATTCCTTAAGTGAACAGAATGATACCGATTCGAGTAATGACGAATGTGATGAAGAAAGGCATGATGATTATTTGGCTCTACGGAAACTCAAAAATAAGATAACTGAGAACTCCTTTCACTACTCGTAGAAAAACAACAAAACACAATCTGCTTGTAAAGCTCCCAGGTGTAAAAGATAGAGCAAAAAATTTAAATGGAATATTAGAAATTTGGCATTGTTTATTCGATGATAGTATGCTGGATATAATTGTAACTTACACAAATCAGTATAATGACGTTATAAAAATAAATTACACACGTGATAGAGATACTTTATCCACTGACGTGGTTGAAATCAAAGCTTTTATTGGCCTGTTGTTCTTAGCTGGTCTTTTCAAGGCAAGAAGATTATCTTGAGGATTTATGGGACACAAACGGGTTTGGAGTTGAAATATTTCGTTTGACCATGAGTTTGCAAAGATTCAGATTTATCTTCCGGGTAATGAGATTTGATAACAAAGAAACAAGATCAGAGAGGAAAAAATTGATCGCTTGGCTTCCATCGCGAAATGTTTGAAAGATTTGTTTTAAATTGTCAATTACGCTATTCTGTTGGTGAATGTGTGACACTGGATGAGAAGCTTGAACCCTTCAGAGGTAGATGCTCATTGATTCAATATATACCTTCAAAACATGCTAAATATGGATTGAAAATATTTGCTCTCGTAGATTCTAAGACATTCTACACGTTAATTTAGAGCTTTATGCTGGAAAACAACCTGAAGGACCATATGCAGTGAGTAACAAAAGTATAGATGTCGTGAAACGGAAGGTTGCCCCAATAAGTAATTCTGGCAGAAATGTTAGAGCTGACAACTGGTTCAGCGATGTATCTCTTTTAAAGTATTTGTCAGAAGAGCACCGCTTGTCATTCGTTGGGACTTTGAAAAAAAATAAATGGCAAATACCCCATGAGTTTAAAAATATAAAGAATCGAGAGATTTCTTCAAGTCTTTTTGCTTTTCGAAAGGAAGGTACTCTCGTTTCTTATGTTCCCCAAAACAAAAGTAGTAAGGAAAATGTTTTACTAATATCATCGATGCATTTTGATGATAAAATTGATGAGGATACAGGAGATAAGCGAAAACCGGAGATAATAACCTATTACAACAATACTAAAGTCGGAGACGATATGGTGGACAAAATGTGTTCATCATATTCCGTTGCCAGAAATACTAAACAGTGGCCTATGGTTGTATTTTTTTCATTGCTTAATATTTCAGGAATCAATTGCCAGATTCTATTTCTCAGCAATGGAAATGAGGCCATCAGAAGAAGAGTATTTCTGAAACGCCTGGGACAGGCACTGATCAAAGAACAGCTTCAAAAAAGAGCTACAATCAGGTGCTTACCAACATCGACTGCTGTACGCCTACAAGAAATCGTGTCAAAGGACAAATGCACTGAAAAACAAGAAGCTGATAGCAATTACAATGATAATACTACGCGTAAAAGATGTAAAATTTGTAAAAATCAGAAGAAATCACGTTTAACGAGATACTCATGCAAAAAATGTAGCACAAACCTGTGTTTACAGCACTGTTCATTTATTTGTTCACAAGAATGTGCAAGTGAATCAAACATAGAACACGAAGACTAAATAAGTAGTAACTATATTATTTTTAACTACATAACCTAGATTATGCACTAAGATTATCTGTTTAATTTAAATGTAATGTGTATTAATGCTCCATGTAAATTAACATGGAACTTTAAATATTGATCAATGGATACATGAAACTCTTATTTTTAATCCAGAAATTCGTTTATAAACTAGAAAATTTATACTTTTTATTAAAAAAATTCATTTTAGCTTTATTTATTTCGATTTTAATTTAATTTATTTTTTTATTCAAGCATTAATTTTAAAAGTATATAGTTGTGTATCTGAGAGATACAGTGCGATCACATTTGTCTCAAAAAGGTGCGCGACTAGCGGAGTGTTAAGCGTGTTACCACCTTCCTACGATACCCTGTCTGTTAAAAATTATCTAAAGATAATCTCTCAACAGCTGTTTTACTGCATTACTAGCAATTGTACGCAATTATGGTGAACTTGGCTAAAACACCAATAACTAACATAAGGGTTAATTACTGGTGAAATCTATTTTTTCTTACCCAATAATTGACACCCATCTTAGATAAATAAATATATTTATTAACAAAATTGCTACATAGTTACATTATGTACTATTTTCTAATACAATTTAGTTTATGCTGATTAATAAAGATAAATATGTTTCAAATAGAAATAGGTCGATAATGAACTAATCTTAATTTCAGGATTAAGCCAGCTGCGGAGAATCAGACTTTTTTAGCACTCAATTAAAAGTCTCAATTTCTGATACCTAGAACCCTCTGAAAGTGAAAGAAAATTGCATAAAATTGAAGACAAATCTCTAAATGAGTACGACTTTTAGGTTTTTTACGATTTTAAAAATCTTCATAATTTTCGAATTGTTATTGAGTATTTAAAGGTATATATATATATATATATATATATATGTTTTATTAAGTCAATGGTTCTGCAGGTTGAAATAGCTTCTTTAAATGCACCACTCAACATTTTTACATAAAAGATTTTCTGTGGATATTCTTACGTAATTATAACTAGACTTTCTCCTTTACTCCGAAAGTGTCAAGAAGAGGCTGCATGAAGCTTATTTGTAAGTTATGATGGAAAAAGAAAAACGATGGCATTAAGATAACATGGCAGGGATATTCTTATATTTTTTACTCTTAAGTTTCAGCCGCTAGATAACGTGTATCTTACACTTAAGAGTGTGATGCATTAAACATCTGCAGATAATGAAATATAACAGAAGTTTGTTTCGCTGATAAGAAGTGCTGCTTTCTGTACATTTTTTCTATACGAACCGAAGCCGACGTTAACATTTTTATGCTAAATATGAAGAGTTGTGGATTGGTTGGATGTTAAGTATCTGATACTATTTCAGAGGTAATATTTCTGGGGCGGGGAAATTTAATTTACCATAGGTATCGTAATTTGCCTTTTATTTTATTTATTTTTTTAAACTATATATGGTTTTCAAAAGATTACACGGTGTAAGGAGAAAATATAACTAGATAATAGCCAAAGTCTCTCGAATACAAAATTATGGATCAGGCAAGTGACTGAGAAGTTTATATCCCACTTGATAAATGATTTTTTCACTAGAGCTACGGATAGAGTTACAAAAAATTAAAAACTATGGAAAATAACAGACATAAAAAGGAATTTAAGCAGAATATGCATTCGGGGCCGTGCATAATGTTTCACCCTTCTTCAGCTGCATAATAATTCAACCAACCTCGCGAGTATTAGCCAGGTAACTAAAAAAGTATATCTTTTGTTCTACTCACGTGGTCGGTGGTGACTTAGTGTGCCTGGAGATATACAGGCTGCGGCTAGTATTTTGGTCAAACCCCTTTGCACTCGTAGAGTCATATGACCTAGACGACCGTAAACACCTTAGTGTGTGTATTAGGTTGGATCGAAATTTTTTTTTTTCGAAATCCTTATCTCCTGAGGTCTTAAAAGATTTTTTTGAAATCTTTATCTCCTGAGATCTCAAAAGTTGTATATTGATATGAATAAGACGTGCGTAAAATTTGAAAGGTCTACGACAATGTCTTGGGGTTACGCATCGAGCTTGAAATTTAGAAATTTTTGAAAAATATGACCTGTTTTAAAAATCGACAGAAAAAATTCTTTTCCGAATTATTAGGCTCCCGAGGTTTTAGTAGTTGTATATTGTTATGAATAACACGTATGCAAAATCTGGAGGGGCTACGACAATTTCTAGGAATTGCACACCGAGCTTGAAATCTATAAATATCTGAAAATTATGAGTTTTTTGAAAAAATTATCTAGAAAGTAAACTTTATGTGTTAAAAATAATTTGGTCCTTTCATATGCTAAAAATGTTCAGACAAGCTCAGTAAATCACAAAAAATGGCTTTACGAATAGTTTGATTCAATGCACACGTTATGCTGTCGATTTGTCTGGGGCGCAGTACGCACGCTGTGCTCTAGCTAGACAACTAGTGCCGAGTGATGACGAGTGATGACGATGAACATGGCGTTCGGTTAAACCAAGCACGAGATATTTCATTGAAACAGGCATTTAGTTTAACGTTTCAGATAGATGCTGCTTTCAGTTTGCTCTCAAAAAAGCTAAAAGGTGGTTGCCTTGCACTGCTAAGATTCTGAATAGAGTGAAAGTGTCTGCAACAGAACATGGAAGAAAATTTGGTGTTATCAGAAGGCCTGGGAATATCGAAAGAATTACCTTGTACCAAGTTACCAACCCGAGAAGACATACTCGTACTTCTATATTACTTTTTTGTACTTAAGAAGAAAAATTTCTGAATAAATGGCAGGATCCAACGAAAGGAGAAGTAACCTTAGTTGTGGCGATCAAAATACAGGAAATTTGGATCAAGGGCAGTATCCAGTATTCCGTTGTCAATCCAAGGAATTCAAGAGATAGAAAAGGTCATGAGCAAGTTCAGCAGCTAAATAAATCGTACGTTAGAGACGTACATAAGGAATTGTTTATGAAGAAAGTGGGAAAAACTCTCCCTTACCGAGCTATTGAATATCCCACTTGAAAATGTACTGACTTTTCCAGCAGCAGGTGTGGCTCAGAGCCTGACATACCTCACATAGGACGGGAGTCATTAGCAGACCAGAGGGGAGCTAGATATGTAACAATCGATGGAATTGTACAGAAGAGAAGTTAAGGAGAACGAGAGAAATGTTAAAAGGTTGGAAAGAGAAATTCCGAGATTGGTGGAGAGGTGAAAGTTCCAAGGAGGAAAGGAGGTGAAAGAGGTGAAAGTTCCAATATCCAGTTTCCAACTTGTCATTGATTTGGAAAGTGAAAATAACGAAACAGAAGTATGAAAGACTGAAGAAAACGCTGAATGCCTATCTACTGCCACTTTGGGAGATGCGTTCACAAATGACCAAGTTAGAATAAAAATCTCAGTGCTTTCTCAAGTCTACGGCACAAAATTATTACGGACTAGGCATCAGCAACTCTCGTATCCACTTTATTTCACAATCTAGAAAGCGAAAGGAATGGAGAGAAACCTTCGCAACTGATTCTCGACCTATATAAAGTTAGAGGAAGGCTGAGATGACTCGCAGTGAAAGAAACGGAAGAAAGCTTTAAAATTTTCTTTGGATTGTGTTTTGCTAGTAGGAAGAACAAAACCAGATACATAGAAAAATATGTTGACGGCAAATTACAACCAAGTATTTGTCACAAAGAACATATCTCGCTGATAATGGAACCTAGATCAACATACTTTGGCCATATGTCACGATCTGATTTTAAGAATTTCACTGAAAATTTGGAAGAGTTTGAAAGGAAATCCATTGATCTTGGGACCCTCACATGCATTCTCGGTGGTTGCGAATGATCGAAATCTGGAAAGAACAAAAGCGTCACCCGAAATCTAGAAACGCAGTTCTCTGACTAAATCTAACTAAGTTTTTGTAATGTTGTATTTGCCAACTTCATAGCAAGTAGCCACTCCGAAATTTGCTGTATATCCATCTATCAGATGATGGTTTCTTACCATCTATATTATTACACTTGACACAAAAGGCCACAGTTTGATCTGAAGCCGGGCTTAACATTATTCATTAAAACGCATGGTCCAATAATAGGATGCTAGTGCTGGCACGGGCAGGACTCGGATTGCAGTCAAATCAACAAGGTGGGTCCTGGATAATGTAGTTACGATTGTGGTTGTACCAGAGAAGAGCTGAGAATGTTACTGACTATTTTTCAATGGGACTAATTCATTAAAAATATAATTTTTGCTTTCTAGATATTTTTGTCAAAAAACGCACATTTTTCAGATATTTATAGATTCCAAGCTCGATGTGCAACTCTAAGAAATTGTCACAGCCCCTTCAGATTTTGTATACGTCTTATTCATAACAATATACAACTTCTAAAACCTCGGGAGCCTAATAATTCGGAAAAGAATATTTTTGGTCGATTTTTTTAAAAAAGTCATATTTTTCAAAAATTTCTAAATTTCAAGCTCGATGCGAACCCCAAGACTTTGCCGTAGAACATTCAAATTTTACACCTGTCTTATTTATACCAATTTACAACTTTTGAGACCTCAGGACATAGCGATTTGGAATTTTTTTTTTTTGCCATCCACCCTAGTGTGTAGCCTTCACCTCCAATACACAAGTTGGTTGGTTGGTGTTTAATGGCAAAAGGTCCAGAAAGGACATACTGCGCCAGACTTTTGTATAAATAGTAAAAATAGAGTTGACAGGTATAAAGGCGTTGCTTAAAACAAGTAAATCTAAAATCCATGATGTGTCTAAAAACGATAAAAGCAAACTGTAGATGGGTAAAAAGCAGATAAAAATAAGACAAGGGCATCTGAATGGGGGCCCCCATGCACATTCCGGTCACAAAAAAGGTGGACACTTCACGATGAGTAAAATATATTGATACGTCGAAGAAATGCGAACAAATTACGGTGTGGGGTTTCACCCAATATATCGTCAAGTTTGGGATTACAGCAGTTAAAGAGTATTTGGTATAAATTATTAAAAGCAGTGCATGAGATTAAAACATGACGAATGGTGAGGTTGGTGTGACAATGAGGTCACCCAGGAGTAAATGTTCATGAGAAAGCCTCGTATGACCAATGCGGTGACGTGTCAAAATGACATCCAGTCTGAGATAGGGATGAGAAGGCCAATGCGTGAGAGCTGGGCGTGTAGAATGAAGTTTGTTCTCAGTTTCACTGTCACATTTAGCAAACCAGGTACCTTCTATAATGCAAGATATGCTAGACTTAATGTCAGTATAGGATAGATTGCCACTGTACGGGAGGGTACCAAACTTGGAAAGTGTGCCTGTTTTCTCGTTACCAGTAATCCCAATATGACTGGGTACACAGCAGAGGAGAATACTGTACCCACGGTTTATAAGTTGTTTATACATACGTAATACTTTAATGATATAGCTATGGGTAAGAGAGCCAGATTTCAGATTTTCTCGGACACCGAGGGAGTCAGAATTAATTATAAAATTGTTTGTGTTTTGTCCGGAGATGTACAGAAGGCGTTCATAAATGGCCAGTAATTCGGCTGTAAAGACAGCAAAACTGAGGAAGAGTATAGCTGCAATAATGATTATTAGTCACAAAGGCAAAGCCAACGTGATTACTGGTTTTAGATCCATCTGTGTAGAGGTCTTCATAATTTTCATATTTATTTCTGCGATCTAAGAACAACTGTTTGGGGAACAACTATAACAGTTAAGAACAACTATATTGTGGGGGTCAGTATCCTGTTTGATGAAGCCTTCATAGGGCTGAAGGTACGGGATCTGCATTTTCGTCCAGGGTGGGATTTCATAAAGAGAACAAGACGAGACTATGGCATCCTGCAATTGGGTACCGACTATAGACTCCTAAGAATCCTAAGTCCGAAGGGAGAGGTACATGAAGGGCGATGATTATAAAATCTGTTCAGATGGGTGTCTATAAAAGTGTCCTTTAAGGGATGTGAGGAATGATAGAGTATGCCAAAATATGTATTCAATGAAAGCTTGTGACGAGTGAGGGTGAGAGTTGGTTCATGACAGGTGACGTAAAGACTATTTACAGGTGATGTTCTAAATGCTCCTGATCAAATGCGTAGTGCTGAATGATGCACGGTGTCCAGTTTTTTTAACTGACTAGCAGACCCATAAGAGCAACAGGCATAGTCAATTTTAGACCGCATCATGGCACGGTATATCCGTAGCATGGTATCACGGTCTGCCCACCATGTGGTATTAGAAAGTACCTTTAAAACATTCAAAGTTTTTTCACTTTTGTTTCGGATATGAGAGACGTGTTTCTTGAAGGTCAGCTTTTTCTCAAAGTACATGCCTAGGAATTTACTATGGTCTTTTAATGCAATTTTTGTACCATCTAAATGGAGTTCTGGATCTGGATGAATGCCACGCTTTCGGCAGAAGTGAATGCAAGTAGTTTTTTCTCCAGAGATACTTAAACGTCTATACTGTACCATTTTTGGATACGATTTACAGTAGTTTGAAGATGTCGTTCTATGGGCCGTATTCACCAAACTGTGAGTAGCCCGCCATCATCCGAGAGTTGGGAAACCTGCATTGCCGGTTTGACTCGGAGACAACTCGGAAACTGTATTCACCATCTTATTTCCGCCCAGGGTTACTTGACTCTGGGGTTGTCTCAGCCAGCTTTGAAAGCTCGTCTGTGATTGGTCAGAGTAATGATTCCATGAAGGGGGTGAACTAGGTTTAATGTTCGGGAGATCGAACCCAGCTCCCACCACACACACTTCCTTCATGATATTTAATTTGTTTTTATGCAAACTGCGCATTAAAATGTGAAAATTAATTTAAAAAAATAGACTGATTAAACATTTAATACAAAATTACATCCAATATTTTTTATAAATAAAATTTCATGTCTGTTATACTTTTTTCAAATTTAGGAATTTTCATATTTTTTAACACACAAAAATTAATTTATGCAGTTTTGATGTTTTTCTTTTTGAGATACTTTATATATTATACATAGAATATGTATGTGTTTAAAAAATTCTATGATACTGAAACATAGAATTGTTTTTTTTCTCACATTTGTGTGAAAAATTGTTAATTCGCTATTCCCAAGTACAGTACACTACAATCAGACAAAAATGTTTAACCCCTCAACAACACTTTTTTTTTTCCATCCTTTACACATAAATGATTAATCTCTTCAATGTAAATATTTTTATCCCGCCTTTTCTTACAAAAAAAAAAAAAAAAAAGCGCGGGCGTAGTAGATCCACAGTGCTCTGGCCAAATCGCCCCTCATCTGTGGAACAATAGAGACAAGAAAATAAATAGGAAAGATCAGAATTTACTTACTTATTTTCAACACAAAAAATAATTAAGAATAAAAAAGCGTTCAAATCAGAAAAAAGAGGGAATGGAAAAGCAAACCAAGATAAGTCCGACAGATGGCGCCTGCAGTCTCTACGGCAAAAAAAGTACAGTCATTCTCGAGAGTTTTTGGAAACATTGTACAAAGATTTTTTATCACTTTTGGCGGCTTTTATAGCTTGATGGGTGGTTTTCACAGCAGTTTCCGTCTGTTAAAGCACAAAATATTTAAGTATTAGCAAATTTTGGGGATTTTCCAAACCTATAAAAAACAACCCTCATATCCGCCATTTATAACCCCGAGTCAACTCTCCGATTTTGCGGTGTTAGAATCTGCACCTGGAGTCAGGGTCAATTCTTGGGGTAACCCCTGATTTTGGAGTTGTGAATACCATTTTCTCACTAACCCTTGAAGTAGCTCGCTTTGCTGGGTTAACTCTAGGGTTTAAAGTTTGGTGAATACGGCCCTATGTAACGCATGCCTTGCCCCTGATAGGAGATCTGAAGGTCATCAACATATAAACTACCTTTCACTGTCGGAGGGAGTTGATTAAGGATGTTGTTTATTTTTATGGAGAAGAGGATGACACTAAGAACACAGCCCTCTTCTTGCACAAAGTTGCCTGATTGAATGTCATTGATGCGTACCTAAAAGTTTCGTAGCGAGAGAAAATTCTTGATAAAGATAGGTAGGTTGCCACGGAAGCCCAGGTTATATAGGTCACGCAGTATACGTACCTATATGTGCGATCATACGCTTTTTCCATATCAAAAAACTATAGAGACAAGATGGTTCCTTCTCAAGAAAGCGCTACGCATTTGGGTCTCTAACATCAAGATGTTATCAATAGTGGATCTGCCTTTTCGAAATCCATTCTTAAAAGGGTGTAAATGGCCCTTGGTATCTAGAATGTGAACTAGGCGAGCATTTATCATATGTTCCATGATTCTGCATAAACAACTTGTATGGGCGATGGGACGATAATTATTTCGGTTGGTGTTGTCTTTGCCAGGTTTGGGAAAGGGAATGACTATTGCATTTCTCCAAGAGGATGGAAAGGTGTGTTCATTCCAAATTCTGTTATAGAGCTTCAGAAGGGTTGGTAATGAATCATGGGAAAGATGTTTCAACATTTCAGTGGTTATGCCATCGGGACCAGCCGAAGTATTGGTGATTGTTCTAAGCTTCTCTTTAATTCATAGATAGTGAAGGTGCTATTGTAAGAGAGATCTGCGGAGGTTCTAAAATTTAACGCTTGCCGTTCGGATTGTTGTTTATAAGGTAAAAAGGAGTTTGGATAAGAGGTACGGCAGGAAGTGTTTCACCTATAGTGTTTGCAATATTTTTAGTTTCAGAAATAATGTTGTTATTCACAGAGAGACAGGATATTGAATGGTTATTGTAGATTCCCATGATTCTTTTAGTTTTGTCCCATAAATCCTTACTAGAAGTGGACGTAGAAATAGTGGAGACGTACTGAATCCAGGATTCTCTTTGAGCTTGTCACCTAATTCTACGTGCATATGCATTTGCTTTTTTAAAATTAATAAGGTTTTCAGTGGTGGGGTAGCGATGGAAGGTTTCCCACGCTCTCTGCTGCTGTTTTTTTTCGCTAAGGCGCATGCCTCATTCCACCACGGTTTTTATTTCTACAACAGCTTGTGCCCGATTTTGGTATACTATGATCTGCTGCAATAGTAATGATAGAGGTAACCTTGTTGACGACCTCGTCAATGGTGCCTTCAATCATATTAGGCGATATTGTTGTCAGGGAAATGAAATTTTGCCAGTGTGCCTTATTATGGACGTATCTTGGTACAGAAGAGTTTGGTACAGAAGTGAGAGAAGAAGCGGAAAATGATCACCTGAGCTGCCAAGTCTCCGGCTTTCTTCGGGAGATTTCCCACCACTAATTTTTACTTACAAATTTATGCTTAAAATAAGTCCAAATATTTAATGCAAAATAAAACTGTCTAAAAATCGTGGTGGGAAATCTACCGGAAAAAGCCGGAGACCTGGCAGCTCTGGATCACTATTATGTAGGTTACCGGAAACCGTGAAATTGCAGATTGGAAGGATCGAGGGTGAACAGATTGCAAGTTCTATGGCATGGAAGGATTTAGTTGGGTAGTGGAAATATGTATCGTCACCGTTGTTCATGATGCATAGAAAAAATCGGTTTGTATTTGTTCTATTTGGTCACCTCTGTTATTTGTGTCTTTGCTGCCCCATAAAGGACTATGTGCATTCATATCTCCGAGGAGTATGAATGTAGGTGAAAGTTGTTGGATAAAGTTATTAAGGGATCTTTGACTGAAAGTTACGCTAGGAGGGAGGTAGATACTGCAGATTGTTGTGAGATGTTTAAGGTGAATACGAGCGGCAACTGCTTGGAGATTTGTGCTAAGATTGATGGTTATGTGAGGATATCTATTGTTGATTATTAGGGCAACAGCACCAGAGGCCCTGTCATAGTCTTTCCGAAGTATATTGTAGTTGCGAATGGTAGTACGTCTATTGGTTTTTAGGAAGGTTTCCTATAGGTCTATGCAAGCGGGATTAGGGTCATAAATCAGTGTTTTAAGATCAACGATTTTATTTAGAAAACCGTGGTTCCAGGAAAGCAGCAGAGCCGTTATCAAGTTGTGTTAGGAATGATGGATAACTTATTATTAATCCCCGAAGGTTGATGTGGGGTACCAGGAATGAGATCATCATCCATTGCATTGTCTGTAATGTCAGAGTTGGAGACAAGCGGAGGATAGTATCGTCAATGGGCCGTTGTGGTAGGATGTTTTTCATTCTTGACTTATTATATTTTGATCTGTAAGCTAAGGATTTTTTAATTTGTGGACGGCCTGCATTTGCACTTAGAGAATTTTTCTTTCTTGTGTTTTTGTGCGGTGCTATGGTAGATTGATTTTTATTAGAGACAGGTTTAGCTATTGAAGTAGAAGAAGAAACATGTATTGGTTTCGGTGGATTGGTTTGAATTGCTATTGATTTTGTTGATTTTGTCACAGGAGCATAAGACAGACCAGGTTTAATGGTACGGCTTTCTACTATTTTGCTTGCTTCAGGATAAGAGAGTCTTTGAAAGGCACGCAGGCATTGAATTTCTTTTTCAAATGCCCATTTTGGGCATGACTTTGAATATGATGGATGTTCCTGTTTGCAGTTTACACATTTTGCAGCTGCCGAGCAGGCGTCACTGTCATGGTCAAAGGCACAACAGCGGGCACGGGCCGGTGATCCACGTCAGGAGGTTTTAGTATAACCTAACTTTTGACACTGGAAGCAACGGTTAGGATTTGGTACGTATGGTCTTACGGGACATGATAGATAGCCGGCTTTGATATGAGATGGAATTGTGGGAGACTGAAAAGTTTAGACTATGTGTTTAGTATTAATAAGTTAGCTATTGCGATGAATAGTAATTCGATGGACAGCGCATACGCTTTCATCGCTCAGGTTTTCTAATATTTCAGCTTCAGAGCAATGTAAAAGTTCGAGTTCTGATATCACTGCTCTTGATGTGTTTAGGAATGTATGAGGTGATACTGTAACAGATTTTGGCCCAAAGTTCTGGATTTTCTTTATTTTTGACGCTTGTCTATTGTTTGAAATTTCTGCTAGAAGGTCTCCAGATCTTAATTTTTTGACTTTTTTTTAATTTCACCTACATTGGCTTTAATGCATTTTTAAATAAGGAATGGCGATGTTTCATGAAAGGTTCCTTCAATACAGTGTATGATAAAGAATCGAACATTCGTGTTCAAAAACTGAGAATCTATGTTTTCATTGGTAATTCCCAGCGGAAAGTTTATGACAGACGAAGAACTTTTCAAATCCATGTTAGGGGATTCAAAACTGATTTGAGATTCGAACCCGACCGCACCACCCACCACGGAGCCCAACGAGGGGGTGTGCATTTGCACACCAGTGCTTAGTCGGGCCTATACGCGCACAGTTCATCTCTTAAGCAGCATCATCCCTTAAAGATGTACCCAGTAGATCACCGATTGCTTGATCCCTAGCAATTGAGTGAGTCAGTACCACCAGCCGATTAATACACAGGGGAACGCTGTGTACGTCCTGTTTACCAGAATCCGAGGCGAAAGTAATGTGTTAAGTTTCTCCCGTGTCTATGGAAAGTCCGTAAAGATGATTTCCTATACGGGAACACTCCTCATTTACCAGGATCCCCATTTCCGGGGACACGGGTCTCCACGCACGGCGAAAACGTGGGTAGTTTTCCGCCAATAGAAGCCCATGGCACAGAGCAACCACAGCTTCTAAAGGGAGGCCCTCACCTCCAAAGAGGAAACTACACCGAGAGGGGGAAAGTGGCGGATAAAGCTAGGAGAGGGGAGGGTAGAGGAAAGAAAAGTGAAAGATCGCTGGGGCCCCGGGATTGCGACACCCGTAAAAACCTAAAGAAGGATTTCCCCCTCAGGTGGTCCGATACACAAGGCCCGCGCACTGAAAACCGGAAGCTTGAAGATGATGCACTCAATAGTCCCAATGTTTCGATATGTTTACCAATCTCAACAATCCCAATGTTTGAATTGGTAATTGAAATGAACTCACTCTTTTTTGGATTTTTAATGAAAATTATTTAAAAATTGGACCATTCCTGTGCTTTTGATCACCGATGTGCAGTTCTTTAAGGAAATCTCAAAAGAAAAGTATTTTTTAGAATATGCCTGAAATACCTGGTGTGCATATTTTGTTTATTACTTAATATATTCGTTATAGTTATGCTACTAATCTTAAATAAATAAACTTAGAAAAATGCTAACAATAGAAGTCTAATATCAAAACTCAGGAAATTTATGTGTTTTGTTCTTCAGAAGTTTAGAGTGTAACTTTTCTGGAAACATTATTTAGCTTCTGTTTCCAACTACTCTTAACGAAGAACATTGCTTTATGCACATGTTTACATCTACTTTTGGACATCACGTGTTTTATTTCAAATTTTTGATTTAGTAGTACATTTACTTTAGTCATACTTCTATCTGAACATTATTAAATTTATTATTAAGTTTTAATGAATTCGAATTTGTGAACCTTCTCATGGAAATAACAAATGTGTCTGGATCAATGATTCGGCAAATTTTATTAATGCTTACTGTAAATATTATTTTGTATGCACTTAAGCTTAATACAATTGTTTCCTAACAAAACAGTTTTCTTTGCCGCATGTATGATTTTCATACGCTTTAATGTCACAACACACCTCTATGAAAGATAAACTTAAACATAAACAAGCTATAAATAGTGCATCGGGGTATGTGATGCCTTTGAACCAACTGAAAATAACTGTAATTCCGTGTGAAGTCTAATTCATCACTCAAATGATTAAACCTACGCAATTAAAACAAAACTAGCGGACTTCCATACTGGTACTAAGCAAATACGTATATATAAATCTATTAAATTTCATATTCTGGTTATGTTGTAAGAAATTTAAGATTAAAAACTGGCATGCAATTACTAAATGTTTAATATGAAAATATTACGGACAGACCGATACCAGATTTCAACCGACACCCGATACTTTTTCAAAAGGGACTATATACATACTATAATACAAAATTTAACATATCACAGCTACCAAAGATTTTCCACCCTAATTCTTACATAGCAATTTATGCTTAAAATAAGGCTAAATTTAGTTTCAGTAATTAGTGCAAGTTGTTTAAAATTGAGGTGGAAAACTCCCGAAAGTTTCGGGAAGTTATGATATATACACCACACGGTAAAAAAAATTCGGAAACGTTACCCCCAAAAATGGGGCAGCTCTTGTAGTTCAAAATTGCGGAAACGTTTCCGAACCATGCGGGTAAAGTATTTAGAAACGTTTTTGCATATGTCGGAAACATATTTACCTATTTTCCTGCATTTTAGGTAAGGTTTCTGGAAAAGATGGGTAACGTTTCTGTATATTTTGGTAAAATATTGAGTAACCTCTCCGTGTATTTCGGAAAGGTTTCCGAATTAACGAGTAAACTTTCCGAGTTTTTCAGAAAAAAGTAACATGCACTAGATGAAGCGTTTCGAGTATCTTAATCTAGACGGCAGCACCAAACTCTATCGGAAGGAGCGCGCGACCAGAATCGAACGCTGGACCTACGCACTCGGAGGAGAGCACGGTACCACGACGCTGCGGTTTTCTTGCCGAAGTTTGCTTTAAAAGTAAACTGACTGCTGCAAAAGTTATTGTGGTACGGCTTGTTTTGGAAACTTAATATTTTTTTGAAGTATTTTGTAAATGGAGAGAAAATACCATAATTAATAAATATAAATTAAAAATCTTAAATCTTTTTTCTTCCACATAAATTATTTTCAGGAGATAATGTGCTGTTTTATTTAAGTATTCATCCGTTTTATTTAAGTATTCATCCGGCGACGTCACCTGGTGACTGGTCACAAATAAGCTTCACAGTCACACAGTGAAGTTACATCCCTCACAAGTTACCAGACCCTTATTATCGCATGGGCAAATCGGGACTTTGCCCAGGGCCCCCAGTTTCAAATGTTGTTCTGAAATATTCTTTTATATGTCAAAATATTATGAAAAAGAAAACAAATTTTATAGATGGGGACGCCCAAATTCATCAATGCCCGGGCCCCTGTTGGTCATAATCGGGCTGTGCAAGAAGTTACAATGTGACAGTCCTGTGACAATTGTGACCCTCTGTAACGTCACAGCGACTCTTTTGTGACCATCTGTGCTATTAGGGAAAACGCGTTCACTCTTATCCGTCTCTTGGCACTTGGCGCATGCGCGCGAAGTCCCAAATAAAGATTTCCTTTCGCCCGTAAATACTTTACCCCGAAATATGGGATATGTTTCCGAAATCGTGAGTTCGAGTAGAGCATCGGTAGGTTACGCTATACTTCCGGAAACCTTTCCGCTATAAGTATGTAACGTTTCTGAATTTTTTTACTGTGCACGTTTCCCATCACTTGCATTTGGAGAATTTGTCCTCTGTGTCTACATTTTTCCGAATGTAAGTGACAGGAAATTAGGTTCCGTGAAAAATTCAATTTTCTATGTTGATATGTATACATAAAGCCCTTTGTAAAAAAGTATCCGGTATCGGTTAAATATAGTATCGGTCGATCCCTAGAAATTATTATTTTTGCTACAAACAATTCTAATAGAGATTTTAATGTTAAGGTATAGAAAACTGGAAATACAGCAATATTGCATCTTCGTGTTTTAAAAATGAAAGCTTTTCCATAATACGTGTTCCATATAGCTTTTGAAAATTAGAACATACTAGCTGAAGTACCCGTTCTTCGCACGGGAATGAATGGACTTTTTGATATTAATATTTGCTGTGATTACTATTTATTGTAATAAAGAGATATAGCAAAATGGATATCGCGTTAAATTGTGTTCAATAATCATGCATACTGAATTTCAAGGCAATCGTTTTTACGGTGCAGAAGGCGATGCGGCGTAGCACAATCTAGTGGCGAGTTTTAGCAAAACGGATACGGCAAAAATATTCTTCGCATTCAGATATCGATGTATACAAATTTTCATGACGATCGGCTGAATAGTCTTGAAGTTCATGTGTTGACGCGACATCTAGTGTCAAGTTATAGGAAAACGGATCGTGCCAAACTCTTCCCCGTGTTCAAATATCTATGTATACCTATTTTCATAGCGATCATTCGCACAGTCAAGAAGTGATACACTGCAGGGCCATCTAGTGGTTAATTAAAGTAATGATTTGCTACAGCGCCGTCATGTGGCGAGTTATAGCAAAATGGATAACGCCAAAATATTCTCATTGTTCAAATAGCTATGTATACTGATTTTCATAGCCACCGTTTGAATGGTCAAAAATTTGGCCTGCTGCAGCGTCATCTAGTGGCGAGTTAAAATAATAATGCATTGCAGTGCCATCTAGTGGTGAGTAACATCAAAAGTAACGCAGTTAGAATATATTCTTCGTTCTCAAATGTGTAAGTATAAAAAATTTTATGCCGATCGGTCGAACGGTATAGATGTTGATGCGTTGCAGCGCTATTTAGCGGTAAGTTACAGCAAATGGATAGTGAAAAATATTCTCCGTGTTCTAATATTCGCGTGTACCAAATTTCATCGAAATTGGTTGGACGATATTCGCATAGCAAACGGCTAAACGGAATAGAATTCGACGTTCTGCTGCGCCACCTAGTGAAAAGTTAGAGGAAAACGGATAGCATAAAAACCTTCTCCATGATAAAAGACTTGGGTGAACCAAATTTTATGGTGATCGGTGAAACGGTGCTGGAGTTTTTCAACCTCCTACACACATACCAACATTCATTTTTATCTATAACCAGTCTAATTATACGTATATACCAGTCTCAAGTAAAATCCAGTTTCAAATCTAAGCCTCGCCAAAGTGCCAGCATACGCCATTTTGCAAGAGTTTTTTCAGGGAATCATTCGAAGCATTGACTTAGCAGCAATCAAAATGGGAAATGGTTCGACCGCCATGCATTTATTTGAAAAGTGGAATCCCTTAATACAGCCGCATTTTTTAAATTATCAACTATAACATGTTTTATTCATCGTTACCTCGATGTACTAAATGCGAAGATTTCAATTTTCTGAAATTTGGCGGATTTCCCCCAAGTTAAATCAATGTACTCAATTGGCGAGAATTTCTGAAGCTACATCGCTTGAAATGCCCTAATAACTGCATCATTTCTGCACGGATAGTTAAAATTTAATGCTGTATTCTAAGAAAACCTATACACTTGTTTTCAAAAATGCTATTCCCTTAAGCTCTCAGTAAATTGCGCCAAAAAGCCTAAAACTGTGCAAACCGCTAGAACTCACTGTCTAAAAATCGGCCTATCAGCCATTTTTTTTTCGCCAAACTAAAAAAAATTACATATTAGTCTCGGATATCTTCGATCCTCATTGTTTTGCGTATAAAACATTTCATTCCTGCTCTCATTTCTTATGCGCACACGATATTATAATTAAAAAAATAACCTAAGAAAATAAACTAAAAAAATCATTATAATTCTTTTATTTTTACTTTAAGAATTTAAAACATTTTATTCTGCAAAATCGCCACACATGGCAACCAAGATGCTTATTTCATACACTTTTTTCACTACAGGGGTTAATATTACGTAAAGCTTTCTGCGTGGAGAACATAAAAAATCTCTTAAATTCCGGGAACGGAAATTAAGAGAGCCATTCAGGAGGAAAACATTTTTAAGTAGAGTTTCAAAGTTTTAAAGTGGACTATCATTTATTCTATATTATTTTACATATCTGTGTAAAATTTCAGGCTGACAGGTCCATTTTTGTGGAATTGTATACTACCCAAATGAACAAATTGACAAACAGAATTTCATTTTTATTTATAAGATAACCTACGCTTGTTTTTAAAAATACCCTCTCATTAAATTGCGCCATGCGCTAGAATCATAGAAAATCTGACACACTTTCAGATTTTTAAATACGCACTAAAGTGCTATATATAAAAAGAGTTATAATCCATGGGTCATCCCTATTTTCGTTCCTTCTTTCATTAAGTTGGAAAGTGTATCATTATTCATGAATGTGATTAAACAAAATTAAAATTGATATTTCTAACATCCTTTCTTTCCAACTGAATGAAAATTTCAAAAACTTATACGCAGGTGTATTCATAACCCAAATAGCATACGATTAAATTATGATAAATAGCGCCAAGCGTTAGAATCCTCCTCAAAATCGCGAGAATGCTGAAGATAGATCGCTTGAAATCCCTTAATAACTGCATTATTTTCGCACGGATCATTAAAATTTAACGCTGTATTCTAATAAAACCTTTGCACTTGTTTTCAAAAATCCGTTTCCTTAAGCTCTCAGTAAATTGCGCCAAGCCTGAAACTGTGCACACCGCTAGAACTCACACTCTCGGCATTTGAGCCATTTTATTTTTTCGCCAAATTAAAAAATTTTAACATATTAGCCTCGGAAATCTTCAATTCTTATTGTTTTGCGTATAAAACATTTCATTCCTGCTCCGATTTCCCATGCACACGATATTATAATTTAAAAAAATATAACCTAACGAATATAAACTAACAAAAAAAAATCATTATTATTCTGTTATTTTTACTTTGAGAATTTAAAACATCTTATTCGGAAAAATCGCCACACATGGCAACCACGATCCTTATTTCACACTTTTTTCACTACAGGGGTTACAATTACGGAAAGCTTTTTGCGTGGAGAACATAAAAAATCTCTTAAATTCCGGGAACGGGTGGACTTTCAAAGTTTTAAAGTGGACTATGATTTATTCTATATTACTTTACATATCTGTGCAAAATTTCAGGCCGATAGGTCCATTTTTGTGGATTTGTATACAACTCAAATCCACAAACAAACAAACAAACAAACAAACAAACAAACAAACAAACAAACAGAATTTCATTTTTATTTATAAGATTTCCCAGATTAACCTTTAAATGAGTGTGCAGAAAAAGTCTTTCCAGCACTTAGAATTAATAAAAGTTTTAGTGAATGCTCAACGTGCATTTCTCTTATATCTCTGGTATAAAAGTGTCTTAGTGGTATAACAAGTATTATCGAGAATATTAAAAAATGTTTGGAACTGTAGATGTAAACTTAAATTGCATTCTTTGTAGCATTTAGAATCAATAAATGTTTTAATGAATAATTAATATGTTTTTCATTTTATATATCTGAGAATGAGTTGCCAGAATTTGTAAATCTACAGTTGCATTCTGTGAGGGTATAGATTACGAGAACTTACATTTTATGTGTTTGGCATTCATAGGTTTATTTTTCAATGTTCATCGACACAATAATATATAATAATTTACAGATGCTAAAACTTATTTAAAAAACCTGTCATTGATTTAATCTATTATTATCATGTACTGTTTAAACTTAAGCAACCACAAATATAGTTCAGTTGTCTTATGTTTAAGATATAAGTTTTCGGCTTTCGAAGTTGCATGGATTATAATCATGGGATCATGAAAGGACGGCTTCTTTATTGAAAGCCTCTATCATCGCAACTGAATGACACAACTTAGTCTACGTTACTACGGGCACCTTGTTCATCCTGTTAACTATTTCCATGTTCTTGTGAGATTACCGTGAGCGCATTGGGTTTTGACAACTCCTCCTAGATATAGAAAGCCTTACAACTCCTACGTCATCAAGGTTTGACGCCACCATTCGGCCTACTTGTAAAAGTTGTTTTTTTTTTTCACAAAATAAAACTATTAAAAATTTCTTTTGAATTTACTCATAAAAAGCAATATTTTAATAACTTGGGATTAAAAAATAGAATTGTAAGGCAAATGGCAGTTTTTAACTGTGACTAATTAGATAATATGACAAGGAAATATATCAGAACGAATAATTTCGTACGAGAAGGGTTTTTTAATTCTAATGTTTAATTTAAGATATTTTCTAATATTTGTAGTATTAACCAATTATTTTAGACAGTTTTGCTTTTTGAAATGAAAACATCGACACTATAATATATAATAATTTATAGATGCTAAAACTTTTTTAAAAAACTTATGATTGATTTAATCTGTTATTATCATGTTCTGTTTAAACTTAAGCAACCACAAATATAGTTCAGTTGTCTTATGTTTAAGATATAAGTTTTCGGCTTTCGAAGTTGCATGGATTATAATCATGGGATCATGAAAGGACGGCTTCTTTATTGAAAGCCTCTATCATCGCAACTGAATGACACAACTTAGTCTACGTTACTACGGGCTCCTAGTTCATCCTGTTCCACACTATTCCAACTATTTCCATATTCTTGTGAGATTACCGTGAGCGCATTGGGGTTTGACAACACTTCCTAGATATAGAAGGCCTTACAACTCCTACGTCATCAAGGTTTGACGTCATCATTCGGCCTACTTGTAAAAGTTTTTTTTTTTTTTTTCACAAAATAAAACAATTAAAAATTTCTTTTGAATTTACTCATGAATAGAAATATTTTAATAACTTAAGATTAAAAAATAAAATTTTAAGGCAGATAACAGTTTTTAACTGTGACTAATTAGATAATATGACAAGGAAATAGATCAGAACGAAAAATTTCTTAATTCTAATGTCTAATTTATGATATTTTCTAAGATTTGTAGCATTCACCAATTATTTTAGACAGTTTTACTTTGTGAAATGCACTTCCGGCGGCCTAATGATGTCGTCACATCCCATTCATCGTAGCGGACGGAGAAGGCGCTGCTGATTATATCATTGTTCTTCAAACTCCAAGTTCCAGTGAAGCAAGTATTGATTCTCAAGGACTTTCAAGGATACTTGGTGGTGAGAACTCCCTACCTATCTTTTGAGTGCTTGATCCAGCAGTTCTGCTCAGTGGTTTTTCGGACCGGTTCTTTTCAGAGCCTTCTCAGGACGATAACTACTGGACTGGTGACGATACTGCTGTCTGTCTCTTGCTGTTTTTCCATTCAGTGCGTTTTTATTTACATCTTTTTGGCAAACTACGATACTGCTCCCGGTATCGCCCTGATGTCCCGGACTGCTCTCAGTAATCAACCAGTGTCTTATAGCATTGAAGGCGTGTTACTGTGTACCCCCCCCCCTTTTTTGCCAAGTCTTTCTTTTTCTGATCCCCACGTAGGGATTCTTCCATTACACTCACCAACTTCTTAAGATGGCTTCTAACAGCTACAGACTTGCCGTGATCCCTATCTTCAAAGAGTATCAAGCTTACATGACGGTACAAACCCACGACGTTTTCAGTCAACTAGGCTTATTTCCGCCATCGTTACACAGGAAACGTGGTCGCGACATTGAGGGTGATTCCGACGATGCCAAGCATAAGCCAAAAGACTTACCTTCTTCCTCCGAACACTCAGAGGATGAAATTGAAATAGATGCCATTGACACTAACAACTCCAGTCAAACTCCTGAGGCACTAAGCCCCGGTACACCTAACGCACCAGTCGACAACCACTTAAATAATGTTCAAGATGAGACCGTTGACCTAAATGCTGTCGGCACTAAACATCCTTTCTTCTGTGAGTTCCCTCCTGGGACCCATACTACACACTGTGAGGCAATTTCTAAAATTGTCGGACACAATGTCCTCTGTAAATACACTGGACAGCTTTTCATGATTTTCCTTAAGAATGACCTCAAATTTCGTGAGGTTCAAGCTTATCTTAAGGATAACCAAATTGGATGCGAAACCTTTGACCCTAAGCGTCAAAGGCCTATCAAAGTTATGATCAAAGGTATCCCATCCTCCACACCTAAACACGAAATTGAGGATTTCCTCAGAAACATGGGCTTTGCCCCTCTCAACATTGCGTTTATTCGCAACAAATTAAAAAAACTCCTACCATACTGCGTTGTGGACCTACAACGCACCTCAAACACTGAGGAGGTCTACAACTTAACAAACTACCAATACCTTTCCATTACGGTAGAAAAATATCACGGTAACAAAGTCAAAATGTGTCATAATTGCCAAGCATATGGACACTCCACGTTTAACTGCACCTTGACCCCAAGGTGCATGAAATGTGCCGGTAACCACTTGTTCCGTAACTGCCCAACCAAGGGCAAAGAACCTGTTTGCTGTGCAAACTGCTCGGGCCCTCATGTGTCGATTTACCATGGTTGCTTCCAAAACCCCCAAAACCGTCATAAAAACTTTGCTATCAAGCCCGTTACTCCTAAGGCCACTGGTAACAACCCCACACTGAGAGAAAAACTTGCCCCCCCTCCAGGCACCTCTGCTTGGATCCAAGTGGGTAGAAAACGTAAACATAATAAAACCATATTTCTTTTTGAACAACCTGAGACTAATGATCAGACTCACACTGTTAATACCGTGGAGAATATGACTACTGAAACAGAACCTGTACTTAACTCTGTCTCCAGTTCTGAAGTTATTCCCACTGACAACACAGCCAACAACAGCATGACCAACAACGTACCTGATCCTGGTTCTCAAACCACCAAATCTCAACCTTCTATCAAGGTCACCAGAAACATCAAAAAACACACTGCCAAAAATACTGGCAAAAAGCCTAAACCGAAAAAGAAGGCTACCCATCCTAAACGCCCCAAGGCTAAAAGTGCTACCACTAACGGTACCACATCAATTACCTCACTTGTTGAGGTTATCCAAACTATTCGAGAATTAAACGAAATTCTTGATATTCCCTCCCTCCTCCACACATTACGGGAGGCTATTACAGCAGTTAAAGAATACGACGACCCACTGGACAAGGTCTTTGCCCTTCTCCTTATCATAGCTGACAAACTCGAAACCGAACATGAAGAGACACCAAATGAACCTTAGAATCATCCTGTGGAACGCCCAAGGGCTCCACAGGAAAATCTCCGAACTACGAGATTTTCTTTGCCATAACGATACGGACCTCATACTCATTCAGGAATCTATGTTCCTACCAAATCTTAAATACAATATCACTAACTATACTCTTTACCGTACAGATCGGACGGTCTCTAATGGACGTACATCTGGCGGTACTGCCATTTATATAAAAAACTCTATACCACACTCTTATATTCCTATACCTCTTACCTCACTCGAAGCAACTACTGTAATTATACACACCATGCAAGGTGATCTCATGGTCACCTCTGCATATATCAAACCCAAGTCTGACTTTCCGGAAAGTGATTTCCGAATTCTTCTATCCCGTTGCTCTGCTAATATCATAGCGGGTGACTTTAACGCCCACCATTATGCGTGGAATGGAAGATATAACTGCAAAAGAGGCACAGGCCTCCTCAAATTTCTTTTTGACACGCACTCTAAACTTGCATATCCACCTACTCCTACACACTTTTACACTACTGGATCTTCCACCATTGACCTTGTTTTACATCAAGGCTTGCACCAACAAGTAAACTGTATGGCTCTCCAGCATTTTACATCTGACCATCTTCCGGTGCAATTTGATATCGACATCAACCTCACACTTAAAGACACCATGAGGGTCTCTACCAACTGGAACAAATTTACTGAAATGCTCCTGGACGTTCCTTTTACTGTTCCTACCCTCACTAACACCCAACAAATAGACACTGAGGTGACTCGTATCACCAACCTCATCAACGACGCTTATACCAACTCTTCCAAAGCTGTAAATCACAGCGCAAAAGCCAAGCTCCCACACTTCATACGGAGACTTATCAATCAACGGAACGCTGCCCGTGTATCCTTCCAACAATCCAGACACCCTGAGGACCGGGCCGTTTATCATCGCCTTAGGGCAAAAGTCCGAAAACTCATTTTACAACATTCTCGTCAAAATTGGACGAACTATATTGAGGGTCTATCTGCTACTGATGGCTCCATTTGGAGAGCCATCAGAAAAATCACAAATAAAAAGACCAACTTACCTCCCCTCAAGGACACCACCAGCACCTATGTTACTGACACTGACAAGGCTAACTGTCTGGCCCGTTCATACACCAGTCAGTTCTCCAATGACAACTTTGACAATGACCTTACTGCTCACCAACAAAATGTTGATGATACCTTAACTGACTTTCTATCTCGTCCTCCATCATTCCACATTCCACCTGTGATTCCCTCGGAAGTTGCTAAGGTTATACACAAACTCAACATCAGGAAATGTCCTGGTCAAGATAAAATCTCAAACATGATGCTTAAAAACATCCCTGTGAAAATTCTCCTTCTTATAACTTTCCTTACAAATGCCATATTCAAGACACATTATTTTCCTACACAATGGAAAATTGCCATTGTATGTCCCATACCAAAGCCGGGGCATAACATGACTAATCCTTCATCATATAGGCCCATTAGTCTGCTCAGCTCATTGAGTAAGATTACTGAGCGCTTACTTCTAAACCGTCTTCATGACTATATCTCTAATCACAATTTACTACTACCTGAGCAATTCGGCTTTCGTGAGGGCCACAGCACAATTCACCAATTGCTCAGAGTTGTCGAAACTGCTTTTGAAGCTATTCAAGACAAACAGAAGGCTGCCATACTCCTACTCGATTTGCAAAAAGCATTCGACAAGGTGTGGCATAACGGTCTTCTTTTCAAACTAATTCAACTCAACATTCCTGACACTTACATACACATCATTAAAAGCTATCTACTTAATAGAAGCTTTGTTGTCCGTGTAAATGACATTACTTCTGATACATATCCCATTTCTAGTGGTGTCCCACAGGGCTCAATCCTGGGGCCCACATTATTCAACTTATATATCAATGACATCCCTAGATCTCACGACAATACTCTTGCATTATTCGCTGATGATACTGCTATTATTGGCCACTCACCATACAACACTGTGCTTGCCTATTCTATGCAAACACATATAAATAAAATTGTCGACTGGTTGCGAAAATGGCGCATTAACATAAACCCGAATAAGTGCCAAGCACTGAGTTTTACACATTGCTGTCCTCCATCTCGCCTATTTGTTGGTGACACTCCAATTGAGTGGAGTTCCAAAATAGTGTATCTTGGTGTTACCATTGATAAATCGCTGTGCTGGAGGCACCATATCAAAAATGCTACTTACAAGATGACAGCCTCTTTTTCAAAACTCTCTCCCTTCTTCTTTAACTCAAATATTGGGGTACAAAATAAAACACTACTTTACAAAACTTTTGTCCGACCCTCAGCTACATATGCTGCGCCCGTATGGGCGTCTGCAGCTAAGTCTAACATAAACACTTTAGAGTCTAAACAAAGCTCTATACTCAGGAAGATCAGACATGGTCATCACTTCCTATCCAACATCAACATTAGAAATGACCTGAAAATACCTACCATGAGAAAACACCTCAAGGACCTCACGATGCACTTCTTTGACAATTTACACAAGCTGCCAAATGAAATATTGGCTGAAATACCCGACTATGACTACCGCGAACCACAACATCGCAAGCGTCCTCGGACTGCTATGGCGTCCCTGGACACCACCTAAATCCATTTTATTCGAACTCTGTCCCTGTACATACCTGTACATACTTTTACTTGTACATCAATATTCTTGATTTTTACACTCACACTGTTGCATCTTATACTATTTTATACTTTTCTCTATATACTCACATTTTTTGTACATTTTGTATATATTGTAAATATTGTTTTTGTTTCTCTTTTCTTACTTGACTCACTGCATTTGTCTATTTTCCTCACATTGTATTCCATTTCATGTTCTTCATGGTCTTACTGAGCAACCAACGCCTCCTAAATATAGAAAGCCTTACAACTCCTACGTCACCAAGCTTTGACGTCATCATTATGCCTACAATTAAAAGTTTTATTTTCACAAAGTAAAACTATTAAAAATTTCTGGTAAATACTACAAATATTAGAAAAAGTCTTATATTAAACATTAAAATTAAAATATCTTTCTCATACAAAATTATTCAGTATGTTCTATTTCCTTATCACATTATCTAATTAGTTACTGTTAAAAACTGCCATTTGTCGTAAAATTATATTTTTTAAATCAAATTATTAAAATATTGCCAATCATGGGTAAATTCACCAGAAATTTTTAATAGCTTTATTTTGTCACAATCATACTTTTAAATGTAGGCCAAATGATGACGTCAAAGCTTGGTGACGTATCAGTTGTAAGGCTTTCTATATCTAGGAGGTGTTGGTTCACCACGGGGGGAGGGCGGGTCAGTCTCCATCACCTTTCAACATCCTTGTACTTCTCGCGGCTTACCGCATCCTTGCCTTGCCACGACATTAGTGGTTTGACAGACTGTTTCTTAATGACATTGACATGCTTACGGCCCTGTCTTCTGGGCTTATTTCTGATTTCGCAAAACTCTTATCATCATAACTCACTGGAGATAAGCGTCCCATACGTTAGGTACTCCTGTAAATCCAAACTCCATGTCATGTCATAATGATGTCGTCAAAGCTGGAGCTGTTAGGCTTTATATATGTAGGAGGCATTGATTAGCATCGCAATCGTTCGTCAATCAACAATTACAGCAATGCCATTATGTTTGCTCTTATCTTTCATGTTGATTTCATTCTCATTCATGTGAAGCATAAAAAAGAAGTTAATTATCGTGAAGTTATGCAAGCCTGTTCATTTTTTTTCTGTGTGTGTGTAAGCGGGGTCACACAATATTAATAACATTCTTGAGTGAATGTATAATACATTATTATTCGCTTTAATTTTTTTTGGAATTCGAAAAGAAAACGAGGCATGTATTTGGTTTAATTGTGGAAAGCAGTACCTCGCATAAGAGCCTTTCCCACTGTACTCAGTCGTGTTTTTTTAACACACTTTCCGTAAGCTTATATGGAATTTTTAAATATTGTTCTCTGAATTCCATCTTGAATGTTCTTGACTAGTAGTACAGTTGCCAACTGCTCCGGAATATAATTAAACACTTTTTTTAAACAGTAAATTTTTGCTTACGTTATGTCGAAATTTCGGAGCTGGAGGTGTAGGCTGTTTATCACTTAATAAAGTATTTAAAAAATTACTGTTTGCAAATAGTGGCCAATTATATTCCGGATATCGTCATCCCTGTTGGCAGCGGTAAGGTGTTTAGGGATCTACCGACACCAGTTTTTAACCGATACCCGATACTTTTTTACAAAGGGCTGTATACATATCAACATAGAAAATTGAATTTTACACGGAACCTAATTTCCTTTCACTTACATTCGGAAAAATGTAGACACTGAGAAAAATTTCTCCAAATGCAAATGATGGGAAACGTGGTCTATATAACATAACTCCCAACTTTCCCGAAAATTTAGGGAGTTTTCCACCACAATTTAAACAACTTGCACTAGAAATTTGGCCTTATTTTAAGCATAAATTGCTATTAAAGCATTAGTGATGGAAAATCTTTGGTGGCTGTGATATGTTAAATTTTGTATTATAATATCCCAGCAAACACAGTCCTATCGGATAAGTTTTGGGCCGACACTGGCATGCCGGCGCAGAATGTGCCGGTGCGATATCGCTCACGCGGTACCGAAAACGACAAAATTGCGTCCGCCTGGGCGTCTGTCGGGCCGAAAGAACGGGGTGGTTCTGGTTTGGTGTCGGCAAAAACGATAACGGCGTCGGCCCAGCCTTGTGCCACTTTTGAACCAAAACCATTACGTTTTTGGTGTGGTATCGGCAACGACAAAATATCGAAAACCGGCCAGCACCTTATTTATTTCCAAAATACCCTAATTAGCTCCGTAGTTAGTTCTCTAGGGTATTAATCTTCAAATTAAAGTAATAATAATTATTATTATATAAATGACTTTACACCACTAGGACTAAATTTATTAAAAATATCTAATTAGCAAAATAGTTTGTTTTTAAGAAAATATTTGATGAATTTAAGAAGGAAAGCTCTTTTTAAAATTAACCGTATTATTTTTTTATGCATCAACCAATATTTTACTTTTTTTAAACGTGTTATTATATGTTTGTCAGACCATATACATTTTTTTAAACAAAATATTAGGCTCAACTAGACAATGTTCCTTTTTTTTCCAAAAATTTTTTAGAAGCCAAGAAAATTTATAATTTTCCAGAACCAAAGATTATAAATAAACATTCATGCAATGCTAAAAAAAGAGAGAAAAAAATAAAGTTATACAACATGCTTTTTTAAAAAATGTTTTAATTTATTTTTTGTTAAGTTATGTCATAATACAAAATAAAGTTGCCTTTTGATTTTATATATTATTTTAAAGAAGAATGTAAACAACATACGTTAAAAGAAATTAAAATATTGGCTGATTCTACAAATAAACGGTTAATATCATAAAAACCTTTTCTTTTCAAAATAATTAAACATTTTCATATACAAACTATATTTTCATATACAAATTATTTTGTTTATACTTAATAACTAAGTATTTTTGGCAAAACTAAGTATTTTTTGGATTTTAACTAAGTATTTTTGGCAAAATTAGCCCCAGTGATGTAAGGTAATTTATATAATAATAATGATTATTTTTAATAGGTTGATTAGTGCTAAACTATATATGAAACTAATAAGTATTAATAAACCATGTTTATTATTAGAAGATACTTACTTTAAGTAAATATTTTATATTACTGAACTTTTACAGTTTATGATTATCCTTTAGTAGAAGAAAGGAACTTTCTATAACAGAATATACTTATTTTTTTCTGTTGTTTTGAGTAATATGAAATTAAGTACTTAAGTAGACACATTTTTCAATGCAGTATGTAAATTATTTATTAAAAATACCGTTCTGCTTGTTTATTAATAGTTTCCAAGTTTGCTTATTTGAATTATAAATTTCATTTTCGCATTATTTAGAAATAATTAGCAGTTTTGAACTACATCTTATTTTAGTAGTCCCTGAGATAACATAAAAAAAATCTAGCTAAGAAAAAATACAAATTCTTAATATATACTTAAAAATCAACTTACCCCTTTTTAACTGTCGTGAGAACTTGGCAAAATGAAAACCAAAAAGCACTAACCACATTTAGACAACTTTAAAATTTTTGTCTAGTTGAGGTTAATACCAGTTAGTCTTTAGAAAAAAATCACAGTTTATCCAGAGAAAACTACAACAAAGTCCGATCTAACTGACGTAAGAACTTAGCCTATTTAAAACTAAAAAGCACTAACCACATTCAGACTATTTAAAAATTTTTGTCTAGCTGCAGTCAGTGCCATTTAGTCTAGGAAAAAAAAATCGCAATTTATCCAGAGAAAAATGCAGGAAACTCCACCTTCATTGCTCTGAGAAAACTCAAAATCCACGTTACTGAAAAGTTTACGTTGCGAGATGATTTCTGTTACAGCCTTGGAATGGAATGGACATGGACAGGCAAACGAAAAAAAAAAAAAAAAAAAAACCAACTTCCGCTCTTCGATGACTGAATGACCCTGTGAATAGGGGACCCAAAGAATAGGAAAGGTCCATTTCGTCTTCCTGCGTAATACTGTGGTTCCTACAAGGGGTGGAAAGCTCCTAGGAATGCACTGTGCTACATGTTGTACGCGGACACGGGGTAATTGGAAAAGAAAGTCCGAGAGATTTTAGCTTTTAAATTATTCACTTTAAATTAGATCGCGTGGAAAAAAACAAAACAAATTAGTGTTATTCTACTGCAAAATAGTTTATACTTCAATATCTGCAATGAATTAATCAATTAATTTTTAGAAAGATAAAGTACTATAATCAGCAAAAAATGGTTACTTTTATTCATTTTTAAGGAGATAAGAGCATTAAATTTTATTTAATTTGTAACAGCATTTTACAATGTTGTAGCAAAACATGATTTTGGCGTAATTTTTACTATTATTTTATTTGAACAGAAACATGACAAACATGTTGTTCAAATAAATGCTATTAAATTAATTATTCATAGTTATAATTTTAAAATGGAACTATTATTATTTTTTTTTCAATTTATAATTATTCGGTATAGTGAATTAAAACTTTTATTTATTTATTTAATTTTATTATTATTTTTTTTAACAACAGCAGCTAATGTATTATAAAAAAAATTCCTTAACTATAAATTATACTGATATTTTTTTATTTTTATGGAAATACTAATGAAAAGGTATTTTTTCTACTATTTTAATCCAATTTAATTTCAGAATGTTTTGTTGTTTTGTGTTTTTTGTAAGGCAAAAACGCAGGAGTTAATCCTTAGGGCGTCGGTGCCCTGAGCGGAAGAAGGCTTCTAGCGTTTGTTCCAATATATAAAACAATTAATAAGCAATAAAATTGGGGTTGAACAGTAATTATAATATCTATTTATTCCCTAATTTTATAAAAATCAACCATATTTCCTTCATTTTATAAATATTAGATAATGTTTTGAATTTATATAAAATTTATAAAATATCTCCAATTTTTGTTCCAGAATTGGGGTTACAACGGTGATTTGTCCTCAATTCTATGTTCAAAAATCTGGTTAATTTATATAACCCATATTCACATTACATCTGGAGAAAATCACCCAACATCCAAACTGTAAATTGACAGATGCGCGGTAGACCTGAACCCTGGACCTTCACACTTCAACCAGCGGCGGATCCAGAAAAAAAAATTCTGGAGGGGGCACAAGACAATTTTTGTCACATTTTCTTATAGAATGACTTGAATTTACAAAACAAGTCAATGCTCTATAGTGTAAACTTCATTCGTCTGGGGGGGGGGGATGGGGCTCTGTATCCGTCAATGACTTCAACCATATTCGGTGTCTTATCCACTCGGCCATGGTGGGCTCCTTTTGTGAACTTTTAAAATGCAGCGTTTAATGTTCTGCATTGTATGTATTTTATTTTTAATAAATTAATTTTATTGTTATTTTTAAATTGGGAGTACTTAACAACCATCACTTTATATAAAATGAAATTTATAGTCATATAATTATTTCAGGGTTGCGAATAACTAGACAGAAACTGCCCCAATTGAGGGGTGGGGGTGGGCGCTTAGAAACCCCTTCAATACTAAGTCATAAAAAACTGGTTAACTTATCTAACGCATATTCACAATACACCTGGAGAAAATCACCAACATCTAAACTGTCGATTGACAGATGCGCGGTAGACCAGAACCCTGGACAGGACGTCAAGTAAATTAACCAGATAGAATGATTCCCCCCCCCTCCCCTCCTCTTTTCGCATGTGAAGGAGGCACTTGAATCCTGCGGGCTCAAAACATTGTAAGTAGTAAGTATTGAAATCATAAATTAAAAAGAATTACTATAACAATATATATGTGCTGCTTGTGCTGGCTTTATACCTTTCAGTTTAGAAATTACACTTCTGGACCGATATCGGTTTTGACGTTTGATGCAGTACATCGCCAAAATCACATCTTAACCCTAAAAGGCTAGCCGCTATCGGACCGTTGCATGCCCGAAATCAACTTTTATTTGCCTACGCCAAATCGTTTTGCCAGCACAGAACCGATACCGTCCCAATTACCATTGTGCCAATGCCGACATCGAAACGGTACTGCCGATGACGGCCCATCCCTAACCCGATACGGCTGTGTTTGCTGGGATGTATATAGTCCCTTCTAAGAAAGTATCGGGTATCGGTTGAAATCTGGTATCGGTCGATCCCTAGAAAATATCTTTTCCCCTAGCAAAAAAAGCTGAAATTTTCTTAATCAAATACTGATTTTATGGACTAAGTATATTCTATAAAAAAGTGACAATTTTAGTAATTTAAACCACAAATTTAATATGCTTTAGACTATTTTTGTTATAATTTAATTTAATATAAATTTGATGTTTTCCCCTGCTGCATTTGAAATTTATTTTTGTTATTAATAAATCCACACTAGAAAAGATTCTGAATTTGGTGTAGTAAATTCATGAAATGGATTTTTTGTCAAATTAAAAATTTAAGTTCTTATGAAGAATTTCCAATTTTATAAAGGTAGTTTCACGTGTATGGATATTTATTTACTGTTCAAAAAGAAAAGGTTTAGCACTATTTCGGTCCAAACTGATTCAAATGAACGCAGAGCACTGGACTTCGGAGTAGGCAATTTGAATCGCTATGGAGGCCTTTATTATCAGTGGTGACGGTCTAACTCACACTGAGATGATCACGCTCTCTTGATCGATTGACGTCGCTGGCTCAAAGGGTATGGCCATATCTGCAAACTATTCCGGAATATACTGAACCCCTTTTCGCTAAAGTAATTTTTTTCAATACTTTTTAAAAATAGTAACAGCACTGTGGCCAACTTCTACGGAATTTAGTTAATCACTTTTTTAAACGACAATTTTGGGCTTAAAATCTAGCAAAATTTTTGTATGACGCGCGAGAGCTGGTTGCTGTTCTTAAAAATTGCGAATAAAAATAGGCGGTTCGCTGGAAGTAGTTAATTAAACTCCGCAGTAGTTCACATCGATGTAACAAAAAAAAGTTTTTGTTACATTCTAAGCCGGTAATCCCTGTTTAAAAAATGTGGTTAATACTATTCCAGAATAGTTGGCACTAACTGGTATGACCAAACGTCAGCTGTGTAACATCCCCACCCCCCCCAAAGAAAAAAGGGGATGTCTTCTAGCTTGCGAAAAGTATCTTGCTAAGAGTTCGAGTGTAGGCAACCCTTCCTAGATATGGAAATGGCAAAACCATAGAGAAAAAGAAGCTCAACTAAGTACGACATCACCATGCGCTGAGATTTAAAAGCCGCTCGATCCACACAGTTCGAGAAACGCGAACAGCCAACACCTCCTAGATTTAGAAAGCCTTACAACTCCTACGTCAATAAGCTAAGACGTCATCATTAGATCTTAATTTTAAAGTTTTTTTCTCTCAAAATAAAACTAGTAAAGATTTCTGGTGAATTTACCCCTGAATCGCACTATTTTAATATTTTGATAAACAATGTAACTTTACGACAAATGGCAGTTTTTTAACCTGACTAATTAGATAATATGATATGGAAATAGATCATTATGAATTATTTCGTATGAGAAAAGTATTTTAATATTAATGTGCCGATCGGATTGTATGGTGGGTAAAGCACTGTACGACGATTTCGGGATCAATACCCGCCGGTCGGGGTTCGATCCCCGACTGGGCGTGGTTGTCATTTGCCCGTCCCTTCATAAGGGACGACATTGGTCCACCCACTACGTGCCCCCATAATAAAGTGGCCAACAATTCCGGCCCGCTGTGCCCAAAGTCTCCCAAGGCAGCGGACGGCCATTGCGAAAAAAAAATGCTAATGTTTATGTTATTTTCAATTGTTTGTAGCATTCACCGGAAATTTTAAAAAGTTTCACTTTGTGAAATTAAAACTGTTAGTCTGGTCAGAGGTTGGGAAAGTAAGAGTTGTAAGGCTTTCTAAATCTAGGAGGGTTTGGCCAACGCCTCCTACATATAGAAAGCCTTACAACTCCTACGTCACCAATATTTGACATCATCATTTGGCCTACAGTTAAAAGTTTTATCTTCACAAAATAAAACTATTAAAAGTTTCTTTTAAATACTACAAATATTAGAAAATATATTATATTAAACATTAAAATTAAAATATCTTTCTCATACAAAATAATTCAGTATGATCTATTTCCTTATCACACTATCTATTTAGTTATTGTTAAAAACTGGCATTTGTCGTAAAATTAAATTTTTTATCTCAAATTATTAAAATATTGCCAATCATGGATAAATTCACCAGGAATTTTTAATAGGTTTATTTTGTCAAAATCGAACTTTTAAATGTGGGCGAAATGATGACTTCAAAGCTTGGTGACGTAGCAGTTGTAAGGCTTTCTGTATCTAGGAGGTGTTTGTTAGGTGCAGGTTAAAAACCATATTTTGTATAGAAAGATGAAATTTGTGGTTGCTCATAGGTGCCAAGCATTACGGAATATAATTAACCGCGAGAAGTAAAACACAAATTCCTTTAATATTTTTGAAACGTTAACTAGCACATGCTTTTATCAGTGAAATATTGCTATATTTTAAACAGAAAATTACCGTTCACAAAAGGTGGTTAATTATAATCCGTAATATTAGGCCCTTATGCCATCTTATCAAGTTTATTAATCAAGAAATTTATCATAGAAACAACACTGAAAAATTACAGATTTTTAAATTAATAATCTGTAAACAAAGCATAACTGCGGCTTCTATTTTTAAATGTAATTTGAACTGTTGTTTCAATAAATTAAGCCTTATAAGAACTTGACAAAACGGTGATGACTAACTGGAATCTTAATACAAATTTTCATTTTCCACCTTAACTGGCACATGCAACATGAATTTCATCAGCTAGGATGCCCTCTTCTCGAAAACCACGTACCAACTTGCAGATTTGTGTTACTGCTTTTACTCTTTTAAACACCACTTACATCGCCAAATTTTTTTTTTTTTTTATGAAAAACAAATATACTTTAAATTTGTAAGCCTTATCCATAATTTTAATATTATCTAAAATAACTGAAAGTTCTTCGTAAAATATTTGAAATAAAACCATATTATATAGAAGAACAGCATATGTATGTTTCACCAACACCTCCTACATATAGAAAGCCTAACAACTGAAGCTTCGACGTCATCACTAGACCTTCATGTAGTGACGTCATCACAGTTTTATGTTCGCAGATTAAAACTATTTAAAATTTCTGGTGGTTATTACAAATATTATAAAATATCTCAAATAAAAATAAAAATTAAAATACCTTTCTCATACAAAATTATTCATTCCGATATGTTTCCTTATCATATTATGTAATTAGTCATGGTTAAAAACTGGCATTTGTCATAAAATAATATTTTTTATCTCAAAATATTAAAATATTGTTATTTATGAGTAAATTCACCAGAGCCTTTTTGTAGTTTTATTTTATGAAAATAAAACTTTTAACTGAAGGCCTAATGATGACGTGAAAGCTTAGTGACGTAGGATTTGTTAGGCTTTCTTTATCTAGGAGGTGTTGGTTTCATTCATCTTGAATGAAAAATCAGGCAAAATTAAGATTGTTGAACTCGAAGCAGGCCTATATACAGGGTCTCCCAAAGAAGTGGTAACTTTAATTCTTTAGCCGTTAGATCCAAGAGGGCCATTTAAATTGCAAATTGTTCAGAAAAAAGTAGGGAAAATGACTACATTGAAAAAATCAGTTTGTTAATTTTCAAAAAGTGACATTTTATATTTTATTCTATCTCCGTACATTAAAGTTCCCTACCCCATTCACTAATGAGGTGACGCACTAAGTTTGAGAAGTATATCCTCGAAAGTCTCAGAGATATGCAAATAAATATACTCTGATTTGAACCTTTTTTTAAAGGTTCTGAGAAGGAAAATTCAAGAATTTCCCCCTGACCGTCTTTGATTAAAGATATCTCTTAGACATTTTATAATAAAAGGCTGAAATTTTGTACATTCCCTCATCAGTGTATGGGGCGCACTTCACTGATTGGGAATATTTTTGTAGGAGGGAGTGTAGAAATTTGAAAAGTGTTACCGTTTGGAAATTAACGAGAGGAATTTTTTCTAAACATAGATTTTATGATCTTATTATGAACATGTTTTCCAATATATATGACTCACTTATTTCTATTGAATGACGAATCAAAGCCCATCAAGACCTTTTTAGGGCACTCTGTGTAACAAAATTCTCAAAACAAATTTAATTTCAATGTCCTCAAAACACGCTATCTTCCATGCTTTATAAAATACCTTTAAAAATGTCAAAAACAATTTTTTGTACGCATGATTAAAAATATCAAAAACAATTCTTTTCTTAACTCAAGATAAAAAATATCTACTTTTTAATAATTTGAAGTGACGAGTAATTCTAGCTTTTAAGAGTTTCACAAAATTTTTAATAAACCATTCATTTACAAAGTTTAGAATTTATTTGAAGCTACATGACTGAATTGATAGTTTTGCGAACATTTGCAATTCTGAGTTGTGACAGTATCTTAGATGCAGAAAATGTTTTTCTTTAAAATCACATTCAAACAGCAGTTCATTAATCGAAAAATATGTAGTCAAATTTGAAGTGAATTATAGAAAACGTTAGGATGATATTAGTCCACAACAGCGTAGTGAAAATCAGTGTATAATATAATAGGACTGAAAAATTAGTAGATAAATTTTACAGATTTTTTGTAAAGTAGACTCTACTATGGCCGAGTGGATAAGACACTGAACATGACACAGGATGAGTGGATAAGACACAGAACACGTGTGAAATTCATACTTCAGCCGTAAGCTGAAGTATTTTCTTTCTATTCATTCTTCAGCTTGCAGCTGTCGATGTGTCTGAAGTTTTGGGTAGTTTTCTCCAGGTTTAACTTGAATGCAGGTCATCACCCCTAAAAAGTCTATCTCCCTAGTCACCCCCCGTAGGCTGATGTCCGTCGTTTAGGATTGCCATCAAATGAAACACTAACACGCATCACACATTTGTTTAATATATACAGAGAACCTTTTCTTGTGCTTTATTTTTATTTATTTATTTATTTATTTATTTATCGGTCTATTTCGATACACATTTTTCGGAGAGACCATTAAAAAACAATGAATAACCGAGAGTACTCCAAATGAAATTTTTCAGTTTGGCCGGAATTTTGTAGATTATATTCTACAGACAATTGCATGGCTGAAAATTGTGATATTATTCTTAGAAACGCAGGAATAATTTAAATCAACAGCTCGTTTTAATAATAATAGCTCGTTTTAAGTATATCATTTGAACTTAGTCATAGTACGAAAAGAATAAAAATTAACGATATTTTTATAATCGCCTGGGGATTTTCGGATACTTATAAAAATGCGTGCTTAGCAATAATGTATCTCAGATATTTCAAAAACTATTGTTCATTATAAAATATTTGAATAAATTACTAATACGAAATTCATTTCTAAAATTATCAATGCACATAGTTGCCAACTTTTACGGAATATAATTAACCATATTTTTTCAAACAATAGTTTTCGGCTTAGAATATAGCACAAATTTTGGAGTTCAGTGTGTAAGTGGGTTACTAATTTTAAAAAAAAATTCACAAAAATTTACTGTTTACGAAAAGGGGTTGACTTTATTCCCTAAAAATTGGCAGCTTTGATTACGTATTTCTGTACAAAGAATTTTTAGCTATAACTGTCCCGTAACTCTCCTCGGATGAAATACTCGATTGTAATACTCGAAAATAGTTCTTTCACTTTAAATTTGAAAGTAGATAAAATATTGTAATAGGTTAAACATGTAATTAATATCTTCGAGACCATGCATTTTCATCAATAAGCACTTAGGCATAATTAACAGAACTTGCCTAATAATTTTAAGTCCTACAGGAAAATTAAATCTACTGATCAAAGATTGACTTTGTGAGATGAGTAAAAAATATCTCAAAAATGCAGTTTCCTGTTTTAACCTTGTTTGCTTAAAGTCGTGTAATTAAGATAGGTTGATGATAAAACAAGCAAAAGTTCATTCGCGATAAAATATTTGCATAAGCATAAATTTGATGACACATGTCACCTACAGTGTACATATTAACATTAGATGTCATGAACTCATCAAAATGAATAAGTGAGTAGACGCTATTTGTAAGACTCGCCAATTTTTAATAAAATGTATGAGGATAACTGCTGATGGCTAAAAATTGAATAAATAATATCCAAGGTAACACTGGTTAGAAAATTCTAAACAACTAAAGATTATTCATCATGTTTGGCGATAATAATGATAAATTGAAGCAACGATTTTTTTAATAATAAAAGGAAAAAATTATTCCTTTTATTATTATTCTTTTATTGTGAACGTGTTTCCTTTCAGATATGCACGCTTATGACTAATGAAACCATGTAACTGCGTATATCCTATATTATGTATACAGGTAAAATTCCTCTTCGTGTTAATTTTAAGAAGTTGTCATTTAAACTTGCACATGTACAGAGTTACTAACCTTTACGATAATATTCCGTACAAGTTGGCAGCTATGCTTAAGTTTTATTTTAAGGAGAAAATGAATACCTTAAATATCACTTGGCGTCTTAATGTGTTTATTGAAAACACTTCAACAGATAATACAGGTAAAAAACAAATCAGAATTATTTCTCGAAATAAACTTTGAATATATTAATACAACATAAAATTGATTCAAACCTGAAAGGCAGAACAATGAGCTACTTTTCATATCACATCATGCATTTTATTTATAAATGAAAAGAATTAATATATATTCAAATTGACATGCAACTCAAAAATTTATTAAGTTGAATGAATTTTCCTAATATATTCACATTTCATTTTCTTGTTGTTTTGGTACGAAAACATAATATGAATAAATAATTGGATTATAGTTAAATGAAGTTTGATCAAAATATTTTCTCTTATTTCTGTACGGTAAATTTTATTTTATGCGACAGGTCAATAGCGACATTTCCATGCGCTAACTGAATTGGTGTTTCTATATGAAGCATATTTTATTATTACTATAATTTTAAGAGGCATTGCATGGGAAATCAGGCAGGGCGTTTCCATCACCATCTCAGAATTTCATGAATTTTTTTTCTTTTGTGTTGCCTTACCCAAGGAAAGAACAAATCTGAAATGCTTTTTAATTTAGCTCTTTTAGTTTTGGAGTTATTGGGGGTCAGAGTACCCCAGACGAGTGACGTAGAATTAATTTAGGGCCATTTTTACAGCTTTATTGTCTCGACTGTGACTGGCTCAGAGGTGCTAGAGAGAATTTTTTCATTTTAACCTAAAATGTACCTTGGATATTAACACCTCATATTGAAAATTAATTCAAAAATAGTGAGAGCCCCCAAATAAGCCCCCCCCCAAATATCCCCAATTTCATAAAAAATGCAGTTTAAAGAATGCTTTAAATCTTGGTTCTGATGTGATACAGAAAACATTTTTGCACAGTGCAGTTATATATATTCATATAAAGTGAATGCAATGTTAAAACTTTTTGAAAGCCCCAAAGGCCCGCCGGTACGGCACCCCAAACATGAACCTTAACACAAATTTATGCAATTTCGAAGCATTGGTAGAACTGAATCCGACTTCCCACAGGAGAACTATTGACATGGAGATGTAGTATCAACATAATAGTTTCATATTATGAAAAAACATTTTTTGAAGGTACACTTGTTTCAAAAGAGAAATCTTAAAAAGTACCTCCCTATTTGGGACATTCCACTGACACGCAAGGGGCATTTCGGCGTTACTTTTAGATTTTTAACCGACTGTACGAATATTGAAAATCAAACTTTTTCTTCATGTATCACAAATGTATCCTTCATGTATCGCAAATAGTTCTTTTACAGGGGCACTCATAAGAATTACATTACGCTGTATGGGGATCTCTGTAACTACTGAATCTATTCGAAAATTTTTTTCACTGATAGAAAGCTACTCTATTCTTGAGTATTATAAGCTACCTTTCAGAATGCAGCATAACTATTTCTTTATACAGGGACACTGAAAAGAATTCTAATACATTACGCTATATGGATATCTCTGTAACTTCTGAACCGATTCTAAAGATCTTTTCACTAACTGAAAGCTACACTATTCCTGAGTAACATAGGCTAAAATTCATGCATGCAGCATAATTTACAGGAACACTCAAAATGATTCCTAAACATAGTCGTAACTGTCTCCATTTGCCAAATGCGAAAAAAACTATCTAAATTAATTAACTGTACATATACCATGTCTTATACTTCATTTAATATAAACAAAAAGTAAATAGTATTGGAAATAAAGGAAATTGTCGAAATTCTACATCATTTATTTCTGACTTGTATACTATTTTACAACAAAATTCTTAAGGACAAAATCTAAGGTTATATACTTAGTTTAATTATAGAATTTATTGTATTTTTTATTGTTAGCTGCTTTGATAGTTTTTATATTAGCAATCGTATATGGAGAAACAGAAGCAAATTCATTTGGACAAAAAAATATTCTGTCTGTAGTGACTGTTTTTGTGTCATCTCGTTGTGGCCATTTAATGAATGAGAGTCAGGTATTGTAAGCAAATATTTCATTGTAGCAGTCTCATCTACTTCTGATAAAGTGATGACTCTTCCACTGTAGAATAACTTTTAATATTCCACTGCCTAGTAAGAGTTCAGCTCAATATTAGCAACTTCCTACTGTTTTTCACTGGTCTACCAAGAAAATTAATATTTAAAAACAGAAATAATGTAAAATCCTGTATAATAAAAATATTTTATCTATAGAATATGTACAATTTTTTTAATTATTTGAATTGTTTTGAGTGTTCCTGTAAATTATGCTCGAATTTTAGCCTATTTTACTCAGGAATAGTGTAGCTTTCAGTAAAAAGATGTATTGAATCGGATCACTAGTTACAGAGATGCCCATATAGCGTAATATATTAGAATATTTTTGATTGTCCATGTAAAAGAACTAGTTATGCTGCATGCTGAAAGGTAGCCTATAATACTCAGGAATAGAGTAGCATTCTATCAGTGAAAACAATTTTCGAATCCGTTCAGTAGTTACAGAGATCCCCATACAGCGTAATGTAATTCTTATGAGTGCCCCTGTAAAAGAACTATTTGTGATATATGGACGATATATTTGTGATACATGCAGGATAAGTTTCATTTTCAATATTGCTACAATCGATTAAACTTCTAGAAGTGACGCCGAAATGCCCCCATGCGTGCCAGTGGAGTGCCCCAAATAGGGAGGCGCTTTTTGGGATTTTTCTTGAAAACAGCTGTGCCTTCAAAACGCCTTCAAAACACATTCACGTGCACTAGAAAGTAATGTGTTTTTTTTACATTCAATTTAAGGAAATCATTTTTCAACATGTTTTTAATTACAAGACAGATGGGCCTAGACATAGGAATCGTATTTATTGCATCTTCATTGTCAATTACAACGGAGTATATTTAACCAGGCCTTATTATCGTATGGGCAAATCGGGACTTTGCCCAGGGACCCTGGCTCGAAAGGGCCCCCAATTTCGAATGTCGTTCTGAAATATCCTTTTTCCCATCAAAATTTTATGAAAAATAAAACAAATTTTATGGATGGGGGTCTCCAAATTCATCAATGCCCGGGGCCCCCGTTCGTCATAATCGGGTTCTGTAATTAAGCACTTATTAGTTTATCTTTCAGAGAAAATGTGAAAGAGAGATGGTGATTGTCTACCCTAGATGAATTTTAAAATGATTGGAAATTAAACTTAACGTATTCATGCATATTTATTATCAGCAAAAATTTTGTGCACTTCTTTTTTTTTCTTTGCAATAGAGAGAGGTATGTGGGACAAAAATTCTCCCCCTTTCCCCAATGGGTACGAACCTCGGAAAATACTCTCTAATCTGTCATCAATATTAAAAAACTTACGTTCATGCCAAATTTCATACCATTAGCTTCAGTAGTTTTGACTAAGACTACCCAAGTGGTGCACTGGCTTAAGAACTATCACGCCTTGGGACAGGGTTTGAATTCCGGCTTACACATGTATTTTAACTTGTGCGTCCCTTCATAATGGGCTAATGCTGGCCGCCCACTGGATACCCCCCTAATAAAATGGTCAAAATGCCTTCGGTCAGTTGTAGTGGACAACCCCTTATCGACAAGTGATCGCCCTCTGAAAAAAAAATTGCCTTCGCAAAATATTGACGTACCAAAAAAAAAAAATATATATATATATATTACTTATAATATCAGTATTAAGGTACTCCCTAAATACTTAATGTGTATTTTTAACTTTTTGTTTCAGAAGAAAAAGTAGATCTAAAAAATACATTGCTATAAAAAATTAATTTTAATCGACTTTTCTAAAAATGCAATCGAGAAATAGTTAATAAAATTTGATTAAAAAGGAATAATTCATGCAATGCACAGTTCTTTGACTTTTTCACAGAGTTCATAATATTTTCTTACTAAAGTAGCAATATGAAAGAACTACAAGGGCATTTTTGAAACTCTGGTAGTGCGTTGAAATCTCAAAATTTGTTTCAACCGGCATTAGGTAGTCATTTACACAGCAACCTTTTTTTAGTATTTTTGATGGTAAAATTTAAAGTTGAAATAAAAAAAAGTCAAAATTTGAAAATTTCTCTTTTGTCATAAATTCCTTTCGTAATTGAGATAAAAGTTTAGGAGGTCACAATAGGATATCTCAAAGTCTATTATACAGACAAATGAAGGAAACAATTTTATCATCTAAAAGATGGTGTGTATGTTAGTTCATGTAAATATACAGAGTCTCCAACCCAGTACCTTATGTACCGGCGCTCATAAGTAGGTACCGAGTGAATAAATGTCATCTCCACTCTCTGCATTTTTTTTCCCGCACTCACTTGTTAAATATTTTAAAACACCAGAAATCTAAATTGGATGATTTTACGTTTAAAAAAGGGATCTTGAATTCGTGTGTATAGGTACAGTAGGAGTTATAAAGGGTCAAGAAGTCCTACTCGATCTTTCGGGTATGGGTAGGCTTGCAATATTGCCGATAATGTTGAAGTAGCAGGAAGTAATTGCTGCTGACTGAAGGACAAAGTAGCATTCGACGTTATAGCATTGATGACTGCACAGTTTCCAAGTATTGCGGAATATAATTAACCACTTTGTGTGAACGGTAATTTTCTGTTTACCAAAACTTTTAAGCTGAAAGCGTGGGCTGGCAACTAGTTTGGAAAATTATTCAAAAAAATTACGGTTTACTAAATATGTTTAATTGTATTCCGTAATAATTAATCACTTTTTGTAAGCAGCTTATTTTTTAAATATTTTTTTATGAAGGGTGTGAAGCTCGGACCTCTAATTCAGTAGTTCGATACTCTAAGCGAAAATTAATGGTTACAAAAGGTGATTAATTATATTACGTAGAGGTTCGAAGTTATATATATATATATACATGTACATGTGAACACTTATATATGGGATTGGTAGTGGCAACACGGAAGAGAAAAACCTCCAACTAAGTACGTCGTCTCCATGCCCGGAAATTCAATAGCTGATCGAAAGGCCGAAATCGTGAAGCGAGAACACATGTATGTAGGACTAGAAGTGGCAACACTAACGAAAAAGAAGATGCTCCATCGACGTCACCATGCGCTGAGCTTAACCTCTTTGCGCCCTACTTTCTTTCAGCACATACTCCAATTTATGTTGATGCCAGAAGTGATAAATAAATTTCCGACATTTGTGGGGTATGAACTATACATGTTTTACTAAATATATTAATAAAACAATGGAATACTAACATTTTACTTTGTTGTCACCGACTATTTTGTGAAAAATCAGATTTTTTATCTGAGAAATGAAAATAGGAGAAAAAATGAATGTTAGAATATTTTTGCGACTTACACTTTTTGTGATCATCCTAAAAATAGGACGCTGGGCGTTAATGGGTTAAAAAGCTGCTCGGCATACAGAGATTAAGAAGCGAGAATTGCAAAAGCGAGAACAATCGACGTGAGCCGGAGAAGCAGCAAAAGTGCTGAGAGCTGTTGCGGTTACGCTATATTGTTCTCTGTTAAATTGTTGCTTAGCTTCATAATTTTGACCCACGATCTTGTTTTTTATTTTTTAACCCGAATTAAACATTTTTTGGTCTACATACGAAATTATTTAAGAGTTAGTATAATTTAGCTTAAACGAAAATAAAAATATTAAAAATTTAAATTTGCAGACGATCCCTTGAGCAACGTTGTACTTTAATCCTAATCGAATGATGCATAACTTTATTCAAGAATAAAGTATGGGTAAATAACAGAAGGGTGGATGTTTTATTTTCTGAAACTTTATAATCGTTTAACATGCAAAACGTAGAAAAACTCTCATTCTGAAAAGATTCTTTTATTGAAAATAATAAGCAACCAAAAAGTTTTACATTTTTACTAGATTAAATTTGCTGTGAAAGGAAAGTCTGATCACTAAGGTATTCATTGGAAGTTTGAAAAAAATATGTTCTAGTAAATTTCTATCATTAGATCAATGTTAAGATTTCATATAATGCTTTTATTAATGCATGATAAAGCCAGATTGTTGTACTGGATATAAAATTGAAATAATTTGCATATATTTCTTTTCTAGAATTTAAAAAATATTAATCCCGAAATTAGTCAGTTTTGCTACATACTTTTTCCGATCGTGTTATTCTGCCACATACTGTGGCTGTCGAGATATAGAGGCTACGGTTTTGGTCACACCCATTAACACTCGAAGAGTCATAAGATCAAGGAGGTTTGACCATCTTACTCTGGTTTTCGCGGACTAAGACGCTCACACCCCATTGGTCACATGACGCTTTGGGTTCGGGTGCAAAGAGGTATAGTCAAAATGTCGGTACATCTGCCTGTATATCCCGTCAGCCACGTCCATATGTACATATCGCGCAGAAAAGATTTAATTAAAAAACATGAAAATAAACAGTAAAATGAAGTTCGGTTAGCACTTTAAATGTAATGTAAAATGGAACAATAATATTCTACTTTGGAACAAACAAACCTGATTGCATATCATACCTGAAATAAATTACCACTTAAATGTATAATTATGTCTTTATAAATTACGCACAAACGTGGACATATTATCAGTATCACCATCCAAGGGAATAAACTAATAGAATACAATTTATAAGTCTCCATTCTTTTAAATTAATCCAAATGAAATGAATTTTATTTGAAGAATCATCGAATCCCTCCCGACCAAAGTTTCAATCCGCTTATTATTATGTAATTGACTCTCATCGGGAGATGAGCGATTTACTCATTTCGTCACAATTTCTCTTCGGAATACTTTTAATACGTAATCACAGTGAAGTAATTGACCGAAAAGGTGATTTCACAAATAATTGAATTTTAATATCAGATATTCAGCCAGAGCATCTGAACCAAACATTACAGGTAATTAGTACTGACGATGGACTAAAAGTAATCATGCGTCTATTGTTAATGGGAATGATATTATTTGATATTTCAAATAACGCTGTCCTTTACTTTTCATTTTTAGAAAATATCGTGAATTAAAGTATATAAACTTTGAATAATTTAATTTTTATCCCGAAGCGAATGGGAAAATTCTTTACGAATGTTTTAACTGACAGACATATTTTATTTTTGTCGACACACACACAAACACATACAATGAATGTGTGTGAAAACGTCTATGTTCAATTTGTGATTTTCCCCTCCCAAAATTCACCCCGCTGAAAGGAATTTGTAGGACATAATTTATCTTTAAAGTTTCCTGATAATCTTCATTTATGATTGGTATAAGTTCTTTTTTACTTAAAAAGACTTTGGGAATTATTCTTTTATTAAAAATGTTATTTAAGAATGGCATGGCTGCCAAATTTACGGAATATACATAATTAACCACTTCTTGTAAGCGGTAACTTTCTGCGTAGAATATAGCAAATTTTCTAAACGTGTGAGATGTCTGCAAGATTGAAAAAATATGTACAAAGTATACAGCTTCCCAAAAGTGTTAGTTATTATAGGCAAAGTTTGGCAACAGAGATATACAGGAGAAAGATGTGACACACTTTTTTTTTCTCTCACCGGATATCTGGGATAGCTTTCAACTCACCCAGCGCGCTGCTTACCGACCTCCCAGCAGTTTTGCTCTATTGTAATATAAAATTCCTGTTTAAAAATAGTGGTAATTGTAATATTCCGGATTAGCTAGCTATGAATAAACATAAACAAATTTAACAACCAGATATCACATAAAATCAAATAAATTGAAAGCAATGATAAGCGCAGTGATTGCAAATCAACTTTTCGGAGGCAGCGCTGTCTACGTATCCTTGGAAGAATTATCGCCCGCTTTTGGTTAAATATTGCCAATTCAGTCGCCACTCCTTCATCCTTCTGTCCACATGGTAGTGCGTCTGATGGCGTTTTTATTATGCTCTTAATAATTTGTCGAACGATTCTAAGTCTCGGTGTAACAGAAATTTTGAGTACCGAAATGAGTTTTTTTTTTGTTTGTTTTAAAGCATTTTTAAAACAATGTTAGGTAAATATCTTTTAATATCAGAAACTTGCATTATTTTTTATAGTATAACCCAGGGAAAAATGAATTGGTATGAGATTCACAGCCGGTTTTTCATCTACAGGAGGAAATTGAATAAAATTTCTAACATCTACGGAATATAATTAACCACATTTTGTAAATAGTCAATTTAGATTAAAAGCCGCGTTGAGCCAAGCGTCACATAGGTGCTCTTTAAAACAGTATTGCATGCTGTTCTGTTTAAATGTGGGATATGCCACGTCTGAGCAATCTCACCGCATGTGGCCAGCCCAGGCTTTTGATCGGCCTGCCGAGCATCTCGAAACCCTGTAGACATTCCACATAAACCATTAAGAATCTCGCAATTATATGACACGCGACTTCACTAGCATTCTAAAATTTCGCCAGCAAATTTCCAGAGGATGCCCATACCTCGGATATGCGATTCAACCAGAAAAAAAAACAATTAAAACCACCAAGAGGCCGAAACTAGGCTCCTTTACATAAGGAAAAATTTCGAAGCAATAGTGTTCGTATGGAGCACTGAGTCAACACAGATTCTCAATAACGCTTTCGTCACGAGTAGAAAAGACAGGTAATAACTGTATAACATAATAACTGTAAACATTCCAAGATGGAGTGTCAGCAACACCTCCTACATATAGGAAGCCTAACAACTGAAACTTTGACGTCATCATTAGGCCTTCAAGTAATGACGTCATCACAGTTTCACTTTCACAAAGTAAAACTATTTAAAATTTCTGGTGGATGCTACAAATATTAGAAAATATCTTAAATAAAGAATTAAAATTAAAATACCTGTCTCATACAAAATTATTCGTTTCGATCTATTTCCTTATCATATTATCTAATTCGTCACGGTTAAAAACTACCATTTTTCATAAAATTATATTTTTTATCTCAAATTATTAAAATATTGTTATTTGTAAGTAAATTCACCAGAAACTTTGTATTGTTTTATTTTGTAAATGTAAAACTTTTAGATGTAAGCCAAGCGATGACGTCAAAGCCTGGTGACGTAGGAGTTGTTAGGCTTTCTTTATCTAGGAGGTGTTGGTGTTAAACAGGAGGTTCCAGAAAGAATGACTGTTTTTCAGATAAAAAATATTCCGCATTATTGTTGATTTTCTAAACCTGAGGTGACTTTGTGCTCCCAGGGCCGATCCCACGGGGGAGGTGTGGGGTGTGAGACACCCCCCACTTAAAATGCAGTCGGCAAAATTGTTATTCTGGACTTCCAAAACTCCTCATTCTAGTATTTACAAGAGTTTTTAATCGGACCTTTTCCTAACTTTTGTCCCTTTGACGTCCTACTTCCAGTACATACAACCGAGTGAGAAATTCCTTGCATATTCGCATCAGTCAAAAGAAAGAAGAGGGAATGAATAAAGAGCACTCTGCACACTGGGTGGCTAGATACACAAAAGGGAAAGTCGGAGAATCAGCTCTCTGCAATTGACACCACATACGTCCCATGACACCTGTCTCGGCATTTTCCCCAAAGCAAATACTCATCTCACATGTCCATACTAATCTAATTAAGAGTCTTCTGTGCACATGTCTATGGGAGAAATACTGAGAACGAGAATGTTCCAGTCTCATATATTGCACTGAGACAAACTATGGTTTACCATTCTGTATGAATTAGTAATAAGTAGTGCAATGAGGCCGTATCAGGCCTGAGGCTGTCGCCACTCTTTGGTCCAGCTCGGTCTTTTCTGGGAAATAGATGTATTTTCTTTGCTTCTTTGAAATACATAGTAAAAAGAAATTCGCTTGTACAGTATAAAATAATGCGTCGCCTATTCCTGTTAGCTCGGTTAACTGGACAGTAACCGAGCCAAATTCGATCAAACATATACTTGGAGGAGCCTTAGCATACCTTGATTAGAAGAAAACCATTTTTAGCTTTAAGGTATAATTAATACATCAATTTGGTAAAAATGAATAAATATCAAAAATTTCTAGCATTTAACAAAATGAAGTAAAAGTTTGCTGCAGTGTGCATTTAAGACTGAAGACTGAAACCAGTTGTAAACAAAAACACGAAACTAGTTGTAAACAAAAGAAAACGATAAAAAGTGCAGTGCACAAAATGTGAAATGTAGTTGTTTTGATAATGACTAAAAGAAGAAGCAAAATAACGGTCATAATAGAAAAATAATTTCCATACAAACTATTGGAGCCCCGTCAAATCCATTCTCCAAGAAAAAGATCATCGCCGATCTGGTAACTATATATCTAGATTATATTTGTACTACTTTTTATTATGATTTACTTTCATATTATTCATATAGAAATAACCCCAATTTTTTTGTAATTTAATTTAATTTTTGAAAAATGATGGGTAAGTTATAATAAGAGATATAATACAAGAGTATAGATCACACCGTTAAAATAGGAAGAGATGGCAGAGCAAATACTGGGGGTCACTACCTTACGAGCTTCAAAATTAATATATGCTTAATTTTCCATTTTATCTTAAATTAAAGCAAAAATTAAATTTTCGAGCTAGAATTACTTTCCTTATCCAGTTTTTTTTCCCTCCCTTCAAGCCTCACATTCTTTTTAAGTGTCTATTTTTTAACACTTTCCAAAGAACTCGAAATGTTTATGCTTTCGTCTATCTGCCTGCTCGTGCTCTAACTGCCGTAAATATGCATCGGTCGAACTTTTATATAATAATGAAAATTACCATACCATGCACCTTATTGAAAAGGATGTAGGTACCATTTAAAGTCCTTTTACAGGAGCACACAAAATAATTCTAATGCATTGCTGCTTATGGGCAGAAAATGTTTAGAGTGCATTTTAGAAGCGTTCATCATTTCAAGCAAAACAAAATTGGTATTTATTATTGAGGTTTATGAGAGCATTCTGTCCATTGGCATGGGTGGACGTAGAGTTGATACCTCTACAGGGCTCACAAAATACTCATAGATCACAATATTTTAGTTTCTTGTTGGCTTTAACCTGCTCACTACCGTCGTATACCGTCTAAGACGCAATGGCAGAAATTCCTCCCGCCTGTATAAATCGTTGCTTCTCGGCATGGCCCAGTCATGCGCTTGCGCCAGGCTGTCGCCAGAGCAGAAACATTCTAAGACTCACGCCGGGGAGCAACGATGGACACAGAAGGGAGGAATCTCTACTGTCGCGTCTTTAGCTACGTTGTGAGCGAGCAGCTAACTGTTCGTCATGCAATAGCATTCCTGCCAACATCTAACTAAGAAAATCCAGTAGATTTATGTGGTATCATAAAGTCCTAATTACTTATCTAAGTCACACACTAAGTCAAAAGACTCTTCGAAATTTTTTCACACATTAAATTTCGCCATCTATTCTATATATAATTTTTAAAAATATAATTTGACATGGCACGAGACAGTTATGGTTTTTCAAATGAAAAGTTTGCTTTTTATAACAACTTATGTTTGAAATTTCAATCACACATAAGGTCGTGATACTAAAAATTGAATTTGTAAAAGAGCTCAGAGAAATAGAATTCTTTCAACATAAAATGAATAAAACTTAACATAAAATGAATAAAACTTAACATAAAATGAATAAAGCTTTTAACTTAAAATGAATAAATTTAACATAAAATGAATGAAACGTTTCTTTACGTCCACAAGTTTTTTTCTTAAATGTTCGAGATTTTACAAAATTTCTTCTTTTACTACTTAAAAAAGTAGTAAAATTTTGGGACTTTCTCAAAAAATGATACAATTAAACGACTTGCCATCTAATTCTCACATTTTCAAGAATCCTTCACAAATGAGTAATCAATATAAGCACAAATCTTTATTATTGGACCAAAATACCATGGTATACTGGTCCATATTGAATGAATAGACCCAGAGAGCGGTAATCTTTCAAAAATGGTGGGGAATAAATGTGTCGATTATTAAAGCTCCAAAATTTAAGAAAACCAGGAGATTTTAATGCAAAATCAGGAGACCAGGAGAAACCATCAAAATCCAGTAGAGTTGGCAGGTATACAATAGTATATACGCAAATAAGAGAGTGTTGGAAAGTGTTTTATAAACAGTGCTCTCGGTATGGCTTCCTTTCCTTTTTTTAAGTAAAGGTAAAGACTCCATTGAGGGTCCCCCCCAAACTCATTTCCGCCAACCCAAGCTAGGACAGATAGTTTTGTCGCATATGGATAGGCAAATATTTTCTTCATTCCTGAGAGAATATCTTATGACTAAATTAAAAGTTATGAATATTTTATGAAAATTTAATTAATTTTAACAGAGTCAGGAATGTAACCATCCCTACCCAAAAAAAATGTGGAATTTTGTTGGCAAAGTGATAATAATCGAGCCTTTTTGTGGAAAATTCTGCCTTTTACGTACGACCTCTGCAACTTATTCATGTACTAATTCACTTTATTAATGTAAAAACCAGATTGATCATTAACGCGTAACTAATGTGAATCCTCTATAAGTCGAACTTTTGCGGCTCCCTCAGTACAACTTAAAGAGGTATTTATGCTGTTTCTATGTTATGGGCATGTTCTGTTTCTCGGAAAACTGTCCAATATAGGGAGGTGTCAGAAGAACCTCCCTATATCGTAGACTATTGGGAACTAAATCGGCAAATCTATTTTTTTCCGGCGGCAATTTACCTCTCTTCAACCCCCCCCCCCCAAGATTTTCTTCTGGGATCGTCTCTGTGTGCTCCATGCGATTTCTTTCGGGTTAAAATATAGTAATATTACCTATTTCGTTAGGCTTTCTGTGTAAACTTAACTACAAATCTTACACACTAGGGTGGACGAAAAAAACTTTTTTTTAGTTTTTTAAACTATATAGCGCGGAAAACTTTAAGGCATATAGCAGATAAGTGAAATGCACAAACAAGTACATTTTTAATTTAACATGGGCGATAGCGCATCGACCTTAAAGTTTGAAAAAATATGCTGTTTTCACAAGTTTTCTAAAAACAGAAAACTGTAAAATGTAACCTGTAGCTATAGGCTTACTTTAATAGAACAAAGTATAGGAAAAATAAATGAATGAAAAAAAATGAGTATTACAAATTAGTAGTAGCGCATTACACTTAAAAAAGACATATTTTACAAAAATTAACAAATTTCCATTAAAACAAAATTTTTTTGATTGTGTAAAAAACACACTTTGTAAAAAAAAAAAAATTACAGTCCCTTTCTTGTCTTTAATAATATTATAATGCATTGGTACCAAGTATTACGGAATATAATTAACGATTTTTTGTGAACGGTAATTTTCTGTTTAAAATATAGCAAAATCTTTGCGATAAAGGGCTAGCCAATTAACTGTTATAAAAAAAAAAGTTATTCAAAACCATTACTGTATACAAAACGTGGTTAGTTAAATTCCGTAATACTTAGCACCTATGATAATAACTCCCCCAGTGGTCATGGCGCTAAATTCTGTTCCCATTAGAACACGGTTAGTGAAGCAGAATCCGGCTTGGCCATTGCTTGGGAGGGTCAACTTCCTCTCGACTCGAGTACTGTGGGACCGTGTACGCTAATGGGAGCTGGTGCACGTAAAATCTCTCGTGGCTCCAATGTCCTCCAAGTTGTTAAACGATGCCTCTGGGGGTGCCGATTTCAGGTGGTGGTTGGTCCCTACTCTGGAATCGGTTCAAAATTAGGGACCAACAAGTAGAAGTTCAACCCCTTCGGGGGCTCCGGCACCCCTCTTTCCATGGATAGCGTCGTCTAGCCTTTCTCATAGAAAATTATTCAATATGATCTATTTCCTTATCATATTATTAGTTAGTCATGGTTAAAAACTGAAATTTGTCGTAAAATTATATTTTTTACCTCAAATTATGGAAATATTGCTATTCATGGGTAAAATCCTCAAGAAATGTTTAATAGTTTTATTTTCTGAAAATAAAACTTTTAAGTGACGCTGCTGACGTAACAGTTTTAAGGCTTTCTGTATCTTAGGAGACGTTGCTACTGGTCAGTTTATTAGGCCGATGCTGAGTTGTGTCTACGTCAACTGACTACAGGGAGTAGAAGGGAATTCATCTGGCTAAATTTGCGACCTTTTAATGACCAGTCGGGATACACCAATAAAAGCTGAAATCCAAACTCCCGCCCTCCACATAATGGAGAGAGGCTCAGCAGATTTTCCTCAGCGAGCGTCTACTCTAATGCATAGATTACCCCAACCGTCTCCCTCAACTCAGCATCATAGCGTGTGGTGGTAGGAGATCGCTTGCGCGCACACAGCACTTCGGAAATTGAAGGCAAGGGTTACCTTTTACCTAATTGGAAAACGCCACAGGGGGTTGTTCCCTCCTCTGAAAATTGGGTCAAAATTAAGAGACCACGGGCTAAATCGGTCTTCCTCCCACTGTGGCCCTAAAAAATGGAAGGTGCACCCCCTCTGCCCATCTCCTGTCTTCGGGGGGGGGATCTGTCACCACCGTTTGCGGGTGTCAGGGGGCATCAGAAAGAACAACAACAACAACAATATTATATTATATAGTAAAACATAATATTATAGAATAATACTATATAATTATATATTGGATATGTTTCGCTCTCTTCTGGGTCTGCTGCAAACATTACCAATAGCATTCTTTCTTGTTTGGATGAAGCGTGATTTGCATTTCATGAACTCGGTGTAATAGGTACTGATACTAATAGGGGATGGAAAATCGAAATTCGAGAAACAAGTGAACACGCCTCTACAATAGTGTGTGTCTCTCGCATTTTAAAGAATTGCCATTCTGGCATTTGTTTTTGTATGGTGCCAAATCACTGAATGGCCCGATCACAGCTTAGTAAATGCAAAAAACTTCCAGTGATGAATTTCGAAAGTATTGATTGTGAGAAGGAATTGACCGAATACTTTTAAGCAAAGATCAACAATGCCTACTGGAAATAAACTTTGCTATAAAATCATACAGTTGTCCTGAAAATATATCGGTTCGTGAACCTGGCCCACTTACTCGTGAAAGATGGTTAGCAACAGCAAACACACTCTTCCGATTGTGTTTAAGTGTTGAAAACAAAGAAGGTGAACACAAGACTTTGTTTCTTTGAACCGTAAGTCATATATGCGTGCGTGAATTCACATCAAGAAAATTACATATTTCACAAGAGCAACAGACTTTGCATTTGAAGTAATAAAATCGTCAAGATTTCTCCCAGTACACTTGTTAGAATTTTCGACCTAGTTATAGAGAAAAACGCACTTTTTGATCACCCTGAAACCTTGTAAGGTGTCATGTATGGATTTTGTGTATGATAGTCGGCAAAAGGAATCATGTAAGAGAGTTAATTTCAGAGGAATTATAAAACTAGAAACTTACCTACTAAAAGAAAATCAATCAAGCGTTTTCAAATATACGAAATGAACTTCAAAGCTATAGATTACATCGAAGTGATTTACTAGAACATTACTACACTTTCACAATCAACGTTTCTGCGAAGATTCACCGATCAAGAGATTTGGTCTAAGGTCCAATTAACAGCGTCTGAGTGGAACTTTGATAGCTTTCCGTGTCACACACAAGCCGTAGAAGGATGTGTGACTAAAAGTCATCGGTTCTAATCCTAGAGATGGAGTTATAAGGACTACACTTCTTACAAGGTCTTCAAAGCCAAGTTTTTGAAGCAAATATTATTTCAAATTACCAAGAGAAACTAAACACAAGTAAAGGACTATATTTCATTACAAAATGACTTTTTGAAAAATCAGAAAAACTTCTGCTCTCAAATTTTTATAAGTGTGATAAGCTAATAATAATTTGTATATTTATTTTTATTCTACTTTATTTTACTAGAATATTACTACAGCTACTTACTTTTAGCATATTTGATGTTTTTCCCTTTATTAGAAAATTTACGAATATCGGTATATTATCTCAAACTTTAGGGTCGATGCGCTTCCATCCGATGATAAAAATGAGAAGAAATATTCATAAATATATATATATATATATATATATATATATATATATATATTCTTCATTTATCTACCCAGAGTACAAGCTTTCCGCAGTATCACAATTCAAAAAAAGCCAAAAAAGTTTTTTTGACCAACCCTAATGTATATGTATATATATTTTATAGTATTACTATACTATTATATTATGTTATACTACATAATATATGATAACACTATTATGAAAGACAAAAAAAAGGACTACATTTTATTACAAACTGTGTTTTTACATAATCAGAAAATACTTTTTCTTGCAATGGAAATTTTTGAATATTTGTAAAATATGTGATTTTTTTTAAGTGTAATGCTCTCCCAACAATTTGTAATAATTTATTTTAACTTATTTATTTTTCCTATAGTTTGTTTTATTAAAGTTAGCCTATAGCTACATGTTACAGAAATTATTTGACTATTTTCTCTTTTTTAGAAAAATTATGAAAATCGCATACTTTTTCTAACTATAAGGTCGATGCGTTATCACATTTAAATTTTAAAAAATATTTTCATGCAATTCACGAATCTACCACAGGGATAGATTTTCCGCACTAAAGCGTTTGAAAATAAAAAAAAAAAAGTTTTTATCGGCCCACCCTGTTATATATACAAACGAAATACTGCCCCTAATAGTGGATTATATCCATAGCTGCCAACTACTACGTAATATACTTAACACATTTTTTAAACAGTAACTTTCGGCTTAATATATAACGAAATTTCCATCTGCACGCGAGAGCTGCTTACTTTTTCGAAAAAAATATTTAAAAAATATACTGTTTAGAAAACGTAGCTATTTATATTCCGTAGTAGTTTGCATCTATGCTTATATCATTAAACCCAAACATGACAAATATTTCAATTCTGAGAAAATAAGGTCATTATTTGTGAGAAATGAACTTTAACAGGTTATGTGATGTTTATTAACAATTTTTTTCATAAATAATTAATAACATTGAAATCGCAAGGGAAAATCATAAAATACTCTACTAATGAGTTTCAAATTAATTACTCAAACTAAAGTATTTGTTATGCCTTACGTTTATGGATGGCTGAGTTTAAATTTGAAATTCAGTACAAATATGAAAATAAAATGCAATTCAAAGCCATTGTATTTCATTGGATGTACAATAATTCCGTATTTGATATTATTATAAACGTACAGAATAAAACACATATCTTTGAAATTAAAACTTTATTCAGTTTATATTCAATCATTCACATCTAAATAAAATTATTTCTGTACAATTCTGTCTGACAAATTCGCATTTCTTTACAATATTTTTACACAAATGATGGTTTCTCTCAAATAAATAATTCCTGGCTACCGTGCGATACCGCCATACTGTCTCTGAGTCACATAAATTTACGGAATATAGTCAACCACTTTCCGTAAATGGTAATTTTCGTCTAAAAATATCGCAAAATTACCGAACTGATCGCGTGAGGTCACTATATCGATATGTGAAAAAAAAATCAATCTATCAATTGCTGCGCTTGTAGAACGGTTGATTATATTGCATAAGTTTGGAAAATATGTTGTCTGCCTCACTACCTACTGCGAAAAACGGAAAGGAGGAAAAATGCTTGAAGCTTGGTCACTGTGTGCTCTAAGAGACTGACAAAATATACAGACTGTGGTTCTGACATTGTAGTCGCACCTCTTTGCAGCAGTGAAGTCCGAGATCCTCCTAGATATAGAAGGCCTGAGAACGGAAGCTTTTACGTCATCACTAGGTCTTCTAAGACGACGTCATCACAGTTTTCATTCATAAACTAAAACTATTTAGAATTTCTGGTAGTTGATACAAATTTTAGAAAATATTTTAAGTTGAAGATAAAAATTAAAATACCATTCTGATAAAAAATTATTTATTATGATCTATTTCTATATCATGTTATATAATTAGCGATAGTTAAAATTTCCTGTTTGTTGTAAAATTAAATTTTCTATTTTAAATCATTAAAAAGCTTTATGCGGTTGTAAATTCACCACAAACTTATCAGTACAGTAACAAAGTAAAACTATTCAGTTTTACTATGTGAAAATATATGTGTGACGACGTCATTTTAGTGGGCCTACTGATGACGCAAAAGTTTCTGTCCTCAGGCCTTCTATATCTAGGAGGTGGTGGATAGCCACGCTATTTACAATCCTCGGGCACATGACTATCGGAGTGCAAGAGGATGTGATCAATAAGCGAACGCCTTAGTCAGTATATCTCATCAGCCGCGCGTCGCTCCATCGTATTCACACCTACCTGGTATTCCAATGAACTAAAATTGGCATTTTAACAAGTTATAACCAAATCAAGACTGATTATGGAGTCAAGCTTGTAATTGTATTATTAAAAGTTGGCGAAATTGTCGATGACTACTTGTAGATACCCAGCAAACACACTACTGGCCGCAAAATAACGGCAGGGTACCGGTCAGGCTGGCAAAGTGCCGTATACCGGGAGCAAAGTACATTGCTATCGTCTGGAAGTCACTGGAGTACCAGTATCTGAAAAATGCATATGCGCCATGTCATAACTAGTCATGGCGAAGTGATATGTGTCTATAACATACACAGAAAAGTAACGGCGTGGTACTGTTTAAAATGTACCGAACCAGCACTATTTGGCGGTAATGGGCCTGGATATATTTTGTATTGTTAACATAAAATTTCGTTATTTTGATTAAATAATATTATTTTACATTCATATTGTGTAGAAATGTTAGAGGTTATAAGTTCCGGGCCCCGAAAGGCAGGGTCGCTGCTAAGATTTTGTGTGTGTGTGGGGGGGGAGGGTCGGGGAGTTCACATTGTGCTTTCAAATATTTTAGTACTAAAAACCAAAATAATACAAACGAGTTCAATGTGCTATAAAAATGTTCACTACAACGACAGTAAAACCCCCCACCTTGGATATAAGCGAATATGTACAGAATTATGAATTTTAGCCTTAAAGTTTTTATAATTTATATCGATGTTTTTACAATTTTCATAAAATTTTCATAAAATCATATTTGAAATCTTTTTTCTGCGTTAAGCCCCTTTTAAAATCTACCGAATTGGGCTGCAGAAGTATGTTAGAGGGAGCATTAGACGAAGACCAGTCACGGCTCACAGACATATACATACCCCAGCTGTCTGAAATTCCCAGGTGTCAACATCGTGGAAGCTGAGAGGGTTGCAAGATTCGAGCGGTTCTGGCGGGTTTGGCTATATTAATTAAGATTATATTTACAAGAAGTGCAGACATTTTTTAAGCGTTTGAAGAAGAAAATAAAAACTTACTTGACTATTTTAATCTGGCGTGTGCAAGATAACCTTTTGACTATATTAATTAAGATTATTTATACGAAGTTCAGATATTTTTTTTATGGCTTGTTAGATGCTTTGAGAATTGGCGAATTTCATTGAAACGGAAGAGGGGGAATTTTGAGCGCATTAAGTTAGCAACCATTCTTTTTTTTTTTTTTTTTGTCGTCAATTTCGGTCGCATATCTTGCATACGTTGAGCAATGAAAGAGTTATAATTGATGAATTACGAATCAGGTACACTTTTGAGAATAATATTTTTCCGGTTTCTCATTGTTGTACAGCTTTCGAAAAAGTTAAATTGTTTTAAGCTGTTCAAGACAACTAATTTAGTTTCGTCGTTTGGAGAAATATAACAATGTCATTGCTTCAACGTTGAAATCCTGTTTGTTGATGATAAAACATTGATGGATTTTACCAATATTACAAGTACAGAGCTACCAAGTCGCCGGCATTTTCCGGGAGATTTCCCACCACAATTTTTAGACAGTTTTATTTTGGAATAAATATTTGGACTTTCCTTATGCATAAATTTGTAAGGATAAATTAGTGTTGGGAAATCGCCCGAAAAAAGCCGGAGACTCGGCAGCTCTGCAGGTAAATTTTTACTTCAACTGTTTTACATATACATTCTGTTATAGCGTACTTTAGTGTGCACCCTGCCGTTTCATTTTAGGCATTATAAACTTAATGGGTCATTGTAAACTTAATGCCTTTATTGTAAATGATGGCCGGTACCTGCCGTACTGCCAGCACAGTGCCGTTGCCTTCCCGGGCTTCTGGAAAGGTACTTCTCGGGCAACCAATTTTGGTAAGATTCAGTTACTTTTTGCAGTGCGGTGCCGGTGCTGGACGTAAAGGCAGAACGGCACTGGTAAGGTACTCTGCCAGCAGGTGTGTATTTGCTTGGTATGACCTTGTATTTTGCATATTTTGCTTCTTCAGATGCTTATTAAAAAATCTAAATGAATAAATACAGAAGACTGAAATCTAGAACAGGAATATCAGAAAGCTACTGTGACCTCAGAGAGGAAGCCCTGCTGGCTAATGGAATTAGGGGCCGTATTCTCCAAACTTTAACCCTGGAGTTAACCCAGCAAAGCGAGCCACTTCAAGGGTTAGTGAGAAAATGGTATTCACGACGCCATATCCAAGGGTTAACCTAACATTTGACCTTGACTCCAGGTGCAAATTTGACCCCGCAATTTCAGAGTGTTGAGTCGGGTATGTAAACATGGCGGATTCGAGGGATGTTTTTATATATTTGAAAAATTTCGAAAATTTGCAAATACTTGAATATTTTGTGCTTTGAGAGACGGAAACTGCTGTGGAAACCACCCAGCAAGCTATAAAAGTGGCCAAAAGTGAAAAGAAATCTTTGTACAATGGCTTCAAAAACTCTGTAGAATGACTATATTTTTTTTCTGTAGAGACTGCAGGTGCCATCTATCGGATTTATCTTGGTTTGCTAGTTTGACGATACTTTGTCCAATGCCTCTTTTTTTTAGATTTAATGCTTATTTTTTGTATTTAATTATTTATTATGTTGAAAATAAATAACTAAATTCTGATCTTTCCTATTTATTTTCTTTTATCTATTTATTTCACAGATGAGGGGCAATTTGGGCAGAGCACTGTTGATCAATTTTTTTTTGTGTAAGAGACGGGAGAAAAATATTTTTAGTAGTAAAAGATTGAAAAAAATAATAAAAATCTTGAAAAGACTTGTTATGAGGTTAAACATTTTTGCTTAATATTTGTCTGTTATAAAAATATGAAAATTCCTAAATTTGAAAAGAGTATAACAGACATGAAATTTTATTTATAAAAAAAATTGGATTTTATTTTTTATTAAATGTTTAATCAGTTTTTTTTACAATAAAGGTATATTAATTTTCAAATTTTAATGCGACAACAAACAAAACAAATATCATGAAGGAAGTGTGTGTGGTGGAAGCTGGGTTCGATCTCGCGAACATTAAACCTAGTTCACCCCTTCATGGACTCATTACTCTTTTATTCACAGAAGAGCTTTCAAAGCTTGGTGAGACAACTCCAGAGTAAGGTAACCCTGGGTGGAAATAAGTTGGTAAATAGAGTTTCCGAGTTGTCTCTAAGATGCCAAGACAAACCGGCAATGCAGGTTTCCCAACTCTCGGATCATGGCGGGCTACTCACAGTTTGGTGAATACGGCCCTAGGAGACTTAACCAATCTCATGCATCAAGCCTAATTTCTGTTATCGACAGACCATCCTCTCTAAAGTTCTGGTTCTGTAGATTCAAGAGACTGAGCTCAAATTAATGCATATCATAACCTGTAAGGATTAGAATTCTGCATATGTGCCAAGTATTACGGAATATAATTAACCACTTTTTGCAAACCGTAAATTTTTTGAATAATTTTTCACAGCAGTCGCATAACCACGCCTTTGAAATTTTGCTATAATCTAAGTAGAAAATTACCATTGACAAAAAGTGGTTAATTGTATTCCGTAATACTTGGCACCTATGATGCTGTTTTAGGAAAGTGGGGACGACCTTTTGTTGTATATTTATAGGGGGAAAATCTGCTTTTTTTTCTATGCCTAGCTGTTGACTGCTTCAGCACTTCTTACAAATACTACATGTATGCACGTTTAAAAAAGGTTTAACATTCACGTTGATGGTAATTATGTATTGGTTCGCCTCCGTTAATAAATACGATATGTAACTTGAATAAAACATTCCATAGTGTGTGTGAACCTGTATGTTCCTTAAAAGACTGAACCATGTACGATGTACAATTTACAAATTTACGATTAATTTAACGCATATAGATATTTCTCAATATTTTTCAAGGTTTTCTCACTGTTTATCTTTCTGAGTACGTTTTTGATCTGGGTAAAGTAAGATTGTATTATGAAAAAAATCAATTTATTTGTACGTTTAAATGAATTAATTCCACTGACATACGTACCAAGGAACTGAAATATGTTGATGCGTTTTTCTTTTAATTCTGCATTTTTATATATAAGGAAATTCACAAAATTGACTTTTTTCATTTAGTTTGAAAAAACATTACTTCTTAATGTAAATCTTAATATAAACATTTATATATATTTTTAACGTCCATCATGCGTTTTAATGGTACCTGACTACGTTCAATGCAAGTTTTATCCCTCGAAAGTTTTCATTTAATGATATGGAAATATGAGGAAACATTTAACTGCTGTTTCACTATAAGTGAATACAAAGTATTTTTGAAAGTACTGTGAGTAATTTATAGGCAAAATAATGAGTGTAAAAGATAAATCCTTTTCAAACATAAAGGTATTTATATGAGAAAAAGGATTTCTATAAACCTATGTCATAGGCACCTATGTAAGAATTTAAAAAACCATATATAAAATTTTCTGTTGATCTAGAGTTTAAATCTACTCTTTATATTGTTGAATGGAAACTTTAACTATATCAACCTGGGAAATTATAACCTGGGAAATTTTTACTATATCACTACTAAGCTACCCAATGTTTTTTCAGCAATATGGACATGTTATTAAATGTAACTGAAATTGGATTACAGGCTATCAAAAGGAAATTTTTACAAGCAAAAAAAGAAAAGAAAAGAAAAGAAAGTGAAAATGGTAGGTATGGATGCCTTTTAACATAGCTGCCAACTATTCCTGAATATCTTTTCGAAGAATGTGCTTTGTTAAATCCGGTATCAAACAAGCTACCCGATCGCTTATTAAACACGAATCTCAGCGAAATTTTAAGTAAAATATTCCTGTCTAAAAAGATAGTTGGAAGCTATGTATTAGATCACCTTTTCATACTGTAACGAATTTCGGGATGATCTTTTTTTTTTGGAGGGGGGCTTAATTCCACAGGATAAATTTCAGTGGAAATATGCAAGGGATATAGTAAAGTTCCGTCGACATTATGAACAGATTATATGATGATGAACTAACGAATGCACGAAACCCCATGGTAAAAAACTGGGAAATTTTACTCGAGCTGAAGTATAAAACATGTACTTGAGAATGAGGGCACGTTACAATAATGAGAGGTGCGAGGATTCTAAAAATTTAATTTAATTTTATATAAAATTTGGTTGGGACTGTTTTTGTTTTGGACGACTGATAAAACTGGCGTTGGAAATGTGTGATTTATGTTAGAGTAATAAAGGTTTTTTTTGTATGTCCCATAAATTGCTCTTTGCTTTTTGTTGAAAGGAAGCTAAAAACTCCGTACTGACGCAGCAGCGATAGGATCAGAACCTAGGAAGTGGAGAAGTTATTTAGTTGTGAGAAGCCATGTGTCGTTTTTAAATAAGGGAAAGAAGGAAGATTTAGTTAAGTTAGCGGAAGAGATCGGTAAAAATCCTTCACCTGGTTTGTTACTACCGGATCTAAAGAAAATGATTACCAGTAGTATTTATGAAGAAGATTTAGAATTGGTAAAGGAAATGCTTAGTTCATTTATTGAAGAGAGAAAACAACGGGAACAAAGAGAGATGGAAGAAAGAAAGCAACGGGAGCAAAGAGAATTTGAACGGGAACAAAGAGAATTTGAAGAAAGAAGAGAAAAAGAGCGAAGAAAATTTGAACGGGAGCAAAGAGAATTTGAACGGGAACAAAGAGAATTTGAAGAAAGAAGAGAAAGAGAGCAGAGAGAATTTGAGGTAAGAAAATTGGAAATCGAGTCAAATAGTAGAATACACTTGCCAACTAACATTAGAGACGAAAATTTTACAGACCCTGGGAAAGCTAGGTTAGAATTATTCAAGTACACACCTAAGTTTGATCCGCGCGAATCTGATATTACATGCTATTTAACGATGTTTGAAAATCATTTTAATAGATTGACAGTAGATAACAAGGAATGGGTCTTGTGTTTATTAAATTTATTACTAACGGAAATTGTTCAGTTGATTAATAGAGAACCGGTAGAGAATGCAGAAAACTATGAGTATATAAAATCGATTTTGTTAAGACGATTTAAATTAAGCCCTGAAAGTTTTAGGAGGAAATTTATGACCCATCAAAAAGTGTCAGAGAAAACGTGGAGAGATTTCTGTTTTGAAATAACTAACTATTTTGAAGAGTGGGTAAAGGGATTAGAAATCGAGGATTATGACGGGTTGAAGAAATTGATTATCGCTAACCAAATCAAGAGGAGAGTTCCACATGAAATACGTGAGCATTTTTTGGAACAGTGGTATAAGTTTATAATCCCGTCTGAGTTGGCAGATAAACTAGACGAATATGTTAACGTGCATGATTCAGCGAAGAGGTCGTGGGGAGGCGATTTGAAAAATAAAGGTAATGAGAGAACTTATGAGCGTCCAATGGAACAAGGAGCTAGGATGACGTGGAAGACTCCGTCTCAAACCATTCCTAAGTGGGTTCAGAAACGTCAAGATGAAACGTTAGTTAAACGCAGATTTAACCCCACATGCTTTAGTTGCGGTAAAGAGGGAGATATTTCTAAGTTCTGTGGGCAAGGACGACAATTTAAAAGCAATATGACGAATACTCAAAACAATACTTTTACTCGACAAATTTCACAACCGAAAGTAAATACTGTAAGCGCTGAAAAAGCCGAGAAAACGGATGTGTTGACAGCAAAGATCTCCGTTCCATTATCTGAATCAAGTAATCACAAAAAATTGGTTGACCTAATTGAGATTAAAATCAAATGTGGAAAATCAATTTTTAATGGTATAGTGGATTCTGGTGCACAGATATCTGTAATTCGCGAGGAATTAGTACATGATACGCCTTTTGAAGGAGAAGGACAAATAGAGTTATCGTCCGCTTTTGGCGATAATGAAACAGCTCCACTTCGCACATATGAGATTAAAATCCACGATGATAAACATGGCGATACAGGAATTATGTGTGCCGTTTCAAAGAAACTTACAAGTGATATGTTAATAAGTCGTTCAGCTTTTGAGATGCTAAATGAGAACATTGAACTTTATCATAATAAACAATTATGGCAAGAAACAGTTTCAAATGTGGAAGTAGAAACTGTAGGGAAATCAGAGGAGGACGTAAATGTACAATTATCTTCGGATTTGAATTTCACTACGCCGAATGTGAATGTCTTGACAGCAAGTGAGTATGCGAGTAGAAAGCTAGATGCCATTTCAGAGTTGGCGAAACTTCAAGGCGATGGCGAGACACTCAAGAGCTGCTTTGATTGGGCGGGAAGGCAAGAAAATTCGCATCTCATTGATCAGAGAATACTACAGCATAAGGATTATGCATGTGGAGAAGAAATTCAGCAAGTAGTAATTCCAAAAGAAAGAAGGAATTTTATTTTAAGAATGACACATGGGATTCCGTTGGCAGGACATCTGGGGGAAAATAAGACTCTACAAAGAATCAGATATTCGTTTTACTGGCCTAATATCAGGCAAGATCTAAAGTTATACTGTCAAAGTTGCAAAGAATGACAATTGAGGGAACTAGCACCTATCGGGATCATATTCCCATACAGCCTATCGTTAGGCCTGAAAATCCTTTTCAACTCTGGAGCATAGACTGTATAGGACCACTAGAGCCTGCATCAAGGAGAGGACATCGATATATTATTTGTGCCGTGGATTTATGTAGTAAGTGGGCCGAGGCAATTCCAGTGAAAGAGATTAGTGCCAAGACAACGTGTGACGTTTTAAAGAAGATTTGCATCCACACCGGTTTTCCAAATGTGATATGCACCGACCAGGGTACAAATTTCACTTCCAAGCTGACTCAATCATTTGAGAATCTATTAGGGGTAGCGCCACGTTTTTCGACACCCGGACATCCGGAAAGTATGGGGGCAGTAGAACGATGGAATAAAACTCTTAAGGAGATGATGAATAAAAACATACAAGAGTATGGGAGAGACTGCGATATACATATACCATATCTCATGCTCGCGTATCGTGAAGTGCCACACAGCACCACGGGGCTATCACCATTTCAATTGGTCTATGGGTGGTTACCACAAGGACCATTATCTTTATTGAAAAGTATTTGAACGGGAGAACGAACTATCCCAACGACCACGTCCAGACCAATCACTAAATATCTTGAAGATTTAGTTGAAAATATACCTAGAGCTAATGAGATCGCTTCCAAAAACACCGAGAAAGCTCAAGGAGAATACGTTTCGAGGTATAATATCCGTGCGAGAGAAAAATAGTTTGTCATTGGCGACAAAGTGTTGATATCACTTCCATCATCAACTCACAAACTTTTAAGCAGTTGGATTGGACCGGAAACGGTAATTCAAATCACCAGACCACATTCGGTAAGAGTGGAATTAGAGGATGGTAGTACTAGAGAGCTACATGTGAATAAAGTACGACCATATGTGTAGAGGGTAAATCACAGTGTTGTTTAGGAAATGGATGAAGAATTTGGCGTAATCAAGTACGCGCCTACTGATAAAACAAAGAAAGAGGGAGAGGACATCCGAAAACATTTGGAGAAAACTAGAAATCATAATTTAACTGAAGAGCAAACCCAAGAGTTATTTGATGTACTGAAGAGATATATGAACATTTTAGTTCAAAGCCAGGACATGCCAAAGTCGTCGGGCATTATGTTAAAGTTACGGAGAACTGCACGCCAAAGAGACTCAAACCGTATCGAGTACCCATCAGTTTACAAAAAGAAGTGGATCGCCAAATCGAAGAGCTAATTGAAATGGACCTCATTGAACCAAGCGATAGCGAATGGGCACATCCTGTTATTTGTGTTGCCAAAAAGGATGGAAGCGTTAGGTTATATATTGATTTTAGACTATTGAATAGTTTCACGGTGCCTGATTCATATACCATGAAAATCGCCAGGGATTTAATATTCAGAGTAGGAAAAGCTGCATTATAACCATCATAGATTTAACGAAGGGATACTGGCAGATTCCCATGCATGAAGAATCCAAGCATTTCACCGCCTTCGTAACACATTCGGTGCATTATCAATGGAAAGTCTTACCTTTTGGGATGAAGAACGCCGGAGGGACATTCCAGAAATCAATGGATAAAGCATTATTCCAACATCGTGATTATTGCTGTGCATACATTGACGACGTAGCCATTTTCTCTAACAGTTGGGAAGAACGTTTAAAGCATATGAGCCAAGTGTTTAAAACATTGAGGGAAGTAGGACTTACTGTGAATCTTGGAAAATGCGAGTTCGGGAGAACCCATGTAAAATTTTTGGGCCATATTGTAGGTTCCGGTCGGCATACACCGGATCCAGAGAAGATTGAACATGTAAAGAGGATATCAAGACCTACTACCAAGAAAGAGCTAAGAGCTTAATCGGTCTAGCAAGTTATTATAGGAGTTACATACCACAATTCGCGCAAATAATTTTGCCACTAACAAATCTAATCAAGAAGAAAGTGCCGATTACCATAGCTGCCAACTCTTCCGGTTTTTCCGGAAGATTTTCCACCACTAATTTTTATTTAAGAATTTGAGCTTAAAATAAGTCCAAAATTTTATTGTAAAATAAAACTGTTTGAAGATAGTGGTGAAAAATCTTCCGGGAAAACCGGAAGAGTTGGCAGCAATGCGATTACTATACCTTGGGGCTCCGCTGAGGACCAAGCGTTTACTTGATTGAAAGAGGAATTTATGAAGATACCTATCTTACACACCCCAGATCTTGACAATCCGTTTCAGTTGTACAGTGACGTATCGGCTACAGCTATTGGCGCGTGTCTCGCACAAAAGGACGCCAAGGGAGAGGAAGTCCCTATTGCTTTTTTCAGTAAGAAACTAAACCCTAGCCAAACGAAATGGTCTACGATTGAGAGAGAAGCATGTGGAGTTTTAGAAGCACTAAAAAAATTTGATACTTGGATATTTGGCGCCGAAATCCAGATCGTATCAGATCATAACCCTTTAACACAGTGTTTCTCAACCTGTGTGCCGCGGCACACTGGTGTGCCATGAGAGATTGTCTAACGTGCCCCGAAAGTTTTTGAAAAATTATTAAAACTGCGTGGTGTCGTATCAGTAATATGACATTTTCTATTTATCATGTGGCTGTCTTGTTCACTTTCACTATTTCAGTATGAAGTGCGAAACTTTTATTTCATAGCAGGGAAAACCGTTCTGCCGATTTTTGAAAGAGCTGTTTGCAACAAGACCCATGCAAAAATAGGCTCATCCCTCTCATTGTTTTTTTTTAACATTAATAATTTTTATGCAGTTATACTTATCAATTTTTTATATTATCCAACCAGTACAATTTTTATATTAAGGTGTGCCGCAAATAATTCTAGATATTTCCGTGTGCCATCAACCAAAAAAGGTTGAGAAACACTGCTTTAACATATTTGACAGATGTCCTTCCACACAGCTCCAAATTAACAGGGTGGGCTTTAGCGTTGCAGCGATACAATTTGAAAATTACTTATCGAAGTGGTGTTCAACATGGAAACGCTGATGCATTATCCAGGCTCAAGTTAGATCCTTCTTAATATCAGGTACATGAATTTTTATATTGAATTGTTATTGTAAAATAAATTATTACTGTGTACATAGGTGCCAAGTATTACGGAATATAATTAACCACTTTTTGTAAACAGTAAATTCTTTGAATATTTTTCCAAAACAGTAATCAGGTCACGATTTTAACTCAGAAATTTTGCGATATTCTAAACAGAAAATTACCGTTCACAAAAAGTGGTTAATTATATTCTGTAATACTTGGCACCTATGCTGTGTATTATGAGGATATAATTATTTATTTTTCGAACCTGTTTAAAAAATTATTAATAATACAGTGATCCGGATAATCTGGTACATGTCCATAAAAGATCGTAAACAAAGATTTTCTTTCAGCAGCATCGTTACTCCTGTGACGGATTTGCTTTCCCCCATGGGAGTTCCGTCGAAATTATGAACGGATTATGTGATGATGAACTAACGAATGCACGAAACTCCATGGTAATAAAACTGGGAAATTTTACTCGAGCTGAAGTATAAAACATGTACTTGAGAATGAGGGCACGTTACAATAATGAGAGGTACGAGGATGCTAAAGATTTAATTTAGTTTTATATAAAATTTGGTTGGGACTGTTTTTGTTTTGGACGCCTGATAAAACTGGCGTTGGATTTATATTAGAGTAATAAAGTTTTTTTTTTTTGTCCCATAAATTGCTCTTTGCCTTTTGTTGAAAGGAAGCTAAAAACCCGTACTGATATCGCACACAATCAATCCCTTAAGGCACCGCAATGAATAATTTACACACAGCACTTAAAAATCAGCTTCGTAAACAAGCGCGAAAACACCGCTTCTATCACAGAGCAAAGCGCCGCACACATCGGCAGCTCGATGCACACTCTACGGGAGCTCAACTCACACAGAACTGGGCCTCTGACAGCTTGTATTTATAGGCGACGCAGAAACTACAAGAAGCTTCCAGAAGAGTCTATTTTTCGAAGATTCCACATAAAGAGGGCATTTTGATTAGGTCATAGAAAAGAAATATTAGGCTATTATGTGATTTAAATGCTGAAAAAGCAACTTTGCAAATGCTGCAAACAAATGCTGAAAAGCAACTTAGCCCCATAGGGAAAATCGCGCCATATGACCAAAATGTCGCCAAGCTTGGCGACTTTTGGCGAAATATCTCCAAATTTGGCGCCAATAATAAGTCCCCAAAACTGAAGATACCGAACGCCTACGACCAATATTTCTCCAGATTTCTAGAAACCCCTCACTAAAGAATAGGGAAACCGAAACATCCGTATCTCCGGTTCTAGTTGATCGATTTTGGTGCAACAAAAAGCAAAATTTAACTATTTGAAGCATAGAATACGAATTTTGAACTATTTTAAACCTCAGAATTGGGGGTTGCCCAAATACGTAACAATATTTTTCATTTAAAATGTGGATTGATTGACAATGATTTTTGTATTTAAAGTTAAGTTATATCATTCTCATGAAAACGGTAGAAATTAAGCTCTCAGTCTCTTTTCAGCGGCAGCAGGAAGAAGTCTAATAGAAGAAGTAAGTATTTAGAAAAGAATTTCATTTATTTGTCTCTGGGGAACTATAGTAATTCTATGCTTTAAGAGCAACAGATAAAGTTCCCACGTGCTGTTTTTTATATGATTCTGTTTTTATGGTTTAAGGAATTGTTTTGTTTGGTACTACTGATCCAGAAGATGACAATAAACTCAAATTTACGCGCAATAATTGCGACTCTTTCTACGCTAAAGGGCATTATAATAGGGCACTTTAAAATTTTATGAGACGATTAAGTTTCTGTGTTTCATATATGCCAAATATATTACCAAGTATTTTGTAGTTCGTAAAGCAGCATTCTTTAAATAAAAAGCCTTTCATCTGTAATATATTTTTCTACTTAGATCTAACATTCTGTGCAAAAAATTCGTTTTTACTTTTACATTTTGTGCATAAAGCATATACTTTCCATTGTATAATTTAATTGTAAGATTATGCTTAATCGTTTATTTATTTTTTCGTTCACTCCTACAAAATTGAAATGAACAAGCATTCTGCTACTTTTGTACGATTTTTCTTAATTCGGGGAATAAAGAGTTCCCATTCTTTACGGAGGATAACTAACCACTTCCTATAAACCACTTTTTAAAGATATTTTTTCTAAGTAGCGCACATTTGACGATCAAGTGATGGTTCAACTCCAATAAAATATGTTCCAGTGGGATGAATGTTAGATCCTGATACTTCGGTCCGGTGCTCTAGCGGCTTCTAGTTGGATTCCAAGGATACTTGGCGGTGAGAGCTCCCTACCTGTCTTTTGAGTGCTTGATCCAGCAGTTCTGCTCAGTGGTTTTTCGGACCGGTTCTTTTTAGAGCCTTCTCGGAAGGACAACTACTGGACTGGTGACGATCCTGCTGTCTGTCTCTTGCTGTTTTTCCATTCAGTGCGTTTTTATTTACATCTTTTTGGCAAACTACGATACTGCTCCCGGTATCGCCCTGATGTCCCGGACTGCTCTCAGTAATCAACCAGTGTCTTCCTAGGAAGCATTGAAGGAGTGTTACTGTGTAGCCCCCCCTTTTTGCCAAGTCTTTCTTTTTCTGATCCCCACGTAGGGATTCTTCCATTACACTCACCAACTTCTTAAGATGGCTTCTAACAGCTACAGACAAACTTTTGAGCAGCTCTATGCTGACAAAGAGAAAAATAATCTTTATGTTTATTTCATTGGATTCTTAGACTTTGTGGATTCTCTTGTTGCTCAGCAACATCCTATCTTACAGAAATTACCTGACTATGACAAGCAAGTCATGACATTCATTGACACACCTACCACGGGCACCCTTGCGGTGATCCCTATCTTCAAAGAGTATCAAGCTTACATGACGGTACAAACCCACGACGTTTTCAGTCAACTAGGCTTATTTCCGCCATCGTTACACAGGAAACGTGGTCGCGACATTGAGGGTGATTCCCACGATGCCAAGCATAAGCCAAAAGACTTACCTTCTTCCTCCGAACACTCAGAGGATGAAATTGAAATAGATGCCATTGACACTAACAACTCCAGTCAAACTCCTGAGGCACTAAGCTCCGGTACACCTAACGCACCAGTCGACAACCACTTAAATAATGTACATGATGAGAACGTAGACTTAAATGCTGTCGGCACAAAACATCGTTTCTTCTGCGAATTCCCCGCAGGGACACATACCACTCACTGTGAAGCAATTTCTAAAATTGTTGGACACCAAGTCCTCTGTAAATACACTGGACAACTTTTCATGATTTCTCTTAAGAATGACCTCAAATTTCGAGAGGTTCAAGCATATCTTAAGAATAACCAAATTGGATGCCAAACCTTTGACCCAAAGCGGCAAAGGCCTATCAAAATTATGATTAAAGGTATTCCATCCTCCACACCTAAAAATGAAATTGAGGACTTCCTCACTAACTTGGGCTATGTCCCACTCAACATTGCGTTTATTCGTAATAAATTAAAAAAACTACTACCATACTGCGTCGTGGACCTTCAACGCACCTCTAACATAGAGGAGGTCTACAGCTTAACCAATTACCAATACCTTTCCATTACCGTTGAAAAATATCACGGTAATAAAGTTAAAATGTGTCACAATTGCCAAGCATATGGTCACTCCTCGTTCAACTGCACCTTGACCCCAAGGTGCATGAAATGTGCCGGAAATCACTTGTTCCGAAACTGCCCCACCAAGGGCAAAGACCCTGTTTGCTGTGCAAACTGTTCGGGCCCTCATGTGTCGATTTACCATGGTTGCCCCAAAAATCGACATAAAAACTTTGCTACCAAGCCCATTACTCCTAAGGCCACTGGTAACAATCCCACCATGCGTCAAAAACTTGCACCCTTCGCCGCACCCCCACCGGGAACTTCTGCATGGACCCAAGTGGGTAGAAAACGCAAACAAAATCAAACCATCTATCTCTTCGATCAACCTGAGACTGATGCTCAGACTCACACTGCAAATACCGTGGAGAATATGATAACCGAAACAGAGCCTGCTCAGAACTCTGTCACCAGCTCTGAAGTAATTCCCACTGATAACACTGACATCAACAACAAGACCAACAACGTACCTGATCCTGGTTCGCAAACCACCAAATCTCAACAACCAAACAAGGTTACCATAAACAACAAAAAACACACTGCCAAAAATACTGGCAAAAAGCCTAAACCTAAAAAGAAGGCTACCCAACCTAAACGCCCTAAGGCTAAAAGTGCTACCACTAATGGTGCCACATCAATTACCTCACTTGTTGAGGTTATTCAAACTATTCGAGAATTAAACGAAATTCTTGATATTCCCTCCCTATTCCGTACACTACGTGAGGCTATTACAGCAGTTCAAGAATATGATGGACCCACTGGATAAGGCCTTTGCCCTACTCCAAATCATTGCTGACAAACTAGACCCCGAACATGAAGAGACACCAAATGAATCTTAGAATCATCCTGTGGAACGCCCAAGGGCTCCACAGGAAAATCTCTGACCTACGGGACTTTCTTTGCCATAACGACACTGACCTCATACTCATTCAGGAAACCATGTTCCATCCAAATTATAAATACAATATACCTAACTATACTCTTTACCGTACAGATCGGACGGTCTCTAATGGGCGTACATCTGGCGGTACTGCCATCTACATAAAAAACTCTATACCTCACTCTTTTATTCCAATACCTCTTACATCACTTGAGGCTACTACTGTCATTATACACACCATGCAAGGTGATCTTATGGTCACCTCTGCATATATCAAACCCAAGACTGACTTTCCGGAAAGTGATTTCCGAATTCTTCTATCTCGTTGCCCCGCTAATATCATTGCGGGTGACTTCAACGCCCACCACTATGCGTGGAATGGAAGATATAATTGCAAAAGAGGCACTGGCCTCCTTAAATTTCTAATTGATACGCACTCTAAACTGGCATATCCACCTACTCCCACACACTTTTTTACTACTGGATCTTCCACCATAGACCTTGTTTTACATCAAGGCTTGCACCAACAAGTAAACTGTATGACTCTTCAACATTTTACATCTGACCATCTTCCGGTGCAATTTGATCTCGATATCAACCTCACACTTAAAGACACCACGAGGGTCTCCACCAACTGGAACAGATTTACTGAAACGCTCCTTGACGTTCCTTTTACTGTTCCTACCCTCACTAACTCCCAACAAATAGACTCTGAGGTGACTCGTATCACCACCCTTATTAGTGACGCTTATGCAAACTCTTCCAAAGCTGTAAACCACAGCGCAAATGCCAAGCTCCCCATTTTCATACGGAGACTCATTAACCAACGGAACGCTGCCCGCGTATCCTTCCAACAATCCAGACACCCCGAGGACCGGGCCTTATATCATCGCCTTAGGGCAAAAGTCCGAAAACTCATTCTACAACATTCTCGTCAAAATTGGACGAACTATATTGAGGGCCTATCTGCTACTGATGGTTCTATTTGGAGAGCCATTAGAAAAATCACCAACAAAAAGACCACCTTACCTCCCCTCAAGGACAATACCAGTACCTATGTTACTGACACTGACAAGGCAAATTGCTTGGCCCGATCTTATTCCAAGAAATTCTCTTATGACAACTTTGACAATGACCTTATTGCCCACCAACAAAATGTTGATGACACATTAACTGACTTTTTATCTCGTCCTCCTTCATTTAACATTCCACCTGTGATTCCTTCGGAAGTCGCAAAGGTTATAAACAAACTTAACATCAGGAAATGTCCTGGTCAAGATAAAATATCAAATATGATGTTAAAAAACATCCCTGCGAAAATTCTCCTCCTTATTACTTTCCTTACCAACGCCATATTTAAGACACATTACTTTCCAACATCCTGGAAAATTGCCATTGTCTGTCCCATACCAAAGCCGGGACAAGACATGACTAACCCTTCATCATATAGGCCCATTAGTCTGCTCAGCTCATTGAGTAAGATTACTGAACGCTTATTCCTAAACCGTCTTCACGATTACATCTCAAATCACAACTTACTACTACCTGAGCAATTTGGCTTTCGTGAGGGCCACAGTACAATTCACCAATTACTCAGAGTTGTAGAAACCGCTTTCGAAGCTATACAAGACAAACAGAAGGCTGCCATACTCCTACTCGACTTGCAAAAAGCATTCGACAAAGTATGGCATAACGGACTTCTATTCAAACTAACACAGCTTAACATCCCTGACGCTTATATACATGTCATTAAAAGCTACCTACTTAACAGAAGCTTTGTTGTCCGTGTTAACGACACAACTTCTGATACATATCCCATTTCTAGTGGTGTCCCTCAGGGCTCGATCCTGGGGCCCACATTATTCAATTTATATGTCAATGACATCCCAAGATCTCTTGATAATACTCTCGCTTTATTTGCAGACGACACTGCTATTATTGGCCACTCACCCTACAACACTGTGCTTGCCTATTCTATGCAGACACATATAGACAAAATTGTCGACTGGATGCGAAAATGGCGCATTAACATCAACCCGAATAAGTGCCAAGCACTGAGTTTTACACATTGCCGCCCTCCTTCACGCCTATTTGTTTGTGGCACTCCAATTGAATGGAGTTCCAAAGTAGTGTATCTTGGTGTTACCATTGATAAATCGCTGTGCTGGCGGCACCACATCAAAAATGCTACATACAAGATGGTAGCCTCTTTTTCGAAACTTTCTCCCTTCTTCTTTAACTCCAAGATTGGGATACATAATAAAACACTACTATACAAAACATTTGTCCGACCTTCAGCTACATATGCAGCGCCTGTATGGGCGTCTGCAGCCAAGTCTAATATAAACGCATTAGAGTCAAAACAAAGCTCTATACTCAGGAAGATCAGACATGGACATCATTTCCTCTCCAACATCAACATTAGAAATGACCTGAAAATACCAACTATGAGAAAACATCTCATGGACCTTACGACGCACTTCTTTGACAACTTACACAAACTGCCAAATGAAATCCTGGCTGAAATCCCCGACTATGATTACCGCGATCCACAACATCGCAAACGCCCTCGGACTGCCTTGGCGTCCCCGGACATCACCTAGATTCTCACTTTACCTTGCTCGAACATTGTCCCTGTACATATTTGAACATAGATATTTTTGATTTGAATTTCATTCGTCTAGTACTTACTCTCACTGTTGCATCTTATACATCTTATACATTTTCTCACTATATTCACCTGTATTTTACTACATATTGTATATATTGATTTTTACACTGTTTTCATGGTTCTAATTTGTCTCATTGCTTTCATTTTGATCCTCACACTGTACTCCATTTCACGAAACTCATGGTCTTACTGAGCAACCCGTCCTATGAAGTCCGTGTTTATTCACGGGGGAGAGTGGGTCAGTCTCCATCATCTTCCAACTTTCTTGTTCCTTTCACGGTTTTCCGCAGCCTTGCCTTGCCACGGCTCATTTGTAGGTTTGAAAGACTGTTCTTTAATGACATTGACATGCTTATGGCCCTGTCTCTTGGGCTTACTTCATGATTTCGCAAAACTCTCATTTATCATTACACACTGGAGATAAGCGTACCATACGTTAGGTGTTCCTGTAAAATCGAACTTCATGCCATGTCATGTCATTTGACGATCAAAATTTAGGAATTTTGCTGTACTCTAGTCCGAAAACTTCGGTCCACAAAGGTGTGGTTACTTACAATCCATAATGATTGGCAATATAGAGAATATGGTTGATGAATTATGTTTTCTCCTTAGGCAAAAATCTCTATTTCATTAAAAAGTGTTGAAAATTTATGACAAAATCCTTTAATAAATCAAAACATTATTCACGTATTTTTTTACTCTAAAACAAATAATTTTTTATGCATCCCTATCGATTTTTTTCGTTACGATTATGTTTCCTGTTTGTTAAGTCAGAAGTGTATCATAATTTGTAAAATAAAGTATACATTTGAGAAAGATGTCTTTTTAAACTAGTAGCACAGCAATTTATTAAGGACTGTGAGCTCAATATCAAGCACTTTAAAACGAATAAAGGGTTGAATATAAACCCTCCAAAAAAAGTATTCGAGCAAGAGAGAAATTTCCTGTTTTAGATTTACGAATAATAATTGAGTTTTTGAAAAACGCACAACTTGATAGAAATATGGAAAGTCATATTTATACTTAGCCTAATTCATATTCAATGATAAATCATTTTGAATATACAAAACCAACGTAGGAAATTTCTCTTTTGCTCGAATACTTTTTTTGGAGGGTGTAAATGGAATTTTTGTTATTTGTCCAACAAATAATAAATAGATCTTAGATTTTAGAGGATATTAGTTTAGTTAATTAACACTAGAACAGGCGGAGGGGAGGGTCAAAATGAGCCCTGTTGGCTGTATTAGGAATTTCTATAATTATTTATTTTACTAATTAAAATAGAAATGTAAAATTTTGTCACAAGACGCTTGAAAAAATGTTAGGAAAAGTAGAAAAATAAGCTGCGGTGTTAAACTGTATATTGAAATGAAGCATGAGATATTGGGAAAAGGGTCAAAATGACCACAACGATGCTTCTAGTGTTAAAAACTCAAATCTGTTTATAAGATTAGATTGATCTTAGAAATTGTAAATAATTTAAAGGTAATGTATATTTTTGATATTCGTATTCAGTTTCTAAAAATTATCTTTCATTCTGGGATAGTACTCAAACGAAATTAAATCATCTGTGCTCGATGAACCGGTGTCCTACTCGTAGCGGCCGTGCTCATAGCGTCCATCTCATTTCGAGTGCTTTTAGCGTCCATCTCATTTCGAGTGCTTTTAGCGTCCATATGGTGCTCGTAGCGGCTATCTTCCCCGCCACCTGTTTTCTCCCCAGTAATAATTGTAAAGAAAAATGAAAAGTCAAATACGAGACCAAATGTAGACCTACTTTAGTAGTGGCCGTTTTAGTCCGCAAAATCGTAGATTTAATTGCTATGGGTTGAGGAAAGCTTCTACAATTAGAGGTCTAGGCCGGGCGGAGAACGCTGATTTTACACAGTGGCGTAGAATCGTCTGCAAAAGTTTTTTTTTTGTTTAATGTAGCTAAATTTTCAACTGCTTATTTTTTTCTGGATACTTCTTAACGCTAGCAACAATTTTTTGATCCAGTGGAGTAATTTGATTGCTTTAAATACTGTTTAAACGTGGCATTATATCTCAAAAGTACATTATAGGTTTGGAATGGGTTATGAGAAGGTTGCAGAGAAAAAAAAAACACTTAAAAGCAAATAATATATCAATCGTATATTGATAACTAAATGTATCATGCTAATGTGGTATGTAAGCAACATAAATTTATCCGATTTTGATAAAATCTATTGTTTCAGTTTTGCAATAGAAATATTTTAAAAGTGTACCAAAACGGCAAGCTCATACTCTGGAGCCTCACCAGTGGCTGAGCGCATTGCGCTTTGAACTGGGAGACGGAAGGTACCTGGGTCAAAACTAGGTTGCGTCTGCCGACCTAACCGTTGTAAGATTTCCGTGGTTTCCTCCGAAACTTAACGTAGATACGGGTTAGGACCCCTTAGAAAGACCCCCATGGAGGGCACCTCACTAGAGATAAGTTAGGGCTCATTTTTTAAAGCCCGAGCCCGAGTTCTTTTAATTCGAGCCCTCCCGCCCGATATTATTTAAGTCGGCGCCCGAGCCCGAAATTTCAGCTAATAGATAAATTAAAGTCGATTACTTCATTGATAGAATATCATAAATTTTGCGGTGTGTGCAAATTCAAGACAAATATACTGAAATTTTGCACAGTTCTCAGCACAAGCGCGAATTCTGTCGATGTTTTTCTTTTCACAAAATTTGGCGAAATTTTCACTCCCCGCGCCTTCCTTCAATGTAAAATCTTTTACCCAATCAGAATTTATCTAGCCACCTGCTCGCGGTCGCATGTCGCAGAGGGTGGTTTGTAAGGTACAGTCGCCAAATTCCGTCCCCGAGCATAATTTCGTCCCCGTCGGTATATCTTTTTCTAAATAACGCCATCTAATTCTAATACGCCAAATCTAAAGTTAGTTATGTCAGTTGGCCATTGGGAAAGTTTGACGGTGAAACGTAGTTCCTTGCGCAAGATACATAAAAAAAGGAAAAACTGTCCAAGATGAGTTTTTAATGAAAATACTACGAGTACTGTTTAAATATGGATGTATTTGAGTTATTGTAATGAAATGTTTGACAAAATTTGCTGTTATTTCTTAAATTTAAATTGATAGAAATTTTATTTAGGTTATGACATGTGCTTTTGGTTTAATGGATGATATCCACAAACTCGACAAATTCTTAATATCGTCCCCTCACATGAGCCTTACATTGCCCCGGGACGGTATTTAGGTCACTTCACCTGAACCAAGAACACGAACGGCATCACCTAGGTTAAGCAAAATTTGCTGTTATTCTTACCGCTGCCCTTCCTCCCCGTTTGTAGTTCCAGCTGACATACAACGTGTTCCAGTTGTTGAGCCACCTTCAACGTCACCTAGGCGAGGCAAAGCCATGGTAGTTACGGCTTCACCACATAAACAAGAAGTAATAGACGCCAAACGCGGAAAAGATAACAAAAGAAAAAGATGAAAGAAAAACAGGAAGAAAAAGGGTTAGAAAACCTTCTGGCGAGGACACGTCTGATGAAGACCCAATTTTACTTCCTACTGACGAAGAAGATAGTGACAACGATGACGCTGAATGCCCAGTATGTCAGAAAATGTTTTCTCAAGATAAAAAAGGGTGAGAAATGCATAAGATGCACAAAATGTTTCCAATGGATGCATGAGGATTGTGTTGAAAATTCAGGAGTAAATTTTATTTGTGCAATCTGTTTTGAGAATTAAAATTACTTAAACTATACCAATGATTAATAAAAGTCTGATTAGATATAATAATTATGATTATTAATAATTACCTTTAAAGATAAAATTTAAGTTTACATACTGATTATTGTGATCTCAGTATCGTCCCCGGGACGTAATTAGGCGCCTAAAAAAATATTCTCAGAATTTCTTGTTTTTTGTTAAATCTATTTTTGTGGAAAAGTAACAGAGTTAAGAAGTTTTTGACAGTTCAGAATAATAAAGAAATGTTTCAACTTAACTCTGATGTTCTATTTAATACTTCACTTGGTATATTATTTTAAAAATTTGCTTTTTACAAAAAGGGGACGTCATTTGGAGACTGTTCCTTATTCTTTCGTTAGTTCGTTAAACTTCGATTGCAGTTATTGTTCTTACAAGATGTCTAAGCGAAAATTAAAAATTCTCAATTTGAAAGCAAAAGTAGATTTAATCAATGATTTTGAGAAAAATCCGAACTTATGGAAAAAAGACATAGCCGAAAAATACGGAATTCTATCCAAAACGCTGTCAACCAGTTTTAGGGATGGACGCGAGACGACTTTTTGCGAGACGAGACAGAGATTTACAGATTTTTTGCGAGACGAGACAAACATTTTTAGCATTATGATATAGAGATTTTGCTAGACGAGACAAATCTTTTCGGCTGTTTTGCGAGACGCAAGACGCCTATTTTTCGTCTTGCGTCCATCCCTAACCATTTTGAAAAATAAGGAGGAGATCCTTAAAAGGCATGAGTCTAGGATCCGCAGTTCAAGAGACTAAAGTTATGTGTTTTTCAGTCAGGAGAGTTAAATTCCTCTAAGTGGCACGATGCGACGCGAAAAAGCTATGGGCTTTGCTAAATTGCTAATTGCCTTAACGCAAGTTTAGGATGGCTTGAAAAATTCAAAGCCCGACACAATAATGTTTTCAGAACTTTGCATGGTGAGTTTGTACCTAATGAAGAGTCTGACGAATGGAAAAGCAAATTACAAAATCTTCGTGCAGCCCACAATGCTAACGATGTTTTCAACATCGATGAAAACTGGGCTTTTTTTAAAGTGTTTTCCACGCAAAAGTACGATTTTAAAGGAGCATAGGTGCCAAGATTACGGAATATAGTTAACCACTTTTTGTAAACAGTACTTTTTTGAATAATTTTACCAAAACAGTTACCAGGCCAGGCCTTAAACTGCGAAATTTTTCTATATTTTAAACAGAAAATTACCGTTCACAAAAAGTGGTTAATTATATTCCGTAATACTTGGCACCTATGAAGGAGAATCATGTTCGGTTAGAAAGATGACTAAAGAACGTTTGACTGTGCTTGTTGGGGGCAATGCTTCTGGTACAGAGAAACACCTTTGTTAGTTATTGTTAAAATCAAAAATCCGCACTGCTTCACGAGAGTCAAATCTCTACCTGTTCAGTATAATTCAAACAAGAACCCAGACAGCACATAAGCTTAAATCAAGCTTGACATTTCTTTGAATTTGACGTATTTATATAGCTTCATTATTGCTATTGCGCTGATGGCGCCATCTGTCGCTGTAGGCTAGAAGGAGAATGGACATTGAAAAGTCTAGCGTTTTCTCGAATTAGTCATATGAAATAAAGAAAAGTTCGTAAAAGTTGTGTTTTATTTTATTTTCGCTCAAAGCTTGGACATTAGAATACGCAAGGGGAAGGAATGAATGGGATAAGCCCCTCTGAAGTGTAACACGAGGGGAGTTTTTGTTTTTATTTACATCTAATTAGCATTACTAATTCCATTAACTAATTTATTAGCCCTAAAAATAAATTTTAATTAACACAATTTAGTTAGTTAATATACTTTACTTTATGGGTGGTAGAATGAGGCGGTTTCCGGCTGCTACAAAATAATTTATCATCAGTCATAAATGTACTTGACCATAGAATTAAAAAAAAAAGATTCATAGACTAAAAAAAGAAGATTAAAAAAAAAGATATACCAAATATAGAAATTCTTCAAAATAAAATACAATTTTACTACGAAATTGATTTCAAAATTAGTCGTTTGTCTCGATTTTGGCCAATATTGCCCAACATGAGTGTCGCGATATTGAAAGTTTTAAAACGTGTGCTGCTGTTATGTTTATTTCCCTATTAGTAGAGTCTCTAAATCACGCATAAAATTATTTTAATTTTGATGCATCCCATGGAAAAATAAAAGAAACAAATAACACATCGGCCACTTATCAATTTGGCCAGAAAACGGCGTGATAACCCTAACAGTCACTTCAAACTTTCAATGAGTCATATCAGCCCGACTCAGACTGGCGCACCGGTTAGGACGCTCGCTTCCCAACGCAAACGTCCCGGGTTCTATTCTAGCCGCGGACACTTGATGGAAACAAATTAAATTAAATTGAAATTTCAGCGTAGAGTGGAAAATGCGTGAGAAAATAAAATATGTGGGGCGAGTTCGCCGACCGGCGCCCCGTGTATCCAAGAAAAACTTTTTTAGGAAAATTTTTTAAGCTTCAAATTAAACTTGCTATGTCAAGCTTGATTCAAGATTCAAATGTCAAGCTTAATACAAGCTAGGCAAGTGTAATGTAGAACACTTGATTCAAGCTTGCATTAAGCTTACACGCTTGAAATTTTCAAGTTTATTGACTTGATAAATCAAGCTTACTGCAAGTTTGATGCAAGTTATCTGTGCTGTCTGGGAAAGCATGGATGACTTTAACATTATTCCAGGAGTACATTAGAAAACTCGATTCGATGTTCTATTCGAAGAAGCGCAAACTATTGGAATTTTTCCCTTTCTATACAACGGCTAAACTACAGCCTGGGGATCAAGGGATCATCAAGTTCTTGAAGCATTCGTACAGAAAGCGATTAGTAAGGATAGCTGTAGATAATGCGGAAAATGGATTGAAACACAAATGTGACATCTTGTAAGCAATTAGTCTGCTTTCGAGCGCCTGGAACCAAGACGTTAAACAATCCACAATTGTCAATTGCTTAAGCGATGCGGTTTTTTCCGCTGGTGAAAATGAGGAGGAAAGTGACGAAGTCACAGTGGAAAAAAAGGATATTGACGAAGTCTCCAATAGACTGGCATGAGTTTTTAAATATCGAAGAACACATTGCCATCTGCGAAGCATTAAGTGATACCGCCATTTTCAGCGAAATTCCAGGGTTGGATGAAGGTAATTCTGATGACTGGCGGGGAAACAGACTATGATGCCCCTCCAAATAATCAAGAAGCATATGCAGCCATTCCGATCGTGCAGCGCTACCTTGAAAGTAGAGACAACGTAGACGGAACTCTATTCGTACCTGTACAAAAAATAACGGATTTCATAAACGAACAACGTTATGAAAAACAATCAAAAATTAACAATTTTTTTTCAGGTAGTATAAGTATTGAGAGTGCACTTACTTTATGTAAGTATGAAACTACAGTTTCTTGTAGTACTAGTCCCAGACAGCACAGCAAATTTGCATCAAACTTGCTGTAAGATTGATTTATCAAGTCAATAAACTTCCATTAAGCTTGAAAATTTCAAGCGTATAAGCTTAATGCAAGGTGGAATCAAGTGTTCAAGTTTACACTTTCCCAACTTGCATTAAGCTTGACATTTCAATCTTGAATCAAGCTTGACATAGCAAGCTTAATTCAAACTTACTACACCCTAAAAATTTTTCTTAAAAAAAATTCCTAAATACACAGGGCGCCGGTCTCGTCCCATTTACTTCATTTTTCAACGCATTTTCCCCTCTGCACTAAAACCTCAAGTTATTTTAATCTGTTTCCGTCCGCGACTGGAATCGACCTCGGGACTTAAGGTGTGGGAAGCCAGCGTCTAACCACCATGCCAATCTGACTCGAGATGACATGACTAAAGTTTAAAATGACTGTTATGATTGGGCAATATTGGCCCAAACCGAGACAAACGACTGATTTTGAAATCAATTTTGTAGTATACTTGTATTTTATTTTAAAAAATTTCAATATTTGGAAATATACAATCTATTTTTTTAATTCTATGGTCAAGTACAGGGTGGCCATAATTAAACTGCAAGTGTTCAAAGGGTGCTGGAGAGAAAACTACCAGGAATATTTCAGTGAAACTTGGTATCTACACGTTTCAGAACATGCGCAAGTCAAATATGCAATTAAAAAATCGCCATTTTCACCCGATAGATGGCGCTATATCGTGTTTCAATGCTTATGGACGTCCTATATGCAAATTTTAAGCCCATCGAACAGTGTAAAAACAAGACCACACTGAGTAATGGTCCATCATGACTCTGAATAAGAAGGAACGTGCATTGTTAGTGAAGATATTCTATCAGAATGGTAGCCATTATTCAGCTACTCTGAAAGAATACCGGCGTATGAAACGATTCAGAAGAGGTCCAATGAGTGTCAATGAGAATAAATAAGGGTTTAATTGTTTTCCAAAGCGTCTTTATGAATTCTTTAATTTGTGATCTTAATTTACGTTAATTTTTGATTACATGTTACTGTAAAAATTTAATTACTGAAGCGAATTGTATGGAATTTTGATAAACTGTAAATGATGTTTTATATTGTTTATATGCCTCTTAGAATGTCACTATGCTCTGTCTATCGGTTTTGGAAGTTGTATAGGCCACCGGTGAGCTTTGAAATACGGTACAGCGCATCCGATACATCTATCGGGTGAAAATGACGATATTTTATTTTTTCATATTTGACTTGCGCATATTATGAAACGCATTAGATACCGAATTTCACTGGAATATTCTTGGTAGTTTTCTCTCCAGCACCCCTTGAACACTTGCAGTTTAATTATGGCCACCCTGTACATTTATGACTGATGATAAATTATCTGTTATGCGGATGTGGCTTTCAAATCAAGCAGTAATCAAGTTGTATTCAAGCTTGACAGTTCAAATGTCTTAAATTCGGCGGGAAAATTTTTGCTGACTCATTTTTTTGTAATCTCCAAACTTGCTGCAAGCTAAAAATGAATTGAACTTTCAAGCTTTTATTAATACTCCAAATTGAAAGAAATGTAAAGCTTCATTTAAGTTTATGTGCTGTCTGGGGTATACTAATTAAGATAAAAGAAATAATAAAAAGTTAGTTAAAAAACAAAGTTATTTATATGCAATATAAGTCCACAGTGTACTATGTATGTGTGTATTTTACGAACTTTCTTATTTTTAATTATATTTAATAATAGAATATTACTTCTAAATACAATTAATAATTACAATATTATTTTTTATTATAATTAATAATTACAATGTTAATTAGAATGTTATTTGTAATGTGGAAATAAGCCATAAAACAGTTCTTTAAATAAAAACAAAATGTACCATGACTTTTTTGCTTGATTTTATTTATACTTCACCTTATTCGTTGAGAATAAATAGTAATCAAATCTACGATTTTTCGGAATAAAATGGCCGCTACTTGAGTAGATATATATTTACTCGGATCTCCCTTTTTTATTTCTTCTTTTCAAGTGTTAGTGGGGTGAACGCAGGTGGCGGGGAAGATGGCCGCTACGAGCACTCTTAATGGGATAGAAGCTATGAGCACGGAACCAATCAACTGTTCGGACGGATATGTTAACCCTTTAAAAGTCGAGGGTATGTGCAGAGAGTCGAAATTACTTGGAATTTTTCTGGCTCATTTTTTAGAATTAATTCATATATTTTCCCTCTACTGTAATATCCTACGTGAAAATTGGAGAAACAAGTATTAAAGAAACATAGAAATTTTGCAGGAGAATACATTAATTATACACAAAATCAAAGTTGGAAAACTACCTGCTGCTTGTACACGGAATTAAACGCAAAAATATATAATTAAAAGCGATGATTCTTAAGCTCAATTTTCGAGTAATTAGACGAGCTTTCTTTAAAATTGCGAATGAAAGAAAAGATCATAAGCCAAATATTATTTAGAATCTAGATGTATGGAAAAATATACATCCAATATAACTGAACAAAAATCAGAAAATTCACTAATGACAATTGGCTTCTGTATTTAATTGACCGTAGGTGGTAAGTATTTTACCACTGCCTTATAAAGGGTTACGACGAAAGTTCATTGCTGAAGCAAATGTTGTTATAATTATTATTGCTCCTAATAGAGAAATCTCACTAGTCCATACCAATTAACCTTCTCGAAAGCTCTACAACAACTACCAGAAAAACTCTGTATCCTAAAAAGCGCACTTCATAGGTATTTCATCAGATGTACCTGGTCTCTCGCTGAACGTTTCAAGATTTGCGGAACGAAATAGAAACTTCAAAAGAATGGGTTGCTATACACATTGGACACGAAAACGCGCCACTTCCGTTTTAATGAAACTCGCCAATTTTCAAAGCAGCTAACTGGAGATCCACCTCCCCCCCCCACACATACTAATATTAACTTCGCGTTTCAGAAATATTTTATGTGCATATATATATATATTTATTTAATTATTCAGCTTAAAATTTGCCGTAATAACTATTATATTAAATTTTATTATATTAAAATAGTTCAGCCTTTGGTGTGAAGTTGTGATATTCGTTTTTCTCAATTGTTTTGGAAAGTGAAGTTCTTATTTTATGTTTGTAAGGAGTTTGAATATAATTACACAGTATTTATTCTATCATTACCGAGTCGGGTCGCCCCTGAAATTTCCAATAAGTTATTAAAAGATCCGTTGGAAAGAAACATATAATGACACCACAATTTTTTCTCACTGATACGGACACCGATTTTTCATTCCACTTTCCATGAATACACGTAAAAGTAAAGTGACTTTTTTTCCTGAACCGAAAATCAGGACACTTCTAACCAGCAGAGTCGGGAGGGTAAAAATGAATCCCGAACCCCCCTTCCTCCCCAAGATTTTTTTTAAATATTTTATTTATATTTAAAAATTAAGTAATCTTCTGTTTTATCACTGCTGTATTTAATATAATAAAAAAATGTCAGAAGGAATTATCTAGGCTGTTAAAAATTTTAATATAATCTAAAATTCTCTGAAAAAGGAGTACCAGGAGCTGAGCTCTCATGCAAATTAAACCCTGACTGGTCTTAGTGCAATACTCTTTAACACATTTCTGCAACCCCATGCGGTAGATTTTAAAAAGTGCTTAACGTAGAAAAAAGTATCCAAATATGTTTTTCAGGAAAAGTTTAGCAAAATTGTAAAAAATTAAAATAAATAGTAAAAATTTTAAGAATAAAATTCATAATTCTGTACATAGTGGGGGTTATATACTGTCATATAAAGAGTGGGGATTTCACTGCCGGTGTAGTAAACATGTCTATAGCATACTGAACTCGTTTGTATTATTTTAGTTTTTATTACTGAAATATTTGAAAGCACAATACGAAATTCTACTGTTACACCCCCCCCCAAACTATCTTAGCAGTGACCCTGCCTTTGGGTGCCCGGATCTTATATCTCCTAACACTTCTACACAGTATGAATGTGAAACAATATTATTTCATTAAAATAACGAAATTTTATGCTAACACTACGAAATATTTACTGGCCCATTACCGCTAAAAATTTCTGGCCCGCTACATTTTAAACAGTACCACACCGTTAACTATGTTGTGCATGTTTTATACACTTAGGTGCGACAGGAATTTCACCATTACTGGCAATGCACTGACGCATATGCATTTTTCAGGCATTGGTATTCCAGTAACTATTAACTGACGGCAATGTACCGAGACAGCACAGCAAACTTGCATCAAACTTGCAGCAAGCTTGATTTATCAAGTCTGTAAACTTGAATTAAGCTTGAAAATTTCAAGCGTGTAAGTTTAATGCAAGCTTGAATCAAGTGTTCTAGTTTACACTTGCCCAGCTTGAATTAAGCTTGACATTTCAAGCTTGAATCAAGCTTGACATAGCAAGCTTAATTTCAAGCTTAAAAAATTTCCTAAAAAAAAATTCCTAATTACACGGGGCCCCGCTCGGCGAACTCGCCCCACATATTTTATTTTGCCACGCATTTTCCCCTCTACGCCGAAATTTCAATTTAATTTAACCTGTTTCCATCAAGATTCCACGGCTAGAATAGAACCCGGGACCTTTGGGTTGGAAGGCTCGCGTCATAACCACTCGGCCACTCTCAGTCGGGCCGACAGTTACCTGTTAGGGTGTTATCACGCCGTTTTCTATCCAGATTGATAAGTGGCCTATGCGTTATTTGTTTCTTTTATTTTTCCATGGGATGCATCAAAATTAAAATAATATTATAAGTGATTTAGAGAAATACTAATAGGGAAATAAACATGATATAAACTTAACAGCAGAACACGTTTTAAAACTTTGAATATCGCGACACTCATGTTGGGCAATACTGGCCAAAATCGAGACAAACGACTGATTTTGAAATCAATTTCGTAGTATAATTGTATTTTAAGACTATATTCCATATACGGTGTTTTGTTTACATATCAATGTTTTGCTTTACAAATCATTGGCGAACAATCTGACGCGAGAGTGAGCGATGCACCGCCAACAGTCGGTGGTAGTTGTGACTGGCAACCATAAAGAATACGTGTTTCGTCAGGTTTGGGAATTTGAAATTGTTTGCGTTATTGATGGAAGGGAATGAAATGTGTTATGTTAATATAAGAAAAGAATTTGTGGGTGTTTGTTAGAAATATAGTACGTTATAAGCCGGTGGGTGTTGGGGACATTTCTGAGCGGTTATTTACCAAAAAAATAGAGGTAAGTGTTCTTTTTTAACGAATCTTTCGATGTTTAAGGTTTTTAATGTGAATTTTAAATTGATATTTGAAGTGTTTATGTTTTCGTAAGTGCTATATTACGTGCTATTCTAATCATACTGACTTTATAAGAGGAATATAACTAGGTTGTTTAATCCACCGATGTTTTTTTGAGTTGAAAACGGGCCAGTGTTTGCCCAGTATACATTAGCTGTACAACTAGGTAGCTTAGTTCACTGTTGTTTTTTTAGTTAAAAACGGTCCACTGGTTGCGTAGTTTACATAGCTGTACAACTAGGTTGCTGAATCCACTGAGGTTTTTTTAGTCAAAAACGGTCCACTGGTTGCCTAGTTTACATAGCTGTACAACTAGGTTGCTGAATCCACTGAGGTTTTTTTAGTCAAAAACGGTCCACTGTCTGCTCATTTTAAATTGCCTGTTACTGAATTTACAGACGTTCTTTAAGTTAAGTATGCACGTTGTATTTTGTTTTAATGTTTTTGTAAGTGGAATATATGTGCAATTTTAATGTGTTAAAATACTTTGACTTTGCTGATCTTGCAAAATGGTCGGCACAGTCGCTGGGGCTTGGCAACCGCTAATTTACGCAATTTCGAAGCATTGGTACAGCTGAAGCCGACTTCCCACAGGAGAACTATTGACATGGAGATGTAGTATCAACATAGTAGTTTCATATTATGAAAAAACATTTCTTGAAAGTGCAACTCTTTCCAAGAAAAATCCCAAAAAGTACCTCCCTATTTGGGACATTCCACTGGCACGCATGGGGGCATTTCGGCGTTATTTTTAGAAGTTTAATCGACAGTGGCAATATTGAATATTAACTTATTCTTCATATATCTCAAATATATCCTCCATATATCACAAATAGTTATTTTACTGGGGCACAGATAAGAATTATATTACGCTGTATGGGGATCTCTGTACTAACCGATCCGAAAATTTTTTTCACTGATGGAAAGCTGCACTGTTCCTGGGGGATCTCTGTAACTACTGAACCGATCCGAAAATTTTTTTCACTGATGGAAATCTGCACTATTCCTGAGTAATATAGCCTGAGCATTCAGCCTGTCAGCTGCAGCATAACTAGTTCTTTTACAGGGACACTCAAAAATTCTAGCACATGACGCTATATGAACATCTCAGTAACTACTGAATCGATTCTAAAGATCTTTTCACTGAAAGCTAAACTATTCCTGAATAACATAGGCTAAAATTCATGCATGCAGCATAATTTACAAGAACACTCAAAATAATTCTTAAACATAGCCGTAACTGTCTCCATTCGCCACACAAATTTATTCAAATTTTATTCAGATTTTATTAAACTCCATTCAAATTTTTGAAAAGTGCAATTATATATCTTCATATGAAGTGAATCCAATGTTAAAAAGTTTTGAAGGGCCCCAGGGCCTCCCGGTGCATTTTTTCAAACCCTCCCCATTTTCAAGAAAAATTTAACACAGTAATAAAAAAAATATATCTTTTCATAATATGAAACTACTATGTTGAAACTACAACTCCGTGCCAATAGTTCTAATGGGCGAAGTCAGAGCCAGCTGTACCTTTGCTTCGAAACTGCATAAATTAGCGCTAAGGACCATGTTTGGGGCCCCATATCGAGGGGCCCGGGAATTTTTTTTTTTCTGTATCACGTCAGATCCAAGATTTAAAGCATTCTTTAAAACTGTATTTTTTTTATGAAATTTTGGATATTGGAGCGGGGGAATTATTTGGGGGCTCTGCCTATTTTCAAATGAATTTCCAGTTTTAGATGTTAATATTCAAGGTATATTACACAGGCCTGTGAAATTGAAGTTTTTGAAAAATACAAAACATGTGTTTGCTTATTTTTATATTATTTGGTGTGCTGATTTCGAAAATGACTTCATTTTTTTCCCATCACATCAGGATTTTTTGTTACATCAGTATCGATATTTTTGTAAAATCCTATTTAACAGAGAATTCTCACGAACAATTTTGCATGTACTATAAAGTAGCACTAGTTTTTATCCATTTAAATCTAAGTAACATAATCTATTTTTGGTGAGGCAAAATGATTTTTCATCATTTCATGTTATTATTAGTTTTTTATTGGTTTAAATGGATGAAAACCACTACTGCCAGATCGCACGAGTCGACTCTGGTTGAGAGAACAGAAAGTTACCCTGATTTTAAACATTTAAAATCAAATTATGGTACAGCTTCTAGAAAAAGAATCACCAGTATACTATTTTAATCTGTTTTTATCAAAGTATCTTACTGATAATATTAAGAGATATTGACCAAGAGGAGCAAATGTATGTATATCAATATTGCAATTTGAAGCAATTTTTAAACTGAGCAAAGAACAAAACAAATAAAAAAATGTTTCTATTTAAGTACGTACTCTTTTCGTTTATGTTTAATATCAGGCCTATCTCGTGTTAACATCCAACAATAGTCAGCGAGCATATTCTTGTCCCAACTTCCTTGATATTTACGTCCATATCTTTAATGTCTTGGTGGAACCTTTCATCCAGTTTTTCGCTGACTGATCCCAAATTTTCAGGAAAGAAGTCCATGTGAGTGAAGGAAATGCATTTTGAGACTCATGGAGCAACCCAATGCGTGAAATTTGTCCAGCATATTCATTACAGTTGTTTTGTGGTCAGGATGCTTCTAATTACCCAGAAATTTGCTAGCGATATCTTTGAAGGCAACACAAGCTGTTTTTTTCTTTTATTGACATGCTAGTCTCAAATTCTTTATCTTCATAAGTTTGCGGATATCTGGACCAACAAAGATTCCCTCCTTCAACTTGTCTTCGGATAAATATGGAAACTTTTTTCACAGGTATTTGAAACATTCGCCATATTTTGGAATTGGTTTAACAAACTGCTTCATTACACCTAACTTAATATGGAGAGGGGGTAAGAATACTTTTTCTAGGTCAACTAGGCTGTTTTTGATAACATTCTTCATGCCTTGTTCAAGTTTTTGTCTTTTTGGCCATTCTTTCTTGACCCAATGTTGACTCTAATCATGACTGTCCCACTCGCAAATAAAACATGGGCACTTTGTATAACCGCCTTGTTGACCAAGTAGCATAGAGATACTTTCAAATCCCCGCAAATGGTCGGCATATTTTATTTTGGTGAGGACGAGAGACAGGTTTTCGTAGCATTCTTTTAAATGCACCGAGTGTCCAACTGGTAAAGATGCATACTGGTTTCGTAAGAAGGACAGCTTTAAGGCACCTTTACGAGGAATCTATAAACAATCTCCATTCATCTTTATTGTAAGTGATATTGAAGTTGGTCATCAATCCAGGAACATCAGAACAATACACCAGATTTTCTTCTTCCTCAAAGTACTTAACAAATTCCTTTTCTCTATTGCTGTACCAATAAAAAGAGGTTCCCTTGGCCAATAAGTTTTTTTCTTTTAATCTGGAGCCCAACAATTCAGCGGCCTCTTTTGAAAGGCCCAGATCTCGAGTGAGATCATTAAGTTCAACCTGAGAAAAAAGCTGAGGGGAATCACCTCCAGAGGGCTTATATTCAGTATCAGAGCCAGTAACTTCTAGGTGTTCTGGGTCTGAAGACCCTGAAGAGATGACTGGCAATTCAGTCGGAGGCAAATGCACTGGTACACCGGGTCCATGAGGAACGGGTCGAATGGCCGATGGAATGTTATCAGGATAGAAAATTAGCTTGTAATTTTTCCGGTTAAACCCACGAACATGGCAGGAACAAAAGTAGCAATCATCATAGTGATTTTTGGTTCCCTCCATGTCATAGGAATTCCAAAGCGTAAAGCAGGCTTCTTCTCTTTCAACCAGTTTCGCAGATCATTGAGACACTTCACACAAACTTTATGAGGAGCCCACGATTTGTCCTGGTTTCCGAGTTTCATGCCAAAATACGCAAGATAAAGTTGCCTAACATAATCGGTAATGCTCCTCATATGGTTTTTGATAACACTATATTCACCGCATATATAACAAAAGTCATCTGGCAAATTTTCACAACGTCTCGAACTCGAAGCCATGCTTCACGAAAATTACAGAGAAAAGCAAATGTTAAAATTATTTCTGTGATGTCCACTCGTCACTATGTCAGATAATGCGTGATACTATATAAGACTACACTCCTAAGAGGTCAGCGAACCAACAGGAAGATCTGAGATAAGGATTTGCGCGACACTATTGGTTATAGAGGTACCGAGACGTAAAGGGGGGGATGGCGAAGGTGTGTGTGTGGGGGGGGATCACATAGGGTTATTCTGTAGGTTTCAGTTTCACCATGGTAGAATGATAGTCAATCACAAATAAATAAAATGGCCCAATATAAATCTATGGTCAGGCAGGGAGCAAAGAAATTCAACCCGAAACCTTTTTTATGGTAAATGTTGATAAAAATCGAAATAAAATCGAATTTTTCAAAAAAAAAAGTGACCTGATAGAAATTTTTATTACTATTTTGAAATCAGCATAAAAAAATATAATAAGTTCAGCTTTCAGTTCCCTTGTATTTTTTTCATCGCAGGCCTGTGTTATCAGATTAAAAAAAAAATCTCTGAAGCATCTCGGAGCAAATCACAGTCGAGAGAGTAAAATGGCAAAAATGGCCCTAAATTTGTCAGTCCTCTGGGGTACTTTGACCCCCCAATAACTCCAAAACTAAAAGAGCTAAATCAAAAATATTTCAGATGTATTCTTTCCTTAGGTAAGGCAACACAAGAAAAAAAAAAGATTCATGAGATTCTGAGATGGGGATTGAAACTTTTCTTTTTTTACCTGATTTGCTCTTGCGATGCCTCTTAAAATTTCTGGAAGGTAGAGGCCGCAAAGCTTTGAGCTTTCAAAAATATTTAACATTGGATTCACTTTATATGAAGATATATAATTGCACTGTTCAAAAATTTGAATAAATTTGATTGGCGAATGGAGACAGTTACTGCAATGTTTACGAATTATTTTGAGTGTTTCTGTAAATTATGCTACATCCATTGATTTTAGCCTATTTTACTCAGGAATAGTGTAGCTTTCAGTGAAAAGATCTTTGGAATCGATTCAGTGGTTACAGAGATGTCCATATATCGTCATGTGCTAGAATTTTTGAGTGTCCCTGTTAGTTGTTAGAGTTGTTATAGTTAACTTGAAAAGGGGAGGGGGCTTGGGGACCTTCTTTTGAGCAAGAACTAGTTATGCTGCAGCTGAAAGGTAGCCTATATTACTCAGGAATAGTGGAGCTTTCCATCAGTGAAAAAAATTTTCGGATCGGTTCAGTAGTTACAGAGATCCCCATACAGCTTAATGTAATTCTTATCTGTGCCCCTGTAAAATAACTATTTGTGATATATGAAGGATATATTTGAGATATATGAAGAATAGGTTAATTTTCAATATTGCTACTGTCGATTAAACTTCTAAAAGTAACGCCGAAATGCCCCCATGCGTGCCAGTGGAATGTCCCAAATAGGGAGGTCCTTTTTGGGATTTTTCTTGGAAACAGTTGTACCTTCAAGAAATGTTTTTTCATAATATCAAACTACTATGTTGATACTACATCTCCATGTCAATAGTTCTCCTGTGGGAAGTCGGTTTCAGCTGTACGAATGCTTCGAAATTGCGTAAATTAGCGCTAAGGACCATGTTTGGGGCCCCATACCGGGGGGGGGGCTGGGGGCCTTTATATGAAGATATATAACTGCACTGTGCAAAAATTTTTTCTGTATCGCGTCAGAGCCAAGATTTAGAGCATTCTTAAAACTGTATTTTTTATGAAATTGGGGGTATTTTGGGGGGCCCTAATTTGGGGCTCTGGCAATTTTCGAATGAATTTTCAATTTGAGATGTTAATATACAAGGTATATTATAGGATAAAATTAAAAAATTCTCTGAAGCACCTATGAGCCAGTCACAGTCGAGACAATAATGTGGCAAAAATGGCCCTAAATTAATTCGACGTTTCTCCTCTGGGGTACTTTGACCCCATATAACTCCAAAACTAAAAGAGGTAAATCAAAAATATTTCAGATTTGTTCTTTACTTGAGTAAGGCAACACAATAAAAGAAAATCATGAAATTCTGAGATGGTGATGGGAACATTTTTCCATTGGCCTGCCTGATTTGCTCCTGCAACGGCTCTTAATTATATTAAAATTTATTTTTAAGGCTAATTAATTAGTTAATGGAATTACTAATGTTAATTAGATGTAAATAAAACTAAAACTCCCCTCGTGTTGCCGTTTGTCTCGATTTTGAAATCAATTTCGTCGTATAATTGCATTTTATTTTGAAGAATTTCCATATTTGGGGGGAAATTTCGTTAGCAGGTGTCCTCGCCAAGTGCCGATCTGTCGCCAAATTTGAAGTTTGTTGGACAGTTTGTTTACGATAGCGCTGCTTTCAGATATCTGTTGCAACCTGTGTTTGGAGTTGAGTTGTTAACTGGTGCTGTAGTTTGATGAAAAAACGCTCGGTGGGTTCATTAAACGATACCAGGATGTTTGAAAAGGGAATTTTCTGATTGGTTTAGGCTATTTAACTGTATTCGGTAAACCGAAGTTTTATAATGAGCTGAATTTGAATTCGATGCGTGAGTTCTTTTTTTGGTGTTTGGTGAGTTATTTCGGAGAATATTAGGTGTATTTTTTTATTTGGAAATGTGTTGTGTTGCTTGAAGTGTAGTGAATATTATGTTGTTGTTTAAAAAGGAAGTGTGTGTTTATTTGAAGGAGGGTGTGAATATAAAGTTAAATTAAAGGAAGCTTTTTTGGTGTTATGCTATTAGCTCTTGTGTGTTTTGGATATTATTGAGGAGTTTCTTAAGATAAAGGTAAGTGTTCTTTTAAAAGAATTTTCGCAATTGCTTAAGGTTTTCAGTGTGAATTGTAAATGGATATTTGATGTAGTTATGTTTTAATAAGTGCTATAGTGACTTTATATGAGGTGTATAACTAGGTTGTTTAACCCACCGATGTTTTTTGAGTTGAAAACGGGCCAGTGCTTGCCCAGTTTACAATAGCTGTACAACTGGGTTGCTTAATCCACTGTTGTTTTTTTTAGTTAAAAACAGTTTACTGTTTGCCTTGTTTACATAGCTGTACAACTAGGTTGCTGAAACCACTGAGGTCTTTTTAGTTAAAAACGGTCCACTGGTTTCCTAGTTTACATAGCTGTACAACTAGGTTGCTGAATCCACTGAGGTTTTTTTAGTCAAAAACGGTCCACTGGTTGCCTAGTTTACATAACTGTACAACTAGGTTGCTGAATCCACTGAGGTTTTTTTAGTTAAAACGGTCCACTGGTTGCCTAGTTTACATAGCTGTAAAACTAGATTGCTTAATATACTGAAATTTTTTTAGTTAAAAGCGGTTTACTGTTTGCTTATTTTGAATTGCCTGTTACTGAAATTGCTGACGTTCTTTAGTGTTAAGTATGGACGGTGTATTCTGTTTTATTGTTTTTTTTGTGGAATATCTGTGCAATTTTAATGTGTTAAAATGCTTTGTCTTTGCTGACAATGCTCACCGTGTTGTATTATTTTATCGTATTCTAAAATGATGTTTCACGTGTGCAAAATTTGGCGACCAAAAAAAAGCGCCAAGTTGCGGGTGTTAGCGACAAAAGAAAGTCGCCAAAAATAGCTGACACCCGCTTACGAAATTACTCCCCATATTTGGAAATATAGAATCTTTTTTTTAATTCTATGGTCAAGTACATTTATGACTGATGATTAATTATTTTGTGGAGGCCGGATTACGCCTCATTCTACCACACATAAAGTGAAGTATATTAACTAGCTAAACTGTGTTAATTATATTAAAATTTATTTTTAGGGCTAATTAATTAGTTAATGGAATTACTAATGTTAATTAGATGTAAATAAAACTAAAACTCCCCTCGTGTTACACTTCAGAGAGGCTTTCCCAGGTAGCACACATACGTTGGTGCAACGTTGAAATGACACGTTGGCTTACGGTTATCCAACGGTTGGCAACTGGTTATTTCTTACGTTGGGCCAACGTATGCGCTAACGATTTGCCAACATATTTCCAACCGTTGGACTAACGTATGAATGCATACGTTGGGCTAACGTATAAATACATACGTTGGGCTAACGTATTAATGCATACGTTGGGCTAACGTATTAATGCATACATTATGTTAACCTATAAATGCATACGTTGGGTTAACGTGTAAATGTATACATTGGGACACCGTAAAATCTGTATGTTGTCACTCTATTATCCAACTGTTGGAAATTGGTTATTTTTAAGATTTAGCTATCATAATTGTTAACCGTTACATTTATAAGTTAGTTTCATATTTTAGGCCAATGCAGAAACCTAATGTTGGATAATTATATTTGATGAATATTTGACAAATTGATGTGCTATGTCATAACATTTCTATAGATATATGAAAAACTGTCAAATTTGAAATTAAAGTTTTTAATTATTTTATTAACAGCAAATGCAGTGACAGTTTCAGATAAGTTTTAAGGGACGGCAGATATGTAGAACGAAGCATATTATCAAATAGTCACATTTTTTCTTTCATCAAATATGGTTTCACCTCAACAGTGGGTTTCTGTGCGATTAGGAGGACGGCGAGCGGACACCTCACCACACCCCTAAAAAGTACTTTTGTCGACAAAATCATCAGTTGCCAAAGGACTGTCAACAAATTTCAGCTTTAATCACCAATCTGTAAAATGCTCAGTGTATAAATTACCAGTTCTGCCGACAGTTTATTATAAGTTATACTATATCATGAACATAGTCTTGTTACGATTTTCCTTTTAGTGATTTTTGTGCCAGTAAACAAGTCCCTTTTGTCAACTCAAGCCAACTTCATTCCAGATAATGTAATGTAGTGTGTATTTAAGGCAAACATGCACATTAAGTATCTGGGACGGGGGGGGGCCTCGGGTGAAGGACTTTTAGGGGGTTTAATGCGTATTCACGCTACATCTGGAGGAAACCGCCCAAGAGGCCAGATAATCGGTGTATATTTTTGAAAGCATATTGGTATATATCGTCAGAAAATTTTGTCTTTTCACCCCCCCCTCCCAACACTTTTGCTTAAAACCGGCTCTAGTCCCGTCACTAACAGAAATGTGCTATTTTCAAATAGTAGATGATCTGTCAAGTTACAAACATATGTTAATCTGTAGAAAACTAACCTATTTTGCCCTATGAGGAAAATTAACATTGCAGGTGCAACTTATGAACTGTTTAAAAAAAAGCAGGGGGGAGAGATCGGAAGCAGGAAAATATTTAGAAGGTCCTTTCAGAAGCTATCCTTTACAGTTTTAGAGAACCAGGGCGGCAGGCAAACCAAAATCATAAAAACTTTTCGAATTAATTAAAAGAAAAAACATATAATGTTAAAGGAAAGAATGCTTATTTTTTGAAATATGATTCACATCCCTCCTTCTCCTTTGACAGTTACTTTTGTAAACTGTCCCTCAAAACCTCTGAAAATTTACTCCATTGAAACTTTTGTAAGGAGGCTTAATCTCTTTTTTTTTAAATATTCATGTGGGGAAATCCAATAGGAGTATAAAGTCGCTGAAGAATGTCACAGAAATCATTCTTTACTAAAATATTTATTTATTATTTTTTATTTCAATTTACGTAATTTTTCGGATTCTTAATTTTTAGTTTGCCCGAATAAAATTGGTATGGAATACAATGACATTTCGTAGTTCTATTTTTATTTTCAGTTAATTGTAGACATTGACTGCAAAGTAAAAGAAAAAAAAAATATTGCATGCAAGTATCGCAAGAACGCATGCAAGTATCAACACACGGGTGCATCTATATTATCTGACTATAAGAAAGATATCAGTACAGCAGAATGTATTAGTGATGCTGCTTACACGCTATAGCACATAAAATGAAAAAAGTCGTTGATGGTACGCAAATAAAAGTTACGACGCGTCCCGCATAATTACCATTGCACAAAATTTTGAAAAAAAAAGAGAGAGAGAGAGAGAGAGAGAGAGAACTTTTTTTTCCATAGCGCATCCTTTCTCTAATGCAAAAAATAGAATGTCTGAAGAAAAGTTTTAAAAAATTAGTATTGATTTCAGTTCAGGGACCTGAACTCTCAGTCACAGCCTATTATTTAAAGAGCTACTGATATTTTTCATTCAACTAAAATACGCAGTAGAAGAGAGTTGTCAAAGCAATAAAAATGTTTTTTCTTCCAGTACTCTCAAAGAGTATTTCATTGCATATAGATTATGTATTTTTCTCCATAAAATTTGAGTCCTGTAGCATATAACAGGTATAGATACAAAAATCTCTTCTAAAATAATAAATAAATAACAAAATGAAGTTGGTAAATATAGATTTATATATGAACTGTAAAGTACTATAACACATTTGTGAAATATTAAAATAACTGAATTCTTAAAACTGTAAAATATTTTATACATACCTTTAACAACAAAACAATTTTGATGCACAAATTTAAATCCTTGTTGTTGATTAACCACAGTGAACCAACAAGATTTCAAAATTGAAGTAGTGTTAGTTTAATAACTACTTCTAAATCTGAAATCTCATTAGTCATTATAATCTTGCAAAATATAAGCACGGCTCAAGTTGATTTTTTTTCAGAATAAACTTATTAGCAGAAAACAATCGTGTCCAATTTTACCTTTTAGACTGTTGTACAACTATGAGCAAATAAAACTTTATTATTAAGCTGTCTAGCATTGTTTAGTAATCCAAAAACGCATCTTTTAATAAGCACTGTGCAATTATTATATATTTATTACCATAGCTGCATAGTAAGTTGTTTGTTTACGTACTTTGAAGATCGTTAGGCTTATGGACAATCGAACTATAATCAATGCATCAATAATAATAGTTATCGTGATTCAAATTACTACGAACCTATGTAACGAATAAAATTCACAGAAATATAGCTGAAAAGATAAATATTCGTTTCAGATTTCAACTATCAATCACTTTATAAAAGTGTATCAACACATCATAACAAGCAATGGCGGAAACGGAACGGCGAACGGACATGAATCTATCGCTTCCCGGTTTCCTGAATGTGTGTCTCTGCGCATGCGCAATGGTCGTTGTTAAGCTACGGTTATTCAGCCAACACAACATTCAGTCATCGGATGGTCAACGGTTGTTTTACCTACGGTTGCCCAACACAACATTCAGCCATCCGATGGCCAACGGTTGTTTTACCTACGGTTGCCCAACACAACATTCAGCCATCCGATGGCGAACGGTTGTTTACCAACGGTTTCCCAACACAACAATAAACCATCCTATGGCCAACGGTTGTTTGCCATCACAACCTTTAGCCAACAGAATACCGAGATTTCCATATGGACATCCAACGTTTGCCCAACGTTACAACCTTGTGCCAATCACGTGCCATCAATAACCCAACGTATGTGTGCTAGTTCGGTTATCCCATTCATTCCTTCCACTTAGACTTTTAAATGTCCATTCTCCTTCTCTCCTACAGGGACAGATGGCGTCATCAGCGCAATAATCAAGCATATGGATTGAAATGTCAAGCTTGTATTAATACGCCAAATTCAAGTCAAACTTGATTTAAGCTTATGTGCTGTCTGGGTACCGTCAACACCTCCTACATATAGGAAGCCTAACAACTGAAACTTTGACGTCATCATTAGGCCTTCAAGTAATGACGTCATCACAGTTTCACTTTCACAAAGTAAAACTATTTAAAATATCTTGTGGATGTTACAAATATTAGAAAATATCTTAAATAAAGAATTAAAATTAAAATACCTGTCTCATACAAAATTATTCATTTCGATCTATTTCCTTATCATATTATCTAATTCGTCACGGTTAAAAACTACCATTTTTCATAAAATTATACTTTTTATCTCAAATTATTAAAATATTGCTATTTGTGAGTAAATTTACCAGAAACTTTGTATTGTTTTATTTCGTGAAAATAAAACTTTTAAGTGTAGGCCAAACGATGACGTCAAAGCTTGGTGACATAGGAGTTGTTAGGATTTCTTTATCTAGGAGGTGTTAGTACCGTGCTCCCGGTATACGGCACTTTGCCTGCACGGCCGGTACCAACACCGCCTAGATGTAGAAGGCCTGAGAACAGGAGCTTTTACGTCCTCTTTAGGAAATCTAAGATGACATCATCACAGTTTTACGTTCACCACGTAAAACTATATAAAATTTCTGGTGAATGATACAAATTTTACAAAAGATCTCAAGTTGAAGATAAAAATTAAAATACCTTTCTGATAAAAAATAATTTATTATGATCTATTTCTATATCATATTATATAATTAGAAATAGTTAAATTTTCCAGTTTGTCATAAAATGAAATTTTCTATCTTAAATCATTAAAATGTTTTATGCTGGAGTAAATCCACCACAAACTTTGAATAGTTTTACTTTGCTAAATTAAATGTGTGATGACGTCAATTTAGTGGACCTAGGTATAACGTAAAAGTTTCTGTTCTCAGGCATTATATATGCAGGAGGAGTTGCCGGTACCCTGCCGTCCTTTTGCTGGAAGTATTGTGTTCGCTGGGGAATCATAGCTGCCAACATGCCCGGATTATAACTAACCACTTTTTGTAACGAGTAACTTTCTTGAAAATTTTCCGGAGCAGCATTTGGCTATTCGTATAACCTTCGCCAGCAGCGCATGCTGGTTTATGAAATCATAAATCCTTGCACTACTGTTTCAAAACATTGTAGAAGTAAAAGAACTAAATTACGTTTTAATCTGTTTATTAATTTTATGGCGAAAGTAGGAACAGTAAACTTAATGAAAGATAGCCTCAATATTATTAATTAAACAAAAAGCAATTTCGAGAAATGAATTCAACTAGTGGTATATCTAAATATATCGGAATCTAATCCAGTTGGATAATGAGATACTTTTCCCACTGGTGAAAATGTCATCGCGCACGGTGAAATAATCTGCTCCTAGATCCTTTGACAACATCGCATGGGTAGCCTTGGGATTTCATTAATCTAAATTGAAAGCGGACATACGTGTACTTTCAAAACTGAGTGGTTACTTAACTTTCCTTCGCTTTTGTAATATTGACAAAGGTTTAATAATTGGAAGGATTACAATAACAGTAATGGTTCTGAGAAACGTAGACGGATAGATTCTTGAGAATTAATTGAAAGAACCCATTATGATTAAATGCTTTTGTGAATATGTGTCACTTTCGTTTCTTTGTGCTTCTGAATGCCAAAATGTGTCTGTTAACAATAAAAAATTATTCTCAGAATTATGTTGAATATACTTATTCACTGTTGAATATGTCAATATAATTGAGCTAAGCGATAAAACGTATTACGTGCGTGTTTTGGATATAGAGAGTTTGAAAACGCATAAATGAAAACCTACCATATTGGTGGAACACTTAAACACATTTCTTATTATATATGCATTTACTAAAGTTATAAAGCGATTTACATTTGCCTAAATTAGACTACAATTTAGAAGTCTTTTAGTGAACTCAAGCACTTACAACAACTCCTACGGCACCAACCTTTGACGTCATTATTTGGCCTACATTTAAAAGTTTTATTTTCATAAAATAAAACTATTAAAAATTCAATACTACAAATTTTAAATACTGGAAATATTAAAAAATATCTTATATTAAACACTAAAATTAAAATATCTTTCTCATACAAAGTTATTCAGTATCATCTATTTCCTTATCACATTATCTAATTACTTATGGTTAAACAATGCCGTTTGTCGTAAAATTATATTTTTTATCTCAAATTATTAAAATATTGCCAAGCATGGGTAAATTAACCAGGAATTTTTAATAGCTTTATTTTGTCACAATCAAACTTTTAAATGCAAGCCTAACGATGACGTCAAAGCTTGGTGACGTAGCAGTCGTAAGGCTTTCTATATCTAGGAGGTGTTGGTCCAAGGGAGTGAGACCACCTTACCTCGAAAGAACAATATTAAAATTGTCACACCCCCTAGATCACACAACTCTTCTAATACAAAGAGATGTGACCAAAATGTCAGCGTCGTAGATTTTTAGATCTCGTCAGCCACATTACAGTAAGGTGACCATACATCCTCGAAATTCGAGGACAGTCCCCAAATATAGATCTTTCTTTTATTTTGTCCCCAAAAATACTTTCACTTCTTGGGGACGCGAAAAGTCCCCAAATTTAAATATTTGTACTGTTTTCCCTGAATGTTTCCCTTTAATTTATTTCTTTCAGAAAAACACTCAAGAAAGAAGAAAAATAATACAATTATGAGAGCCTGCTACTCAGAGAAACATTGAAATTCGATCTCTCAAAACGTTTATTGACATTGTGTGTATAGCGTGTACACAGACATTCAATAAAGAATTCGACTATGAGCCAAATTACTCACTTCAGTTTTGTTAATGATTAATTACTTTTCATGAAAAATCATGCATTAAATATGAAATTAACGTACGAAATTTTTCTTGCACACAATTTTTTTTTCTCTTTTGGAGGATGTACAAATTTTCATGAAAAATTATCACAATGAAACAATGTAAAAAGCACTGTCTTCTCAAAAATACAAATACTATGCCAAGAGATAAGTTTTCAATAAATTGCAATATTTAAAAAAATCTACTTTTCATATTTCTGGTTGAAATAAATATTTATAAATGAATAGGGATCGACCGATACCAGAATTCAACCGATACCCGATACTTTTTTACAAGGGACTGTATACACATGATAATACAAAATTTAACACATCAAAGCTACCAAAGATTTTCCGCCACTAATTTTTACATAGCAATTTATGCTTAAAATAACGCCAGATTTCTAGAGCAAGCTGTTTAAGATTGGTGTGGAAAACTCCCGAAATTTTCAAAAAATTTGCGGTTATGTTATATAGACCACGTTTCCCATCACTTGCATTTGGAGAAAATTTTCTCTTTGTCTACATTTTTCCGAATGTAACTGACAGGAAATTAGGTTCCATATAAAATTCAATTTTCTATGTTGATATGTGCACAGCCCTTTGTAAAAAAGTATCGGGTATGTGTTAAAAAATGTTATCGGTCGATCCCTAAACATTTTACCTCTACTAATACAGATGTAGATATCCAAAATACAATTAACCACTTTTTGCAAACAATAATTTTTTAAATACTTTAATAACTGATAAACAGCCCACACCTTCAGCTTCGACATTTCGACATAGCGTAAGCCAAAATTTACTGTTTAAAAAATGTGGTTAATTATATTCCGGAGCAGTTAGCAACTCTACTACTAGTCAAGAACGTTCACGATGGAATTCAGAGAGCAATATTTAAAAATCCCATATAAGCTTACGGAAAGTGTGTTAAAAAAAACATGACTGAGTATACTGGGAAAGGCTCTTATGCGAGGTACAGCTTTTCACATTTAAACCAAGTACATGCCCCGTTTTCTTTTCGAATTCCAAAAACAATTAATGCAATTAATAATGTATTATACTTTCACACAAGAATGTTATTAATATTTTGTGACCCCGCTTACACACACACACAAACAAAACGAACAGGCTTGCATAACTTACGATAATTAATTAACTTCTGTTTCTGCTTCACATGCATGAGAATGAAATCAACATGAAAGATAAGAGCAAACATAATGGCATTGTTGTAATTGTTGATTGACGAACAATTGAGATGCTATTCAACACCTCCTACATAGAGAAAGCCCAACAACTCCAGCTTTGACGATATCATTAGGCCTAAGAAAGTGCCGTTAACACAGTTTTCATTTCACAAAGTAAAACTGTCTAAAATAATTATTGAATGCTACAAATATTAGAAAATATCTTAAATTAAACATTAAAATAAAATACCTTTATCGTACGAAATTATTAGTTCTGATCTATTTCCTTGTCATATTATCTAATTTCTAATTAGTCACCGTTAAAAACTGCCATTTGCCTTAAAATTTTATTTTTTAATCCCAAGTTATTAAAATATTGGTATTCAAGAGTAAATTCTAAAGAAATTTTTAATAGTTTTATTTTGTGTGTGTTAAAAAAAAAACGTTTACTACTAGGCAGAATCTTGACGTCAAACTTTGATGACGTAGGAGTTGTGCGGCTTTCTATATCTAGGAAGTGTTATCAAAACCCGATGCGCTCACGGTAATCTCACAAGTACATGGAAATAGGTAACAGGATGAACTAGGTGCCCGTAGTAACATATAAATAAGTTGTGCCATACCGTTGCGATGATAGAGGCTTTCAATAAAGAAACCGTCCTTTCATGATCCTATGCTAGTTTCTTCACTGTGAACTCCGGAAGTCGAAAACTTATCCCTTAAACTTAAGACAACTGAACTATATTTGTGGTTGCTTAATTTTAAACAGTACATGATAATAATAGATTAAATGAATGACATGTTTTCAAAAAAAGTTTTAGCATCTGTGAATTATATATTATAGCGTTGATGAACATTGAAAAATAAGCCAATGAATGCCAAACACATAAAATAAAAGTTCTCGCAATCTGTACCCTAAAAGAATACAGCTGTAGATTTACAGACTCTGGCAACTCATTCCCAGATATATAAAATGAAAAAACATATTAATTATTCATTAAAACGTATATTGATTCTAAATGCTACAAAGAATGCGATTTAAGCTTACATCTACAGTTCCAAACATTTTTTTAATATTCTCGATAATACTTGTAATACCACTAAGACACTTTTATACCAGAGATGTAAGAGAAATGCAGGTTTAGCATTCACGGAAACTTTTATTACTTCTAAATGTTGAAAAAACTTTTTCTGCACACTCATTTCAAGCATAATCTGCAAAATGTGTTCTAATTTTCAAAACTATTTTGAACACGTATTATGGAAAAGCCTTCATTTTTGAAACACGAAGGTGCAATATTCCTGTATTTCCAGTTTTCTATACCTTAACATTAAAATCTCTATTAGACATGTTTGTAGCAAAAATAGTAATTTCTAGGGCTCGACCGATACCATATTTTAACCGATACCCGATACTTTTTTACAAAGGGCTGTATACATATAAACATAGAATATTGGATTTTACATGGAACCTAATTTTCTTTCACTTACTGTTGCTTGAACATAAGAAGACACGTCACAACTTTCTTGAACTTATTTATTGGACGACACAAAACATCACATCACATGCAGAACGACTGAACATTAAAATTACTATCGCCAACTCAGCGCGGACTAACTTCTTAAACTCAGCTTTAATTAAAATACATTTCATAAAAGCGATAAAAGTTCATTCATTTAAAAACATTTTCATAAAAGTAACAAATAATGATGCAAATTGCCGCCAACATCATCGGGCGAACTGAACACACGAACTCAAGTCGAAAAATCCACCTCCAATTTAAATCACTTTAGTCAGCAACAGCTGAATTCACTTCCTATCCAAAAATAGAAAATGCAGTGCTACCTAACCAGCCATTGCTTAGTGCTGACATCTGTACTCTAAGTACATAACAACCGAATGCAGTCCAACAGGATTGTGCAGGAACATACTCCCACCCATCAAGAAGTCATTCTTGATGAGAAGGTATTAAACAAAGTTTAACAATTGGCCTTTTAAATAAACCCTTAGCAGTTTTTATTGTTACCACCCGTACCATACCATCTTTACCAGGATGCGTAGCTACAACTCTACCCAGCGGCCAAACAGGAGGAGGTACATTTTCCTCCTTTAATATAACTAAATCATTTAACTTAATATTTTCCCCAGAAACCTTCCATTTTTTCCTATATGGAGTGAACTGAAATAGTCTATCCTCCATCTCTTCCAAAAATTTAATTTTAATTTTTGTATAATATCCCAACGCGATCTAACAGAAAGGTTATCTTCAATAGGTTCAGCTGGAGAAGTAATAACATCACCTATCAAAAAGTATAATGGAGTTAATACATTTAAATCACTGGGATCATTTTCACCACCCACATAGTAAATGGTCTCGAGTTCAATAAAGCCTCTATCTGAGTCAAAAGAGTACACAACTCCTCAAATGTTAAGTTGGTATTTCCAATTACGCGCTTAAGATGAAACTTTGCAGAGCGCACTGCTGCCTCCCACAACCCACCAAAGTGAGGACGCACTGGGGAAATGATGTGCCATTCAATATTTACTTGCGATAAATAATAACTAATTTTATCGTTTTCATTGATGGTGGAAACAAATTTAAATAGATCTGATAGTTTCCTTTTGGCACCTACAAATGCTGTCCCATTATCCGAATAAATTGAACTTGGAGCTCCTCTACGTGAGCAAAATCTCTTAAGTGCAACTATGAATGCCTCTGAGGAAAGGTCACTCACTAGCTCTTAATGAAGCGCTTTTGTCGCAAAGCAAACAAAAAAAACCATATAACCTTTAGTAGTTTTAGCTCCTCGGCCACGATGTCTTAAAATACCAACTGGCCCTGCATAATCAATGACACATTTAGAAAAAGGCCTATTAGGAGTAACTCTATCAACAGGAAGCTCTCCCATCAGCTGCTGCGCAGTGGTTGCTCTAAATCTACAACATTTTATACATTTATGTACACAACTCTTAATAAGTTTTTTAAGACCAATTATCCAATAACTCTGACGAATAATGCCTAACAATAAATTCAAACCAGCATGTAAATACACAACATGAAAATAATTTACAATTAAAACACTTATTTTATGCTGAGCTGGCAAAATCAATGGATGTTTAGCATTATATGAGAGAGGTGAGTTACACAGTCTACCTCCCACTCTCAGTAAGCCGTCCTTATCAATAAATGGACAAAGACCTAATAAAGGACTTTTCTTTGAAACTGCTTTACAAGATTTCACACAACTTATTTCATCTCAAAAATATAAATTCTGTACATAAGAAACCAAGAAATTACCTGCATTTTTTCTTTCCGTGGTACACAAAGAAGAAATCTTACCTTTAGAAACTTCGTTAACCTTGTTACATTTTTCTCTGCAATTCAATATAAACCTAATACAAAAAGCAAAAATATCTACAATTTTAGAAAAAGATGAATAATTTTCAAATAGTGAATCAATAATGCAGTTCTTTACAATTACCGAAAAACAAAATTTAGTATTTTTCTGTTCTTTCACTACAGCATCAACGTTAAGTTTAATTTCTGGTTGTTTAGGCCACTTCTCTGCACTTAAGGAAAGCCAGGGTGGTCCCTCCCACCATAAGGAACATTCGGGAAGTTGTCTAGGAGTCAAACCTCTTGAAGCAACGTCAGATGGATTTTCCCTTGTGGGCACATATCTCCAACAGTCAAATGGAACCAGGTCCAAAATTTCGGAAGTTCTGTTAGCAATATAAGGTTTATAGCACCAAGGATGAGATGACAACCACGCAAGCACCACTTGAGAATCTGTCCATGCGTGGAACTCGATGACATACTCATGAAATATATCTACCACACAGGAATACATTCTTGAGAGCAACAACGCAGCGTTGAGCTCCAATCTTGGAATGGACACTGGTTTCAAAGGGCACACTTTAGTTTTAGACATCAGGATATTCACTTGATTACCGTCTTGTTCCACATAAATAACTGCTGCACATGCTAATTCCGAAGTATCGCAAAAACCATGCAACACAAGTTGTTTGCCCATGTTCTGGATCCATCGAGGAATACGAATCAAACATATTTGTACAAAATCCTTCTGAAATGCACGCCATTTTACCTTTAAACTTTCAGGAAGAGGAGTATCCCAATCTAATTTCATTAACCACAATTGTTGGTAAAAAATCTTAATGCATATTGTACAAGGTGATAGGAAACCCAATGGATCAAACAATTTTGCTGATTGAGATAAAAATGTTCTTTTAGTGATCTCCTCGCTAAATTTCAAATTAACATTAAATATAAAACAGTCAGTTGTAGAATCCCAGTTCAATTCCAGAGCCTTAGAGCACTCGTCAGGATAAATTTCTAAAGCTGGTAAATCAAAAGGACCGAGAGACAAATGTTCCAGTACCTCAGAGGAATTGGATCGCCATTTCCTTAAATGAAAACCTCGGAATTCCAATCTATCAGAAAGCTTTCTTATTAATCCAATTGCCTCTTCACTAGAATCCGCTTCAGCCATCAAATCGTCAATATAAAAGCACTCTTTTATTATAGAAGAAACTGCAGGATCCCCTTCCTCCAAGTCCTTCCCAACCTGAAATAAACAACGTGTTGCTAAATATGGAGCAGCAGATATACCATATGTAACTGTTTTCAATTTATATTCTTTAATATCAGAGTCCCTTGACCTTCTCCAAACTATTCTTTGCAAATCCTGATCTTCTGAATCAATTAATATTTGCCTATACATCTGTTGGATATCCGCAGAAATAGCAATTCGATGTAGTCTAAATCGAGTAAGGATGTAAAACAAATATGGTTGCAAAATCTGACCTGCGACTAAAATAGAATTCAAGGAGTTCCCATCCGGAGGCTTGCAAGAACCATGAAATACAACTCTAAATTTCGTAGAAATAGAATCGCTCTTGATAACTGAATGATGAGGCAGATAGTAAATTTCATTCCCGGTAGATTCTAAATTTTCGCCAAGAGGTGTCATATGTCCAAGTTCCTCATATTGATTCATGAATTGTTTATAATCCCTCTCAAATTCCTTGTTATACAGAAATTTTCCTTCCATTGCATATAATCTCGCAATTGCCATTCCTTTAGTATTCCCCAACGGATTCACATCCCTATAAATTGGTAACTTCACTACAAATCTACCGTCTTCATTTACTTTATATGTTGACTGGAAATGTTGTTCACAAAATTCTTCCTCTTCAGATAAATGCTGTTTTTTAACATTTATTTCCTCTGTCAGCCAAAATTTTTTAAGAATTACATCAATGTTACGTTCATTTTCATAATTACTTATAAAATGAGAATGTGCAAAACGCGATGAATTGAAATCAGTCTGAAATCTTCCAGCTACCACCCAACCAAACATTGTATTCTGAGCAATGGGCTGATTTTCCTCTCGCACAATTTTTCCATGTCGTATAATATGAAAGAAAGTGTCGGAACACAAAATGATATCACATTCCCCCGACTGCATAAAGTTTTTATCGGCTAAATTGATACCTTTAAGATGATCAATATTCGTTACATCCAATGACTCAGTAGGGAGATAAGATGCAACTTTGTTTAGTATATAGGCATGAAGACTTAAAAAGTCATCCGAAAACCTTGAACCAACTTTCAAAGTCGCTGAACCTCGTGTCTGCCCAGCTTCCACTCCTCCAATACCTTTGAGAACAATGCGATCGTTTTTTTCTTTTTCAATTCAAAATAGTCATAGCATTTTCACTTATGAAGGAACATTCTGATCCCGAATCCAGGAGTGCTCTAAAAGAAAATGCGTCACCCACAGAATTATAAATTTAAATTTCAGCTGTAGGTAAAAAAGAAATATACTTAGAATTGTTACAAGATGCACTCGCAATACACTTTTGTTTCATTAGATGTGGATCCAGGGCCACTATCCCAGTCGTAGCTACTCCTTTCGTTCAAAACTGGGGTCACCCTCCCCAGAATTTTCGCAGTACACGAAGTGCTTTTATTTCCTTCATGTATAAGTGTATTATGATTCCCTTGACATTGTAAACACTTCAAATGGGTATATGGACATTCCTTCAACTTGTGAGAATTTAAACACAAGAAACATAAGTTATTCTGTTTAACAAAATACTTTCGGGCATAGGCATCCATACCCTTAAATTTTCCACATTTATATAATGGATGCGTTCCCTGGCATTTCATACACCTTCGAGTGGATTTTTCAGTATTGCTTCCTGATTCAATATAATTGACATTTTTAGGCCTGACATCGTCATTATTAGCAAATAATTCCAAGGAAGAGCATCTCACATTTAAAAATTCAAAAAATTGCTTTAAAGTAGGGAAATCAATCTCTGCATTTTTTATAGACCATTGTTTTCTTGTCTCGACATCAAGCTTTTGCAACAATAAATAAATTAACCATGGATCTCTACCAGTAGCTTCCTCACAAGTAGCTTTCAATCCTCTAATGACTTCATCACTTGTATTCAACAAATTTCTTAAGTTTACACTACTCGGGTGATTAATTGACGGTAAAATCATACAAGCCGGTGCGCACCCCATGCAAACATGGCGACAGTCGCTGGAGCTTGGCGGCCGCCAAGCTCCAGCGACTGTTGCCAACCATTTTCCACAATCAGCACATTAAAATTGCACATATATTCCACTAAAAATGAGCAACCAGTGGACCGTTTTTAACTAAAAAAACCTCAGTGGATTCAGCAACCTAGCTGTACAGCTATCTAAACTAGGCAACCAGTGGCCCGTTTTTAACTAAAAAAACCTCAGTGGATTCAGCAACCTAGTTGTACAGCTATCTAAACTAGGCAACCAGTGGACCGTTTTTTACTAAAAAAACCTCAGTGGATTCAGCAACCTAGTTGTACAGCTATGTAAACTATGCAACCAGTGGACCGTTTTAACTAAAAAAACCTCAGTGGATTCAGCAACCTAGTTGTACAGCTATGTAAACTACGCAACCCGTGGACCGTTTTTAACTTTAAAAAAAAACAACTGTGAACTTAGCAACCTAGTTGTACAGCTAATGTAAACTGGGCAAATACTGGCCCGTTTTCAACTCAAAAAAACATCGGTGGATTAAACAACCTAGTTTTACACCTCTTATAAAGTCAGTATGAAATTGAATAGCACGTAAATAGCACTTACGAAAACATAAACACTTCAAATATCAATTTAAAATTCACATTAAAAACCATAAACATTGCAAAGATTCGTTAAAAAAGAGCACTTACCTCTATTTTTTTTTAAATAACCGCTCAGAAATGTCCCCAACACCCACCGGCTTATAACGTACTATATTTCAAACAAACACACACAAATTCTTTTAATATATTAACATAACACATTTCATTCCCTTCCATCAATAACGGAAACAATTTCAAATTCCCAAACCTGACGAAACACGTATTTTTTATGGTTGCCAGTCACAACTACCACCGGCAGTTGGCGGTGCATCGCTCACTCTCGCGTCAGATAGTTCGCCAATGATTTGTAAACAAAACATCGATATGTAAACAAAGCACCATATATGGAATATAGTCCTAATTGACTTGTGATCTATAAATACTTTAATTAACGACTGTACAATTTGCTTCTTCTTATCATACCGATCCAATAATTTCCCCCATGCTTCTTCATATGAATCGTTAGACAGTGGAATATGCTTAATTAATAAGGCAGGTTCATCCGACAATAACCCTTTAAGATACTGAAATTTTTTAATCTTGGATAACGATGTTTGAGCATGAACAGTTGCTATAAACATATCTTTAAAGTTATTCCAGTCCATAAATTTACCGGAAAAAACTGGTATGTTCAATTTTGGAAGCCTAACATTTTGGTTCTAACTTTCAGTATGAACAGATTGAACAACACTCTGCGTTTCATTCGTCACTAATTGCTCTGTAGTAATCAACGCATCTAACTTATTTTGAAATTCAGATTTCAAGAAAAAATATGTTTCTTCAACTTCCGCAATTTCAGAATCCTTTTCCCTAACTAAATTATCCAGCCGTTCAAATTCTTTAAACACTTCATCTAATCTATGCAACCGAGTATAAATTTCATTTTTACCATTTATCCTATCGAAATTATTTTCCAATCTTGTAAGAGAGGCTTTAAGACGACCCCTTTCCGTTTTTATTTTTGCAAGTTCTTCTTCTGCCATTGCAGAACAAATAAAATAAAATAACTTTTAAAAATGCAATCCCAATAAAAAAATCGTAAGCACTTATCTTCCACGAATCCAAATCTCGCCGGTGCCTCCACTTTCTTATGTTGCTTGAACATAAGAAGACACGTCACAACTTTCTTGAACTTATTTATTGGACGACACAAAACATCACATCACATGCAGAACGATTGAACATTAAAATTACTATCGCCAACTCAGGGCGAACTAACTTCTAAAACTCAGCTTTAATTAAAATACATTTCATAAAAGCGATAAAAGTTCATTCATTTAAAAACATTTTCATAAAAGTAACAAATAATCATGCAAATTGCCGCCAACATCATCGGGCGAACTGAACACACGAACTCAAGTCGAAAACTCCACCTCCAATTTAAATCACTTTAGTCAGCAACACCTGAATTCACTTCCTATCCAAAAATAGAAAATGCTGTGCTACCTAACCAGCCATTGCTTAGTGCTGACGTCCGTACTCTAAGTACATAACAACCGAATGCAGTCCAACAGGATTGTGCAGGAACACTTACATTCCAAAAAATTTTGACACACAGAAAAATTTCTCCAAATGCAAGAGATGGGACAGCGTGGTCTATATAACATAACTGCCAACTTTCCCGAAACTTTCGGGAGTTTTCCATCTCAATTTTAAACAACTTGCACTATTTACTGAAACTAAATTTGGCCTTATTTTAAGCATAAATTGCTATGTAAGAATTAGTGGTGGAAAATCTTTGGTAGCTGTGATATGTTAAATTTTGTATTATAATATGTGTACAGTACCTTGTAAAAAAGTATCGGGTATCAGTTGAAATCTGGTAGCGTCCGATCCCTAATAATTATCATCGTCAGAGCAACATTCTCTAGATATAGAAAGCCTTACAACTGAGGCTTTGACGTCACCACCAGATCTTTTTACATTACGTCATCACAGTTTTACTTTCACAAAGTATATCTATTTTAAATTTCTGGTGAATTTTCTTACTCATAAAACTTTTTAAGGATTTAAGATAAAAAAATCAATTTTAAGACAAATGACAATTTTTTACCGTCACTAATTGCATACTATGATACAGAAGTAGATCAAATGAATTATTTGTATCAGAAAGGTATTTTAATTTTTATCTTTAATTTAAGATATTTGCTAATATTTGTAGCATCCACCAGAAATTTTAAATATTTTTTACTTTTTGAATATACAACTGTGATGACGTCAAAGCTTCCGTTGTTAGGCAATCTACATCTAGAAGGTGTTGGTCAGAGTCACCAACCGCTCTGAAATACAATTAATTACTTTTTGCAAGCATGAAGTTTAAAAAAAATATATCATCGAAGTAGTAAGGTAGCATAATTTTTTATAATTCAAGTGAAAATTTACTGTTTAAAAAAAGTGGTTTGTTATATTCCGGAGCAGTTGGCAAGTCTGCATTTTAATAAATTTATTAAGCAATTTATTACAAAGTGAAAACACTTTGCTTTTATTTTTCAGAATTTTACATTGAACGATATCTATACTACTCTAAATCTATCTACAAGCAATGTATATGTATTTAATATACTTGGCAATACTATTATAAGCTGATTAAACGAAAGATTCTAATGTATCGATATAGAAACTATTCACACCAGAATTTGATTAGCAAACAAGACCTTCATTTCAGCAAGTAATGTTAAAGAAGAATATTAGACAACAATTCTAAAATTTCAAAATTTGTTTAATGCGATATGTATGTAATTAAATGAACTTTTCATTAGGAATCTGTAATTTTAATCATATTTTAAATAATCATATTAAATTATGCGAATAGCAGTTGGAAAATCGAATGAATATTTAAAGCAGCTATGAATGCAGGTAATACATTTATTTTACGTATCAAATATATAAAGCAGATGGACAGTGAAATGCTTTTCCCTATATCAGTGAAAATGTCATTCAGCATGGCTAAACATCCACCTGCGATATCTTTTGACAACACAGCCTGTGTAACGAGAGAATTTCATTAATCTTAATTAAAATCGAACATCGTACATAGCTGTGAAACTTCTTTAATTTTCTTTTGAGCGTACAATATTATTAACTTACAATTAGCTAAAACTATATGCTTAGAATATATATTATTATTATTGGCAGCAGAAAGCAAAGTTAATGAATTTTTAAAAAGATTTCATAAGAAGAAACTTTTATAAGTTCAAATATTGTAAGATTGTTTAAGCCAAGAATATATGAAATTAGTAATTTTTAAAGAAGTACATGCTAATCAAGTGGTTCTGCTGTCAAATATATGTACAATAAGAAGATGCGGGCGAAGCTCGGAATTTTGATCCTTTTTTCCCCTTTTTTTTAAACTACTGACAATTAGATAAATTAACATTCTAACCGAATAGAAAATAAGCCTTTCAGAAACTCTCTTAGGTTCCCAACTGTTTGTTTTTGTTTTAAGTTTAAGTGAAATCTACATGAGGGCTGCCTGTCTAAGGGAGGGATGCCTCAGATGACGGACTTTTTAAGGTTTCCTAATGCTTATTCACTTTACACCTAGAAAATCCGCCCTAAACACCAGACTCTTTCATCGACAGCCTCTCGAGGAATCAGAACCATAAACCAGTACACTTTAGCCATCTCCCATTCACCAATGTCTTAATCCACAATAAGTCCTCACATATACTGTATTCGGGAATCATGAAGTAATGTAAAATATTTAAGCAACCAGATGTTTAACCCCTTCGCGACGGGGAAGCGCAAACGCCCACTTATCTTTGAGACCGGCAGTCTCTTTCACTTCTGTCCAAGGCTGGAGAATTTTTTGCTATTAACCCTAAATCCATGAAATTACAGAAATATCAACGTGTTGTTTAATAATGTTCCGTAGAGTGAGTATTTAAACGGTTCTGTAATTATATTTAAACGTTTATTGCGTTTATTATTATATTATAATACATATTATATTATATTATATTATATTATATTATAATTATAATTATTATATTATATTATATTATATTATATTATATTATATTATATTATATTATAATTATATTATAATATATATATATTATATTGTAAACGTTTATTATTATATTATAATACAAAATTTAACATATCACAGCTACCAAAGATTTTCCACCACTAATGCTTACATAGCAAATTATGCTTAAAATAAGGCCAAATTTCTGGAGCAAGTTGTTTAAAATTGTGTGGAAAGCAGTTATGTTATATAGACCACGTTTCCCATCACTTGAATTTGGAGAACTGTTTCTCTGTGTCTACATTTTTCCGAATGTAAGAGACTGGGAATTAGGTTCCATGTAAATTTCAATTTTCGATGTTGATGTGTATACAGCCCTTTGTAAAAAAGTATCGGGTATCGGTCGATCCCTAAACATTTTACCTCTACTAATAGAGATGTCGATACCCGGAATACAATTAACCATATTTTACAAGCAGTAAGTTTTTAAATACTTTATTGGGTGATAAACAGCCTTCAGCTTCGAAATTGCGACATAAAGTAAGCCAAAATTTACTGTTTAAAAACAGTGGTTAATTATTTTCCGGAGCAATTGGCAATTCTACTACTTGTCAGTACCATTCAAGATGGAATTAAGCAAACAATATTTAAAAAATCCATTAAGCTTACGGAAAGTGTGTTAAAAAAAACACGACTGAGAACGTTGGGAAAGGCTCTTATGCGAGGTTCTGCTTTCCACATTTAAAGAAAATACATGCCCCGTTTACTTATCGAATTCCAAAAACAATTAAAGCAATTAATAATGTACTACATTCTCTCAAGAATATTATTAATATTGTGTAGGGATCGGCCGATACCATTTTTTAACCGATACCCGATACTTTTTTACTAAGGGCTGTATCAACACCTCCTAGATAAAAAAGCCTAAACACTCCTACGTCACCAGGTTTTGACGTCGTCAGTTGACCTACAGTTAAATGTTTTATTTTCACAAAATAAAAGTATAAAAAGTTTCTGGTGAATTTACTCATGAGTAACAATATTTTAATAATTTGAGATAAAAAATATAATTTTCTATGAAATGACAGTTTTTACCCATGACTAATTAGATAACATGGTAAGAAAATAGATCGGAATGAACAATTTTGTATGATAAAGGTATTTTAATTTTAATTTTTAATATAAGATATTTTCTAATATTTCTAGCATTCACGAGAAATTTTAAATAGTTTTACTTTGTGAAAATAAAACTCTGATGATGTCATTACTTGAAGGCCTACTGATGACGTCAAAGTTTCAGTTGTTAGGCTTTCTATATGTAGAAGGTTTTGGCTGTACACCATACGTGCGAAGTATTACGGAATATTATAAACCACTTTTTATAAACATTAATTCTTTGAATATTTTTCCAAAACAGTAATCAGGTCACGCTTTTAAATCAGAAATTTTGCGATATTTTAAACAGAAAATTACCGTTCAGAAAAAGTGGTTAATTATATTCCGTAATACTTGGCATCTATGATACACATCAACATAGTAAATTGAGTTTTACATGGAACCTATTTCCCAGTCTCTTCCATTCGGAAAAATGTAGACACAGAGAAAAATTCCTCCAAATGCAAGTGATAGGAAACGTGGTCTATATAACATAACTGCCAAATTTCCGGAAACTTTCGAGAATTTTCCATCACAATTTTAGACAACTTTCTCAAGTTTTCCCTTATTTTAAGCATAAATTGCTATGTAAGCATTACTGGTGGAAAATCTTTGGTAGCTGTGATATGTTAAATTTTGTATTATAATATGTATACAATCCTTTGTAAAAAAGTATCGGGTATCGGTTGAAATCTGGTATCGGACGATCCCTAATATTGTGTGAAACACCGCTTACACACAGAAAAAAAACGAACAAGCTTGCATGACTTACGACAATTTACTTCTTTTTGAGTAAACATAATGGCATTGTTGATTAACGAACGACTGCGATGCGATTTAACACCTTCTACATATAGAAAGCCTAACAAGTCCAGCTTTGATGACATGATTAGGCCTACGAAAGTGCCGTTAACACATTTTTCATTTCAAAAAGTAAAACTGTCTAAAATAATTGTTGAATAATACAAATATTAGAAAATATCTTAAAGTTTCGACATTAGAAACTATTAACATTAGAATTAAAATACCTTTCTCATACGAAATTATTCGTTCTGATATATTTCCTTATCATATTATCTAATTAGTCACAGTTAAAAACTGTCATTTGCCTTAAAATTCTATTTTTTAATCCCAAGTTATTAAAATATTGCTTTTTATGCGTAAATTCAAAAGAAATTTTTAATAGATTTATTTTGTGGGGAAAAAAAAAAAAAAAAAAAAAAAACTTTTACAAGTAGGCCGAATGATGACGTCAAACCTTGATGACGTAGGAGTTGTAAGGATTTCTATATCCAGGAAGTGTTGTCAAAACCCAATGCGTTCACGGTAATCTCACAAGAACATGGAAATAGTTAACAGTATGAACTAGGTGCCCGTAGTACCGTACACTAAGTTTTGTCATTCCGTTGCGATGATAGAGGCTCCAATCACGAAGCCGTCCTTTCATGACCCACTACGATCTCGCCTGTGATGAACTCCGTCAATCGAAAACTTATCGCTTAAAATTAAGACAAATGATTTATATTTGTTTTTGCTTAATTTTAAAAAATACATGATAATAACAGATTAAATGAATCACAGGTTTTTAAAAAAATTTTAGCATCTGTAAATTATCATATATTATAGTGTCGATGAACATTGAAAAATAAACCTATGAATGCCAAACACATAAAATATAAGTTCTCGCAATCTATACCCTCAAAGAATACAACTGTAAATTTACAGACTCTGGCAACTCATTCCCAGTTATATAAAATGAAAAACATATTAATTATTCATTAAAACTCTTATTGATTCTAAATGCTACAAAGAATGCAATTTAAGTTTACATCTACAGTTCCAAACATTTTTTAATATTCTTTATAATACTTTTAATACCACTAAGACACTTTTATACCAGAGATATAAGAGAAATGCGCGTTGAGCATTCACTGAAACATTTATTAATTCTAAATACTGCAGACTTTTTCTGCACACTCATTTCAAGCATAATCTGGGAAATATGTTGCAATTTTCAAAACTATTTGGAACACGTATTATGGAAAAGCTTTCATTTTTGAAACACGAAGGTGCAATATTGCTGTATTTCCAGTTTTCTATACCTTAACATTAAAATCGCTATTAGATATATTTGCAACAAAAATAATAATTTCTAGGGATCGACCGATACCATATTTTAAACGATACCCGATACTTTTTTACAAAGGGCTGTACACATGTCAACATAGAAAATTGAATTTTACATGGAACCTAATTTCCTGTCACTTACATTCGGAAAAAATGTAGACCCAGAGAAAAATTTTTCATAATGCAAGTGATGGGAAACGTACTCTGTATAACTTAACTGCCAACTTTCCCAAAACTTTCGTGAGTTTTCCACCACAATTTTAAACAACTTACACTATAAATTTAGCCTTATTTTAAGCATAAATTGCTATGTGAAAATTAGTCGTGAAAAATCTTCGGTAGATGTGAAATGTTAAAATTTGTGTTATAATAAGTATACAGTCCCTTGTACAAGAGTATCGGGTATCGGTTGAAATTTGGTATCGATCGATCCCTACTGGGAAGTGTTGTCACAGGAGGACAACTGGTCAAGCTCCCACTCCTACGGATGGGTAGCGTCAGCACGTAACACGCGCAGAATAATTGATTTAGCGCGAGGTGGTGGCACGTCAACCATATTCCATGTTTAAAAGCGTATGGGAACGCATAACTGCCAACTCTCCCGATTTTTTTCGGGTTATTACCCAACACAATTTCAGACAGTTTTATTTTGCATTAAAAATTAGGACTTATTTTAAGCACAAATTGCTAAATGAAAATTAGTAGTAGGAAATCTTCCGAAAAAATCGGGAGAGTTAGCAGCTGTGGCGAATGCCTTTCACTACAGTTTGCGTATAGTAAGGTACAGAGAGCCCAATAATTAACAAAAATTTGGAATTGTTTAGTGAAAGAGTGTGAGAAGAGATAAAAGAAAAACATTTACATCACGGATAAGTACACACTTATACCAAATGAATGCACAACGGTTCCGAATTGCTTCCCATTACTTGCAACAATATAGCGAAGCTTTAGATCAAAGTGTTCAAAACTGAACGAATAGTTCGCAGTGTGATAGCCAAAATTTCACCAGAAATGGCTAAAATTTCAGCAGAAAATAAAAATCTTCTGTTCGATTGTCAAATTCGGCATTTTACTACTGCAAACTGCTTACAGAGACGCGAACTTTTACTAAAAACTGCTTGAAATTTGGTGTATGTCTAGGGCTGCGTTGCAGCAAAAAATGTAAACTCGTATTAATTCAAACTCGTTCAAACTCGTTTCGTAAATTGTAAAGCAAATAGCGTTGCGTCATGAAGTGTTATGTCAGTATGTCGTCCCAATAAACGGTTATTGTAGCTTCAAATTTCTGTTAAGTACTGGCAATAATGTAAATGCTTCAGTAGTACACCACCTGACGTCATTCCCTCAATTATCAGCTGTTGTTGTTGTTACTAATGGCCTCTGGCAACCGTGGAGCGGTGCCATATCCCCCATATAGGAAGGGGATGGGCGGAAGGGGCGGTTTTCATTTTAATGAGCCCCAGTGGTAAAAAGTTCGTCTTAGATCGGGGTCCCCGAATTCCACATGAGTGATCAACCATCTGAAATCGGCTACCCCGGAGTGCCGATAAAAATAGCGTTAAACATGGGAGACATTGGCCACGACGGATTTTACGCGCACCAGCTCCCATTAGCGTACACGAACCCACTACAACCCAGGCGCGAGAAGATTTCACCCTTCCGAGCACTGGCCGTACTAGGGTGCTGCTTTACTTTCCATGTTCATACTGGAACAGAGTTATTTGAACTAAAATGTATCTATATTTTTTATGGTTTTTAAAACTCATATCTAAATAATCATCTGAAAAAAAAAATCGTGCTACAATAAAAACACACAAACTTAGGTCAATTCTATGCACCAGAATGGAGTATAACAAAATTTTGATGTACCAGTAGTGGACGTACCAAAATTGGGCCACCTAGATTTGTTAATAAATGTCTAAAGAAAACAGAGTAATTAACATCTTATGGATTGAAATATTTCTTAAAACTATTTTAGTCTAAACGTTTTGCGTAATAAAGTGAAAACTTACATCTTTTTATTGATTATTGACGTCTTGCTTACTCATTTAGGTATTAATAACTCAAATTCGAAGAAATATAGATCCATATCGAATCTTTTTAAGACAAAATGTATAAACAGAACTCAAATGTGAAACTAACTATTTTCATAAAAATGCTGTCGTTTCTTTGCGATTTTCTTTTCAGAAAAATACAAGAATGTAACATTCGTTCGTCAGTGTGTAAAAATAAGAATTATGTAAATATTTTTTAAAAGGTATACTGCGTCGATGCACAGTAAGTAATGTACACCTTAACTTAAATTAATGCCTTATTTAAAATGAAACCAACTACATATTTCCAATTTCAAGAAACGTGAACGAGAAAATATGTTGTTTGTGTAAGTTCCAAAGATTCAAAGTTCTCAGTTTTGAGATGATTTCGCATGGTCTAAATATAAAACGGAATATAAATTACAGCGCATTACTAGTTTCTTCAATGCATCCTGCGGTCAATTGAAATCTGAATTAATAAGGCACATTCATCCCATTAATGTCGTAAACTCCACACACATTACAAAATACGAGTTTACCTGCGGACATGTTGCGCTCATTAGCGGAGAATGAATGCATCGGAAGCATCTTTTGATCATAATATATAGGAGCTTGTTTGAGCCTGCACATTCATGAATCCGGCTGTAACGTTTGTTACCAGAGTAATTTTTAGTTTATGTTGCATTATGTATGGTCGCTTTCTTTTTCGCTACTTGCTTTTGAACCCATACTGGCAGTTTGAGTCAAAAACTGGAATAAAATTTTTGATAGATTCCTAATCTCCATTTGAGTTTAAATTTTGATTACTAATGCATCTTAGGCAGTGGTGTAGCCAGAAATTTTTCATGGGGGGGGTTACGACTTCTGCAAATCACATATATGTATACGGGTGTGTGATAAGGGAGTGAAGAATATACATTTTGTATGGCAAAAAATTCCTCATGGGGCGTTATGATCCCCCTACCCCCCCCCCTTGGCTACGCCACTGACCTTAGGTAATAATACATGAATCAGTCATAAAATGTTGGAACCTTTATTTTTGTAATTGACGATTGTACTTATCCTACATTGTACGTCTGGCTCAAATTTTATAATCAACTAATTGAGTACCCATTCTACCAGCACCTCCTAAATATAAAAGGCCTGAAAACAGAAACTTTTGCGTCATCAGTAGGTCCACTAAAATGACGTCATCACACATTTATTTTCACAAAGTAAAAATATTCAAAGTTTGTGGTGAATTTACTACCGCATAAAGCTTTTTAATGATTTAAAATAGAAAATTTAACTTTACGACAAACAGGAAATTTTAACTATCGCAAATTATATAATATGATATAGAAATAGATCATAATAAATAATTTTTTATCAGAAAGGTATTTTAATTTTTATCTTCAACTTAAAATATTTTCTAAAATTTGTATCAACCACCAGAAATTCTAAATAGTTTTACTTTATGAACGAAAAACTGTGATGACGTCATCTTAAAAGACCTAGTGATGACGTAAAAGCTTCTGTTCTCAGGCCTTCTATATCTAGGAGGTGGTGATTCTACGCGCGGAATAAATCAACACCTACTAGATATAAAAGGCCCGAGAATAGAAGCTTTTACATCATCAATAGGTCGTCTAAAATGACGTCATCGCAGTTTTACTTTCAGAAAACCAAACTATTTAAAATTTCTGGAACAAATTTTGAAAAATATCTTAAGTTAAAGATAAAAATTAAAATACCTTTCTAATAAAAAATAATTTATTATGATCTATTTCTATATCATATTATATAATTAGTGATAGTTAAAATTTACTATTTTTCGAAAAATTAAACTTTCTATCGTAAGACATTAAAATGTTTAGTGCGGAAGTAAATTCACCACAAACTTTGAATAGTTTACTTTGTAAAGGTAAAGGTGTCATGCCGTCAGCATAGTGATCTAGTGATGATGTAAAACATTCTGTTCTTAGGCGTTGTATATATAAGAGGTGTTAAATGAATACTGTTAAACCAACAAATGGAAAATAAATAAATAAATGTTAAATATATTTTCGTTTCAGATTTATCTGCTTGTCTCAGCAAACCTTAAGTCGCTTAAAAGCATTATATATTCCTATGTGGATCCATGCTTCATGATTGAATACCCTTGATTACCTTGCAATTTTTTTCTTATTGTCAAATCTTGTTGAAATTTAACTTACTAATGTAATTTTAAACGCGCAGTGTAAAAATGGCCTCAAAAGTAATGAATTTCATTTTAACATGAACGTTTAGTTACCATACTAACAGCGCCCATTTCATTTCCTTCGCATATTTGTCAACTAATCTTCCGAATTACCCAGAGCTGCACGTACGCACTGTATCTTTTCCTCTTATCGGATGCTGCTATGTCTAGTAATGTCGGCAGAATCTGTGACGTTAAGAAACTTTTAAACTCAACAAGTGATTTGTATCGTCTTACTTTAATCCATTGAATAACATATTTTTTTATTTTTTTTATTTTTACCACTTAATAAGATGTTTGTTTCTACACAATGCTAAACTCAAGAAATAAAGAATAACAAAGGTAAATATGCAATGTTCTTGGACAGAATAATTTATTTTAAACAGAAACTTACCGGTTGGAAAATAAAAATGCATTAATGTCAAACAAACGGAACATCCACAACCTGGAACTTTTAAACAATCGCTTTTTAAGGTTATCGTTTCTGTTATACATTTCCTTCGCATAAGCGGCAGTAGATCTTTTAAAGAACAAGGTGTGAAAATATTCATGAATCCTCCAATCTCAGTCCGCGTTTCCAAAATAACTTACCCGTTATAATATTTTATCCTCAAAGCTTTTAGCACTCAACTTTGAATTGAAATACATGACGTAAAAATGATGTGAAGCGCACCGCAAATCGAAAAAAATAAATATCGCGTTGAAATCCTTAATATATTAATCCTGGCGGGCTGCCCACAGGATATGCATATAATTTCTTGGGATTTTACCACCACGATCTTGGTCATACTGCCAACACCTCCGAGATATAGAATGCCTGACAACTGCTGCGTCACTAAGATTTAACGTCCTCAGTAGGCCTTGTAAAATGACGTTATCACAATTTTAAATTCATAGAGTAAAACTATTTAAAATTAATGGTGAATTTACTCACGCATGCTAGCATTTTATTGATTTGAGATAGAAAATTTAATTTCACGACAAAGAGCAAGTTTTTAGCTGTAACTAATTACGTAATATATTCAGAAAATAGATCATGATGAATTGTTTTCTATCACAAAGGTATTTTAATTTTTATCGTTGACTTTAGATATTTACTAATATTTGTAGCATTCACCTGAAAATTTAAATAGTTTTACTTTATAATAATAAACCTGTGATGAAGTCTTTACTTGTAGGCATAGTGATGACGTCAAAGCTTTAGTTGTTAGGCTTTCCAATGTAGGAGGTGTTGGTAGTACTCGCTTCCTTGGCGATTGAATTTCTGCAGTCACTGTCACACACAAATACCACGGTTCATGTAACGGGTTTTAGCATAGGTGCCAAGTATTACGGTATATTAATAACCACTTTTCGTTAACAGTAAATTCTTTGAATATTTTTCCAAAACAGTAATCAAGTCAGGCTTTTAATTCAGAAATTTTGCGATATTTTAAACAGAAAATTACCGTTCACAAAAAGTGGTTAATTACATTCCGTAATACTTGGCACCTATGGTTTTAGTATTCAAACTTCGCTAAAGTCCTCTGTAGGTTCTGGTAGCTTCCTCCAAAATTCGTCAGCAGTGCTCTTTTCCTGTCTCGGATCCAAAGAAAAATTCTGGAGGACGCACAAAATAATTTTGTCTGATTTTTCTTGTAAATTCATTTGAATTTACAAAAGAAGTCAATCTTCTATGTAATAGTTTGTTATTGAGGTGGGGAGGTACGCTTGTTTTGCCAGGAGATGACAGCTGAATATATCATAACTGAATATACCGCTTAGAGCTCCATAAGTCTTTCCTGGACTTTCCCGCCACAATTTGGATCCTCATCAGAAGTAGGTTGGCCCTGAGCCCATTTTCTAGATTTGATAATGTCTGAATCGTTTTAGCTTAAAAGAATCACGGGTTGTCAGATATGGTGCATATTGTCTCCAGAGCCCGACTAAGCCAACATGGGGCCCTGGGCAGACATTTCTGATGCCCCCCCCCCTTTCATACATAATCATAGGCGTAGCCAGGACGGGGGGGGGTGCCCAGGTGTCAAAATACTCTACGAATCGTATAATACAAATTATTACTAAAATTGTGTAATATCAAAAGTGTGTCATTTGATCTATGCAGGGGGGTGCCTGGGCACCTCCTCCCCCCGGCTACGTGCCTGATAATGTATATTATATGTATTCCCATATACTTGTTTTTTGTATATATTGATCATATACGCATATATCAGGGCTGTAACTAGGATGGTGCCATTGGTGAAACCCCCACACGAAAGTTCTGTTTTGTAGGTGAGGGTGTAAAATGATTAAACTCGCACCAAGAACAATATAATCTAGTTTTGGCTCTCAGGAATGAGATTGACAAAAAAACAAAAAGACTGAAATCATACGCAAGCAAAAAATTTGTTATTCTATAAGATTCTATACATTAAAGAGAAAATCAGAAAACATCTTCAGGTCAAGTCAAAGGTCAAGGTCGTCAGGTCAAGTCAAGGACCATTCATGACCATGATGCAGTGGCCCATTTATCCCCACCTATACTTCTAGAATACATTCAGATTTTTTTTTTGTACATTGATTTTAAATAATATCTAAATGCATCCTAAAATTAGTAAACAGATATACAAAGGCTTGCTAATGGACACAGTTTTCATGAAATAATAGAAACCTTTCATCTAGTTCTAATTTTACTAAAAAAGGAAAAACTTACTTTTCAACCATGTTCTTGACCATCTTACCCTAGAGGGAAAATGGCTTCTCACAAACATTGGAAAATTTGATGAATTTGATAGAACAGGTAGCTCTATCTATTTTGGTGGCATTTAAAATCATTTCATGCAAATACTTTTTTATTTATTGTTAGTGGCCCATTCATTACCACTCTCCCCTACAATGATTGATAAACAAATGACCAAAAATCAGGAGAAATGTATACAAAGCAGATCATTTTAATAGCAATAAAGAATTTATGAACTTCTTAATGGTTTCTTACGAATTTTGTGTTCTGCGAAGGTATTTATCATCTCATCATAATTAATGTTCTGAGTAAGATCAGAATTCATACAGAGCACAGAAAGAAGCGACAACTTTCGCTGAAGCAGATAGGACCGAAGTGGTGATTTCAATCTTTTTAACAAAGAAAAAAACCTTTCTCCGCTACAGTTTGAATAGTCAAAAAAATCCTAAGAGCAGTTTCTAGATTGGCAAATGCAGAGGATAAATTTAAGATCTTTATCATTTTCAACACGTCTAATGCAGATGAATTTTCAGTTACTATACACCTAAATTGCTGCAATTCTTCTGGAAATTCTTCATCTAAATCTGATGGATAAAATTTTAACAACTCTTTTCCATCTTCTTGGACAGAGGTGCCATTCATATTCAAAAAAGCAAGATTTTTGGACCAGTCTTCATATGGCACTTTACGTCAACTTAAATTGAATATTAACGAATCACAAAGTACATAGTGACATGCATTAATATAATTGGTACGAGGGTCAAAGATTACTTCAGGTGTCTGACTGTCGTCTAAACACTTACTTCGAGGTGCAATTCTTTTTCTTTTTGTTTCATATGACGTGCCTGGCAAGATTGTCAAAGCTTCCCTCTCATAATTATCAAAATTATCTCTGACAGATTGTATGTAGTCTATTAATGCATCAAACATAGATGAAACTAATCCCAATTTTGCTGAGGAACTTTGGAGAACTGTACTTGTTTGATTTAATCTTTGCAAGATCGAGTCCCAAATAACGGTATTCAATGCATTTTCAAACTTTAGTAGTTTTTTTATGAAGAACTTTTGCTTCATTTCGGGTCGATGGTGTTTGGTTTGCATGAGATGTCAAGCCTTGCAGAGTATTAATGATTTCAAGATAGTTTTTTCTCAGAGCTTTTGTTGCCTTTGCATCAGCACACCATCGTGTACACGATCGATTTTTCAGTGTCAGTCTGTGTTTATCGTTTTGCAGTTTGTCGTTTAGTGCTTGCCAACGGTGTGTTGATGCTGAAAAAAAGTTATATAATTCTTGCAATAAAGAAAAATAAGTTAATGCAGAAGTGCAAGACTCTGCAGCACTTACACCAACTAAGTTCAGTGTATGAGCTGAGCATGGAACATATACTGCTTGAGGATTCAAGCTACGTATTCTGGCCTAAAGCCCACTATATTTCCCTGCTAAATTTGATGCGTTATCATAGCTCTGGCCTCTGCAGTTTTGTATATCAAGTCCAATATCCTCTATTGTCGAGAGAACGGTGTTGGTTAAATATTCAGCATCATGGCAGAAAATTGGTATAAATTTTAAAAATCTTTCAACTGGATCATAATCTGTACCAAGATATCTGAATGTGAAACAAAGTTGATCAATGTGTGTTATATCTGGTGTTGAATTTACAACTATAGAAAAGTATTTAGCAGCCATGATTTCTTTTACAATTACGTTTAAGACTTCCTTCGCCATTAATTCTACAAATTCATCAACTATAGTTGATGATAAATAGTTCACATTTCCTGTTCCTTTATTAGCAGACTTTTTAAGATGTTGAGCTAAAAAAGGATCGAACTGTGCAATCAGTTCAAGACAGCCCAGGAAGTTTCCGTTGTGTGTTGAGCCAATGGTTTCGTTTTCACCATAGAATGCCATTCCCCTCGAAGACAAAAATTTAACAGTAGCAACAACTCGGTGTAAAACTGAACGCCAATAATCCACTTCAGTACGCTGCTGAACAACCATTGCAGAGTCTATTCTTTGAGCACAATTTAATCTTCGAGAAAAACTGAGAACATTTTCTCGATGCATGAAAGAATTTTCATGCTCTTTGAGTCTTACAGGAACATGCTTCCAGTCATCAAAGCCTGAAGTCGCAATGCTGGTTGTTTTATTTCCTGCAGTATATTTTATGCTGGTTGTTTTATTTAATCTTTGCAAGATCGAGTCCCAAATAACGGTATTCAATGCATTTTCAAACTTTAGTAGTTTTTTATGAAGAACTTTTGCTTCTTTTCGGGTCGATGGTGTTTGGTTTGCATCACATGTCAAGCCTTGCAGAGTATTAATGATTTCAAGATAATTTTTTCTAAGAGCTTTTGTTGCCTTTGCATCAGCACACCATCGTGTACACGATCGATTTTTCAGTGTCAGTCTGTGTTTATCGTTTTGCAGTTTGTCGTTTAGTGATTGCCAGCGGTGTGTTGATGCTGAAAAAAAATTATATAATTCTTGCATTCTAACTTTATTTCCAAATAACTTACATACCCAGCAAAAGAGTTTCTTTTCTGACTGGGACAAAACAAGCCACTCTCTTAACACTTTTTCATCATTTTGTTTCACTCTATAAAAATGATTTTCGTTTAAAACACGTTTGCATCCACCTATTATTTTTCCGGTTTCAGCCAATTTATCAATATTTTGTGGCGGTGGATTCCACACAAAATGTTCAATCATAGCATCTGTGACCGAATTCCATGTGGCTGGGTCACAATTAAAAAAACTGCCGCTACAGCATGGTTCGATTTCTGCCACTTCTGTATTTAAGTCTTTCACCTACTCACAATTGAAAATACAGCTACTGGAACATGGTTCAATTTCAGTCACATTTTCTGTAGCGTTCGAATCTTTTACAAAGTCTTTCACCGCTTCACAATTGAAAATACTGTTACTGGAACAAGATTCAACTTCAGTCACATTTTCTGTAGCGTTCGAATCTTTTATAGAGTCTTTCACCTCCTGACAATTACTAAAACCGATGTTAGCATCAGTATCATTACAATCTGCCTCTTCAGAACACTCCAAAACTGATAATACGTCAGGCTTTACCGTATATTTTAGAATACTGTCTTTCGACTTTTTTGACTCAATATTCTTAGTTTTTCTCAGTTTTCTTTTCTCAGCTCCAGACATATACTTTCGATACATGACGAATCTGAATATAAATCACATTAAAAAAAAATTCCTTTCAATAAAGTAAAAAACACGATGAAAACCTTAGCATTAGCAATCATCACTTCGAAGCACTAAAAAACATGTGAACAGAGCAGCACGCTATAGTTGTTTTGTTGCCACAAGAATAAGAAAATCGGTTAGTTGATCATGGAGTTTTTCAAACACAAGGAAAGTTGTGGATAGTGCAAGTGGCAGTTGACGTGCCTAGTAACCAGGGTGTAACCCCCTTCGCCTTCTGTGTGACAAGCAATGAGTTCCTGTGAGTTCCTCCTAATTTCATGGGAGAAACAGTTTTCAACACCAAAAACCGATATTAGTTTTTGGGTGACTAAACGATCAATGAATGATTCTAATAATTTGAAATCATTATGCAAACCATTTATCTTCCAGCGGTATTATTTAATGTTTTACTGGTTATGTTATGCTTATGCTTCGTTGGTCGAAATGCCCCATAATTAAGGTGACCACACATCCTCGATTTTCGAGGACAGTCCCAATTTTTGGGCTTTTTTGCGACGTGTCCCCAAATTGTAAATAAGCATTTGAGGATAATTTTTAATTATTACATTGTTTTTTAATTAGATTACTGTTAATTATTTCATTAATTATAAAATGTCCTCATGCTCAGAGACAGAATTGGAGAGACTATGAGAAAGGGGGGAGACATTGACATTGGGGAGACTCTGAGACAGAATTGGGGACATGTCCTCAATTCTACGTTCAAAAGTATGGTCGCCTTACCCATAATTAGTCACATCGATTTAAATATTGGCAAATAAACGTCTGAATTACATATCAGATTTCTTTTTATCATTGCTCATTTTTAATGTTAATGTTAAGTCTAAATAAGATAGAAATTAACCGAGACATGACATAAATTCATACAAATATACTGATACTGTCCTTTAAGTGACATCACATAGTAACGTTTGGCCGTTAAGTGATGTCCCATCAAAATGTAGGAAACCTATATCTTATGTTTTACATCGTACTACCCTCTGTATTCTCATATAATCCCAAAATAACTCAAAAGTGGTCTTTAAAAAAATAGTCCTTGTAGTGCAGTAGCTTTAAAAAACAATGGTTAACGTTTTTAACAGAAAAATTTTCTTTAAAAAAATTGCACATTTCTACAATAGATATTAGTGTCATTTCTTGATTTGGGGGCCCCCTTAGGTCGGGGGCCCGGGGCAGCTGCCCCGCCTGCCCCTGCCTTAGTCAGGCTCTGATTGTCTCCGAAAAACACCAGCAAGAGCTCAGCCCAGCTTTTACTGCATTTTAAAGCAAACTGCTTTAACCCTGCAAGGAATGTTATCGGATATAAATGGAAAACCATTTTCACACTGCAGGTAACCCTGTCTAAATTACAATCTAAAGCGAGACCATCACCGATACATTTTTTTTTAATTTTACGTAAAACATAAATAAATAAAAGATAGAAAATCTGAGAAACTTTTGTATTTTAAAAGGGCACTACAATGCGGTATATTAAAAACAGATCATATTTCATGAGCCAGCTTCGATTGTCTTCCTTGTTCCATTGCATTGGGAAATACATCATATTTCATTATGCAGTAGTGTACCGTATACTTCAGTGAGCCGTATTTGTCTTCCTTGTTTGGAATAAACATCCATATTAAAATCGTCTACAGAAGCTGTTTTACAATATTCTTCTGGTAAAACTGTCTTACAATATTCGACAGGCACAATCCAACTATATTTGACCTTTAAAAATATTGCTTGAAACGTGCATTGCAATTCGCGAGTGCGCCGTATTTGTCTTTCTCGTTCCATAAAACACTTCTTGAAAAGTGGAATCTTAAATCGCCGACTTAAGTCGTTTCAAAATCTTCACCAGGCATATTCTAAATATGCTTCACCTTTATAGGAATATAAACACCAATATTCCAATTAAATGTACAGTAGGGTTAGGCAATTTCTAGAAAAATATGGAAGATATTGAGAAGATGGGTCCAGTTCTGGAGATATATTTTTTTATGCCGAACTTGGCGAGAAATCATCAAAAAGGGAAAGCCTCGTCTGCTTTTCGCTTTTAATCTGGCAACCCTTGCCCTTTCGCCAGGCAGACAAAAAATCTTTAAAATTAACATCATTCAAGAGCTCAAAACTCTTTTTTTGCTAACTAACCATTTTGAGGTCGATTTTCAGAAAACTTTGAGTTTTATTTTATGAATTTATGTTCGTAACATTTTAATGCAAGGTTTTCATGGCTATCTTAGGTTTCCTTGCATATATGAAGGCAAATATGAAAACAACGTTTTGGGCACATATCCCCGTTTTGATGCGAATTCTTAAAAAAACCCTGAAAATGATTTTTAGACATTTGTGTTAATTTCATGTTAAAGCAAGAATTTCGTGGTCATACCATTTTTCCTATGATATATAAACGAAAGTGAGAAAAGAACATTAAAGAATGTTTGGGCCCCTTAACCCCGGTTTGGGTGCGAATCTAAAAAAACATCAAATGTATTTTTAGGTGTTATTTTAAGTTACATTTGAAAGCAAGAATTTTATGCTGCATCTTTTTCCTCTGAGATATGAATGGGAATGTGGAAAGAAAGCTAAAGAATGTTTTGGATGCCTTGTTGAATTTACTGTTTATGTCTGTATCTTCAGTAGATTTGGCTGGGCATTGATTGTCAGCCAATCATTCATTCAGTCATGACATCTGCCTCGATATGTTGAGATTACAATACTATTAATGTAGCTCAAATAAATAGACTCCCGTTATAGTGAACCTCTGAGGAACAGAAAATTTCGTTCACTATATCCGATGTCCACTATAAGCGAAGTGTGCCAGCCCCATATGAGCAAGGAAGGCATTATATACTTAAGTAAGCCCCATATGAGCAAGGAAGGCATTATATACTTAAGTAAGCCCCATATGAGCAAGGAAGGCATTATATACTTAAGTAAAAAATAGTGTTTTATACCCGCACTGAATATTTGTGAAAATCAAACATAATTAATCGTATTTATGTCTTATTACTCCTAAGTGCTACAATAATTTGGAAGATTCCATTCAATTGGCCGGAAAGTGCTACAGACAATCAAGTATCAGCGAGCAGCGGTAATACTTAACCTGTGCTAATGTACCGGGAATAGAAATGCAATCGTTCAAGGACGAGAGATATGTCCGGTTTTGTTTACCATGAAAAGTACCCTACTTTTTGTTAAGCGCTTAGTAGCCTAAAAATGCCATTGATTCTAACCGAATAGGAATGTAATCCTTATTTCAGATGTTCCCATATAGCAAGCGTGAATACATTTAAGAGAAGCACAGTTTGATGAATTAGATTGCAGCTCTTGTGGTCTTTTCTTTCTGGTCAAGAATGAGAATGAAAAACGTTGCATGCTTTTTTTTTAAATTGTCATTGGTACCTTCTTTATTGTGAAAGTGTGGGTGTCATGGGCTTTCATGAAGGATGGAAAAGATGAGCTTATATATTAAGCACTAGGGGTATCGGACAAAAAAAGTACGGAGAGGAATACACCACAAGACTTGGGCTATTTTGCAAGGGAATTGAAGAGCTAAAGATTAGTAAGCATCACTGCAATGAATAAATTCCTGGTTTCACAGCGCTTAAGAGTCTAAAAACTCTTTCTCTAGTGCGCTATTGTTCCCCTCTCCCCCTCATCATGTCAGCCCACAGTCTTCAGCCTAGCCATTGACAATTCCCCTGTATTTCGGAAGAGACGCTTGATTATCTCTTTGGTTATTTATGGAAAGCAATATAGACAACCTTTCAGAATGTAGACACCGAAAAACTTCATCTTCGCCATTTCCAGAATTTTCGAATTTCAGTTTTTAGGTTCACTGTAACCATAGTCATGTTCACTAGAACCGAAAAATGCTATGCACATTTCTAATGTAAGTGAATCGGGACTAACGATTTGCGTTCACTATAGCTGAAATTTCACTATATACGGGTTCACTATAAGCGGAGTAGACAGTATTTTGATTTACCTAAAAGTGAAAGTTATTAATTTTTCCAGCTTCGAAATTATTCTATAATTTTTCTTCAGTTCTCCCCTAAGAAAAGATCTTTATATTATTTCCCCACAAGTGCAGTTATTTATTGAAAATATAATGCTGTTGAATGATTATCCGAGAAGTGAAATTAATCGATAATCGACGCGTGTAGATCTATGAATAAGTAGTTCAATTGAAGAATGACAGATGCAATAACATCACGCAAATCTCCGGGAATGCTTCTCGCGAAAATCAATGATCCATTTGCTTATTTTAGGATTTATTCAATCGTATCTCCTTTTAAAAGTCTTGTATAAATGATACTAAATTTTAAAATTTAAATATATATATATATGTATATATATATATATATATATATATATATATATATATATATACATGCATAAATCTTTTTAAAAAATTAATAAATAAGCGAATTTAACTAAATACAGAGAGGCTATGATGAACTTCCGTATAAACAGGGCCTAACAGCTAAAATTAATAAACGGATTGTAACTAAATTTGGTATATAGATTATGCATGAGACACATTCATGGAATTTCCAAAAAAAATTCCACTAGGAGGCGGTTGGCGTGGAAAACAACAAATTTAACAGAGAAAATTACTAACTCGCAATTAAGAAACGATTTCAAAATTTAATCAATAGTTTTTGAACATTTATTAACTAATTCATTTCTTGAGATGAATTTTCATTTAAAGTGCGACTAAATGTACATTTTTGAAACTGAACTTTTCAGAAAGCGCTTTTGAGAGCATGTCAGAAACAGTGCATGTACAGAAAGTTGATCGTCATCGGCTCCCCTGCATCAGTAACAGAATGTTGTTCATTGAAAAAAGTTTTTATTATTAGCTAAAATGGTATGTATTACATAACATAAATTAAAAAAGAACACGTTTGAACGTACTGTTTTTGGAAACTGTAGCGAAAACCTAGAGATTGAGGAGGATAGAATCTGTTTTAAGTACTCTGGAAGTCATCTAATTCCTTATATTTGAAAGTTTCAGGAAAAGATCAAATCTTAGAATTATTCACTAATTCGAGACGGCTACAAAAATAAAGGTTCTAAATATATATAATAAACTTTAATCCCTAAGGAAAATCATAATTATTTTGTAGAAAGTTTTCAATTAAAAGGTTTCCCTTGAATAATTTATAATTCCTGAAAATTAGTTAATCCAATGAATATGAATTCGTAACACCGTTTTTCTTTTTCTTTTATCTGAGTAAACAGTTATCCTTCTAGACTCCAATGTTGAATTATAAATGTGATAAAATAGTTTACATTTCCAGTAATGTGTGAATTCTGCATAATATTTTTTAACTTGCTCAGCTATTATGTATGTAAAGTTCAAAAAGGATTTTCAGATTTTAACACACTTCCAGTCGTTCATAACTGACGTTTTGGTCACAACCTTTTGCCCTCTAAGAGCCATGCGACCTAGGAGGTGTGGCCATCTTACTGTGGCTATCTCGGACCAAGATGGCCACACCTCCTAAAGTCACATGACTGCAAATGAAGAAGGGTCTGACACAAATGTCAGCACCGCAGCCTGTCTTTCTCGTCAGCCACAGTAGCTCGAAAACTATGTGAAAATTTAAATAATTCGTGGGTGTGTTTTAGAAAAGTAAGACATACGCGATTCCTGAAATGACCAATTTGCTTGTTTTAGATAACATGCCCATGCAAAAATTATGTTTCTAATTTTTTTAAATTTAATTTATACTTGAATAATTTTAAATGTATGTATAAAAGAGTTAGTTGTAAAAAAATATTTTTATAACGTTTTTGTATATTTGTATGATCAGCTAAACGATCTTACTACTAAATTTTATAAACCATTGACATATTTCCCTGGGTCTTAAATGGTATAAAGACGAATGCTACTTCGTACAGAGTTCAGTAGCAGCTGTTACCGGCTACTTCAAAATTACCTGTGATATTGTAATCCTACCCGTCCCCGAAAGAACATCTTGACCGGTATGCTATCACCATGAATACGCAACGAAATTGCTAAATATTTTTTTTCAAAGATTATCTTGTTTAAATATCCGGTTTTTAAATAATTTTTCACGCGAGTGCGAATACAAAATACAGAGAATGGTAAAGACATTTAATCTATCGGCACATACTTATGGGATCCAGTACATAAGATACTGAACACTAGCGGGCTATGGAAGTATGATGATCAAGGCAGATACCCCTCGGCAGGTAGCCGCAGTGTTCACTGGCTCAGCTAGAAAAACAAGATTTTTCAGTCTGCTTCAACATGGTAGTAGTAGCTATTTCTCTTTCTTGTTTGGGATACTAATAGTGCTCTTATATTTCCTACTATTTCCCCTACACAAAGCGTTTTTTTTTTGTTTGTTTTTTAAATTGCAGACTCATGCCCATGTCACTTGGATCTTTTTTTTTTTTTTTTTTTTTTTTTTTTTTTTTTTTTTTTTTTTTTTTTTTGAAAGCGCTTTTGAGCTAAACTTTTTATAAGTTAGCGTTATCTCATTCCAAAGTGAAATTTATCCACATGGGCCACACCAGTGCCTCCTAGGTACAGTAAGCCTTACAACTCCTACGTCACAAAGCTTTGACGTCACAGCTAAGCCAGCATTTAAGAGTTGCTTTTTGACAAAATGAAACTATTAAACATTTCCGGTGAATTTACCCATGCCTAGCAATATTTTAATAATTTGAGATAAACACATAATTTTACGGAAAATGGCAGTTTTTAAGCATGACTAATTCGATAATGTGATAAGGAAATGGATTGTAATGAATAATTTTGTATGAGAAATTTTGTATCAGAATCAGATGTATAATTTTGTATCGGATGTATAATTTTGTATCAGACATTTTAAATAGTTTTACATTGTGAAAAAAAACAAAAAACTGTCATGACGTCACTTTCGTGGGACTAGTGATGACGTCAAAGCTTAAGGACGTAGGAGTTGTAAGGCTTTTTATATCTAGTAGGTGTTGGCCACACCCCTTGGTTATATGACACGGCAAATGGGTGTGTCCAAAATGTGAGCACCGTAGTCTGTAGGGATCGACCGATACCCGATACTTTTTTACAAGAGACTGTATACATATTATAATACAAAATTTAACATATCACAGCTACCAAAGATTTTCCACCACTAATTCTTAGATAGCAATTTATGCTTAAAATAAGGCCAAATTTAGTTCCAGTAATTAGTGCAAGTTGTTTAAAATTCGGTGGAAAACTCCCGAAAGTGTCGGGAAAGTTGGCAGTTATGATACATACACGACGTTTTCCATCACTTGCATTTGGAGAATTTGTCCTGTGTGTCTACATTTTTCCGAATGTAAGTGGCAGGAAATTAGGTTCCGTGCAAAATTCAATTTTCTATGTTGATATGTATACATACAGCCCTTTGTAAAAAAGTATCCGGTATCGGTTAAAATATGGTATCGGTCGATCCCTAGAAATTATTATTTTTGCTACAAACAATTCTAATAGAGATTTTAATGTTAAGGTATAGAAAACTGGAAATACAGCAATATTGCATCTTCGTGTTTTAAAAATGAAAGCTTTTCCATAATACGTGTTCCAAATAGCTTTTAAAATTAGAACATATTTCCCAGATTAATTTAAAATGAGTGTGCAGAAAAAGTCTTTGCAGCACTTAGAATTAATAAAAGATTTAGTGAATCCCCAACGTGCATTCCTCTTATATCTCTCGTATGAAAGTGTCTTAGTGGTATTACAAGCATAGCTGCCAACTATCCCGGATTTTTCGGGAGATTTCCCACCACGATTTTTAAACAATTTTGTTTTGGATTAAAATTTCGGACTTATTTTAAGCAGGAATTGCTAAATGAAAATTAGTGGTGGAAAATATCCCGAAAGATCCGGGAGAGTTGGCAGCTATGATTACAAGTATTATCGAGAATATTAAAAAATGTTTGTAACTTTAGATGTAAGCTTTAATTGCATTCTTTGTAGCATATAGAATTAATATAAGTTTTAATGAATAATTAAAACGTTTTTCCTTTTATATATCTGGGAATGAGTTGCCAGAATCTGTCTACAGTTGTGATCTTTGAGGATATACATTGCGAGAACTTATATTTTATGTGTTTGGCATTCATAGGTTTATTTTTCAATGTTCATCGACACTATAATATATAATGATTTGACAGGTGCTAAAACATTTTTAAAAAACCTGTCATTAATTTAGTCTATTATTATCATGTACTGTTTAAACTTAAGCAACCACAATTATAGTTCAGTTGTCTTAAATGAAGGGGAGAGCCAGTTCTCGGAAGGAGCAGAAATCTGATTTTGCGGGAAAAGTCTTAACTGAACATGCTTGGTTATTGTACAACCCAGCTCTGCAGCAAGGTTGAGTTTCTCGACTTGAGCTTGGATATTATGCTAGGTTAGCCTTTAACCGGTCATCGGTGAATACCATTTGAGCGTTCGACCGAGAGTTTGCTCTAAACCGACGGTCGAGGTAGACGGTGATTATCGGCGTTAGAATCAATACAAGTTTTAATGAATGATTCATATGTTTTTCAATTTATATATCTGGGAATAAGTTGCCAGAATCTGTAAATCCACAGTTGTTTCTTTGAGGGTATAGATTGCGAGAACTTATATTTTATATGTTTGGCATTCATTGGTTTATTTTTCAATGTTCATTGACACTATAATATATAATAATTTGACAGCTGCTAAAAATTTTTGAAAACCTGTCATTGATTTAACCCTACAATGCATACTGTAGCCAATTGGCTACACTCTCATTTTTTTGTAATAAAAAGAAAATGTTGTAGTTTTAGTCTAAAGTATGCATTTAAATTAAATATAATATCTTATGGAAATAAATTTTAGTTTTTAAAAATGTAGGGCAACATCATTTTTGAGCAAACAAGCGTGGATTTATAGTAAGTGAATCAGTTCACTGAACAAATTTGTACCGAATTTTTGATTGCTTGTAATTTTTATTCCTAAATGAAAATAAATACAAAAATATTAAAAAATAGTAATGTAAGACTAAATAAAGTAAAATTGGGCTATATTACTTTCTTTTGTTTTATGAGAGCTATTGTGTGGACATTCTAATTTTTCGAATTTAGCCGAATTCGAATTTAAATTTTTCATAACTTTTTTTTTTTGGGAAGCTTCGTGACGAAATTAAAAAAAAAATATTTTTCCTAGCATAAGTAAGTCTAAATGAAGTTACAGTTTTATTTTATGCCCATTTTAAAAAATCATGCACTGTAGGATTTATCTATTATTATCATGTACTGTTTAAACTTAAGCAACCACAAATATAGTTCAGTTGTCTTAAGTGTAAGGGATAAGATTTCGACTTAGTTTCCAGTAAACGTGTGTAATCAGGATCATGAAATTACGGCTTCTTTATTGAAAGCCTCTATCATCGCAACGGAGCGACACAACTTACTCTATGTTACTACGGGCACCTAGTCCATCCTGTTAACTATTTCCATGTACTTGTGAGATTACCGTGAGTGCATTGGGTTTTGTCAATACTTCCTAGATATACAAAGCCTTACAACTCCTACGTCATCTAAGTTTGACGTCAAGATTCGGCCTACTAGTAATTTTTTTTTAACACACAAAATAAAACTATTAAAAACTTCTTTTGAATTTACTCATGAATATCAATATTTTAATAACTCGGGATTAAAAAATAAAATTTTAAGGCAAATGGCAGTTTTTAACTGTGACTAATCAGATAAAATGACAAGGAAATAGATCAGGACGAATAATTCCGTACGAGAGAGGTACTTTAATTTTACTGTTTAATTTAAGATAATTTCTAATATTTGCAGCATTCACCAATTATTTTAGACAGTTTTACTTTGTCAAATGAAAACTATCTTAACGACACTTTTGTTAGCCTAATGATGTCGTGAAAGCTGGAGTTGTTAGGCTTTCTCTGTGTAGGAGGTGTTGAATAGCATCGCAATCGTTTGCTAATCAACATTGCCATTATGTTAGCTCTTATCTTTCATGTTGTTTTCATTCTCATGCATACAAAGCACGAAAAAGAAGTTAATTAAGTATCGTAAGTTATGCAAGCCTGTTCGTTTTTTTTCTGTGTGTGTGTGTGTAAGCGGGGTCACACAATATTAATAACATTCTTGAGGGAATGTATAACACATTATTAATCGCATTAATTGTTTTTGGAATTCGAAAAGAAAACGGGGCATGTGTTTGGTTTAAATGTGGAAAGCAGTACCTCGCACAAGAGCCTTTCCCAATGTACTCAGTCGTGTTTTTTTTAACACACTTTTTGTAAGCTTATATTGAATTTTTAAATATTGTTCTCTGAATTCGATCTTGAATGTTCTTGACTAGTAGTAGAGTTGCCAACTGTTCCGGAATATAATTAATAACAGAGCCGCCAAGTCTCCGGCTTTTTCCGGGAGATTTTCCACCACAATTTTTAGACAGTTTAATTGTGCATTAAATATTTGGACTTATTTTAAGCATAAATTTGTAAGTAAAAATTAGTGGTGGGAAATCTCCCAAAAAAAAGCCGGAGACTTGGCAGCTCTGTTAGTAACATTTTTTAAACAGTACATTTTGGCTTACGCTATGTCGAATTTTCGAAGCTCAAGGTGTGGCTTGTTTATCATATAATAAAGTATTTAAAAAATTACTGTTTGCAAAATGTGGTTAATTATATTCCGGATATCCACATCTGTATTAGTAGTCGGATCGACCGATACCATTTTAGGGATCAACCGATACAATTTTTTAACCGATACCCGATACTTTTTTACAAAGGACTGTATACATATCAACATCGAAAATTGAATTTTACATGGAACCTAATTTCCTGTCACTTACATTCGGAAAATGCAGACACTGAAAAAAATTTCTCCGAATGCAAGTGATGGGAAACGTGGTCTATATAGTGTAATTGGCAACTTTTTCGAAAGTTTCGGGATTTTTCAACCACAATTTTAAACAGCTTGCACGAGAAATTTGGCCTTATTTTAAGCATAAATTGCTATGTAAAAATTAGTGGTGGTAAATCTTTGGTAGCTGTGATATGTTAATTTTTTTATTATAATATGTATACAGTCCCTTGTAAAAAAGTGTCGGGTATCGGTTGAAATCTGGTATCGGTCGGTCCCTAGTAGCCTGTCTTTCTCGTCAGCCACGCCAGTAGTTCGATAGAGCTGAAATTTTGCATAACGAATAAATCCAGTGACACCGAATACCGTATCTGCCTCCTTTTCTGAAACACACTTCACAACTTTAAAAAACAGAATTTATGGCTTAAAACGTTACAAAATATTTACGCTGAACAAGCAAGACCACTACCAGATGGAAAAAAATTCTTTAAAAAGTATCGTATTAATATTGCTCACACAACACCTCCTACATATAGAAAACCTTAGAACTCCTACGTCACCAAGCTCAGACATCATGATTAGGCCTGCATTGAAAAGTTTTATATTCAGAAAACAAAACTATTGAAAATTTCTGAATTTACACTTGAGTCGCAAAATTTTAACAATTTGAGATAAAAAATATAATTTTACGACAAAAGGCAGTTTTTAACGATTTCAAATTAGATAATATGATAAGGAAATTGATCATAATGAATAATTTTATACGAGAAAGATATTTTAATTTTATTGTTTAAGATATTTTCTAATATTTGCAGTATTCACCAGAAATCTCAAATAGTTTTACTTTGTGAAATGAAAACTAAGATGCCTTCCCTTTGTGATGATGTCCAAGCTTGGTGACGTAGGAGTTGTAAAGCATTCTGTATCTAGGAGGTGTTGGCTCTGTCAGGTTCTTCTTCACTTTGTGTTCTTGCAAGAGCGCAGATCAGCGACTGCACTACATATCGTACGCGGACGCAGACACTGCCACCTAGATACAGAAAGCCTGAGCGCTGAAGCTTTGACGCAATCATTAGGCCTTCAAGTAATGACGTCACTACATTGTCATTCTCATAAAGTAAAACTATTTCAGATTTCTGGTGAATGCTACAAATATTAAAAAGTATCTTAAGTGAAAGATAAAAATTAAAATACGTTCGTGACACAAAACAATTCATTGTGATTTACTCCCTTATTACATTATATAATTAGTTACAGTTAAAAACTGCTCTTGTTTGTAAAATTAATTTTTCTATCTCAATTCATTAAAATGTTGTTATGAGAGAGTATATTCACCAGAAATTTCGAATAGTTTTATTTTATGAATTTTAATCTGTCATGACGTCGCCTTTGGAAGGCCAATTGATGACGTAAAGGCTTGGTGACGTAACAGTGGTTAGGCTTTCTAGATCTAGGAGCCAGTGACGTAGAGCTGAAATCTGCTCCGAAACGCAAATAACCACTTTAAAAAAAAAAAAAACAGTGATTTATGAATTAAATTATTGCGAAATTTCAGCGCGCGGAGTAGCAGCGTTTCGAAAAAGGATTTAAAGAAAATTGCTGTTTACAAAAAGTGGTTAGTTATATTCCGGAGCCGTTGGCAACTCTGTGGACGTAGGAACAAATAATTATTAAATGAAATGAGCAATTCGCTCAGGTGATGTTGTGGCTCTAGAACCATTCGATCACTCTTTGGGTCCAGGCTCAAATCCCGGCTTGGGTATGGGTATTAACTTGAGCGTCCCTTCTATGGGGGTAACGCTGGCCTCACATGGGTGCCCCCATAATAAAATGGTCAGTAATTTGGGCCTCAGTCATCGGTAAGGGCGAATGTTTAATGAGCAAGTGCCTGCCCCTTGAAAAAAATAAAATGAGCAATCGTCATATTCCTTTTCTCATGCGTCGTTTCCAGTTTTCCTCAGTAAACATTAAATAATCTTCAATTTTAAATGAATACTTTTTCACTTGGTAGCGCGGAGATAAAGTTAATCGCGATTCACGATTGAGAACTAGTGATTCATATTTAACAACAAATGATGATTGATGATTGAAAATTTTTAATTAGTAAGCACGAAAACTTATATTGTTGATCATGACTTTTGGCTAAAGTTTTTAATCATTAGTTGTAATAATCATAGTTAAATATAAACTATTAGATTTTAATCGTCAATCTTGATTTACTTTTTCTCAATACTAACAATAAACATAAGACGGCATAATTGACTGTGTTCTGTTTTATAGAATCAAAATTAGTTATTACTCTTTAAACACTTTTCAGACTAAAAAAAAATTGTTAATATATATAAGTGGGAAAATAGCACTTTATAATAAAACTTTACATTCAAAAATGAGTTATAAAGAAAATATATTTATGCAGATATTTCAAAGCTAAAACATTTATTTCAGTGTGCAAATCTAGGATGATTTATATGTTGCAATAATATGTACTTGAAGATTAAAAAAAAAGTACAATAAAAAAATTATTTAAAGTTTTCTTCAATATTCTTCAAAAAATTTAAGGACTAACAGTAAGACTCGCAGCTGGCATATTATCACAGAAAAATCTAAAATAGAAATTTTATCAGTATGCTTATAGTGGTGAATTTACTCATGAAAATATTGCACTGATAAAGCATTTGTCTCAACTAAAAATTCAAAATATACATAATTGTAACTTTTTTTCTTTTCTCAAAATATTTAGACATTGACTGTAATCACTTATGCAGATTATCAGAAACTGAAAAAAATATTTACCACTTTTAATTACACAAGGAAAGAATGCCGATTCACTGAACTTTTTTTTGGCTGGGCGCAACATGATTATACCGAGAAGTTCATACTTCTGTTCAAAGTCTCTAAGAAGTTCAGTAATTAAATACTAGCTCATAATTCTCTTCAAAGTCCCTAAAAAGTTCTGTAATTAATCACTAGCCCCATTCACTCACTATATTTGCTGCAGATGGATAGTAGCTGCATTGTCAACTCCAAAATGGTGCTTCGACGCCACACGTCTAATAATAAAATGTACGCAAGTTCGTTACAGATATCTTCTTCAAAGTCCGAAGCAGTTATTTTTCAAATTACGAAAAGGCAAGATGTATATATCTTTTCTTTCAGCAGTCGTCGTGACACAAGATTGATTACCATTAATTTCTGGTCAGATAAAAATGCAACAGACCCGGACCACCATGCGTTGGCAGAGTGGCTGGCGCTTCAAAAGAAATTCAGGAACAATGTCCTTCGGACGCAACTGAAAAAAAAAAAAAACATTCAACTCATGTTTTTGTGTATTTGTATTATTATCTACACGATCTTACTACTAAATTTAATAAATCCTTGACATAATTCCGTGACTGTCTTCAATAGTATAACCTCGAATGCTTCTTTGAATAGAGTTACCACCGCCTAGATATAGAAGGCCTGAGAACAGAAACTTTTACGTCATCACTAGGTCTTCTAAAATGACGTCATCAAAGTTTTTCGTTCATAAAGTAAAACTATTTAGAATTTCTGGTGGTTTAAACCAATTTTAGAAAATATTTTGAGCTGAAGATAAAAATTAAAATACCTTTCTGATAAAAAATTATTTATTATGATCTATTTCTATATCATATTATATAATTAGCGATAGTTAAAATTTCCTGTTTGTCGTAAAATTAAATCTTCTATTTTAAATCAGTAAAAAACTTAATGCGGTAGTTAATTCACCACAAACTTTGAATAGTTTTACTTTGTGAAAATAAATGTGTGATGACGTCACGTTAGTGGATATACTGATGACGCAAAAGTTTTTTGTTCTCAAGCCTTCTATATCTAGGAGGTGGTGATAGAGTTCAGCACCAATTGTTACCAGTTACTTCGAAATCATCTATGAAATTGCAATCCGACCCGTCCCCAAAAGAACGAGCGGAACATCTTGATCTTCAATTATTGTATGTAGAACGCCTGTGCATTATTAAACATTTTTTTTTTAAGATAAGATTATCTTGTTTAAATTTCCGGTTTTTAAAAATTTTTAGCACGCGAGTGCGAATACAATGTATGGAGAATGGCGAAGACATTTATTCTATTGGCACCTACTTATGGGCTCCAGTACATAAGATACTGAAAACTAGCGGACTATGGAAGTATGATGATCAAGCGCTCTGGCCTTCGGTAGAGTACCCCTTTGGCAGGTAGCCGCAGTGTTCACTGCCTCAGCTAAAAAAACAAGATTTTTCAGTCTCCTTCAGCATGGCAGCAGTACCTATTTCTCTTTCTTGTTAGGGATACTAGTAGTGCTCTTATATTTCCTACTATTTCCAGAACACAAAGTCGGGTTTTTTTTTAAATTTGCAGACTCATGCCCATCTCACATGGACCATTTTTTTACGAAAAACTTCGCAGTTTTCAAGAATTGCATGTACGAGGGTTGCTATTTATATTTCTGGCCTAATAATGAAACAACAAATATTTATGATTGAAATTGCTTTAATTGTTTTTCAAAATATTCTCCATGAAGATCAATGCACTTTTGTATGTGTTTCAATCAATTTTCGAAGCACTTTTTCCACTCCGATTGAGGTAACTGCAAAACATGTGTTTTGATGCGTCAACCGCTTCTTCGGGTGTCGAAAATCTTTGTCCACGTAATTTATTTTTGATGTACGGGAATATAAAAAAAGTCATTGGGGGCCAAATCAGGGCTGCACGACGGATGACCCATCAATTCGATGTTTTGGTATTTAAGAAAATCCTTTGTTTGAGCCGTTGTGTTAGAGCTCGCATTGTCATGATGAAGAATTGCGCGTCTCTTCTTTTGCTCTTTTCGAATTTCTCCGGCAACTTCCGGCAAACAAATAGTCGTGTACCATTCAGAATTGACCGTCCTGCGTTGCTCTGAAGCCACTGTCGCCACGTGACCGGTAATGACGAAGACAGAATCAACCATTTGTTTCTATGTGCTTCTTGCTCGAATAATTTTTGTTGGATTTTGCTCGTCTTGGAAGATCGATACAGTCGATTGCTGTTTTGTTTCCGGCTCATATGCATAGATTCATGATTCATCACTTGTGTAGATGTTATACACAGCCTTTGATGTACCTTGATTGTATTTTGTCAGCATTTCCTTGCACCAATCATACGAGCCTTCTTTTGAGCGTTTTTCAGATTATACGGGATCCAACGCGAACAAATCTTTTTGTTACGGTCAAATGTTCATGTAATATCTTATTTATGCTTGTCATACTAATGTCCAAAGGCACCTCAATCTCACGGTATGTCACATGACGATCTTGCTTAACCTTTTCCCGGCGGGAAAATTTTGGCCAAATTGTTCGGAAGAATTTATGTTTACAAATATAAAATTTTCGATTTAAATCGTCTGCAATCGCCAAGCGACGTTTCACGTTGCCAAGGCCAGAAATATAAATAGCAGCCTACGTAATACAAAAAAACTGCATTTCCTTACTCAATGCTTTTGTGCTAAACTTTTTATAAATTAGCTTTATCTCATTCCAAAGTGAAATACATCCACAACGGCCAAATATCTTATTCCGAGACAGCCACAGTAAGATGGCCACACCGCCTTGGTCACATGACTCTTAGTTGGAAAACGAGTTTGTCCAAAATATGAGCACCGCAGCCTGCCTTTCTCGTCAGCCACGCCAGTAATTCGATCGAGCTGAAACTTTGCATAACCGCATAAATCCAGTGACACCACCACCTTCTAGATATAGAAGGCCTGAGAACAGAAACTTTCGGCGTCATCAGTAGGTCCACTAAAGTGACGTCATCACACATTTATTTTCACAAAGTAAAACTATTCAAAGTTTGGGGTGAATTTACTACCGCATAAAGCTTTTTAATGATTTAAAATAGAAGATTTAATTTTACGACAAACAGGAAATTTTAACTATCGCTAATTATATAATATGATATAGAAATAGATCATAATAAATAATTTTTTATCAGAAAGGTATTTTAATTTTTATCTTCAGCTTAAAATATTTTCTAAAATTTGTATCAACCACCAGAAATTCTAAATAGTTTTACTTTATGAACGAAAAACTTTGATGACGTTATCTTAGAAGACCTAGGAATGACGTAAAATCTTCTGTTCTCAGGCCTACTATATCTAGGAGGTCGTGGTGACACTCAGTACCGTAGGCACCTGTGTCTCCAGAACACACTTGACTCCTTAAAAAAAATGTATTTATGGCTTAGACCGTCACAAAATATCAGGTTGTAACGAAAGTTTTCCGCCAAATCTGCTTGCCGCAGCTCATGCGGCACCCAGCGATTGAACTTGTACATAATAGTCCTTGTTTTAGAACTTTAGGTACCAAACCTTCACAGTGTCATATGATACAAGAGTAGTACCTAAAGCTGTACACATAATTCTTTGACGTTCTGTAGCTGACTTTTTGCATTTGAATGGAATGTAAATAATGTTTTTAACCCGGTTAGTTTCATTTGAGACACCCTGTACTAAATGATAACGATATATTTTTTACAGATTTCACTGCACAATGTTCTAAAGTAAATCTCTTTTTTTCCCAATCCCAAAAAGTGTGGAAAGATATGAGCAAACACCCCAACGCGATCTGTTTGCGCAGATCGTATTTGCAGTGGCGGGACACTTTCGTTACAACATAATATTTACGTTGAACAAGGAAGGTCGGTAATATTTGGAAAAAAATGCTATAAAAAATTACTTTTTACAAAAAATGGTTAGCTATTATCCGTAACTTGTCCGTCCCTTCATTGGGGGTAACGTAGGGTGCCCCCAATTATAAAATGGCCAGTAATTCGGGCCTCAGTCATCAGTAGTGGCGAATGCTTGATGAACAAGTGCCCGCCCTTTGAAAAAAATAAAATGAGCAATCGTCTTATTTCTTTTCTCATGCCCCGTTTCCCTCAATATACAGTAAATAAATAGCTTCAATTTTAAATGAAAACTTTTTCAATTGGCAGCATGGAGTAAAGTTAATCTCGATTCACGATTGAGAACTAGTGATTCATATTTAATAACAAATGATGATTGATGATTGAAAATTTTGAATTAGTAATCACGAAAACTGATATTGTTGATCATGACTACTGGCTAAACTTTTAAATCATTAGTTGTAATAATCATAGTTAAATATTAACCGTTAGATTTTAATGGTCAATCTTTGTTTCGTATTTGAAATTTAATTTTGTGTTTAGTCCCCAGATGGCACTGTACGTTAAAAGAATAATAAAAAAATGCTTTGGGAGGTGGCAACTTGCACGTAAAAGTTTAGTTTTGTGTTCGATTTTGCTTGTGCTTGCTTGGTGTTTGCAGCATGTTGGCTGCTTGTATTGTATCTGGCATTTTTTAAAATTAGACGTTTTAATTGCTTTTACCAGGTATTGAGTTAAGTGTTTTAATAAAGAATGTTTTACAATAACTGAATTTGTATTATTGGAAGCTATCGATGAAACAATCCTGAATAACTTTTTCTCAGTACTAACAATAAACATACTACGACGTAATTGACTGTGTTCAAAAGTAGTAATTACTCTCTAATAACTTTTCAGACTTAAAAAAATTATTGATATATCTAAGTGGGGAAAATAGAGCGTTACAATAAAACTTTACATTCAAAAATGGGCTATAAAGAAAATATATTTATGCAGATATTTCAAAGCTTAAAAAGTTATTTCAGCGTGCAAATCTAGAATGATTTCAATAATGCAAAAATATGTTTGTACTTCAAAATTAATTAAAATTTTATTTTATACCTCCTAATCTAATCAGGAATATTTATACATTTTTCCTTTGAACATTAATACATTTCTCATTTCTTTATTCTATGATTTTGTGCATTACTTTAAATAAAAAATTTACCTAAAATATTCTAGAATAAATAATATTCTAGATTTATAAATAGTATTTCGAATAAAGAAACTAATCCATAACACGTAAACTAAATACATTATTTCTGTCAGCACTCTATACTGCACAAATTTACACGACCATTAATCAACATTATTTAAATGTTTGCACATTCCAGTGTACTTCCTCTCGCATATGAGTTATCTCATTTATGTATAGGAATGGGTAGATGAGGAGTGAGCATATGATTTCATGCATAATAAGTACTCATTTACTCATTCCTCTTGCATATGAGTTATAAGTATGAACAGGTCTTCTGTATTCGTAGAAACTTGAAATTTCGGTTGTCGGATTTTGGCACACAAGCAGAAAGTACCAATTACTAGTTTAGACTCAGAATACTAGTTAGCATACGTGTGTCTTTATCGTTTGCACAAAATTATTCAGATATTTTTTAATTGACTGTGTCTGTGGTTAGTAACTAAATGACTACATAAACATTGCATAACACTAAAAATTTCTAGAAATACATCATGCATTGCTAATTTAATTTTGGATATTTTATTTTCCTTTAACTGTTTTCAAATTTCTTTCTATTGAAAATCATTTAGTGATTATCTTCTGCTATAAAAAAAGAACATCTTCTTCTATAAAAGAAGAAATAAATAAATCAACATGTACGGAATAAAATTAACCACTTTTTGTAAACAGTATATTTTATCTTAAATTAAAACATCTGGACAATCGTGAATAATCAGTATACAGTAAACCACCGAAAACAGACAGAAAAAGTGGTGATGCTGCATTGTCAGAATAAGCTCGGTCGTTAAGGTAAAGTTAAATTTTATAAATGCATAGTGCTTGCTGCGGCGACTTACGCCAGCAAAATCCGGGGATGTACCGCCTAAACCAATCTAGATACATTATTACGAAAACACAACGCAATTGTCCGCCTATTACTGCCTGGACACAGGTACCGGATTAATACTGTTATTCGGCACGATCTTGGCATACCTACCTTTAGAAAAATTGTGCATCAAGATTGCTGAAAATTTCCTCACCAATCTCGGTAATGTTCCGAACGAACTATTGTCTGAGCTGCCAGATAACGATTTCCGAGAAGACGTAAACTGTAAAAGACCCAAGACGGTCTTACTCTTAAATACCTACTAGGAACTTTGCAACCACTTTCTAATTACTGTTTTTGTGTCTAAGATTTGTTCATCATCTGCCCTGTTGTCTCATTTTCGTCTGTGTACATACTGTTGTTTTTATTTACATTGTAAAGAAAAATTCTTGGCGTGACCGCGCCTCGCATGGAGGCAGCTTTTATTTGCGATTGGAACAAAAAAAAAAAGGATTATAACCAAGAAACTGGAAATGCATCCTTCAATGGCCTAGGTGTTCCATGTAATAAAGTTTTATCATGTCATGTCAAATTAGACAGCTTATTAAAAAGAGATTATATCATCGGGCCTAAAGCCCTCATATTGCCCTATTGGACTTTCGCCAGTTCTTGGCATTAAAAGCTGCTCTCTCGGGAATCACTTGCTGAGATGAAGCAGGTTCTGAGACATTTGTTTGCATAGTAGGGCACTGAGGATTACCACAGGGGTTTCTTCAAACTGTTTTTACGCCAGAACAAATGTCTCAATGTCTTCGACAATTATGCCAAAAAAATAGTTCAATGTACTTAGTTTGCGATGCCAAGGTGAAATTTCTGTTTGTCAATGAAGTTTCCGGGTGAAGAAACTATCGAATCTTACTTTCAGAACCTCCGTCGTAGATATATATTATGTGTCTTGTTAACCCATACTTCTAAAGTGGTCTTTATGGACCCGAGGTCTTCACCAACTCTCAAGTGTTCTGTATCAACGAAAGAACAGACTGGGGATACATGAGATATAAATAGGGGCCGAAGAGAATGTTCGCAGTGAAGTTTAGGTATCTGAATTTAGTGCACTGTACAGTGCAGTTAATATTTAAAGCACTTAACACATATTTCACACGTATAGTTACAAAATAAACAGTTAGGATGAGCTTAGTAAGCGACAAACCCTCTCAACAAAAAAACAATGATTTTTGTTCCTGTTTTGTGTAAGATGTTTCATAGCAGATTATTAGATGATGATTAATTCATAGATCATGATAGCATTTCAAAACTAATCAGCCACCGTAAAGTTTCACCTCTCACTTGTTCCCTCAATTCACACATATAAATTTCCTTCAGCACGGGACATTTCTGTACAATTACAATTACTTTCAATTAATCAGAATTGCCTAAAACGAATAGTTTAATTTTAATTTGTATATTAATTTCACAATAGATCTTAATAAAGGAAAATTAAGTCACATAGACGTATGTCTTATTATTTTACTTTTAGAGATATTTGATTCTAAGAATTTGTGTTTAATGAGCCTTTATAAATATATGTTTTTTTTCAGAAGGGCCTATATTCTTGAAAAATAACACAATAAAGCAAAAATTGTACGTTTTGCTGCTTAGAAAAACTTGTTCATAAAAAAAAAGCAACAAACGTTTGAAAAACATTATAGAGGCGATTCTGATAAATATTTCAAACGCAAGTCAAATATTTGAATGTATCATTCAATATTTAATGACAAAATATCCATCTTTGATATTTTCATTTTATCTCTTTTTTCTTCTGCACTTTTCATGAAATATTTCAAAATATATAGAAATATCTTTCATTTTGTATCGGATACATATTTTCATCATATGTTGCTTATACTATTCGCCTAAAGACGTGAAAAGATAATACATAATCATTAAAGACTGGTGTTAATATTAACTCATAATAGTTAGAATAACAAGCGAATATTTCATTTAGCCAAATACTTTATTTAAAATATTTGTACTAATAAATATTAAAATATTGTTTTTAGTCCTAGAGTGTTACTAACTACAAAGAAGTTGTAAAATATGTTTTAAAAACTTGTATAATAGTAGATTTGCCAACTACTCCGGAATTTAATTAATCACTTTTCCATACAGTAATTTTTTAAATGTTTTTTGAAATGATAAGCAGGCTGTTTTGCTTTGAATTTTCACAATTATGCAACCCAAAAATTACTGCTTAAAAAAGTGGTTAATTATATTCCGGAGAATTTGGCAACTGTAATAGTATCTTGAGAAGTCTCATTTTTGTGTGCTCTTAAAAAAAATACTCACATGTATGCCAAATTTTGTTATACTGACTTTTTCAGTATCGGCCAAACAAAACGGAGGGTTAGCGGGAAATAAGTCGTCTATTTTGAACAACATCTCCTAGATAAAGTCAATCTAACAACTGCTAAGCCACCGAGCGTTGATATCATCATCAGGCGACGTTTAAAATTTTTATTTTCACAAAATAAAACTATCAAAAATTTCTGGTGAATTTACTCATGTCTAACAAAATTTTAATAATTTGAGATAAAAAATTAAATTTTGCAACAAATGGCAGGTTTTAACTATGCCTAATTAGATTAATATGATAAGGAAATTTATCATAATGAATAATTTTTTTGTAGAAATCTATTTCAACTTTAATGTTTAATTTAAGATATTTTCCAATATTATTTGAAGCATTCACCAGTATTTTAAATAGTTTTACTTTGTGAAAATAAAACTGTCATGATGTCACTTTCGTAGGCCTAATGATGGCGTTAAATCTTGAATGTGGTCTTTAAAATGGTGTTGCTTCAAAGGGCACAAAAATGCGTTCTATTGGTTCAAATGAGATAAAATTTGAACTATGGGTAATTCAAATGATGCGATTGACATTTACTAAATAAAAACTTTCAGAAAAAAATTCAACAATAGAAGGCGCTATAACACAAATGGCATTTATTTATATGTATTGCAAGTGTGGCATGTCATTTGCGTTACAGCGCATGCCAATTAGCATTATTCTTAGGAAAAAAATGGCGATTCTCCAGGGACGTTAGTTAATTCTCTGAGTATCATTCCTACGTTGTAAAAAAAGCACTTCTGGTAGAATTGTTCTACCAAAAACCAGCAGAACTCCAACGTCCCCATATGCTCTACGGAAGATGAAACAAAATTTTGAAAAAACTGAGCAACTTCGCATTCTTCCTGGCAGAGGACGAAAACAAATCCCGTCTTCAAGCATCGAAAATGTGGCTATAGCGGTCGTTGAAGAAAGCAGTCATTCGCGTCGTGTTTGTCGTGTATCATTTAGAGTTCCCCTGGACAGGATTGTCAACTGCTCCGGCATGTAATTAAACAATCTTGTATAATCATTATTTTTTTTAAACATTTTTTCGAAATAATTTCAGGTCCCACGCTTAGCTTCCAAATTGAGCTATGATATAAGACAAAAAAATGCTCTCTAAAAAAGTACCAGTTGGTAACTGTGAGTGCTTGAACATTGATAACTATTCATCCTATGTTTCACCAGGTCATAAAATGAAAAAAAAATCATACTTTATCTTTAAATTTATTAATATGTAAAATTAAAATGAATATTCTTTTTTTTCAAAAATAATCCGTTTAATTTAATAAAATATACTACCTTCTGTACTAATTTTTGCAAAAATCTTCCTGCTCAATTTTTTAAACATCCTACTACTAAATATTGAAATGATGAGACTTTTTTTAATTTAAATGGAAATATTGCATTGCAACAATATCATGAGTAACACACTTTATACAATTTATATCAGCATACTAATAAATCAGTTTAATAATCTTCAAATTAGTATCATAAGTTTCGTTTATAAATCCACGTCAGAGAGACAACACCAGAGGGGGGGAGGTCTTCCATGGGGTCTTTCTAAGGGGTCCAAACCCGTATTTACGCTAAGTTTCAGAGAAAATCACGGAAAACACCGAACAGTTAGGTCGGCGGACGCGATATGGTTTTGAACAAGGCACCTTCCTTCTACAATTTGGAATGATTTACACACTTTGCCATGTTGCGGCTCACAATTTGGCCTTCTAAAATATATTGTTGTTGTTATTGTGAAAAAGTATATCGGATTCGTGTGCTTGGCTCAAGCCTGCTTATAAATCCTCATCAGAAGGACAACACAAGGGGGGGTGCCCTCCGTGGGGGTCTTTCTAAAGGGTCCTAACCCGTATACTCGTTAAATTTCGGAGAAAACCACGGAAAACTCCGAACGGTTAGGTCGACGGACGCACGATGGAACCCAAACCCTGGACCTTCACACTACGCCCGTCTATCATTTGCAGTGACATAACCACTGTGCCATGGTGAGGCACCTTCTTCAATACTATTAGAATAATATTGAATCTCTGATGCCTACTGTTGCCAGCATGGAGATATGAATAGAAGGAGATGGCATTACCTATCTGATAATGAAGCCGAAACTGTTACCGAGCCGCCATATTGCCTTGAGCAAAGCATTGTCGCATTAATATGTAATTCTATGGCGACAGTCCCAATTTTAGAGTAGTAATGTCACCAAAGTTGGCGCCAAGAATAATTACGTATTTAACATAACCATAGATATACGGACATAACTGTATTGTGTATCATTTATTTCTGATTTGTATACTTAGCTCGAAGTCCGCTTATAAATCCACATCAGAAGGAGACATGACTGTAAAACTTTATACTGCAGAATGCTGAGATTTTATATTTATAACTATTGTAACATATAACTCTGTGTCTTTACCTTTTAATCCGTATTAATCGTGCATCTTTCACTGTTATTTAAAGAGTAATCAACAAAATGTTCCGCCATACTTTGACCAAGACAGTTACTTCAATTCGTCCAATGCGGAAGACAGCTAATGCCATGTCCTGGTATTCATATCTCTATGGTTGCCCGTAACATACGCACCGAAGACATCCTTAAATCAATTTTCAACTAGTAAAGTCAAGCTTTAGTGCTGTTTTAGACTAACGATAGATGTATTTTTTAAATTATTTATTAGATATATTTTTACAAAAATAAAAATAACCATTTTTATTAAACCGTACACCAGGCATATTTTGGTCTGTGAACTTTTGCATAAATTATAAAACTATAAAATGAATTAAATTTCAGCATGATTATAATATATGTTTTTTTCATTTTACAGGGCCTGTCATTCTATCCTGTAAGTGATAAAGCATACGGTGTCGTAGGTCCAATTCTCCCTCATTCGCTGTTTGTTTGTGCTTGTCCAATGAACTGTAAATTTCTTTTTTGTGTGCTAATAAAAATTGTCATAGTGTTATCCACTTCATTCGATCAGGATATTTAAGACAGTATTGAAATCAAGCAGAAAAGTCTGAAATGTTCCAAATACAGCAACAGCAACAAAGCAATTGAAAATTGAGTTCTGCAATAACCAGGGTTCGTACATATCCTCGATTTGCTAAAATTCCGAGCTTTTGAAATATTGTCCAATAAGGGTCCAATATTTCAAAAGTGGTCCTGATTTTTATAAAATACTGAATGAAGTTCTTTCCAATATCTCAAACGGTAGAACATTTTAGGAAAGTTTATTTAAAAAGTTCGGAATTTTATCAAAGGACCGGTTTTTATTTTCCGACTTGTGTTCTTGGTCTCAAGAAACGTTTAACACGTTACTGAATGAATTTTAAACACGTTCGTTGCCGATCATGTGATACTCACGAATGTAAGCTAAATTTCCTAAGTCAATTCTTTTAATAACTAATTATTCTTTCAAAAAACACACAGTTTGAAAGAAATACCGTATTTACCCATGTATAGGTCGACCCCGTGTATAAGTCGACCCCACCACTTTCCCAATCAAGAAATTTGAATTTTTCAAAATCCCGTGTATAAGTCGATCCCCCCCTTTTCTCGATCAAGAAATTAATTTAAAAAAACATTTATTCAAAATCATCTGGGGAAAAAAATAAAGTACTAAATATTCAATAATAAAGCAACTTTATTTTTTTATAAATACATTTATTCAAAATTATCTGAAAAGCAAAACAAAAGGAAAGTACTAAATATTTAATAATACAGATGACTATATACAAAATTTTCGTTTCTGTTTTCTATTAACTAAATCAGCCATATCAGTAGAAATACGGAGAAAAAGTATAGTAAGATAAACGAAGTAATGAAAAAGTGTACTATGAAGAAGAAGCATTTCAATTGCACATATAGGGGTGCTAATTCTCGGAATCTCATAGGAGTCGCCTGGACCAATCACATCACTCAGACTCCAGCTCTTTTAAGGAAAAGAACAATTCATTCCTCTTTTTCTCTCCTGGTATGAAAATCGGTGACGTCATTGTGTTATGAAATGCAGGATGAGAACAACTCCCTTTCAAAAGGGCATTTTTGACTTCGGATAAAAAATTAAAAATTACGGCCCCGTGTATAAGTCGACCCCCCCAATTCAAAGCCTTTTTTTTTTACTAAAATTTCTCGACTTATACACGGGTAAATACGGTATTTGATATTTTTATGATTCACATCATGAAACATTCATTATCAAAAATTATATTTTATACGTAAGTTAGACATAAGAAATTTGGCTCGCTCTCTAATCCGGCAGTGAACGTGTTTTAAACATACGATGTAAATATCCATCGGTATGTAATTAAGGGTTAAGCACCTGTAAATACTAGATTACACAATACTATCTGTGCATGCTTAAATCTATTTAGTAAAATAATAATCAAACGGAGTATATTTTTAATCAATTTTTGACTCCAAACAGCCATTCTCCCGGCTGAGCAAAATTTGCTCCAATAATCGATAAAAATAAAGGGAGCGAAAAATTTTCAATATTTGAGCATTATACAACAAACCCATTTAGACTAAATAATAATCAAAAAAGAGGAGTGTTTTTACAAAATCTGTCCGTTTTCGATTAATATAACTGTATTCAATTATGATTATTTTTTGCGTTTAGAAGGAGTGTTTTTACAAAATCTGTCCTTTTTTGATTAATATATCTGTAATCAATTAAGATTATTATTTTAAGCTATAAAAAGGGTGTTTTACGAAAATTTGCTGTTTTTGATTAATATATTACACTAGAATGTGTTATTTTAGGCTGTAAAATCAGTGTTTTTTAGTAATTTCTTTTTCTGACATTAATTGTTCACGGTGCAATTTTAAGTTGAGTAATGATCAATATGTTGATTTTACATTTTTATCATGCGGGGGGAGTGAGGGATACGCCCCCGATGTAGAATTAAGTTTAGACTACAAAATATTGACTTTTTCTCTCAATTCACATGCATTTATGAAAGGAGACAAAAAATCTTGCGCCCCCTATTCTGAACTTTTCTGCATTATTTTAGTACTGAAAGTATATTTAGTACAGTAAAACTCGCATAAGACGCTTTCCCGCTTAAAACGCTTTTTTCAGTTAGTCCCTGGACATTTCCTATACTAATCAATGTAAAATCCATCTCATAAGACGCTTTTCTTCTGCTTTGTGTCGTCAGTCAAGACGCTGTTCTCGTTTTTCTGATGAAGCTTTTTTTTTTCTTTTTGAAAGTAGGGATGGACGCTAGACGGAAAATTGGCATCTCGCGTCTCGCAAAACAGCCTAAGCTACGTCTCGTCTCACAAAATCCCTATATCGTAATGTTAAAGATGTCTGTCTCGTCTCGCGTCCATCCCTATTTGAAAGGTATCACAATCCCCCCCGAGGTTAGTCACGGAACCTAACGCCCTAATACTGCTTGATAAGTATCCATTTATCCAACACCCCTCTCTTAACAGATCACTTATGCTGCCCCCGCATGGGCTACTAATCTCACCAGGGAATCCGTATACAAACTGTGGGCAATCCAAAAACAGGCGCTTATTAAAATATCAAAGGCCCACACCAACATCGCTCATTCCGCGCTCTGTACAATATTAAGAATGCCTACAATAGAACTAGTCCTAGCGCGGGAAATTGACAAATATAATGCATTAAAAATAAACAAGATTATTCAAAATCCAGATTTACCACATGATTATTTCATAGAAAAATCCATACCCTCATACCAATACCCGGATATCATTTCATTAAACAGACAAATAAAATTCATAGACTCCATAGAAAGGATACAATAGATAATGATTATATAAAAATTTACACAGATGGCTCTAAAATGACTAATGGAACAGCGTTTGGTTACATGGCATGCACATACAAGAATGAAATAATAAGAAAATACTATGAAAGAATAAACATCTATAACAGCATATATCAAACAGAGCAATTAGCAATAGTTACTGCGCTGGAATGGGCGGTGGATAACAACTATAAGAATATCAAGGTTTACACTGACAACAGGTCCACGGTCGAGAAGCTAAGATCATTATATCCATACATAGAAATATTAATAAATTTATACAACCTAATTAAAAACAATAGTGATGTTAAAATAAAAATAATATGGATAAAGGCACATGTGGGACACTGGGGGAACGAAATAGCTGATACTTTAGCGAAATCGCCTTTGATCAATAACGACCCCCTAAGCAATAGAACTATATCAATCCCTAGGTCTAAAATAGTATATATATTAAATAAGAAACTGGAAAATAATTGGTAAATATGGTGGTCAAACAGTGACACAGCCATATACATGCATAACTTTCTCCCTAATATAAAACATAATTTTGTCCTCAATAATACAATAGCAATAAACTTTATTACAGGTGGGGGCAGCTTCCCGAAATATCTGAAACGTAGCAATAAGAGACAATCTGAAAACTGTGAGTGTGGCGCCTATGGCGACCCAGTTCATTTTGTTTTCGGGAGCTGTCCCCTAATGCCTCACACCATTAAAAGGAATAATAGTGTAAATGAATATAAAAAATTTCTACAGGTCATACAGATTAACAAAGTAATGAACATGATAAAAAGCAATTACAATAAATTAATAGAAATATATAGTGATATAAACTTTAGATATCAATAGCTCTCCCCGGGTGTCAAAAAAAAGTTAAACACTAGCAGTGGGCGTTATAAAAATAAAAATAAAAAATAAAAAAAAAATAAATAAATAATAATAATAATAATAATAATAATATGCATATATATAAATATTCAGACAAGTACCCTGGCGGGAAAAAAAAATTGAGCACTATGTCTGGGGGTGCTTAACACAATGTGATATAAGATTAAAAATGTGATTTAAAGAAAGAAAAAAAAAAGGGAAAAAAAGAGAGATTTATGGTAATGTGGCTGCATACTCAATGAGATGCGGAAAAAAAAATTGTATATAGGATTAATGCATACACATGTTTAAACCATACGTATAACTGCCTGACGAAATGCAGACGGTTCATGCACAGAGGCTCATCCACTTATTTGTAATATTCAGGAAAAATATGGCTTAGAAGCGTATTAGTGTGACTCAGCACTTTAGTACATAAAAACTATGTAATCGAAAATGTTACAAATAACGTAGACTGGCAAACACTAGGGGTTGCACGAATATTGAAAATGTGCAAATGAAATAAAATGGAGTTTGTGCATGGAGTGATTGAAGTGCTATTGAAAACTATAGAATTTAATAAACAATGTATAACGCGTGTCGTTCCTTCTGTGTAAACAATATTGATATGTAATTATAAATAATATGTTATTATGAAATGTAAATAATATTGTATAATTTGGATATGCGTATACTTGTATATAAGAAGATTGTGATCACACAATCAACGTCTCGATATTTATTGGTTAAATATATAATGTGACTATACGTTTACTTTTTGCCAGTGGCCGGGAGTAAACAATTTGAATTTTCCCGTTATTATTAGTGAATTTATGTATAATAGTATTGTATTTTTAGAAAACAGCAATGATCGATGGCAAAGCCTCAAGGTAAAGAAAAGAAAAATCCTAATGTTAACAACTAAATAGTGATAATAACATAACGTTCAATAGTGACAATAACATACGCAAAATAAACGTGATATAATAATAGTAGAAACTACATAGACATAAATCAATATATGCTTGTCCAGTGCTCACACCCCTCGGATATAGGTTGTGCTGGTGAAGAAGGCCAGCAATGAACTTTTATAGAGGATGGACATTAATAACGAACGTTTATCTGTGCGTCTTGGTCCATGTGTAAAAAGGAGGCTGTTTTTCTTGTGTTGTGTTCTTTTATTCGTTTGTATTTTTTTATATTGTATTTCCTGTTCTACCGCTGGCTCTTTGTGTTGTGCCAGCGGTATAGTTTGTATTTTTTTTTGTTTTTTTATAAAAAAAAATAAAATAAAGGGGTGCTTCCCCGGAGGGATCTTTTGCCGTAAACCCTTTTGGGTCGGCACCTCCGGTGGGTGACTTACACTTACACCCCTCTCTTTGACTCTTACGTATCTCTCCCACGCTGCTACAAGGTTGTTATGCCTACCTTTACTCAGGAATACAGATAGATTGCAATATCGACATTGTACGGGTTTTCTCTCCCTTGACCGTGAATGTCTCCCGGAGCTAAAAATCCAATTCATACACCAACGTAAAACTTGTCTTTTTGCCACCAAATGCAACATCTAAGTTGCAACCTTTAGACCAAGCCATTATTAAAGCATAGCTGCCAACCTTCTCGATTTCTTCGGGAGATTTCCCACCACAATTTCTAAACAGCTTTATTTTAAACTGAATTTTTGTCATTATTTTAAATATGAATTGCTAGGTAAAAGTTAGTAGTGGGAAATCTCCTGAAGAAATCTGGAAAAGTTGGCAGTTATGTTACAGTTATAAAACAAAAATACCAAAAAAAAAAAAAAATTAGTGCAGCAATACTCAAGAGATATGCAGTGTGGCAATTCAACTAAAGTCAATGTTTTTGATTCCATAAATTACATCAGTCGTGCAGCTTGGGACGAAATTAAACCAGATGTAAAAAAAACTCTTTTCGGAAAGCTTTTGATGTGTGGAACAATTCAATGCAGGCTGGAACGTCACTTCCAGAAGCTTACTTTCAATCATTGGAGAATTTCCCTGATTATACAACGGTGGACGATCACCTCCGCGAAATGCAGCATTCGGACTTTGGAAGAAGAAATCGCAGATGCCATGATTGATGGGATTGCGAAAGAGGATGCCGGCGAACAAGAGGAGGACAAAGAAATGGAACCGACAGCTATACCTACCGTTATTACTGGCTTGCATTATGTAAGTGAGCTGCGGAAAGTACTGTCCTCTTTGGAACATATGCGGAGGGAATGTTGACCTACGTCAACAAAATTGATAATTTTCTTGCTGCAAAACATACGCAGAATCTTATTCAAACAAAAATAGATGCTTTTTTTCCCCAGCACATCAGAAATATGAAGTTCGGTGCGTATTATATTTTTCATTCGTACAATATTATCTATGCAGTATAATAAGTATCTTACATAATTTCTAATTGAAGAGCAATACATAAATATTTTTTCTAAGCACTTAGATTATGTTCTTTCCCAATTCACCTTAAGACGCTTTCCCGCTTAAGACGCTTTCCCGTTTAAAAGGCTCTTTCAAGCTGGTCCGTTGAAAAGCGTCTTAAGCGAGTTTTACTGTATTTGAAAGCCAGAGATGAGTTCCCCTGGCAACTACTCATAGAGAGTCATTGGTGGATCGGGTGGGGGGGAGCATGTCCCCACAGACGAATTTAGATTGCATGACAAAAGATTGATTTTTTCGTTAATTCAAATGCATATATATATGAGGAAAGAAACAAATTATTCGACCCCCAGCATGCGGGGGCCCCTCCCCCCCCCTACACTGAACTTTTTTTATTATTTTAGCACTAGTGTTTGGAAGCCTGAGATAAGTCCCCATAAGAACACATATGGCACCATAGCGGATACAGAGGCACCAAACGAATTATGTTAAGGCTATAAAAGATTGCATTTGAATTTACAAAATAAATCATTTATAAGGAAAAGGAGTAAAAAAAAATCGTGCGATACCCTGCAGAATTTTTTTTCCTCATTCGCCCATCATTTAATTCAATATTTTATTTATACCGTAAAATACTGCAAAAGCACCCTCCTTCGATATAATGCCCTCCCCCGGTTTTTCACATGAGTTTTATCTGTTCCTAAAAAATACCGAATAAATTTATTATTACGATCCAAGCTCAGCTTATTCACATGATCTGGAAATGCTGAGTGTTTTCAAATAAATCTAATGTAATATATATCAAAATTAATTTTGAAAAAAACATTGAATTATCATATAATGAAGCTGACAAACACGAGTTTTCTGATTTTCATTGTTTGTCTATCTCCTCCCCAAATATATCCAGATTTTCCTTGAAGATTGAGGGGGCACTTTAACGGTATTTTACAGTAGTTTCTTTTATCTGATATTGTGTCTGGTGAGGGAAAAAGGATCCAGAAGTTTTACACCATTAAAAGTTATTGCTTTATGTTTAAAAAAAAAAGAAAAAAAAACAGATTTTTAGTTTTTCCATTTTAACAAGTGGAAATGAAAAACCGTCCAAGAGTAATTTAGCTAAATGCACTGTGCATTTACTACTAAATTACGCACAGAATATTACATATTAATGAATGTAGGTACATATATGGATAGATTAAATTGCCTCTTCATACTAATGTTCTTATAGATTTGGATTACATTGTTCCAAGTAGGTTTTTAATGGCTATAGTCATTAAATAATATTATCTTTTATAGAACCTGTAAATAAATGACACTTTTTCTTTAAAATATTTAATATCAAGTGTTGTTTTTGTCACCCCCCCCCACTAATTTAATAAAAAAACTACAATAATCCATAAATTAACAGAGTACATATATTTTATTCATTGTGTATAATAACCTATAAATTTACTGGATTATATTTGACTATTTTTTGCTGACTAGAAAAGGCAAGTAAAAAATAATAATAATACAGTGCACTCCCAGAAATTCGCACAGCACGGGGGAAGGGTTTGTGCAGATTCTGGGATTTGTGGATTTCAGGATATAAATTAAAACAATTTTTATATAATAAAATTTAAATTTCAAAAAACTACTCTTATTTAAGAATAAGCAAATTAAAAAATTCAAAATTTTGATGCATCAAATGAAATTTTTTTACAAACTGTTCGGTATGGGCGTGCCAGACTCTATTGTTCATCTCCTTTACAACTATCTTCAGTGACGCAGCTATTCGGTCAGAATACAAGATGCTGCCTCGGACAACTTTCCCATCCAGAGTGGAGTGCTTCAAGGTTCAATCCAAGGCCCAACCCTTTACCGTTTCTATGTAAACGACAATCCCAGAAACCAAACCACTGATATTGTCTTGTATGCGGATGGTACTGCTATCATCGGCAGAGCCAAGAATGCAAGAACGCTCCACACTAACCTCCAACACCACATTAACCAACTTGAGTTGTGGATGCGGAATTGGAAAATAAAGTTAAACCCATCCAAATGCAAGGCACTCTCCATTGGAAGGAAATTTCCACCCTCCCGTTTACATGTCGACAACACGGTACTGGAATGGGCTGATAGCGCTCCATATCTCGGTGTCGAAATTGACAAGCTGCTCACATGGAAGAAGCACATAAACAGAACCAGAGGCAAGATGACCGGAGCCTTCCAGAGAATCTCCAGCCTCATATATACGCGCAAACTCAGTACACAGAACAAAGTGCTTTTATACAAAGCCATTGTTAGACCACTGGCAACATATGCAGCCCCGGTGTGGGCCTATGCGCCAAACACCCACATCAAAGCCCTTGCGGCAAAAGAAAGTAAATTTCTACGAACTATCCGTTACGGTCACCCACTGCTTGCTTACAACATCATACTCAAGGATCTCTGTATGACGACCCTCAAGCACCACTTACTGAAAATCTACAAGAGATTCTACAGGAACATACGAATCGTTCCTAATGAAATTATCGCCACTCTACCAGATTATGAGCCGTCGGACCCACAGCATAGAAAACGCCCCAAGGCTGTTCACCATGCCCTTCAAGATCAACCTTAACTCCTCGCCCGTACACGCCACACATGTCGAGCAACCCTTCCTGTGAAGACCACCTTTGGTGGGTGGAGGAAGGGTCGACAAGCACACCCAACATCCAGAAAAATTACTTTCCGTACTGATACAGGCAGCCTAGCTGATATCTACGCACATCCACAACAATAACATCCCTAACATTACACACTGGAGGTACGCGCGCTGCGCTGGCACTCCGAGAAGCTAGACCTCAGTAAGTTAGTCAGTCATCAAATGAAATTTTTACATAAATTATTTATTTACAAACGTTTTTACTAATGTTGTTTGCTTTAAAAATTTAGAATGCTTTAATTAGAACTGTTTTTGCACATTATATAACATCGTAACTTCCTGGTCAGTAACACATTCGTGTTATTCCAGGAATTTCAAACATTTCTCCTTTAATTCTAACCCTTCATCAAAGAGAATTTTATCGGTTTCTGTATCAGAATCTTCATTTGTTGACATTTGTCTCTAAATGTAGAGAAGATGGCCATAAATTGTACCAGGCTTTAACTAAGTTGGCATTTTAAATATAATCCCATGCGTCTTTGACAATGACTTTTAGTTTTAAAGTTTACAGAATATTTGTATGGTTAATTTGTATGGTGTTATACGCCGCATTCGTAACCAACAAACCAGCTACACTCGTGCAGCGAGTATCCATCTAAGGTGTTCGTAAACGAAACTGAGTGCATTCAGTTTATAAACTAGAGCGTTCGTATACAAAACTAAGTGCGGTTAGTTTCAAACTAAGTAAACTGATCACGGAGCAGGTTTTTCTACACTGGTGTAAGAAATTAAAGGAATTTGCAGACTTGTGGTCGCTAACTCTAGAACTACTGGACCGATTTTAACGAAATTTGATATATACATACATTGATACAATACAAAACAAATAACTATTCAATAATTGTAATACACACGCATGATCGTGCGTAACACTAATTGGAGTCGGAAGGTATGAAACAGCGTTGGTAGAATAAACAAAAAAATGGGTTAATAGGGGGCACGGTCTCCTCTTACAGATATACAGATCTCACAGCGTGATTTAATACTTGAAATAAAGCAGTTTACAGTTTGAAATAAAGCAGTCACAATCACCCTTGATACACGGGTTCCTGTGGCTGCATATAAGTGACGAGAGAGCTGAGAAGCTGTAGCACTCCTGTTATGCCTCTCAATAATGGAGAAATAGAGATCCTCTCTGGCCGTCATGGCCCTTGCACGACCTTGCCCAAACTTTCTCTCGATGGATTCGGTATCCTGGAACTGTTTACATAAATTACACACGGCGTTGGGCGTTAAGTTGAACCAACACATCCTAGATATAGAAGGCCTATGAGCAGAGCATTTTATGTCGTCACTAGGTCTCCTAAGATGACGTCATCACAGTTTTACTTTCACAAAGTAAAACTATTTCAAATTTCTTTTGAGTGACAAAAATTTTACAAAAGTTGAAGATAAAACTTAAAATACCTTTCTCATAAAAAAATAATTTATTATGATGTATTTAAATATCATATTATATTATTAGAGGTAATTAAAATTTCCTATTTGTCGTAAAATTAAATTTTCTATCTTAAACCATTAAAATGTTTTATGCGAGAGTAAAGTCACCACAAACTTTGAATAGTTTTACTTCGCGAAAATAAAGGTGCGATGACGTCATTTTAGTGGACCTTGTGATAACGTAAGAGTTTCTGTTCCCAGGCATTGTATATCTAGGAGGTAATGGTTGAACTTTCTATAAATGCGGACTTGAGATTGGCCTGCTTCTAGCCTCCCCTCAATTTGCCACCTCATTCCATCATCTAAATGTTGGTGGCCACTCATTTTTACTGTTACAATTTGAAATTAACCGATTGCTGCAAAACAACACCAAGAAATTCGCCAGGCGTGTTAGCGAGCGAAATGCGTCTTAACTTACGCGCGCTTATAAAGCCTGTTTCTCTACTGGTTCCGCCTAAACACACGGGTACGCTTCCGTATTTGACGTAAAAGATTTGCATTTTTATCTAGAAGCAGTGGTTTTAGATTCAGTTCAGTTCTTTTCATAAAATTCGATAAAATATGCATATTCTCTTAATTTATTTCACCAGGGTAGTTTGTTGAAATGGCGTCTGAGTTTCAAGTACTTTACGTTTACTGAAGCGGGGAATATTATTTTTTTGAGGAGGAAATTCATGCACACGCTAGAAATTCCAACGAAAGTAGAGAATTCTTCAAAGGTAATCATTTCCTTATATTTTTCTATTGGTAAAGTGAAAAATGCATATTTTAAGTGTTGAGATTGAAGTTGATTTAACGTTGATGTGTTTCTTAAATTTAATCTGTTTAAAATCATGTATTCTAATTCATTTATCTGTTGTCGATTTACCTCACTTCGGTTTTCCTACAGTCATTCCGTTTGTCTCGTACAATAGTGTTTATTAGGTTTGTGTCGCAGTCCCTAATAGCACATTGTCCTAAATGTGAAGTCGCTGCGACGTGCAAGACCCTCACGGGACGTCGCGAATGAGTCACAAATATGTCGCCTTGACTGTCTAATGTCCTTCTGCGGTAACGTCATAACGTGACGTCACCATGAAGTCACCCTGTGACTTCATGGTGACAATATTGTGACTTCAATGCGACGTTACATAACCGTCACGTTCACAGCACTGTGACTTAAACGTTCCACTGATTTAAAACAGAAAAAAAACTTTTTTTTTGAGAAATTCGCAAAATAACTTAAAATTTACAAAATCAGGAAAAAGTAGCAAAAAACTAGCAATATCTCAAAGTCATAAAAAATTAGTCGCATGTGCTTTCAAAAGTAGAAAAAATTGCGAAAAGTCGCAAAATCTGGCAAGACATCACAAACGATCCGTCACGTTGACGTCAAAAGAAGTCACAAGCTACTGTCACTGGCAAGTCACACTGTGACTTCCAGTTGACGTCACTCATGGTCATCAGTGTGACTGAGAACTATGGGACTCACGGGTACGTCACGGCGACCACATTGTGACGTTCCATGCTATTAGGGGTAAATTGGGAGTCGTTCTAGCCTAAAAATAGATTCCGGCTACGTCAGGTTTGCAATCGCAACTCAATTTGATTCCTCCTCTCTTGTCACCTTTTTGGCGTAACTTATTTTTGATGCTCCGCATCTCTTTTTAAAATTACTTGTTCGCGGTTTCATTAATTTTAATTTAGTTGGTCTGTATTTTATCGTTGCACTGTAATTAGCGGTGTTTATCTCGCCCATGTTTATGTTCTCGCCAATATTCTGTTGTATGTTGGCATGCTCTTTTTCGTCATTCCAAGTTAATTCTACTGTCCTTGTTTTCTTGCCGCCACCAGCTGTTATTTTTAATATGCTTATTCTTAATAGTTGTTTTAAAACAAGCAGTTTTTAAGTATCTCACGTCGTCATAATTTCTTACAACGGGATTGTTTTAATTAATAAACCTGTGGTAATGCACAACGCCTTTTAATTGTAAATTTAATTCTGCAAATCATTTCTCCATCATATCAGGTATATAAAAATTTTTTTTTCAAAGTAATCTAAAATCTGAACAGCATGTGCACCCTAATAATGCAATTTAAACTCCCACAAACGAAATACGAAAACCACATTTTCCATTTATAATAAAATTAAACACTTCTCAAACACTCAACCTTACACATTTAATATACATACATTTTTAATTAAATAGCCTTGTTCCATAATGTACATCCTATTGCTGTAAGACAGCATTAACCGAATTATATGTTTTCTTGGTTTTATAATATATAATACTAGCTGCGTGCCCGTTCTTCTCACGGTAGGAAACGAAAAATTTCCACACATGTGTAATTCGAATTAATTCCAGTGATGTGGAATCTAGAAAAAGCAAAATTATTTCACTCTTGACTTAAAATTTGTGTCATATATGTAATAACCTGAGATCATTGCAATATAATGACACACAAAAAAAAAACTATGTCAGCGTCATTCGGTATCAAAAAAGGGAAAATGGACCGTTTGCAGTGAACTTCCCACTTTCAAAATGTCTTATTTCCGCAGACATGCTGTCTCTTAGGTTCACGTTTTAGCGTTAAATAACTCAGACTCTACATGAAATGGACATTTTTTTTTATTTTAAAAATACGTCACCCTCTCTTGCAACCCTTTACAAAAATAAAAGAGATAAGAGATAAGACTGCGCTATTTATAAAAGCTTTAAAATTGTTTTTCTAGATTATGCAGACTTTATTTAATTTTTCTTCTCACAAGTAAATCCAGTATTTATAAAAGGAAATCGAGCCAAACAAAGAAATCGTCTGCTTGGACATAAGAATAACTATGTACACAAAACGAAATCTTTAGAATGAGAAACTTTTTTCACGTTTTCAGAAGTTTGAATCACAACGGGCTTTGACATTTAGTTGTACAATAACAGTAGTATTTGGCGAATTAAGGCAATAAACAACAGATGTTTTAATTCGAATTTCGCAAAAAATCGCTTCGAGATATATAGGGATGGACGCGAGACGAAAAATAGGAGTCTCGCAAAATAGCCTAAAAGCTTTGTCTCGTCTCGCAAAAATCCCTATATCGTAATGTTAAAAATGTGTGTCTCGTCTCGCAAAAAAGCTGTAGATCTCTGTCTCGTCTCGCAAAAAAGTCGTCTCGCGTCCATCCCTAGAGATGTAGCGCGGGACCCGTTTTTATTTATTTTTTTCAACTGGCAATTTAAATCTTTGTTACTGTATCCATAACAACCAAACCGCAAGATATCAAACCGAAATTTATAAGCAGGTGCTACTGAAATAAAAATCCTTCTTTACTTAAAAATTCGTAAAAATTCTGCTAATTTATATTTTTCCTCCGTTCTTCTTTTAAAAGTGGACGAATTGTGCGCTCCGTCTTTTGCCGAAATATAAAAAAGTTATGACAGATAGAATTCAAGATGCAGCAGTTTTAAAAATATTTTACGAAAGTCAGCGTCAAATTTAATTTTATTTGAAAAATTCCCAAAAATCTGCAAATTATGTTACACAGTCCAAACAGACAGTTTTTAAAAGAAAATTTTCTCCTCTATACGATGATGTAAGTATCGTTTTCTTGCGAGTGCAATTACCGGCGTTATTATGTATTACGCAAAAAAAATCGCTGAAAATCGGACAAAACATAAAATAAAACATTTTCCAATTCAAATTTCAAAAAAATCGCCTCGGGGTGTGTCGAGACCCGTCTTGGAGAATTTCCGTACAAAATTTGGTAGGTCTACGATCACCCGTTTCAGAGATACGCGAGGTGCAGACAGACAGACAGACAGAAAAACTAACGGACAGTTTACACATTGTTTTATTTATATAGATAAAAGATATCCAGCTCATTAGGATTAACGAACTGAGCAAAATTCCACTCTCTGCAGTTCTGTAGAACCAACATCTCCCCAGCAAACACACTACTGCCCGCAAAATGACGGCCGGGTACCCGTCGTGCTGCCAAGGGCCGTATACCGGGAGCAAGGTAGATTGCCATCGGCTGGAAAACACTGGATTAACAGTGTCTGAAAAGTGCATATGCGCCAGTACATAACTAGTAACGGCGAACTGACATGTGTCTATGACATGCACAGAAAAGTTAACGGCGTGGTACTGCTTAAAATGTACCGGGCAAGCACTATTTGGCAGCAATGGGCCTGTATATATTTCGTAGTGTTGGCATAAAATTTCGTTATTTTAATTAAATAATATTGTTTCACATTCATACTCTGTAGAAGTGCTAGGGGATATAAGTTCCGGGCACCCGGTTTTACCCGGGCACACTGTCACATTTTTTAGGCGGGGGGGGGTGTTAGGGGAGAAGTTCATATTGTGCTTTCAAATATTTTAGTACTAAAAACTAAAATAATACAAACGAGTTCATTATGCTATAAAAATGTTTACTACGTCGACAGTGGAACCTCCACTTTGTATATGACAGTATATAACCCCCACAATGTACAGAATTATGAATTTTAATCTTAAAATTTTTATAATTTACATTAATTTTTTACAATTTTGCAACTAATTTAAAGATTAGGCGTCTTTTTGAACCAAAAAGCGACATTTTCATACTGATTTCAAGTTTTGGCTACTTGTATCTTACTCCAGGCGACTAATTTGAAAATCTGGTGTTGGTTTTTGTCAACTCCCTTTTTTTTTTAAGTTGCTATTGAGCTTTCAGCAAACATTATAATCTGTTTTTTTAATCGTGCTATAAAAATAAATGTATTATATCTTCTGATATATATATATATATATATATATATATATATATATATATATATATATTTAACGCATGAAGTTTTTAAATTTATCATTTTATTCAGTCCTTCTTAAATGAAGCTAAATTAAGCATGTTTATTTCTTAACTACAAAATCATTAAAAAATGTGACTATTTTGGGAACTAAAATTGAGAAAATGGCTACTAAACTGGTGACATTTTTTAAGTCGGTGAGGTTACTAATGATACTTATTTTAGTGTATAAAAGTACTTTCCTCCATAAAATTTGGATCATGTAGTATACAACAGGTACAGATACAGAAAATTTCTTTTCAGTATAGCTAACATTTAAAAAATAATTTTATCTAAACAAAATGTACAACAAAGCAAAATGTTACACTAAGTTATGTGTTACCATAATACAATTTTATTTATTATTACTTCCTGTAAGATTTTGTTTAGTACATGCATAAACCATAAAGTATTATTACTCATTTATAAAATCTCTAACTCTGAAATATTGAAATTAAACTGTTTATAGATGTTGGTTCTGAAATGTGTTACCGTCTCTCTCATAAAAAAATCTTTTGAGACTACAAATTTGTAAGAAAATTGCAGTTTATGCACACAGTAGTAGCAATAGCACGCTCCTTACATTGTCGATCCTTCACTGCTCGATTTCTGCCTGCCGGCAATATCGGGTTATCGGGGCTCTTGGACAGGCCTTAGCGAGCCACCGAACCGAAACATTTTTTATTTAATATTAAAATGTGCATTCAAATCTACGTTAACTCGGATTTTTCGGATTATTTTATAGACAGCACATTTCTTAGCTCTGCTGAGATTTTTTTCTGTTAAGAATTAATTGTATACTGTAAAGTGATTAAACATTTGATAGGATCTTACGTGATTTTTTCTTTTGCAGATGACTAGGTGTAATTTAGTTATCAAGCCGCTCTTTATAAAAAAAAATTGGAATGTAACTAAAAAGAGCAATATTACCATTATTTGAGTTGTTCTTTTAAACAATACATAAATTTCACATTTTCAGAAATTAGAAAAAATTGCATGTCCATTCTCGAAAACTTGTTTGGGTTTATCATTACGATTAGGTTTTAAAGTATCTAATACTTTGATTCTATTAACGTGAACAAGGAACATGGGTCTACAAATTTTAAGTTTTAGTCTGTGATTTTTGACTTCCCGGGTTGTGTCACTGCCTCCTAGATACAGAAAGCCTGAGCGCTGAAGCTTTGACGCCATCATCAGGTCCTCAAGTAATGACGTCACCACACTTTCGTTCTCAGAAAGTAAAACTAATTCAGATTTCTGGTGAATGCTATAAATATTAAAAAGTATCTTAAGTGAAAGATAAAAATTAAAATACGTTCGTGACACAAAACAATTCATTGTGATTTACTCCCTTATTACATTATATAATTAGTTACAGTTAAAACCTGCTCTTTTTTATAAAATTAATTTTTCTACCTCAATTCATTAAAATGTTGTTATGAGAGAGTAAATTCACCAGGAATTTCGAATAGTTTTACTTTATGAAATTTAATCTGTGATGACGTCACCTTTAGAAGGCCAACTGATGACGTAGAGGCTTTGTGACGTAGCAGTGGTTGTGTACTGGCTAGCCTAAAACCATTCAACCTCAAGAAGGATCAGGGTTCGATCAACACACCCTAGATATACAATGCCTGAGAACAGAAAATTTTACGTAACCACTATGCCCACTTAAATGACGTCATCACACATTTATTTTCACAAAGTAAAACTGTTCAAAGTATGTGGTGAGTTTGCTCCCGAATAAAACATTTTAATGATTTAAGATAGTTAAAATTTCCTATTTGCCTTAAAATTAAATTTCCTATCTCCAATTATATAATATGATATAGAAATTGATCATAATAAATCATTTTTTATCAGAAATGTATTTCGATTTTTATCTTCAACTTAAGATATTTTCTAAAATTTGTATCATTCACCCGAATTTTAAACAGTTTTACTTTGTGAAAGAAAAACTGTGATGACATTGGTTTAGACGATCTAGTGATTATGCAAAAGCTTGTGGCCTCACCATGGCACAGTGGTTATGACACTGAAAATGGTAGACGGCCGATGTGTGAAGGTCCCGGGTTCGGGTCCCATCGCGCGGCTGTCGATCTAACAGTCTGGAGTTTTGGTAGGTTTTCTCCAGATGTAACGTGAATACGCGTTAGAACCCGTCAGGAAGTCCTCCTACCAAGGCACCACCGTCCTAGGCAGATACCCCGCGTGCAGGTTTGCCTTAACACACACAACAACAGTAAAAGCTTGTGTTCTCGGGACTGCTGTATGTAGGTGGTGTTGGTACGATCCCCGGCGTGGAAAGCAAACAAAAATAATTCGTCCATCCTTTCATATTAATGCCTTAACAGTTTCATTTTTTCCAGATTTCGGTCCCAAAAATGTCACATTTTTGTACAGCATTTTTTTGTACATTTTACATTTATATGTTATTAAAATTAACATTTCTAATATTTTTAAGCATTTATTACAATTTTTTTTTCTTTATTGAAAATAATCTATTTTCCCTACAAGTTGTTTTTTTTCCCCTACATGACCGCCAAACAAGGAAGTCACATTTACAAGTAAAATATTACAATTACTTTATTTTCGATTACAATTCAATTGTTTTCTTACAAAACATCTACAGGAATAATTTTTTAGTAAAAATAGAAAAGATACGGGCGAAACAGTGAAAGCTAAATAGAAATCAGGTTGCCCGTACGGCGGACGGGCAAAACAGGGAAGGGGCTACTCAATGCTGGTCCACATAATAAGTGCCTACACACTGAAGTGACCAGTACTTAAGGCCTTAGCAATACCTCCTAGATATAGAAAGCCTGAGATATTCTACGTCACCAAACTTTGATGTCATCATTAGGCCTACACCCAAAAGTTTAATTTTCAGAAAATAAAACCAATAACATGTCTGGAGAATTTACCCATGAATTGCAATATTTTAATAATTTGAGATAATAAATATAATTTTACGACAAATGACAGTATTTAAGCATAACTAATTAGATAATATGATAAGAAAATAGCTCACAATGAATAATTTTGTATTAGAAAGGTATTTTAATTTTAATGTTTTATTTTTTGTTTGTTTGTTTTCCAATGGCCGGCCGCTGCCTTGGAAGGCTTTTGGCTACAACTGTCCGGAATTGTTGGCCACTTTATTATGGGGGCGCCTAGTAGGTGGACCAACGTAAACCCCTGTGAAGGGACGGACACATGACATTCACGCCCAGTCGGGGATCGAACCTCGACCCCCGGGAGTTGAAACCGAAACCGTAGTACGGTACTTTACCCACCATACAATCCGGTCGGCCTTAATTTTAATGTTTAATTTAAGATATTTTCTAATATTTGTAGCATTCAACAGAAAATTTAAATAGTTTATTTTGCGAAATTAAAACTGTGATGATTTCGATTTAATAGGCCTTGTAATGACGTCAAAGCATGAATTGTTAGTCTTTCTATTTGTAAGAGGTGCTGGGATTAGTCGTGGCGAGTGACCAATGGTCAAGTGCCTTCCTTTCGAAAAAGGTATCTGTGGTTTTTATGCACAGTAAAGTATTCATCCACTTTATTGTACCAATTCTTAATTACTATCACACACGGGCTATCTATTTGTATTTTATCTACTGGTAACAGCAAGACATCTTGATCTATATTCTTGGGAATCGGTATTCGGTGCATGAAAAACCTTTGTTTCTTAAGTGATACAGTCTCTTTTTTAAATTTATGCTGCTCGAATTTTTCGTTCTGTCTTTACAGACAGCACATTTCTTTGTTCTGATGAGATTTTTTTTTTGGTTTTTCTAATAATTCATTGTATACTGTGAAGTAATATATAATTTATAGGATCTTTTGAGATTTTTTTAGCTCATGTAGATGATTAGGACAAGTTTTTAGAAACGAATAGTATGTAGTACTTTGATTTTTATTAGCGTTGAGAAGGAACACGGGCCCACAAATTTTATTTTAGGTTTTTTTCTGTGTTTTTAATGCATAATTAAATAGTTATATCCATTTTTTGTATGATGCTGGAATTTTTTAAATAAAGGAACTAAAAATTTTGAATATTGGCTTATATACTACTATGATAAATTTTTTAATTACATTATTTTGATTATTGTCCTTATAATTATATAATTATTAAGAAAAAACATAAATGTTTTTGTATGTCTGTATAAGCTAATTCTATTATATTATACATAAAATTTGTTTTCGTTATCGTCAAGTGAATTTTTGTGTTCATTGCACTATGAAGCTATTTCAACCCAGCCATATTAACATTCCCGGTTGTTTAATAATTTTCCCCCTAATATTCTACGGTTTGGCGAAATTACTCGCCTTGATGTTAACTAATACAGCATGATTTTTTAAGAAAATACTTTCGACATTAGTAAAGTAAGGACATTTTTAAGCTGATAATACAACCAAGTCTTTAAAGTTTTGTAGCGATGTTTAGCGATTTTTGTGGAGCCGTGTATACATTTTAATTTCCGGACACTCTGTTAGTGACGTCATTGAAGCTAAGCGATTAAAGCTTCCGTCTTTCACTGACCGTCTTATATATGGATAAGTGAAGACAAGTCCTTTGATTTTGTTTTCCGATAAATATCGAAAAATTTCAATTATAAAAAACTATCACCGGATTTATCTAAGAGTTCCCCGAAGAGTTTTGATTAATTTTAAATAAACTCGCAGGGAAGCACGAACTTCTGTTGATCAATTTATCGCTGGGGTATCACATCCTTCGGTCGTGGCTTAAAATCTCACGTTGTAGGTCATTCCTTGCTTGGTTTTAAGTTCAATCATCGTTTTTGTACACCCTCCAAAAAAAGTATTCGAGCAAGAGAGAAAATTCCCTACGTAGGTTTCGTATATTAAAATTATTTAGCATAGAATATGTATTAGGCTATGTATAAATATGACTATTCATATTTCTATCAAGTTGTGCCTTTTTCAAAAACTCAATTATTATTCGAAAATCTAAAATAGGAAATTTCTCTCTTGCTCGAACACTTTTTTTGGAGTGTGTACAGTGAATGAGACATTTTAAGAGCCGCACTTGATTGTTTTACAAAGGTGCGTGTTTAAAACATTAATATTCCAAAGATTATATTCCACTTATTTTGTTTTGTTTTATTTTACCTACTCTTCAAGTGACTGAAGAAATGGGGCAAGATTTTCACGCTTAAAAAACAAAAAACAAAAAAAACTGGTTAAGCAACAGAGATTAAGAGTAGATCGTTACGTTATTAAATAAGACACCTTTTAAAATGCACTTCCTAGAATCATTAGTCTTTGTTGAAAAGGACATTCATCATGGTATGACAAATTTATTACAGGGAACTCAGCCCATACGAGGCTACATTTCCAATTTTATATTTTGCAACGTCAACAGATCGTCAACCACCTTCTATATGTGTACCGAAACTTGAAGCGAATTGCTTGCTGAGTGGAGTAATCTTCCCCATGATCAGATCGATATTTTATTGTTCATCATACCTAAGCGTTGTATACAGACTGTATTTCATCGTCCGGCAAACATGCAATGTCATAAACATCATACCACCATGTAAAGGTTTTGTAAATGGCTTATTTCTTTTAATTACTTCAGGGAGCATAAATTGCAGTTTTTTGAATGTTATCATACACACACCATCTTGTTTGTTCTTTATCTTATGTTCAATAAATTAACTTTATGAATTACTCATATTTGTTGTTTTACTTACACTCTATATTCCGTAGCTGGAATTATTCTTAATTTATGGATGTGCAGGATTTAGAGAATCCATTTTACCATTCATTTGTTTTCTCTCTTCGAATTCTATCAACACCTCCTAGGTATAGACAGCCCAAACGTTGCCACGTCACCAAGCTTTAAAGGCATCAGTGACAACTCTTCCTAGATACAGAAAGCCTTATAACTCTTACGTCACCGAGCTTTGACGTCATCGTTAGACCTACATTTAAAAATATTGTTTTCGCAAAATAAAACTATTAAGCATTTCTGGTGAATTTACCCATGAATAGCAATATTTTCATAATTTGAGATAAAAAGTACTTTACGACAAATTTTTTAACCTTGACTAATTAGATAATATGATAATGAAATAGATGGGAAAGAATAATTATGCAGAGCTGCCAAGTCTCCGGCTTTTTCTAGGAAATTTCCCACCACAATTTTTAGACAGTTTGATTTTGCATTAAATATTTGGACTTATTTTAAGCATAAATTTGTGTAATGATGTAAAATTTGAAGCTCGCCAGTGCACGTGGGAAAACATATACGGGAAGGTACTGGTAGAACGGACAATTTTTGTGAAAGTATTGCTGCTAGAGAAATTGTTGTAGAAATTTTATTCTTGTCTCAGAGAACATGTGTAACTTGAGAATGTCAGGCCGCCGTCAACGGAGGCAGTTCCAGCAGACCGACGATTTTAGGAGGGGCATGGTAATCGGGCTGAGAAGGGCAGGTTGGTCCATTCGGCAAATATCGGCAGACACACACCTGGATGCGTCCAGTGTACACCCGCTGTGGCGAAGATGGTTGGAACAAGGAAGTGTGGCGCATTTAAGGGGTGCCGGTGCAGCCAGAGTGACGTCAGCACGCGTGGATCGACGCATCCACCGACAAGCGGTGGCGGCCTCGCAAGCTACTTCAACCTCCATTCTGCGACATGTTCAAGACTCCTTGGATGTGCCTATATCGACCAGAACCGTTTCCCGTCGATTGGTTGCTAGTGACCTGCACTCATGGCGACCGTTAAGAAGACTGCCATTGGCTCCACAACATAGACGCCAACGACTGCAAAGGTGCCAGACTAGAGCCACGTGGACGACAGAATGGCACAGGGTCATGTTCTCAGATGAGTCTCGCATCTGTTCTTCCATTGATAGTAGCCGCGTACGAGAGTGGCGCCGACGTGGAAACAGGTCCAATCCGGCAGCAATTGTAGAACGCCCTGTCGCGCGGCAACGTGCCATCATGGTTTGGGGAGCAATTGCGTATGACTCCAGATCACCTGTAGTTCGTATTCGGGGCTCTATGACGGCTCAACGGTATGTGGATGATGTGCTGCGGCCTGTGACACTCCCTTACATTCAAACGGTTCCCAACGCCCTGTATCAGCAGGATTACGCTCGACCGCACACTGCTCGCATCAGCCAACGTGTTCTACAAGGTGTACATGCGCTTCCCTGGCCATCGTACTCTCCTGATCTGTCGCTAATGGAACATATTTGGGATGTGATTGGACGCCATTTGCAGACCCTGCCACTAGCCCGTTCAGAAGACGAACTGTGGCAAATGGTTGACAGGGAATGGAGAAACATTCCTGAGGACGCCATCCGTACTCTCATTGACTCAGTACCTACACGTGTTGCTTCGTGTATTGCCGTCCTGCTGCTCTCCCTCTGTATTATGAATATCATTTTGAAATAAAGATCACTTATTGTTAACTGCTGTCTCTCTCTGCATGCCGAGTTTCAACACTTTCTGGCCACTCCTTATGGACGTTCCATTTTCAATGTCGAGCAGTGTATAATGGTGCTGAATGATTATTCGTGAAGTCAAATAAATCGATAATAGACGCGAGTAGGTCTCTGAATAAGTAGTTCAATAGAAGAATGACAGATGCAATAACACCACACAAATCTCCAGGAATGCTTTTCACGAAAATCAATGATCCATTTGCTTATTTTAGGATTTATTCAATCGTGTCTCCTTATAAAAGTCTTATCTAAATGATACTATATATATATATATATATGTTGAGGTGCTTGGTGCTTGGTTAAAATCCAATTATGTGAAAGTGAGTGGAGGTTGCTGGTGCAAAATTATTAATGGATTAAGTTAAATTAAATTAAATTATTAAATTATTAAGAACAAATTAATACCATGGTACCACAGGAAGTACTCGCGTTGTGTAAAACCCTAATTAAGTCACAATATTTTCAAAAAACAAGACTCACCTGGAAAAAATGAGAAGTTTGTCATCTATCTCCAGATAAAACGTAAACTTAGCATGCACGGAGACATAAATTAATACTCTGAATTTGAAACTTGAATTTGTTTATTCGACATTTGAAATTATCTTAGCTAAACAGACATGAATTTGAAACATATGAAATTTTTGCCATTAGCACCAATTTCCTGAACTCAACACTTTGGTGAAAATTAATATATAACAATCTTGGAACATATATAACAATCTTGGAATATATATAATTTAAATTTTTGGAAGGATGTTACCAAATAGTTTGCTAAATACTGATTGATATCAAAACACAAATACAGATATACTCATAGACATTAAATAAAAAAAATTGGAATATAAATAAAATAAACACTCCTGTACACTAAATCAAAAATCTGAATGAAATGCACTAAACACTCATAAAAATCAAATCAAAATTTAGAATAAAATGCCAATTGAAATTATACTTTACATTATCAAAGTTAAATTATATCGAAGTGTGTTGTTATAAAAAAGTACCAAAAAAATTATTTAAAGTATTCTTCAATTTTCTTCAAAAAATTTAAGGAATAAAATATTATCAGAAAAAATGTAAAATAGAAATTTCATCAGTGTGCTCATAGTGATGAATTTCCTCGAGAAAATATTGCACTGATAAAGTATTTGTCTCAACTAAAAATTCAAAATATGCATAATTGTAACTTTTTTTTTCTTTTCTCAAAATATTTAGACATTGGCTGTAATCACTGTTATAGATTATCAGAAACTGAAAAAAATATTTACCACTTTTGATTACACAAGGAAAGAATGCCGATTCACTGAACTAGTTTTTGGCTGGGAAATATTGAAACACGCAACATGATTCTACCGAGAAGTTCATACTTCTGTTCAAAGTCTCTAAAAAGTTCAGTAATAAAATACTAGCTCATAATTCTGTTCAAAGTCTCTAAAAGTTTCTGTAATTAACCACTAGCCACATTCAGTCACTATATTTGCTGTAGATGGTTAGTAGCTGCATTGTCAACTCCAAAATGGCGCTTCGACGCCACACGTCTAATAAAAAAAATGTACGCAAGTTCGTTACAGATATCTTCTTCAAAGTCCGCATCGAATAACTTATTTTTCAAATTATGAAAAGGCAAAATGTGAATATTTTTTCTTTCAGCAGTCGTCGTGACACAACTTTGATTACCATTAATTTCTGGTCAGATAAAAATGCAACGGACCGGGACAACACCTCCTAGATAAAGAAAGCCTAACAACTCCTTCGTCACCAAGCTTTGACGTCATCGTTTGGCCTACACTTAAAAGTTTTATTTTCACAAAATAAAAATATACAAAGTTTCTGGTGAATTTACTCATGAATAACAATATTTTAATAATTTGAGATATAGAATACAATTTTATGAAAAATGGCAGTTTTTAACCGTGACGAATTAGGTAATATGATAAGGAAATAGATCGAAATGAATAATTTTGTATGAGACAGATATTTTAATTTTAATACTTTATTTAAGATATTTTCTAATATTTGTAGCATCCACCAGAAATTGTAAATAGTTTTACTTTGTGAAAATAAAACTCTGATGACGTCATCACTTGAAGGCCTAAATGATGACGTCGAAGTTTCAGTTTTTAGGCTTTCTATATGTAGGAGGTGTTGACCGGGACTACCATGCCTTGGCAGAGTGGCTAGCGCATCAAAAAAATTCAGAAACAATGTCCGTTCCACGCATCTGGGAAAAAAACTGTTCAACTCATGTTTTTGTGTATTTGTATTATTATCTACACGATCTTACTATTAAAATTTTTAAAAATCCTTGACATATTTCCGTGACTGTCTTCAATGGTATAACCTTGTAATGCTACTTCGAACATTCTTCAGCAGCAATTGCTACCGGTTACTTCGAAATCATCTACGCTATTGTAATCCGACCCGTCCCCTGAGGAACGAGCGGAACATCTTGATTCAAAACCGTCCGAGACACTCTTCAACGAAGTGACTAAACATTTTTTAAAGATAAGATTATCTTGTTCAAATTTCCGGTTTTTAAAAATTTTTAGCACGCGAGTGCGAATACAAAGTATAGAGAATGGCGAAGACATTTATTCTATTGACACCTACTTATGGGCTCCAGTACATAAGATACTGAACACTAGCGGACTATGGAAGTATGATGATCAAGGGCTCTGGCCTTCGGTAGAGTACCCCTTTGGCAGGTAGCCGCAGTGTTCACTGCCTCAGCTAAAAAAAAACAAGATTTTTCAATCTACTTCAACATGGCAGGAGTACCTATTTCTCTTTCTTGTTAGGGATACCAGTAGTGCTCTTATATTTCCTACTATTTCCAGATCACAGAGTCGGGATTATTTAAAATTTCAGACTCATGCACATCTCACACGGACCCTTTTTTTACGAAAAACTGTGCAGTTCTCTAGCATGTGAAACAAAAAAACTGCATTTCCTTAATTAATGTTTTTGAGCTAAACTTTTCATAAATTAGCTTTATCTCATGCCGAAGTGAAATATATCCACATGGGCCACACATCTTAATCCGAGATAGCCACTGTAAGATGGCCACACTCCCTTGGTCATATGACTCTTAGTTGGCAAATGGGTTTCTCCAAAATGTGAGCACCGCAGCCTGTCTTTCTCGTCAGCCACGCCAGTACTTCGATCGAGCTCAAACTTCGCATAAACGTTTAAATCCAGGGACACTCAGTACCGTAGCTGCCTCCTTCTCTAGAATACACATGACTACTTTTTAAAAAAATAATTTAGGTCTTAGAACGTGACAAAATATTTACGTTGAGAAGGCATGGCCGGTAATATTTAGAAAAAGAATGCTTTAAAAAATTACTTTTTACAAAAAAATAGTTAGCGATAATCCGGAACTTGTCCGTCCCTTCATTGGGGGTAACGCTGTGTGCCCCCAATAATAAAATGGCCAGTAATTCGGGGCTCACTCATCATTAGTGGCGATTGCTTGATGAACAAGTGCCCGCCTTTTGAAAAAAATAAAATGAGCCATCGTCGTAATTCTTTTCTCATGCGCCGTTTTCAGTTTTCCTCAATATACAGTAAATAAATAGCTTCAATTTTAAATGAAAACTTTTTCACTTGGTAGCATGGAGAAAAAGTTAATCACGATTCACTAGAACTAGTGATTGAGAACTAGTGATTCATATTTAACAACAAATGATGGTTGATGATTGAAAATTTTTAAATTAGTAATCACGAAATCTGATATTGTTGATTATGATTATTGGCTGAAGTTTTTAATCATTAGTTGTAATAATCATAGTTAAATATAAACTTTTAATCGTCAATCTTGATAAACTTTTTTCTCAATAATAGCAATAAATATTCTACGACATAATTGACTGCGTTCTGTTTCACAAAACCAAAAGTAGTAATTACTCTGTAAACATTTTTCCGATTAAAAAAAATTGTGAATCTATGTAAGTGGCAAAATAGAGCTTTATAATAAACATTTACATTAAAAAATGGGTTATAAAGAAAATATATTTATGCAGATATTTCAAAGCTTAAACATTTATTTTAGTGTGCAAATCTAGGATGATTTATATGTTGCAATAATATGTTTGTACTTGAAAATTCCTTTAAAATGTTATTTTATATTTTTTAATCTATTCAGGAATATTTATACATTTTTTCTTTGAACATGAATATTTCTCTCATTTCTTCCTTCTATGATTTTGGTGCATTACTTTAAATAAACAAAATCTACCATTTTATCAATTCTACATTTGCAAATAGTGCTCCGAATAAAGGAACCTATCCATAAAACGTAAACTGAATTCATTATTTCTGTCAGCACCCTATACTGCACAAATTTACACGAAGAATAATCAACATTATTTAAATGTTTGCATATTCCAGTGTATTTCCTCTTGCATAAGAGTTATTTCGTAATTATTATGTATGAACAGGGCTTCCGTATTCGTAGAAACTTGAAACTTCGGTACTCGGACTTTGGCAAACTAGCACAAAGTACCTATTACTAGTTTAGGCTCAGAATACTGGTTAGCAGACGTGCGTCTTTCTCGTCAGCACAAAGTTATTCAGATAGTTTTAAATTGACTGTGTCTGTGGAATTGTAACTAAGTGATTACATAAGCATTGCACAACACTGAAAATTTATAGAATTACAACATGCATTGCTAATATAATTTTGGGTATTTTATTTTCCTTTAACTGTCTTCAAATTTCTTTCTATTGAAAATCATTTAGTGATGATCTTCTACTACACTGTTTACCAATAAGTATTTCGACACCTGTGATAGAAAAGGAAAACTAACTTTATTCAAAATCAATAGTTTGTAGAGCCACCACGAGAGGCAATTACAGCGTGAACGCTCCGGGGGCATACTTTCCACAAGTCTTTGTATTACAGCTTAGAGTAGACATAGAAGTTCCTTCCCCGACTATGGACGGGTAGTGCACCCCTAATTCGGCGATCCAACTCGTCCCAGATGTTTTCGATAGGGTACAGGTCTGGGCTCTGGGAAGGCCAGTCCATTCGATGAACTCCATTGGCACCATAACAAGCCTTTGTTAACCTTGAAACATGACAACTGGCATTGTCGTCCTGAAAGTAACAGGGGTCCAACCCGTAAAACTGCCACAACGTAGGAAGCACATTCTCATCCAGAATAGTTCAGTGGGCATCGGCGTTGAGCTTACCATGAATGGGGACCAAGGGTCCCAGTCCATACCAGGAGAAACAGCCCCAGACCATAATACCACCTCCGCCGAACTTGACTGTTGGCACAATGCATTCTGCCAGGAGACGTTCTAAAGGCAGACGCCAGATCCAGACCCTGAAATCCGAACGGTATACTGTGAACCTTGATTCGTCGCTCCAAAGAACCCGTTTCCACTGATCTACGGTCCAATTTCGATGTTCTTTGCACCACATAAACCGAGCAGCGCGGTTGGACTTTGTGATCAAAGGCTTATGGGCAGCAGCACGACCATGAAAACCAAGGAGATATACTTCCTTACGGATGGTATTCATTGAAAACGTACTCCCGGATGCCTTTTGTAACTCCTCGCGGATGAGGTCCATCGGTTGGGTGCGGTTCTTCCGAACTTCTCTGGACAGCACTCGTCGGTCTTTATCTCACAGTTTCGTTGGTCTGCCGACTCGGGGCACATTCCGACAATCACCGCTCAACTTCCACTTCTTAATCACATAGGCCACTGCCGATTTTGGGTACTTCAGATCGCTAGATATGTCCCTTAAGGATCGGCCACATTTATGATACCCGATAATTATACGTTTCTCGAAATCAGAGAGCTCCTAACTGCGCGGCATCTTGCATGCGACTAATGCCGATGCTGTTTCCTACACGATATATACCGGCGGAGGCCGTGATGTACCTCAGGACCGCAGATATCGTCATTTGCATAGGTGTCCAAATACTTATTGGTAGAATGTGTATAAAAAAAAGAACATCTTAAATAAATAAATCAACATGCACGGAATAGAATTAACCACTTTTTGTAAACAGCATTTTTTATCTTAATTTAAAACAGCTCTTCAAGATTACACAGCAAAACTGGAGAAGTTGCTCTTCCAAAATAAGCTCAGCCGTGACAGTAAAGCTAGATTTTGTAAATGCACCCTGATTCCTGCGGTAGCAAAATCTGGGGATATTCCACCAAACTCATTCTAGATTTATTATTACTAGGAATCGACCGATACCAGATTTCAACCGATACCCGATACCTTTTTACAAGGGACTGTACACATACTATTATAATACAAAATTTAACATATTACAGCTACAAAAGATTTTTCACCACTAATTTTTACATAGCAATTTATGCTTAAAATAAGACCTAATTTCTAGCGCAAGTTGTTTAAAATTATGGTGGAAAACTACCGAAAGTTTAGGGAAAGTTGGCCGTCATGTTATGTAGACCATGTTTCCCATCACATGCTTTCGGAAAAATTTTCCTCTGTGTCTGCATTTTTCGGAATGTAAGTGACAGGAAATTAGGTCCGTGTAAAATTCAATTTTCTATGTATGTATGTATACAGCCCTTTGTAAAAAGTATCCGGTATCGGTTAAAATATGGTATCGGTCCATCCCTAGAAATTATTAGTTTTGCTACAAACATGTCTAATAGAGATTTTAATGTTAAGGTATAGAAAACTGGAAATACAGCAACATTGCACCTACGTGTTTCAAAAATGAAAGCTTTTTCCTAACACGTGTTCCAAATAATTTTGAAAATTACAACATATTTCCCAGATTATCCTTGAAATGAGTGTGCAGAAAAAGTCTTTGCAGTATTTAGAATTAATAAGTTTTAGTGAATGCTCAACGTGCATTTCTCTTATATCTCTGGTATAAAAGTGCCTTAGCGGTATTACAAGTATTATCGAGAATATTAAATAATGTTTGGAACTGTAGATATAAACTTAAATTGAATTCTTTGTAGCATTTAGGATAAATATAAGTTTTAATGAATAATTAATATGTTTTTCATTTTATATATCTGGGAATGAGTTGCCAGAATCTGTAAATCTACAGTTGTATTCTTTGAGGCTATAGATTTCGAGAACTTATATTTTATGTGTTTGGCATTCATAGGTTTATTTTTCAGTGTTCATCGACACTATAATATATAATAATTTGACACCTGCTAAAACTTTTTATAAAAACATGACATTGATTTAATCTATTATTATCATGTACTGTTTAAACTTAATCAACCACTAATATAGTTCAGTTGTCTTAAGTTTAAGAAATAAGTTTTCGGCTTACGAAGTTCAGACGGACAGAAATGAGCTAGGATCACGGAAGGACGGCTTCTTTATTGAAAGCCTCTGACATCGCAACGGAATGACACAACTTAGTCTGCGTTACTACGGGCAACTTTCGTAGGCCTCATGATATCGTCAGAGCTGTAGCTGTTAGGCTTTCTATATGTAGGAGGTGTTGAATAGCATCGCATTCGTTCGTCAATCAACACTTACATAAATGCCATTATGTTTGCTCTTACTTTTCATGTTGATTTCATTCTCATTCATGTGAAGCATGAAAAATAAGTTAATTAATTATCGCTAAGTTATGCAAGCCTGTTCGTTTTTTTTTCTGTGTGTGTGTGTAAGCGGAGTCACACAATATTAATAGCATTCTTGAGTGAATGTATGTATACATATCAACATAGGATATTGAATTTTACATGGAACCTAATTTCCAGTCACTTACATTCGGAAAAATGTAGATACAGAAAAAATCTCTCTAAATGCAAGTGATGGGATACGTGGTCTACATAACACAACTGCCAACTTTCTCGAAATTTTAGGGAGTTTTCCACCACAATTTTAAACAACCTGCACTAGAAATTTAGCCTTATTTTAAGCATAAATTGCTATTTAAGCATTAGTAGTGGAAAATCTTTGGTAGCTGTGATATGTTAAATTTTGTATTATAATATGTATACAGTCCCTGGTAAAAAAGTATCGGGTATCGGTTGCAATCTGGTATCGGTCGATCCCTGATTATTACGAAAACACAACGCAATTGTCCGCCGAATACTGCATGGACACAGGTACCTGACTAATACAGTTATTCGGCAAGATCTCGGCTTACTTTCCTTTAGAAAAAATTTATATCAGATTGGTGAAAATTTCTTCACCAATCTCGGTAATGTTCCGAACAAGCTATTGGCTGAGCTGCCAGATTTCGATTTCCGAGAAGAAGTAAACTGTAAAAGACCGAAGGCGGTCTTACTCGTAGATACCGACTAGGATCGTTACAACCACTTTTGTAATTACTGTTTTTGTGTTTTTTTGTGTCTAAAATTTGTTCATAACCAGTAATTTGTATTGTTATCTCATTTTTTATAAATATACATATTGTGTTTCTATTGTTTAAAAAAATTGTTTTCCTTTACGTGACCATGCCTCACATGGACATCCCATTTATTTAATGTTTGAATAAAAAAGGATTATAACTAAGAAACTGGGAATGTAGCCTTCAATGGCCTAGGTTTTCCATGTAATAATATTTTGTCATGTCATTCCAAATTAGACAGCTTATTAAGAAGAGATTGTATCATCTGGCCCAAAATCAAGACTGAGCACCAGCTGCCTGACGGGAATTCTGAGGGACGCAAAACTTTTGCACTTCAGTTCCTTGCTCGAATAGTGGTAGATGTCACTTGGCCATGAACATTCTAAGGAGTGGCGAAGCCTATTTTTATCTCAATGAGCAAGTTAATACCCATAATTGTCAAATTTTGGCAGTGGGAAACCCAAACGCTATCCAAGAACAGCTCTTATCTCCTGAAAACGTGACAGTATGGTGTTTTTTTTACGGCTACCTTTATCACTGGACAGTATTTTTTTGAGGAGATAACTGCAAATGGAATCCAAACATGTTCCGTTGCAGTACAACGGTACTGTGATATGCTGAGGAATTTCGTAATCTTACAACTTCACCAGCGTGGATGCCGTTAGGACATCATTCTCATGTAAGATAGTGCACCTCCTCACTCTGATCCTTGTGTACAGCTATTGCTAAGAGAGCATTTCACAACTGAATGGGTAATCAGCCTTTATTTCCCAATACCATGGCCTCCTTGTTCGCCAGATATCGCCCCATGCGACTTTTGGTTGTGGGATTTCCGGAGAACAAGGTCTAACGTCAAAGGCCAGCATTTTTGCCTGATCTGAAGGACAGCATACGGCGACATGCTCTTGATTTTCTTCAGACTCACTCCGGTCAGCTCTGGAAAATATGGTTCTACGATTAGAGAACATTGTTGAACGTATAGGGGGAGATATTGAGCCGTTTTAAAGTTTTTTATATTTTTTCACATTTATGAAATATATAAAATGCGTTTATGTGTATTTCAGCGCTACCGATAGGTAGCGCTGAAATAGGTACCTAGCGCTACCTATATTTTATTACTAAAAGTTTTTATTTAATAAATGTCAATCGCATCATTTGAGTTACCCGTAGTTCAAATTTTATATCGTTTGCACCAATAGAAAAAGCATTCTAGAGCTCCCTGAAGTATGCAACTTATTTCTTGACAACCCTGTACATAGCTGCCTACTTTTACGGAATATAAACAACCACTCTTTGTGTAATTTTCTGCTAATAGAGCAGAATTCGTCTGTTGAACTTGATGATCAACAATTCCATTACGATCATACCATACGAGTCCCACAAGAAGTGACACGGATTTAAATCCATGGAGTATGGATGCCAATGCATAGTATCAAGTATGTTGGACTGGGAGCCGTAGAATTAGTTATACTCCAGTTTACAGAGCGCCAAGGTTCGACATCAGAGGGCGCTGTAGACAGTGAAGTGTCTTTTAAATATTGCCTGAAAGTATGCAAAGATTGGCATTTGTATGGATGGCGATCCATACCAATGCCTGTCACTCGGTAATAATTCAGAGGTATGACTCGGTCGCTGAAGTATTCCTCAAGGAACTTTCCCTTACACGTGTCAGCGATGGAACAGGCCGACAAATAAACTCTCTGTACTTCCGAGCATTATTTAAAGCTTCATGCACTTGAGGCGGCAACTATTGGTCAATACTGGAACTGTTTCTGCAAACCGGTGTATAAAAAATTTCAAATGCCTCTGTGCACCATACCGCCTTACTCTCTCACGGTTTCGCAGGGATGCTTTTCCAAAATTCGAGAGTCCTTTGTGAAACAACCTGTAAATGATTTCTTTCGTTCTGAGCAGTTATTTTTGTCTTAGGAAGCCATCTACGTACAGAACACAAAATTTTAAAGTTCAAGCCGAAATCATACATTAGCGAACGTATTTCATCATTATTTCATATTAAATGCAATTTTAAAAAGCTCAAAGTTAAGCCAGTGTATTACGCCATTTCTGTGGAAATTTTTAATAAAAAATCAAAATCAGGTGAAAAAATTTAAATATTAGATAAGGAAGAAGACAGAAAATATTAATGTATAAATATATGTCTAAAAAGCCCATTTAAGTAGCAATTAGAACTTAAAATATTGTGCAGGGTTACATTGTTTTTTTTTTCTTTTCAATGCAGAGCACTTCCCTTTTTTAATCATCTGGTGATGAAGTGTGGAAGCGATAAGAATATTTTGTTTGTCGTGTATCATTTAGAGCTCCCCTGGACAGGGTTGCCAACTGCTCCGGAATATAATTCAACACTTTTTATAATGATTATTTTTATGAAATGATTTCAGGCCCCACGCTGAACTGCCAAATTTCGCTATGATATAAAACAAAACTTGCTGTTTAAAAAAGCACCAGATGGGAACTGTGAGTGCTTGAACATTGTTAAGTGTTCATCCTATGCTTCACCAGGTCATAAAATGAAATAAAAATCATACTTTATCTTGAAATTTATTAATATGTAAAATTGAAATGAACATTCCTTTATTTCAAAAATAATCCGTTTAATTTAGTAAAATACACTACCTTCTGTACTAATTTTAGCAAAAATCGTCATGCTCAAATTTTTAAATTTCCTATTACTAAATATTCAAATGATGAGACTTTTTTACTTTAAATGGAAATACTATATTGCAACAATATCATAAGTGGCCCACTTTATAAAATTTATATCAGCATACAAATAAATCAGTTTATATACGCTTCAAATAAGTTTCATTTAATTAAAAAAACACGTAATAAGTCTTTCTTTAACTATGAAATTTATAATTATTTGGAGAAATGACACGAATAAACTTTTAATATTGAAATAGAACTACAAATCCTTTAAAAATGCACAAATAGATTATAATAGCTTGAATAGCTTGATGTCTAGTACTGAGAACAAGACAGCAGTACTTTATTCTTTCAAAACTTAATAACGGATATTGTCAGTTTAAGTCCATTTTCAATTGCATTTTCTGTATTATTCTGTCGAAATATAAAGTAAAATGATGAGTGTATTTTTTTAAAGCTATAACAATTATTCGACTTATTACACACTCTTTTAATCACGACATTACATTTAAAGTAGAGTTTGGAAAAAAAAAATTGACGATTAATCTATCGTTATTCCAAAAATATGATTAATCATTCTAACTAAAAAATCAACTGTTATACGTGAAATTTGCTACTAAGTATTATTGAATCATTAGTCGAATATTTTAACAGTTACCAATCAATCAATCGTTAATTTGGACGTAACCCTTGAAAGCCGTGTGTTGCCTTTGTATAATATTCCCAATTTGGCCTTGTTTATTTGTTTGTGTAACGTGTATTTTGGATTTGTGTGCTTGGACGAAGCCCGCTTATAAATCCGCGTAAGAGAGACAACACAAGAGGGGGGTTTCTTCCATGGGGTCAATCTAAGGGGTTCAAACAATTTTTTCAGCTAAGTTTCAGAGAAAATCACGAAAACCACCGAGCGGTTAGGTCGGCGGACGCGACCTGGTTTTGAACCAGGCACCTTCCGTCTACAATTTGGAGTGACTTAACCACTCTACCATTGTGAGGCTCACAATTTGGCCTTCTACAATACTATTAAATATTGAAGGTCTGATGCCTACTATTGCCAGCATAGAGATATGAATGCAAGGAGTTGGCATTACCTATCTGATAATGAAGCCGGAATCGTAACGGAGCCGCCATTTTGCCTTGACCAAAATATTGCCGCATTAATGTGTTATTCTATGGCGACAGTTCAATTTTAAAGTGGTAATGTCGCCAAAGTTGGAGCCAAGAATAGTTACGTATTTGACATAACCATAGAGATACGGACATAACTGTATTGTGTAACATTCATTTCGGATTTTTGTGCTTGGCTCGGAGCCCGCTTATAAATCGAGGTCAGAAGGATACATAACTGTGAAACTTTTTACTGCAGAATGCCGAGATTTAGTATTTAGAACTATTGTAACACATAGCTGTGAATCATTACTTTTTAATCCGTATTAATCGAGCATCTTTCTCTGTTATTTAAAAAGGAATCAACGAAATGTTCCGCCATACTTTGACCAACAAAGTTACTTCAATTCGCCCAATGCTTAAGATAGCTAATGCTATCTCCCAGTATTCATAACTCTATGGTTGCCAGGAAAACACACTGAAAATATCCTTAAATGAATTTTCAGCTGGTATAGTCAAGTCTTAGTGCTGTTTTAGACTAACGATAGATGTATTTTTTAAATTATTTATTAGATATTTTTTTACAAAAATAAAAATAACCATTTTATTAAACTGTACCAGAGGCATATTTTGGTCAGTAAACTTTTACATAAATTATAAAACTATAAAAGGAATTAAATTTGAGCATGATTATAATTTTTTTTTCAATTTACAGGGCCTGTCATTCTATGAGGTAATTGATTAAGCATGCGGTGTCCTAGGCACAACTCTCCCTCATTCACTGTTTGTTTGTGCTTGTCCTATGAACTCTGTAAATTTCTTTTTTTGTGCTAATAAAAACTCTGATAGTGTTATGCACTTCATTCGATCACAATATTTAAGACAGTCTTGAAATAAAGCAAAAAAGTCTGAAATGTTCCAAATACAACAACAGCAACAAAGGAATTGAAAATTGAGTTTTGCAACAATCAGGGCTCGCACAGATCCTCGATTTGCTAAAATTCCGAGATTTTGAAATATTGTAGAATAAGGGTCCAATATTTCAAAAGTGGTCCTGTTTTTTATAAAATACTGAATGACGTTCTTTCGAATATCTCAAATGGTCGAACATTTTAACCCTCTCGTCACCGAATTATGAAAAATCAGAGAAAATAAATCTGTTTAGCATTTAATGCATCTGAAATATTATTAGAAATCATAGCAAAAATATTTTTTTCTAATGTCGATTAATATTAGATTTTTCTAATATTAATTTCTGCATTTTCAAAGCATTTTGTTATGCTAAAATTAATTTAAAAGGATGCACATATTAGGTAAAGGTTGAGGAATAAGAAAAAAACTATACTTACCTTAAAAAGAAAAAAAATGGTATAAAAGCAGCGTAAATATTTTCTTAATTTTTCTCCTGAAACAATAAGCGAAAACTGTAAAAAATGACCTAAATTGACTAGTACTGCAATCTAGGCACGATTTATGCATCTAGTTAAGAGCCTCATATACTTTCTACATGAATTAATGATATTGATATCACTGAAAGAAAAAAAATACTAAATTTAATTGTTTTCTCTCTAAATATTGCTATTTGAAGTAGAAGCCTCATATGAGGTTCAGGGTGACGAGAGGGTTAAGAAAGTTTATCCAAAAGTTCGGAATTTTAGTTCAGAACGACTGACTACAATAGAACTAGGCCAGTACTACCATTATATGGTAATACCCCCGTTAAAATACCTTTGTGGTTGTAGGATGTATTCGGAACATTTTCTTTTCGGACGTATGTTCTTGGTCTCAAGAGCCGTTTGCAACGTTACTGAATGAATTTTAAACACGTTCGCTGGCTATCATGTGATACTCACGAGTGTAAGCTTGCAAAGAACCCTCTCTCATGAATTCTTTTGGAAACAGTCACCCTTGATAAACGGGTTCCTGTGGCTACATACATGTCAGGAGAGAGCTGAGAAGCTTTAGCACTCCTGTTATGCCTCACTATAATGAACAAATGGGGATCTTCTCCGGCCGTCGTGGCTCTTGGATTACCTTGCCCAGGTTTTCTCTCAATGGATACGGAATCCAGGGGCTCTATTCTGCAACGTTCGTATAGGCGAACGTTCGGATATATGAGATCAAAATGACGTTTTTCGAATCCTGCTAACGTATGTTGGTATTCTGCAAGGTACGGTGGAGCTTTAGGTTCAGATGCTTCCTACCGAATGTTTACATTAGCAAACGTTTCGAAATACGTCACAAATCCGAACGTTCGCTTAAACGAACGTGGCAGAATAGACCCCCTGGAAATGTTTCCATAAGTTACACACGACGCTGGCCGTGAAACTGAACTCTCTACAAATGTGGACTTGAGATTGGCCTGCTTCTAGCCTTCCCCGAATTCGTCACGTCATTCCATCGTCTAAATGTTAGTGGTTACTCATTTTTACTGTTACAATATGAAATTAACCGATTGCTGCAAAATTACACAAAGAAATTCGCCAAGCCTTCTTAGCGAGCGAAATGCATATTTACTTACGCGCGCTTATAATGCCTGTTTCTCTACTGGTTCTGCCTACACTCACGGGTATGCTTACGTATTTGACGTACAAGATTTGGATTTTTGTCTAGAAGAAATGGTTTTACATTCAGTTCGGTTCTTTTCATGAAATTTTATAAAATATGCAAATTCTCTTAATTTATTTCCCCAGGGTAGTTTATTAATATGGCGTCTGAGTTTCAAGTACTTTACGTTTGATGAAGCGGTAAATATTATTTTTTTGAGGAGGAAGTTCATGCAGACGCTAGAAATTGCAACGAAAGTACAGAATTCTTCAAAGGTAATCATTTTCGTATATTTTTCTATTAGTAAATTGAAAAATGCATATTTTAAGTGTTGAGATTGAAGTAGATTTAAACCGTTATTCGCGAAATTTGAACTTCTCTTGCTAAATAATTTTGAAAAGACGCAAGTTTAAGTTGAAATTATGTATTATTTAAAAAATAGCAGGCTATGGCACGTAAAATTTGCCGATTTGGTATACATACAAGGCAAAATGCGTAGCTGCCAACTACTACAGATTTTATTAACCATTTTGTACACAGCATACTTTTTTTCGTATTTTTTCAAAATGGTAACCAACCCTTGCATCTACTAAAATAATTTTGTATATATTAACGCAGGAGTTATTGTCTAAAAATGTATTTAATTGTATTCCGTAGTAGTTGTCAGCTATGAAAATGCCTCATGTTTAGGCTACCATCATACTTTTCCAGTTTCTAAAAATAAGTACATAAAAAAATCATTTTCAGTGGATCAATCTTATATTCTTTTTCGGTAATTGAAGGGTTTTCTAAAAGTGGGAGGTAGCTCCAGCTATTCACGTTTGTGGAAACTGTAAAAAATATGGCTGGGGAGTCTCTATTCTGACCTACATTTTTGAATATCTTTCCAAGCGATCTTTGAATCTTATTTGCTCATCCAGAAAATATAGATTTTTCAATAGAAAATCCCAAACCTAAAATCTTCTTGTTGATCAGAAATCACATTTTTTTTAGAATTGAGAAGCTCAATTTAATGTATTATAGATTAAATATTGCAAGTGGTAGGGAAAATTGATTGTAGTATAATGCTACTTTCAGGAAGGTTTTATTTTTGAAAAACGAAAAGTAAACATTTTATTAGTCGTCTTGTTTGTAACATTGGTTTTTCCGGTTAAATGTTACCTTCGGGAGTTCAATCAACCAAAAATTACTTGTGTTGGCATCAAACAAAATTCACATTAATTTTATCCACACATTTAAACATGAGTATGAAAATAATGCTTCTTTTTAAAACTAAAGTGACTATTTCCCCCCATATATTCAGTAAAACCAGGTGTGATCAGGTAGATCAGATATTAATTATTCATTCTGATTTACTTCATGTTTCTTAAATTGAATCTGTTTAAAATCATGCATTCTAACTTATTTTTCTGTTGTAAAAGTGAGGGAAATATCAATTTCCCTCACTTTGGTTTACCTCTAATTACCTACCAGTTATACCGTTTGTCTCATGCAATAGCGTTTATTACGTTTGTGCCACAGTAAATTGGGAGTCGTTCTAGCCTAAAAATAGATTCGTCTACGTCAGGTTTGCAATCGCAACGCAATTCGATTCCTCCTGTCTTGTTACCTTTTTGCCATAAATTATCTTTGATGCTCTGCATCTCCTTTTAAAATAACTTGTTCTCGGTTTCATTCATTTTAATTTCGTTGGTCTACATTTTACTGCTGCTCTGTAATTAGCAGTGGTTATCTCGACCATGTGTATGTGTATGTTCTGGCTAATATCCGGTTGTATTTTGTCATGCTCTTATTCGCCATTGCACATTAATTCTTCTGAAGGACGCATTGCTTTTCTTGCCGCCACCAGCCGTTATTTTTAATATGTTTATTCTTCAATAGACGTTTTCCAATAAACAGTACTTAAGTATCTCAAGTCGTCATAATTTCTTACAACTGAAGTGTTTTAATTAATAAACCTGTGGTAATTCACAACGCTTTTTAATAGTCCGTTTAATTCTGCAAATCATTTCTTCATCATACCAGGTATATATGGATACGTTTTCAAAGTAATCTAAACTTTAAACAGCATGTGCACCTTAATAATGCAATTTAAACACCCACAAACGAAATACGAAAACCACACTTTCCATTCATAATAAAATTAAACACTTTTCAAACATTCAACCTTTAACATTTAATATAAATATATTTTTTATTAAATAGCCTTGTTCCATAATGTACATCCTATTACTGTGAGACAACATTAACCGAAATCTATGTTCTCTCGGTTTTATAATGTACAAGGTATCCAGCTCATTATAATTAACCTATGGAGCAAATTTCCACTCTCTGCAGTTCAGTAGAACACCCTAAAGGGAAGTTGCTCTGTTTAACTTATGATTAAGATATGCTTAAATCCCAAACGGGAAACCCGTTACTAAACTCTGACTACAATACTTGTAAGGAGAGATTGTTTTGATAATTAATGAATGAATTGCATTCACTAATGATAGTTCAATCTTTCCAAGTGCAATGTAATGCTTGCATATTAGTGTTAAACTTTACTCCTTATGGTCTATAACGAGTAAGGTAAGCCTTGTTGCTGAAATTTTAAGTGAATGTTTACAGAATTATATGTTTTTGACATTTGCATCAAAGTATGAGAATTGCTTAGCATAATCGCAAATTCCTCTCAACTTCAACACCCCTCCTAAGCTCAATTTTTGATTTATGGCAATCATTTCGTGACGTTTTATAACAGAAGTGGTAGGTATCTTTTTCAGAAAGAGGACTTGCAGAAAAATACTGAATATAATGCCATATCTGCTGACTACTACGGAATGTATTTAACCACTTTTTGTAAACAGTATATTTCTGAAGTATTTTTTTCAAATTAGCAACCATCCGAGTTACGGAATACAAAAGCTCTTTTATATTCTAATGCGATATCTCTTGTCTAGAAAAAGTGATTTCTTATATTCCGTTGTAATTAGCAGCTGTAAAATACGCGTGTGTGTATGTGAATTCCTCTGTAGCTGCCTTCCAAGGCATTGTATTCACGTGTCTATTTGTAACGAATTTGCAAGCATATGAATGAATTTCATTGTTATTTTTTTCCAAGGAATTGTATTCACGTGTCTATTTGTAACGAATTTGTAGGCATATGAATGAATTTCAATGTTATTTTTAAATTGAATAAATAAGAAAAATGGATCGTGTTAAATAAAACTTAAGGGGAACGATCTCAATTTCGGAATAAAATTAAAATTTTGGTTATTCAATCTAATCCAAGCGGTATAAATGATTGCTATTCTCCAACAAAATAAGCAGTCATAGGTTTCAAGAAGACAATAATAACAATAATCATTTGAGTACTTCAAATGAAAAGTAAAATAATCCATATGCTTTTCAAACATGTTTTTTAGAAATGCTCTCTGTTTAACCACTTCTTGGTGTCGCATGCATAGCTGCTAAATACTCCGGGATTTAACTAACCACTTTTTTTGAAGAAGAATTATCGGCTTTGGCCCTGACACTTACTACTTTGAAAAACTAAACGATATGCCGTTCAAAATACGCGACTAATTGCACTCCGTAGAAGTTGCCTATTATAGTGCACCAAAGTAAAAATAGAATAAATCTCGTAATCGAATTTCTCTAAAATTACATTACTTATCTCACATACTATATTTTCCTTAAATAAAACATTTATCTGCTCGTCGTCACATTAACATAGTTTCTGAACTTAACGGGTTGGCCGGAAGCGATTTTGAAAAAGAAAAAAAAACTTAAAAATATACTGTTGCAAAAAGTTGTGAATTATACCAGGTCTTTGTTTACAGTCTTGAATTATTTTACTTTTATCATTCTTTGATGAAAATTGAGTGTCTGCACGAAACGCGAGTATCAGCAGTAGCTCATACATGCCAATTACTGCGGAATATATAATTAACCACTTTTTGTAAACAGTATATATTTTTAGTATTTTTTCCAAAGAGTTACTACCTCTCGCGCCTTGTGCAAAATTTTGCCGTATTTTAAGTGAATGATTTTAAGTACGAAATTTGTTGTTTAAAGAATTTGGTTAATTATGTTCCGTAGCATGCAACTATGGTAGCTTATTTTGAATGTCCTATATGTGATAGTTAACATGACTAAAGGTATTAATTATAAAAAGTAAAATGATTTTACAATGAATTCTCTTATTTCAGTTGTCATTTGAACCACCTTACGCTTCCACTTTATCACCCAGTAAGTCTGTTTCATTTGAAATGCCTTGCACGAAGTTTAAAGGCGAAAACACTTTTCTCCAAACTGTAATCAGCCAACTCCTTCTACAAGCCTAAGAACAGAATCATTTGCGTCATCAGCAGCGTCATTTTGATAAAATGACGTCATCACTGTTTTATTTTCACAAAGTAAAATTATTTAAAATTTCTCTTGAATGGTGTAAAAATTAGACAATATCTAAAGTTAAAAGATAATTGAAATGTCTTCATGATACAAAATAATTCATGATAACCAATTCCTCTCGAAATGCTCGTCTCGTCTCGCAAAAATGTTCTAGATCTCTGTCTCGTCTCGCAAAATATCGTCTCGCATCCATCCCTATAGGTGTTGCATAAGCACAGCAGTAGCAATAGCACGCTCCTTACATTGCCGATCCTTTACTGTTCGATTTCTGCCCGCCGGTAATATCCTGGGTATCGTGACTCTCGGACAGGGCTTAGCGAGCCGCCGGACTGTAAAATATTTTATTTAATGTTAAACTGTTTATTCAAATCTATGGTTACTCGAATTTTTCGCATGAATTTCATAGACTGCACATTTTTTAGCTCTGCTGAGACGTTTTTCTATTAGTAATTCGTTGTATACTGTAAAGTGACAAACATTTGATAGAATCTTATGTGATTTTTTTGCGATTGCAGATGACTAGGAATAATTTAGTTATCAAGCCACTCTTTATTTTTAAATTGGAGTGTGATTCAAAAGAGCAATATTACCATTATTTGAATAGCTCATATTAAACAACACATGAATTTCACATTTTCAGAAATAAATAAAAATTGCACAATGCTTAAAAATGATCATTCTCGAAAACTTGTTTATGTTTATCATTGTGATTAGGTTTTAAAGTATCTAATTCTTTGACTCTATAAACGTTAACAAGGAACATGGGTCTAGAAATTTTAAGTTTTAGTCTGTGGTTTTTGACCGCCCGGGTTATGTACTGTCTACCCTAAAACCATTCTACCTCAACACGGTTCTGGGTTCGATCCCCCCATGGACTTGCAGGTTAATTCGTCCATCCCTTCATATTAAGCAACGATAGTCTACATAGCAAGTGCCTCCACACTAAAGTGACGAGTACTTCGGGCCTTAGTCGTGGCGAGTGACTAATGGTCAAGTGCCCTCCCTTCGAAGAAGGTATCTGTGATTTAATGCACAGTAAATTATTCCTCCACTTTACTGTACCACAATGGTAGCAATTCTTACTTTCACCAACACCTCCTAGATGCACAAAGCCTGAGAACAGAAACTTTTATGTCATCACTAGGCCCACTCAGCTGATCGCATCACACATTTATTTTCCTAAAGTAAAACTATTCAAAGTTTGTGGTGAATTTACACCCGTATAAAACATGTCAATGATTTAAGATAGAAAATTTAATTTTGCGACAAGTAAGAAATTTTAACTATCGCTAATTATATAATATGGTATAGATCATAATAAATTATTTTTATGGGCACAGTCCCTGAAAAATTCACCAGGTAGTCTGAGGGTCGAACCGTATACCATTTCCGCTACTGTTGCCTGCATATCTTCCTTAAAACTAGTTCTGATACCCAAAAGAATAACAGGTAGAACCTCAGTCCAGCACTCTGTAGCATGAGCCTTGAGTGAATTCTTTAGCTGCCTGTGAAAACGTTTCACCAAACCATACGCATATGGATTATGAGGGATTGTTCGGACTCTCCTTACTCCCAAAAATTTCGTCAAACTTCGATACAAGTCGCTTTGAATTGACGACCTTGATCCGTTTATACAGTGTCGGGTACACCAAATCGTGCTCACCATCCTGAAAAAAATGTACCAGCAACGGTCTCTGCTGTTTGATCCACCATCGGAAATGCTTCCGGAAATCTACTGAACCTATCAACACATGTCAAGCAGTAAGTGGATCCTTTCGAGGGAGATAAAGGACCAACGATATCGATGTTGACATGACTAAATCGACATTTAGGTAGAGGATGCATTCCAACCGGCAATACAGTGTCCTTCTGTATCGTTGCCTTCTGACAGTTTAGACAAGCCTTAGTCCAATTTGAGACATTTTTTTGAGATTCTTCCAAATAAGTCTTTCACTAACCAACTTAACAGTAGTCTTAGTTCCTGGGTGGGGAAAGACATACGGCCAGATCCTTCTTGTAGACGTGTCACACAGGTATCAAAGCTATCATTTTCTATTTTAAATTGTTCAAAAATCAAACTTTTTTTATTTAAGATGTTAAGCTTCCTCATTCCCGAGCTGTGCCAGTGCCAAAGCTTTATAATCTATACTATCTAACAATTTCATTTCAGAAATTCTAGATAGTGCGTCAGCTACATTTTTACAGCCAGAAATATGTTTAACATTAGTTGAAAACAGTGCAATATATTTTAAATGGCGCTTCTATCTGGCTAAAGCACTGTTACTTTTTTTAGAAAAGGCAAAAGTTAAATGTTTATGATCTGTGTAACTAGTGAACTGCCGACCTTCCAGCATATACCTAAAATTCCGTATAGGGCTGTAAATAGCGAGTAATTCACGATCATATGTACTGTAATTTGTTGCAACAGTAGTTAATTTTCTAGAGAAAAATGCTAAAGGCTCTGTTATTTCATTATATGTTTGCTACAACACCGATCCGGTAGGCGAATCCGATGCGTCAAACGTGAAACCATGAATACCTAATATTCCCTTTTTGGGGACGGCATTTTAGCTATCAGTCGAAAACGTTATTTATTTTTCCTAGCCTTTATTCACGATATTCGAACCTCAACTCAACAAAATATTTTTAAATAATTAAGTAGGATTTTGGCATTTCAATTTTTATACATATTGATTTTAAAAGAAATCATCCCTTTGTTCAAGAAGTTGACATCAGGAATTTATCCATTATTGCTGGTATTAGCGAAAATCGAAGAAAGTCGCAAAAATATCAAGGCACCTATGAAGAAGAAACGTTTCCAAGTATTACGGAACTTAGTTTAGCATCAGGATTGTAAAATCAAGAATTCTTGCTTTGCTATTAGCTCTTTACAGTCCGAAAACCTTCGCTTAAGTTCATCAGACCAATCAATTTTTGAAGGATCATTTTTCTTTGATTCTTTGCAAAGATCATACAATGGGGATTGTTAAGCAGCAGAAAACGTTAGAACACCGTTTATAGATATTTTAAGTGCTGAGCTTCAGCTGAGCAGTACATCATCCAATTAGGCAAAACCTAAATCTAAATTGCGAACTACTTCGTCAATGATTCTTTGAAAGCTTTGTGCTGCATTAGATAAACCCATGCACATAAACTTATGCTCATATAATCCAAAAGGTGTTATCAGAGCTGATTTTGGAATTGAATCCTTATGTATAGGGATATGATGATAAGCTTTAATTAAATCCAAACGCGAAAAAATTCGCTTACCATGTATGAAAGAAGGCATGTGTAAAATCCCGTATATGGGGAATAGGGTATTTTTCAGGCATAGCATTGCATTAAGTCTGCGGAAATCTCCGCAAACTCGCCATTCACCATTCTTTTTCGGTACCAGGTGAATAGGGCTTGCCCGAGGACTAGTTGACGGCCTTAATATTCCCTCGTAAGTATAAAAATTTCGCGCTTAGCAATTTTAAGCTTTTCAGGTGATAACCTACGAGGTTTCGAAAACACTGGTTGACCTTTCGTCATAATGTAATGTAGAACATTGTGCTTTTCCTTTACATTTTTTAAACATGCTGGGTTTGTGATGCTAGGAAAAGTAGACAAAAGTTCCTGATGCTTATTACTCTTTGCTACCGTTTGCACACTCACGGAATTTACATTACTAGCAGGTTCTTTAGTAAAAACTACGGTGAGGGGGTCTCGTAAAGTGCGATTTTTTATATCGACTAAAATTCCGTAGTTTCCATGAAAATCGGCTCCCAAGATCCTTCGAGTAATCTCAGTGATCAAAAAAGTCTAAGGAAACTCTCGGCGTAACCCCAAATCCAAAAGTAGTTTTTGAAACCATAGGCGTGTACTTTAGTGCTGTTTGCAGCATATAACATGCACCCTTTAAGTGTTTTGTGCAACCTTTTATTTCTTGGCAATACAGAAACCGCAGCGCCAGTGCCTATAAGAAACTTAAACCAGATCGTCTGTCAGGCACTATAAGACGACTAGCACGCTAGCTATCCCCCATCTTCGCCGAAACGGAGGGGCCTATTAGTTTAAATTAAACGAGCAAGGTTTCACACATTTTTTTTTTTTTTTGCTTTTTCCGCAAATTTTAAATGGTACCAACAAAACAGTTTGTTAGTTTCTTTCGATTTACTGCTAGATGTCGAACGACTTCTAGATCTAAATTTATTTTGTCGTGTTTCCCGTGATAACTTTTCTATTTTTGACGAATATTCGGAAACCTGAGACTGCAGAGACTTAATCTGGTCGTCATGCGACACTGTCAAAATATTTGACGAACCAGAAACATCAAAGATTCTACCTGTTATCTTTGCAAGCTCCGAATAACCGTCTTTACTAATAGAAAGAATTTGTCACAGTTGCACAGGCAAACGATGAAGCTATATTTCCTTTAAAACATCGTCTGAAATTTTCTTCTCTCCTAACGTTTGCATCTCTTGCAACAATTGTGAAGGCTTCCTATCCCCCAACTGTAGATCTTGTAATAACAAACGGAAGCGTGTGAACTCTCGGATTGAGTGTACTGCTTAATGATGCGATCCTTCAGTACGGTGTACGGGCTTTCGGGAAGGGGGTTATGCACTGTATCCCGCACACAGACCAGCGTGTCTGCATCTAAAGAAGCAACTACATTCTAAAACTTTGTTTCCTAAACAGTAATGCCGGAAGTTATAAAGTTCGCCTGAATCCGCAAAAACCACACTTCAACATCATTTCTCTAAAGGGGTGGGGCCTTAAAAGCTAACTTTGATGCTTCAGAAAATTTAGTATCCCTATCAGTACTCATACTGCCAAAAATTTTAACTAGTGCACTAGATGCAGTTTAAAATAGTGTAAAAGTCTAAAATTGTGTATAAACACTAGCTGCAGAAAAATTTTCAGATGATTTAAAATTTAGAATATGAACATTGCAAAACTACCATGTTTAAAGACCTAATTAATGGCACAGCACAGGAGGATAAAATTGAGAAACATACCCAAAATTTTAAAAACGACATTCAATTAAGACGACTCAGTCAACAGATCACAACTTTAAAGTTGAGCACAAGAACATGCTTTCATATGCACTGTAGCACAACTTGGCTTACTTAAATTCAACGACTTGACACCGGCCACTTCACAACATGATAAGACATTCGACGATATGTTTTAGACTCCTTATGAAGAAAGATACGGGTCATCACTTTAGCTTGGTCTGGCTGCTAGTTGTTAGACCAGCTTTAACATGTTGATCAACATCACACTTGAATTTGAACAGAAACAATTTTATTAATATTAATTTAAATGTAAACAATAACTATAACAAAACAAAAAAGTTACATTACAAAAGCTAACATAACACAAGAGAGAGCAGCATCTGCAATGCCGGTTTTCACCTTATATAATGCAGTTCATCGTTGAAGTGCATTTTCACATTGTTAGCGAGCCGAAAACGACGGGAACCATCGAACTTTACCTACAGGCTAAGTTTGCTTCCGGAGTGTTCATAAACCGAAAAACCGCACATCAGCCTTTACAGCGTTCCTGGCTAAGGCAAATACCTCCCCATCATTTCGAAAAAATATTTTTAAAAAAATCAATATGCATAAAGTGGTTAATTATATTCCGGAGTAGTTGTAAACTCTGGGAGAAACTCGAGCAACCAGGAATTTGAAGAAGGTAATTATGTATGACAAAAATATTTTCTTCTACTTCTGGTGCGTAGGGGCCACAGGAACCGAACGTAATACGTTGACCTTTCGGGAGGGAAGGATTAAGACAATGTGGGGTTAGTCAACACCTCCTACATATAGAAAGCCTAACAACGATGAACGCCTAATCCTAATGACGTCATCACAGTTTTACTTTCGCAAAGTAAAACTATTTAAAATTTCTGGTGAATGCAACAAATATCAGAAAATATCTTAAATAAAAAATTAAAATTAAAATACCTTTCTCATACAAAACTGTTCATTACGATCTGTTTCCTTACCATGTTATCTAATTAGTCATAGTTAAAAACTGCCATTTGATAGAAAATTATATTTTTTTATCTCAAATTATTAAAATATTGTTATTCAGGAGTAAATTTAAGCTTATGTGCTGTCTGGGTTAAAGGAATCGTACGCAACGCATGAAATGCAGCTAATTTATGAAAGGTTTTGTTAATAAGCATCAACAAAAGAAAATGTAATTTTATTCCGCGAAATCGTGATACATGACATTGAGAAGGTTTTTGCACGAAATAAAAAACCGTGTGACTTGTGCATCAGGCTGTTGTTTCAGAACATGAAACCCCCATGAAACCCTCATTTATTCATGCATGTAGCATAATCAGGAGCACTCACAATAATTCAAATAATAAAAAAAACTGTACATGTTTTATAAATAAACAAATATTTTTATTATGCAATATTTTACATTCTTTCTGCTTTTAAATATAATTTTCTTTGTAGACTAGTAAAAAAAAAATAGGAAGTTGCTAATATTGAGCTGAACTCCTTCAAGGCTGTGGATTAGGAAAAGTTATTTTACAGTGGAAGTGTCATTGCTGTATTAGAAGTAGATGGGACTGCAAATGTGAAATATTTGCTTACAATACCTGACTCTCATTTATTAAATGACCACGAAGAGATGACACAAAAAGAGTCACTACAGATAGGATATTTTTTGTCGAAATGAATTTGCTTTTGTTACTCCGTATACGATTGCTAATATAGAAATAATCAAAGCAGCTCACAATAAACAATACAACAGACTCTATAATGTAATTAGTATTACTACTAAGTAAATAATTATATTACTGAAGAAAATAGTAATATGAGAATTTGTCCTTGGGAATTTTGTTGTAAAATAGTATACAAGTCAGATATAAATGATGTAGGATTTCGAGAATTTCTTTTATTCACAATATTATTTACTTTTTGTTTATATTAAATGAAGTATAAGACATGGTATGTGTACAGTTAATTGATGTAGGTAGTTGTTCTTCCGCATTTGGCGAATGGAGACAGTTACAACAATGTTTACGAATTATTTTGAGTGTTCCTGTAAATTATGCTGCATGCATGAATTTTAGCCTATGTTTCTCAGGAATAGTATAGTTTTCAGCGAAAAGATCTTTAGAATCGGTTCGGTAGTTACACAGATGTCCATATAGCTTAATGTATTAGAATTCTTTTGAGTGTCCCCGTAAAAGAACTAATTATGCTGAATGCTGTAAGGTAGCCTATAATACTCAGGAATAGTGTAGCTTTCTATCAGTGAAAAAAATTATCGAATCGGTTCAATAGTTACAGAGATACCCATACAGCATAATGAACATCTTATGAGTGCCCGTGTAAAAGAACTATTTGTGATATATGAAGGATATATTTGTGATACATGCAGAGTAAGTTAATTTTGAATATTGCTACAGTCGATTAAAATTCTAAAAGTAACTCCGAAATACCCCATGCGTGTCAGTGGAATGACCCAAATAGGGAGGTACTTTTGGGGATTTTACTTGGAAAAAGTTGTACCTTCAAAAAATGTTTTTTCATAATATGAAACTATTAGCTCGTAACGAAAGTTTCCCGCCACCGCAGATATGATCTCAGCAAACAATTCACGATGGCCTGTATCCTCATATTTTGTCAAACGATTTTTGGCATTTGAAAGTTATGTTTTTGGTCTCGCGCCCCCCTGTTTCTGGGCCGAAGGCTTTGAAAAACTACCAAAACGTTGGCAGAAAATCATAGATGTGGGTGGTGATTACTACCCGCATTAACTTTTTGTTGGCGGAAAACTTTCGTTACAACCTGATGCTATGTTGATACTACATCTCCATGTCAAAATTTCGCCTGTGAGAAGTAGGCTTCAGCTGCCCTGCGGGGGGGGGGGGCTTCAAAAATTTTTAACATTGGATTCACTTTATATGAAGATATATAACTGCACTGTGCAAAATTTATTTCTGTATCACGTCAGAGCCAAGATATAAAGCATTCTTAAAACAGTACTTTTTTATGAAATTGGGGTATTTGGGGGCGTCTTTATTTTTGGGCTCTGACTATTTCAATTCTAATATTCAATTTGAGATGTTAATGTCCAAGGCATGTTATAGGATAAAATGAAAAAATTCTCTCTAGCACCTCTGAGCCAGTCACAGTCGAGACAATAAAGTGGCAAAAATGGCCCCAAATTATTTCTACGTCACTCGTCAGGGGTACTTTGACCCCCTTAACTCCGAAACTAAAAGAGGCAAATCAAAAATACTTCATATTTGTTCTTTCCTTAGGTAATTCAACACAAGAAAAATAATTCATGAAATTCTGACATTGTGATAGAAATGCCCCGCCTGATTTGCCCACGCAATGCCTCAAGTTGCCACGCAATGCCTGATTTGCCCATGCATTGCCCACGTAATGCCTCATGTTTTTGCATATTTGTAGGGAAATGTAGCCTCGAATGGGCTAGGAAGTCCCTATAATAAAATTTGTCTCGCCATGACCTGGTGATCTTTCTTAACAGAGACTAATGATTCTTCCAAGAGCATTTTAAAAGGTGTCTTACTTAATTTAAAGTTCTACAGGTTGGTCTATAAGAAACTTCCCCTATATATGTGTCCCGAGGGGCCGAACCGTTCAACCAAAGGAAATGAAAGTTTAGATATAGTTATTTGAATGTATGGGGTCCAGATGGTGATGATTTAAAATAATAAACCTCACACAGTTACGGTTACAGTGACAAAATTTCGAAATTTTCGAATGGCACCACCCACTTTTTTGTGCGCAAATTGATTAGAGCATGGAAGAACCTTAAATGGCGTTGGAACGAGACACGTATGACGTAAATTGTCGGCGTAAAACATTTGTAAAGAAGAGCATCGTAAAGCATCAATGATAACAAAACAGAGGAGAGGGGAAAATACTTTTATTCGAATTACAAGTTTTCAACGTGGCCACCTTCTCAGACGATAACGCATTGCATGCGGGAGATTGTCGATAACAATGACGAACATATCATGGCAGGAGGAATTTGTAGAACTTCCCGTTTTATGGCATCTTTCAAGTCTGACAAATTCCGGGGATTTTATGTGTACACCTTTTATTTCAGATAACCCCAGAATCAGAAATTCATCGGTGTGAGGTCGGGGGAACGAGGTGGCCACGAAACTGCAAAGGTACGTGCGCGATGACTCTATCACCAATGTTCTGTAGCAGCACTTGTCGAAGACTCTGACAATGTGTGGAGGAGCAGCATCTTGCATCCATACAATGTCATTGACGACATTTCGCTGCAGCAATTCTGGAATTACGTAATTCTCCAACATTGCTTTATTCCGAGCACCTGTGATGGAGCACGTATACATACCGCTCGATATGACTTCTTAGAAGTAAGGACCCAGAGTGAATGTCCCAGCGACGCCGCACAACACAGTTACGTGTCTGTCGTATAAAAACACTGGTGCCATACTGTGAGGATTTTCCTCCGCCCAATGAACGCAGTTCTTGGAGGCCACCTGCTATCTTCATCATAACTGATGAGGAAAAAATTCGCAAAATCAACAAGCTGTTGTCTGTCTCCAGGTGCGAACGCCTGGACGCGCTATAATCTATAAGAACACATCCGCAGAAGAGAGAGCAGAATTTGGAGAACTGTGGTTTTCGGTACATCCAAATTGCGGGAAACACTTCTTGCTGTATGCAACGGACCTGTAATTTATTATACACTTCCGCAGCAACTTCAACAGGAACACGGGGTCGTCCGGATCGCGGTCTATCACATGTGCATCCCGTTTCTTCAAATTTTTTTACCAAATTACGTACACTTTTTTCGGTGCATGGGCCTCGTTTTAGCTTATGATTTCGGCGATAAACTCGCAATGCTTCGGCAGCATTTTCTCCGCTCAGTTAAAAAAGCTTTATCAATTCATCTCGTTGTCTCCCTAAAAGTGTCATCTTCTTCGCACGAAACGAGACGAATTAGCGCTAACATTAAGAAACAATGTTCCCACACTGCTTATATCACAAGCAGTGCTTTGCAAGAGTGTTCTGTGATTGGTGCTTCTATTGCCTAGCCCAGTAAATTATGCAAAGCGCATCAATTACACCCACTCTTTTATTGTGAATGGTTCTTTACGATCATAGAGGAAAATGGAGGGCGCTTCTGCTAAGCTTCCAATACAGATTATTCGTAACAAAATTGTATTCCTCCGTGAGAGGAAGATGGAACCATTGGAGACCAAAAAAAGCAGACAAACCCTATGTAGATACATTGATTATGGCGATTGAATGACTATATTGAAGTTTTCTTTACGAAAAACGATTGAGAAACGACAACGAAAATACAATTAAAAATAGCGGAACTCAAAAGAACGTACAACATGCATCGGAACAATTTTCTTTTAAAGATAATGTTTTGCACGTAATTTAATATCGCAGGTGTTAGTCTCGTTTTCATATTTTCAATTCGGAGGCGGATTATTGATATTTTGTGAGCAGTTAGTTGTAATTTATATCATATTAAAAATGATATTTCTTAACATTTGAGTAACACTGGCTTTCAAATATAAACAAATAACATATGCATTGGTTGCAAGACAATCAGTACTTATATTGTATAATAATACAAATAAAAAAAAATTAGGATACACATAATTCTAAGTTATCAACTAAGCCAAAACTGTACAGATAAAAAAGTGCCTTTTCTTCATTACCTCGCAATTAACCAAAATTATTAATCATAATACACGGATCAAAACAGTACAAACAGAAACTGAAAACACAATTAAACAAATCATACTTTATAAATTTAAAAGGCCGATTTTCAATTTTCAACGTGTACAGTACAATATGTATGACCCAGACAGCACAGCAAAACTTGCATCAAACTTGCAGCAAGCTTGATTTATCAAGTCAATAAGCTTGAATTAAGCTTGAAAATTCCAATCGTGTAAGCTTGATGCAAGCTTGAATCAAGTGTTCTAGTTTACACTTGTCCAGCTTGCATTAAGCTTGACAATTCAAGCTTGAATCAAGCTTGACATTTCAAGCTTAAAAAATTTTCCAGATTTTTTTTTTTTAAATACACGGGGCGCCCGCTGGCTAACGCGCCCCACATAATTTATTTTTCCGCGCATTTTCCCCCTCTACGCTGAAATTTCAATTTAATTTAATCTGTTTCCATCGAGTGTTCGTCGCTGGGATAGAACTAGGGGCCTTTGGCTTCGCAGTCGAGCACGCTATCCATTCCGCCACCGTAGCCTTGTGCAGCTATGACTAAAGTTTGAAGTGACTTACCACGCTGTTTTCTCGCCAAATTGATAAGTGGGCGATGTGTTATTTGTTTCTTTTATTTTTCCATGGGATGCATCAGAATTAAAATAATGCATCAAAATAAAGTAAATTAAAATTAAAATTAAAATAAAAAAACACGTTTTAAAACTTTCAGTACCGCAACACTCATGAAGCAATACTGCTGGCCAAAATCGAGACAAACGACTGATTTTGAAATCAATTTCGTAGTATAATTGTATTTTATTTTGAAGAATTTCCATATTTGGAAATGTAGAATGGGTTTACTTAACACAAATTTTGTGTTAAGTAATCTGAAATGAAAGAAACAGATAGTTAAACGTTACTTCGAAATGCTATATCACAGTTGCTAACATGTATGGAATACAAACACTTTAGTCATTTTTGTAAATATTTCTTAAAATAACAAATAATTGAAAAGTTTTGCTATTTTTTAACGCTAAAAATTCTCGTTACAAATGTGGTTATTTTCCTACATATTGGTATGCTATATTGATATAGAGCATTTCGAAGAATTAAAAATAAGTTAAAATTAATTTATACAAATGTAAATTTGAATTATTTTCATTGTTCATACTTTATAATTAAAAAAATTATTTAACTTCTGAATTTTTTTTTATCCTTTGTAATTTTATTTTAAAATTACAAAAGTGTAAGATGTAAGATTTTTGGGCCCTAAAATCTGTAGGCCCTGGGCAGTTGCCCCGTTTGCCCTGCCGGTAATATGGCACTGGTAATATAAAATAAAACACATCTTTTACGAACTTTCAGCAAATATTAGGACGCTAGACAATTAATGTCCATTCTCTTTCACAGATGGCGCCATCAACGCTCCTTTAAAAAGGAAAAATCACGCGAGTATCAATTTTCAAGCTTAAATCAAGCTGTATTTAAACTTGACAATTCAACTTGACTCCTGCAAGCTTCCTGCCAGCTTAGAATGAGTTGAACTGTCAAGCTTGCATTAATGCGTCAAATTCAAAGAAATGTCAAACTTGATTTAAGCTTATGTGCTGTCTCGGGAATATCGAAGAATTTTACAACTAATTACGCAATCCAAATAAAAAATTTTGACGTACCAGATGGCCCATAGCGGCCAACCGCTCCGTTTTCATCGGAACATTTCCCACCATTAATTTTTCTTTAGCAGTTCAAACTCAAATTAAGTTCATAATTTTACTATAAAATAAAACTGTTCAAAAATAGTGGTGGAAAATGTTCCGATAAAAACGGCATGGTTGGCAGTTATGGGATACATTTGACATACAGGTTCAACTGTAGTGAGTGTGTAAAAAAATTGCTAGTCCTGATGAAACTACATTAAAAATAAGTATTTAACTTTTGAAAAGTGACACCAGGCTTCTTTACATCTGATCTCTTAGTAGAATCAATAACACAGCAGGGTATCATCTCTATTTTAAAACAGAGATTTCCCGCGAATCTTCTGGTCACCAATCAAAAGAAAATAGTTCCACGAAGGAAACTTTCTGAAAACGGTATGTGCGTCGGTTGCTCCCTCCACTTTCCTCTGTGTTTACGATGCTCTTCTTTGCAAATGTTTTACGCCGCCAGTTTACGTCATGCGTCTATCGTTCCAACGCCGTTTAAGGTTTTTCCATGTTCTGATCAATTTGCGCACGAAAAAAGTGGGTGTTGCCATTTGAATATTTCGAAATCTTCTCACTGTAACCGTAACTGTGGGAGGTTTATTGTTTTATATTATCATGATCTGGACCCCATACACTCAAATAACTATATTTAAGGGAACAAGGGACGTTAAATTTAAAATTTTAAAATTTCCAAGTTTTATATTTATATTATATGTAAAGTTGTCTAACATAAAACTCTACATTTACATTAATAATAAAAACTCAAAAAAAAATTTTTTTTTGAGAAAAATGTTCTTATTTTTGTGAAAAAAAATACGTATGGAGTATTTATTCAAAATCCCCATGCGCATTTCATATTAATAAAGAGCTCTAATTTTTTGAATATAAGCTTACAATATAAGTAAGAACATAACTGTGCATTACATTTTACATTGTGGCGACTATGCCACTCCCTCACATGTCCCCAAACTGGCGTGTGTGTGCACGAACTGAAGGACGACACGTGGCCGGGAGTCAGAACCCGCAATCGCAATTTTAAGTGCTGAATTCCCGCTGCACTTTTCAGTTTCTCCGTCGCACGCAAATATCCATCCCGTGCATGCGCACTTGCAGAAGAGATCGCTATAAAAGATCTTGACAGCAGTCGAGAGCGGCAGTTCAGCAACCAGCAGCCGAGAGCGGCAGTTCAGCAGCCAGCAGCCGAGGGTAGTGGTATTCTCCAGCCAGCCATGCTCGTCCTTGTGCAGTCGCCATTATGAGATGCCGGGTGCTTCTTCTTGTCATCCTTTTCCAGATATTACGACTTCAGTGGGAGTTTCTCAGACCATGGAGAAAGGAAGATGTGGCACTGTCCAGCAGTAAAAAATTCGCCTGGCTGCGTAAGAATCCTGTATATCTAAAACTGTTAGTATTCAATTGTTACGTTCAATTCTTGTTATATGTGTTCTAAGTTAAAAATTGTTCACAATAAAATTTAGTTACGTTTACAAAAAAAAAATCTTGTCATCCTTTTTGGAGTCAAGAAGAGACAAAGACATTTGGATTTCCTTTTTTTTTTAACCATCATCTGGGACTCATCATTGGTGACCCGTCTTGCAAGCTTGGTCTTCATTGATGACCTATAATATCAAATCCTTCTGCGGATGACGTGTGATATTGAATAATTCTCTGAATGAAAACCACCATTGGCATTTTTCCGAGTTGAGGTTCCCATAACCAGCTCAGTTTTATGTCTGTCGATAACAGTACTACGGAGGTTGCTAAAGTAGCTTTTCGAGCCCCTCCATTTTGGGACAAAGATCCTGAATTGTGGTTTTTTTTCAGGTGGAGTCTCAATTTGTTTTGTCAGGTATAACTGCTGATTTAACAAAATTTCACGCAGTAGTAGCAGCATTAGATGCTACAGTTTTGTCAGAGACATTGTCAAATCACCCCCTGAAAACAATGCATATGAAACTTTAAAAGATAGGATTCTCACTCAATACTCCCAAACAGAAACTGCTCGCTTGAGGCAACTCCTTCAGGAACTCCAATTAGGAGACTTACGCCCTTCCCAATTGCTAATGCAGATGAAAAATTTAGCTGCTGGATAGAGTCGATGATGCATTGCTTAAACCCCTTTGGATGCTACGGCTTCCCATAAGAATGCAACAAATTCTTTCGACGTGTAAGGACTCTCTTGACAATCTTGCTCAAACTGCAGATAAAATTCATGAGGTATCAGATACGCCTGAAATAGCAATTGCATCAACCTCGAGTGCTGATTCCTTGTCCGCCCTTCAAAGGGAAGTTCAAGAGTTGAAAGCCGAGATTCGCCGTCTTTCTAGACGCGAAAATAAAACTCTTAAACGCAACCGCAGTACTTCTCGGCAGCGTAAACTACAGTCCTTCAGAAAAGCACATTCACAAGGGTTGTGCTGGTATCATTGGAAATTTCGCGAAAAGGCCATGAAATGTTCTGAACCTTGTTCCTTTTCGGAAAACTAATAACACCAGCTGTAATGACGGCTACGGTTGATAAAGTTCAGTCAGACCGTCTTTTTGTAACTGATCGCAGAAATGGTATTCGATTTTTAGTTGATACGGGTGCGACAGTTAGCTGCCTCCCTTCTAGATTACACAAACCTAGGACCCCTGTGCAGAGTACTGTGGCAGAGTACATTTTCACTAACAGCCGCAAACGGTAGTCTGATAAAGACGTATGTGGTAACACACGTGGAAATCGACTTGGGGTTGAGGAGAATTTTTCCATTTGCTTTTGTAGTAGCGGATATCTCCCACGCCAATCTCGGCGTAGATCTCTTGGCTAAGTACGGTTTAGTGGTCGACCTCAAGCGCAAGGTATTGACTGACAGTCTTACGAATGTCACAACTCGAGGTATTGTTCCAAACCACACTAAAGCCTTTGCTACGCCAGTTTCCGTGGATTCCCTTTTTATAAAATTTTACTGCAATTTCCAGGACTGTTTAAAAAGAATCTTACCCCTGTAGCCAAAACCGATGGAGTTTTCCATTTCATAGAATCTAAAGGACAGTCCATTCATTCAAAGTTCGACGCCTCTCTCTGGAAAAACTTCAAGTTTTAAAAGAGGAGTTTAAGGAATTACTCGCAGCAGGTATCATTGCACCATCAAAGAGTCAGTGGAGCAGCCCTATCCATTTTTTAAAGAAAAAAACGGGCAATGGCGAATATGCGGAGATTACCGCCGGTTGAACAACATCACAATCCCGGACAGGTATCCAATCCCGCACATCCACGACTTCGCACATTTATCGCATAGTAAGACCATCTTTTCTAAAATAGATTTAGTTAAGGCCTACCACCATATACCTGTTAATCCAGCAGACGTTCCAAAAAACAGCTGTAATTACTCCTTTAGGCTTATTCGAGTACAAATACATGTGCTTTGGACTTAAACGCCGCACAGACGTTTCAGCGTCATATTGACAATGTAATTAGAGGCTTGGAAGGATGCTACGCCTACTTGAATGACATCCTCGTAGCGTCCCCCGATGACGAAACTCATAAGCACGATTTATGCCAATTGTTTAAAAGGCTTAATGCACACGGCATTGTCGTAAATCCTGATAAATGTCTCTTCGGACAAGAAAGCCTAGATTACCTAGGATTCAAAATTTCCCCCGATGGTCTACGGACCTTGCCCAAAAAAGTAGAAGCTATCACTAATTTCCCTAAACCGTTGAATGTTGAGCAGTTACGCCGTTTTCTGGCGATGTTAAACTTTCATCATCGTTTCATTAAACATGCTTCAAATATACAAGCTCCTTTATTCGATCTAGTCCGTAATCGTCGTAAAAAAGATAAAACGGCGATTGAATGGAATGAGTTGACGACAAAGGCATTTGAAGATTGTAGGAAAGCTCTTGCCGATGCGGCCTCACTTTCTTTTTACAATCCAGATGGCGAATTGTCTTGTCTAAGGATGCATCGGATATAGCCATAGGAGCGGTACTTCAGCAATCGCTCGAAGGTAAATTGCAACCTTTAGCATTTTTTTCGAGCAAACTTACAGACGCAGAAAAAAATTACAGTACATTCGATAGGGAACTTTTAGCTATCTATTCCGCTATCAGGCACTTCCGCTACATGCTAGAAGGTCGCGAATTCGTAGTTTTTACGGACCATAAACCTCTAACATACGTTTTTTTCAAGTCAGGAGAAAAACACTCTCCTAGACAGCACATACTCAAAGACCTCTGTATGAAGACCCTCAAGCACCACTTACTGAAAATCTCCAAGAGATTCTACAGGAACATACGAAACGTTCCTAACGAAATTATTGCCACTCTACCAGATTATGAGCCGTCGGACCCACAGCATAGAAAACGCCCCAAGGCTGTTCTCCATGCCCTTCAAGATCAACCTTAAGCCCGTAAACGCCACACACGTCGAGAAACCCTTCTGTGAAGACCACCTATGGTGGGGGGAGGAAGGGTCGACATGCACACCCAACATCCAGAAAAATTGACTTTCTGTACTGATACAGGCAGCTTCGCTGCTATCTACGCACATCCACAACAATAACATCCCTAACATTACATACTGGAGGTACGCGCGCTGCGCTGGCACTCCGAGAAGCTAGACCTCAGTCAGTCAGTCAGTCCTAGACAGCAAAGACACTTAGAGTTTATCAGTCAATTTACAACTGAAATCCGTCATATTACCGGAGCTGGTAATGTAGTTGCCGACACCTTATCGCGCATAGCAGCTGTCGGTCGTAAGGGCATAGATCATAAGGCCATGGCGTTAGCCCAGGCAGAAGATGAGGATTTGCAGACTCTTTTAAACTCCGACACCAACTTACAACTAAAATTGTTCCCACTATTTGAGGATTGTGAGTTGTATTGCGATGTGTCCGGTGGAAAAATTCGACCGTTTGTACCGGGCAGTTTTCGTAAAGATGTCTTTGAAAGCATACACTCTTTGGCTCACCCTGGTAAGCGCGCTACATTAAATATGATTAAGGAACGATTTGTGTGGAACACTATGGAGAAGGACATAGCGGCATGGTGCAAGACATGTTTGCCCTGTCAGCGGTCTAAAATCACCAGGCACACAAAATCCCCCTTGGGTTCCTTTTCCTTACCAGACCGACGTTTTGGCCATGTCCATTTGGACATAGTAGGACCCCTCGCGCCTTCACGCGATTTCCGCTATTTGCGGACTTGTGTGGATCATTATACAAGATGGGTTGAGGCAACCCCCATTAAGACACAATCCGCCGATGTAGTCGAAGAGGCTTTCCTGCAGTGTTGGGTATCGCGCTTTGGTGTGCCCGAGGTGATTACCACGGACAGAGGTACCAACTTTGAGAGTAATCTGTTTTGAGAGTTCTCCCAGTTGCTCGGGTCCTACAAAAATAGAACCACGGCTTACCACCCCCAAAGTAACGGTATGATAGAAAACATCCATAGGCCGTTAAAAGCGACTTTGATGGCCCATGATACAACGGATTGGGTACGTGCGTTACCTCTCGTGCTGTTGGGCATCCGAAGTAGCTTAAAGGAGGATGTAGGTGCGTCTTCTGCGGAGCTGGTCTATGGGACTTCACTCAGATTGCATGGTGAAATTTTTAGAGATTTCTCCTCGCATCATCCGTCTCAATACGAGTTTCTTAATCAGCTCCGACACGTAATGAAGCAGCTTTCCCCGGTCCCTGCGAGCAGACACCGTTCTGAAAGTGTTTTCATTCATCCTCAACTAAATGAATCTTCACATGTTTTTGTTCGGGTGGACAGTGTTCGGCGCCCCCTGCAACAGCCTTATGATGGACCGTATGAAGTTCGCTCCCGAACATCCAAATATTTCACTATCATGAAGGATGGCATAAAATCTACTGTCAGCATAGACCGGCTAAAACCTGCATTCTTGTGTCCGGCTAGCGAGTCTACTCCGTCGCTGACACCTGAACCTACATCTGCCACACGCACACGCTCCGGTCGTATTTCGAAGCCCGTCGTCCGTTTTCAGATGTGATGGCTCTTCAATCTCCGGGGGGAGCCTGTGGCGGCTATGTCACTACCTCAGATGTCCCCAAATTGGCGTGTGTGTGCACCAACTGAAGGACGACCCGTGGCCGGGAGTCAGAACCCGCAATCGCAATTTTAAGTGCTGAATTCCCGATGCACATTTCAGTTTCTCCGTCGCATGCAAATATCCATCCCGTGCATCCGCACTTGCAGAAGAGATCGCTATAAAAGATCTTGACAGCAGTCGAGAGCGGCAGTTCAGCAGCCAGCAGCCGAGGGTAGTGTTATTCTCCAGCCAGCCATGCTCGTCCTTGTGCAGTCTCCATTATGAGATGCCGGGTTCTTCTTCTTGTCATCCTTTTCCAGATATTACGACTTCAGTGGGAGTTTCTCAGACCATGGAGAAAGGAAGATGTGGTACTGTCCAGCAGTAAAAAATTCGCCCGGCTGCGTAAGAACCCTGTAAATCTAAAACTGTTAGTATTCAATTGTTACGTTCAATTCTTGTTATATGTGTTCTAAGTTAAAAATTGTTCACAATAAAATTTAGTTACGTTTGCAAAAAAAATCTTGTCATCCTTTTTGGAGTCAAGAAGAGACAAAGACATTTGGATTTCCTTTTTTTTTAACCATCATCTGGGACTCTTCAACATATCAGAATGGTGAGGTTTATAAAAAGCCTAAATTCCTGTGACGTGTGGCTTTTTTTCAAATTTTCACCCTTTCGTTACATTTAAACACCTATATCTTAACTAAATAACTTTTGTTTAAAACATTTATCCACAATTATATCAAGCATATAATAAAAAAGAAGCATATGAAATATTTAATAAATCAGTAGGGATCGACCGATACCAGAATTCAAACCATACCTGATACTTTTTTACAAGGGACTGTATACATATTATAATACAAAATTTAACATATCACAGCTACCAAAGATTTTCCACCACTAATGATTACATAGCAATTTATGCGTAAAATAAGGCCAAATTTCTAATGCAAGTTGTTTAAAATTGTGGTGTAAAACTCCCGAAAGTTTCGGGAATGTTGGCAGTTATGTTATATAGACCACGTTTCCCATCAGTTGCATTAGGAGAAATTTTTCTCTGTGTCTACGTTTTTCCGAATGTAAGTGACAGGAAATTTGGTTCCATGTAAAATTCAATTTTCTATGTTGATATGTATACAGCCGTTTAAAAAAATGTATCGGGTATCGGTTAAAAAATGGTATCTGTCAATCCCTAATTATTTTACCTCTACTAATAGAGATATCGAAATCCGGAATATAATTAATCACTTTCGCAAACAGTAAGATTTTAAATACTTTATCAAATGATAAACAGCCCACACCCTCAGTTTCGAAACTTCGAGATAACGTAAGCCAAAATTTACTGTTTAAAAAAAGTGGTTAATTATATTCCGGAGCAATTGGCAACTCTACTACTAGTCAAGACCATTCAAGATGGAATTCAGAGAACAATATTTAAAAATTCCATATAAGCTTACGGAAAGTGTGTTGAAAAAAACACGACTGAGTACAGTGGGAAAGGCTCTTATGCGAGGTAGTGCTTTCCACATTTAAACCAAATACATGCCCCGTTTTCTTGTCGAATTCCAAAAACAATTAATGATATTAATAATATATTATAAATTCATTCAAGAATGTTATTAATATTGTGTGACCCCGCTTACACACACACACAGAAAAAAACAAACAAAAAAAAACGAACAAGCTTGCATAAATTACGATAATTAATTAACTTCTTTTTCATGCTTCACATGAATGAGAATGAAATCAACATGAAAGATATGAGTAAACATAATGGCATTGTTGTAATTGTGGATTGACGAACGACTGCGATGCTACTCAACACCTCTTACATATAGAAAGCCTAACAACTCCAGCTTTGACGACATCATTTGGCCTACGAAAGTGCCGTTAACACAGTTTTCATTTCACAAAGTAAAACTGTCTAAAATAATTGGTGAATGCTACAAATATTAGAAAATATCTTAAATTAAACATCAGAATACCTTTCTCGAACGAAATTATTCGTTCTGATCTATTTCCTTGTCATATTATCTAATTAGTCACAGTTAAAAACTGCCATTTGCCTTAAAATTTTATTTTTTAATCCCAATTTATTAAAATGTTGCTATTCAGGAGTAAATTCAAAAGAAATTTTTAATAGTTTTATTTTGTGTAAAAAAAAATAAAAAAAAAAAACTTTTACGAGTAGAACGAATGATGATGTCCAACCTTGATGACGTAGGTGTTGTATGGTTTTCTATATCTAGAAAGGGTTACCAAAACCCAATGCACTCACGGTAATCTCACAAGAACATGGAAATAGTTAACAAGATGAACTAGGTGCACGTAGTAACATAGACTTACGTTTTGTCACTACGTTGCGATAATAGAGGCTTCCAATAAAGAAGCCGCCCTTTCATGATCTTTCAGTGTTTTTATTATTGGCAACTTCGTAAGTCGAAAACTTATCTCTTAAACTTAAGACAACTGAACTATGTTTGTGGTTGCTTAAGTATAAACAGTACATGATAATAACAGATTAAATCAATCACAGATTTTTAAAAAAAGTTTTAACAGCTATCAAATTATTATATCTTATAGTGTCGATGAACATAGAAAAATAAACCTATGAATGCCAATCACATAAAATATAAGTTCTCGCAATCCATACCCTCAAAGAATACACCTGTAGATTTACAGATTCTGGCAACTCAATCCCAGATATATAAAATGAAAAACATATTAATTATTCAGTAAAACTTTAATTGCTTGTAAATGCTACAAAGAATGCAATTTAAGTTTACATCTGCAGTTCCAAACATTTTTAATATTCATGTTAATACTTGTTATACCACTAAGACACTTTTATACCAGCGATATAAGAGAAATGCACGTTGAGCATTCACTAAAACTTTTATTAATTCTAAATGCTGCGAAGACTTCTTCTGCACACTCATTTCAAGCATAATCTGGGAAATATGTTCTAATTTTCAAAACTATTTGTAACACGTATTATGGAGAAGCTTTAATTTTTGAAACACGAAGGTGCAATATTACTGTAGTTCCAGTTTTCTATATCTTAACATTAAAATCTCTTTTAGACATGTTTGTAGCAAAAATAATAATTTCTAGGGATCGACCGATACCAACACCTCCTACATATAGAAAGCCTAACAACTGAAACTTTGACGTCATCATTAGGCCTTCAAGTAATGACGTCATCACAGTTTTACATTCACAAAGTAAAACTATTTAAAATTTCTGGTGGATGCTACAAATATTAGAAAATATCTTAAATAAAGAATTAAAATTAAAATACCTGTCTCATACAAAATTATTCATTTCGATCTATTTCCTTATCATATTATCTAATTCGTCACGGTTAAAAACTGCCATTTTTCATAAAATTATATTTTTTATCTCAAATTATTAAAATATTGTTATTCATGAGTAAATTCACCAGAAACTGTGTATAGTTTTATTTTGTGAAAATAAAACTTTTAAGTGTAGGCCAAACAATGACGTCAAAGCTTGGTGACGTAGGAGTTGTTGCCGATACCCGATACTATTTTAAAAAAGGCTGTATACATATCAACATGGAAAATAGAATTTTTCATGGAACCTTATTTCCTGTCACTTAAATTCAGAAAAATGTAGACCCAGAGAATAATTTCTTCAAATGCAAGTGATGGGAAACGTCGTTCATATAACATATCTGCCAACTTTCTCGAGTTTTCCACCACAATTTTAAACAACTTGCACTAGACATTTAGTGTTATTTTAAGCACAAATTGCCATGTAAAAATTAGTGGTGGAAAATCTTTGGTAGCTGTGACATGTTAAAATTTGTATTATAATATGTATACAGTCCCAGAGCTGCCAAGTCTCCGACTTTTTCCGGGCGATTTCCCACCACAATCTTTGGACAGTTTTATCATGGATTAAATATTTGGACTTATTTTAAGCATAAATTTGTAAGTAAAAATTAGAGGTAGGAAATCTCCCGAAAAAAGCCGGAGACTTCGCACCTCTGCAGTCCCTTGTAAAAAAGTATCGGGTATCGGTTGAAATCTGGTATCGGTCGATCCCTAGAAATCAGACAATAATTAATGCGCATGGAAGATTTCAAAATGCTAGTTGACAGGGAAAATCAAAAAATGAGAAAAACAATAATAAAGTTATATTTTCTATGAACACATTATAATCAGCTTATAAAGTATGTAAATTAAAGGTTTATTACTTCAGCGTGTAAAATTACTTAATTTTTCAAAATAGTTACAGATGAATTGAAATATTGAACAATATAAGGATTCCTTAAAATTGCTCCATCTGACGCTCCGCACAATTTTTATTCGCCTACCTTCTCTTTCAAAACATTTTACAGGAACAAATAACTTTTGTTTATAAAACAAATTATCCATCATAAATAAAATAAAAAACAAGTTTAAGGTATATGTAAAAATGTGGGAGAAAACTGCATAATAACTATGTGAAAACAAAGGTCGAGAGCAAAATTTTAAAATTAAGAAAAATGATAATAAAGTTTAAATTTTGCAATGAATACATTATAATACAATATATTATGGATAGGATTATGATTATTTATAACTTTTTTAAGAAAACTAACTCAATCAGTAGCGTAGCCAGGAATTTTTTTCGGGGGTGGCTGAGAACTCAAAAACTAGAATACAATATAATTTATAAAAATCGATGTAACGTATCTTAAGGTGGGGAGTGAAAAGTCCCCTTTATTTTGCCTAAAGATACATTCATTTCAAAAAAGTTACTAAAAATTGCAATGATATATCAAGACAAATCAGAGATAACTGAACAATATAAGAAACTGTAATAAATATGGAACCTAGCGAAACAGGCACCAACAGAGAAGTTTTGCAACATGAAAAATTAAATCGGTTTTAGTTTTTTCACAGATAAGATACATTATATATATATATAAGCTAACACAAAATGAAATAATTATTTATCAATCTGAAAATAAGTATTTACAATTTTGAAGCACATTTCTAAAAATTTTACATTATATTTCAACACTTATGTCAGTGTTTTCACTAGAGCGCGAGAACGCGAGAATCTCGCTTTTTTTTTCTCGCATTAAAAAATTATTACTGCGAGAAATTCGCGCACCCTACAAATCGGTTTCTCAAAGAAAAATAATAATAATAAAGAACACTGAGTGCAATAGTGTATTCTCAAGAACTAAAGTCTATGAAAGAAAAAAAAGAAGGGGTCTGGAGGTTCCTGGGAACATTCTGATCCTGCGGGGGATCTTAAACTGGGTTACTTTTATTGCATGTACCTGTGCTTGATTTAGACTTGGAGGTCCAGTTACACTCAATCAAAATAACTAAAAATCATAAAATATCTTTATTTTGGGTATTTACCTTACAGAGGAATAAATACCCATTTATAAATTACCTTACCCACTGGATATTTACCCAACCCAAATCTGTTAACAAAAAATTCTCACCCATTTTATAGAAATCTCACTCAGTTTGGAGAAATGTGTGAGAAATTCTCACCCGGTTTTTTTCTGTAAGGAAAACCCTGTATGTACTATAGCTAAAATGTACCAGCACTATATGTCACGCCTTCTTTTTTTGTGCTTTTATTTTCTTTTTGCTTTTTAGAATATTTTTTATTTTGTAATTTTCTTTTAAAGCTTGCACTGCTTCGATTAATACTTTGTTGCAATCTGCGCTTATCCCGTCTTTTTGCAATTTCAACTGTTGGGAGTTGCAAGTCGTCAGGCATTTATGCATTAAGACTTTCAACGCAGCCCATATTGAATTGGCTAACAGCAGATATTGCTGCAAGCTCTAACCTTTTTTTTTTTTAAATGAATGTATCTTTCGGACAATGCCGCTACAGAACGCTATGAAAGCTTTCGTTCGAGTTTTGAGTTTTGCCGATGTGCACTCATCAGGATCTCGTCTGATGCTAATCGTTGATACACTGGGAGGATCCTTTACACTAAATTCTCTGATATTTTTTTTTCATAATGTTATCCCTGGGTACTTTTGCATTAGCGGCAATTGCCCTATTGTAAAAGCACCATGACTTGGGTCCTGGGGGATGCCCTATTGTAAAAGCACCATGACTTGGGTCCTGGGGGATATTTATTATGAACTGGTCGAGCATCTGTGGACATACTATGATACAGGGAAGCAAATATTGACGATTTCATTTTATTAACATCTGGAATGTTTTCCTTTATTGCTTTCCTGTAGTAATTAGTAAGTTTGGTGATCGTTTCATCAGTTAAATTACCCTTTTTCCTCCCCCCCCAAACATATGCCTCTCGCTCGCCACTCTTTCACTTTATTTCAGAGAGATGTTCCAAGTCGTTTGGCAACATGATTCAAACATTCTTCTTTTTGAATCACAGTATCCTCATAGATATTTAGCTTTGACAGGGTGAGGAATGTTTTGGAATCTCCGTCTGATAGTATAGTCGTATATCGCATTGGACAATTTTTTACTGACCGCTTCCACAAAACTTCCGCAGCAAACACTTCCATTGAGTTCGATGATCCATCATAATATTTCTCACACATGCCAGACTTCATATGATTTTCGAACCATATTGCATATTCTGGAGAAGTCTCATCCAGATCTCAAGCTGTCTTGGCACAGTCATGGCAATTTTTTGACACAATGTGGTAATCGATTATTAATCCTGTCATGATATCGATTACACACCCAATGGCATACAAAGAAGTATGGCCACGTTTGTGCCAAGACCCATCAAATGACGCGCCAACATCAATTACCTCTGCTGAAAGATCTGCACAAGACTCGTGAACTTCTCGCACTTTCTTACGAGCCATATCTAGAACAGTTTCCCGCAGATGCTTACTTTCTTCAAAAATTTGAAGTACACATTTATCAAAAGTTTTTCTATCCAGAGAATTTAATCCAAGAGTCATGGAAAACTTCTCCATGGCTGAATGGTCTTTGCCTATGTTTTAAAAGGCTTCAACCATTCTTTTATTTACTTCAAATCTTCTGCGCTCTGACAGACGTGGGCTATAAAATGTTTTGCCGTAGCATGTTTTGCATGACATGCAGATTAAATTGAGTTTGGCTGAATAACCAAATGATGCATTGCTTTCAACATTTAGTTCATTTTTTCCACACTCTTGACAACACAAATTTTTTAATAGCTCGCTCCACATGCTGTCATGGACAATAGTGAAAGCAGGACTCTGATTTGTGGTAGAACATTCAGATTCGAAATAGGTGAATTTTTCAGAGGTTCTGCTTACGTTTAGTGGCGACAGATTTTTATTTTCTGTTATTTCATCACTATTTACAAATTCCACTCTGTTGGAGGTTCCAGGTTCTGGGATATTTTGAGGCTCAGGGTCTATAATATCTTCATCAATACACAATGACATGCAACAATTGGCATCATTTGATTTCTTCAATTCGCCCATCGCTTTTTTGCTTTTAGAGCAGCGATCTGTCACTTACCGCATGGGCGACCTTTCTGTTTACGCCATCGCGAACTAATCCTATCCATTTTACTTTATTTGAAATTTACTATGATTTTACAAAAAGTAAACAAACATACATTTAAAATAAACCTGTCAACCAAAGGTCGAATATCGGTATGATAAAAATCAATCTACAAACTACGCAATCACAAGAACACCGATGTAAATATAAACAACACGCGGAAGGGGAAACAGATCGAAGTTGTAGTGGAACAGCTGTTGCCATTCGCCGCTGAAACAATAGCAGAGAGTGAATTCCCGGTGTATTCAGCTTTATAGCGTAGTGGCAACAGCGATCAGCTGTTCCTCTAGGCTCTTTAAATGACACACCCATTTTGTAGAAAAATGTAAATAACTTGCGTAAAAATTGTCGGATTTAGAAAATTTTGCATGGAATGGAAAACTAATGACTTATTGCATATTTTGGGGACAGTTTTTTTCTTAAATTTGGTCGTTTCTGGCCGATTTCAACGTCCCTTATCCCCTTAAACTTTCATTTCAATTGCTTGAACGGCTCGTCCACTAGAGTCTCATATATATATAGGGGAAGTTTCTTTTAGACCACCCTGTACATTTAATATGTGTTGTCATAGATGGAAACTGCTACGGTATATAATTAACCACGTTTTGTAAACAGTATATTTTTTTAGTACGTTTTCCAAAATGGCAACCAACCCTCCCCTGCGCGTGAAAAAAGAAAAGTTTCTGCTACGTTTACGCCCAAAATTATCGTTTAAAAAGTGGTTAATTAGATTCCGTAGTAGTTGGCACCTGTGATCTGTTGCTCAATTAGTTAATTTTATTATTATTATTATTATTATTTTAGAGTGTGAAAATCTTAATTTTTTTCCTCGACAAATACAACAACAGAAATGGAATGTAAATGTCACATATTTAGGTATTTCAAATTCTCAAAAATGTATCTTTATAAAACATTAAATTGCTCCAAAAAAATTCCTTCTTCACAGTACAAACAGTATGATTGAACTAAAAACTAAGAAATGAAAGACCTTCAAGTAAAGATTTTAAATCCCGACAGATGGATGTACTATACCTTGTTTGGGGGAAATTTACTTACCGGGTGTCCTCGCCAAGCGGCGATGTGTCGCCAAGTTTTAAGTTCGTTGAACAGTTTGTGTACGACACTTTTAAACGATACAGGTACCATGGACACTTTTAAACCAAGTAACCATCTCTTGTAACCTGTCTTTGGAGTTGAGTTGTTGACTGGTGCTGTAGTTTGATGAAAAAAACACTCGGTGGGTTCCTTAAACGGTACTAGGATGTTTGGTAAAGGAATTTTGTGATTGGCTTAGGCAATTTAACTGTAATCGGTAAACCGAAAAGCAGGTGAATTTGAATTCGATGTGGCAGTTCTTGTTTGGTGTTTGTCGAGTTATTTACGGGGAATGTAAGGTGTATTTGGAAATGTGTTGTGTTATTTGAAGTGTAGTGAATATTATGTTGTTGTTTAAAAAGGAAGTGTGTGTTTATTTGAAGGAGGGCGTGATTGTAATGTTAAATAAAAGAAGCGGTTTGGTGTTATGTTTTTAACTGGTGTGCGTTTTGGATATTTTTGAAGAGTTTCTTAAAATAAAGGTAAGTGTTTTTTTGAAAGAATTTTTGCAATTGCTTAAGGTTCTCAATGTGAATTGTAAATGGATATTTGATGTTGTTATGTTTTCATATAGTGAATTTATATGAGGTGTATAACTAGGTTATTTAATCCACCGATGTTGTTTTGAGTTGAAAACGGGCCAGTGTTTGCCCAGTTTACATTTGCTGTACAACTAGGTTGCTTAATCCACTGCTGTTTTCTTAGTTAAAAAGGGTTCACTGGTTGCCTAGTTTACATAGCTGTACAAATAGGTTGCTGAATCCACTGAGGTTTTTTTAGTTAAAAACGGACCACTGGTTGCCTAGTTTACATAGCTGTAGAACTAGGTTGTTTAATATACTGAAATTTTTTTAGTTAAAAGCGGTTTACTGTTTGCTCATTTTGAATTGCCTGTTACTGAAATTACTGATATTTTTTAGTGTTAAGTATGGATGGTGTATTTTCTTTTATTGTTTTTTTTTGTGGAATATATGTGCATTTTTAATGTGTTAAAGTGCTTTGTCTTTGGTGACAGTGCTCATCGTGTTGTATTATTTTATCGTATTCTAAAATGGTATTTCTTGTTTTGTAAAATCGTGTTTCGCTCGCGGAAAAATTTGGCGACCAAAAAAAGCGCCAAATTACGGGTGTTGGCGAAAAAAAAGTCGCCAAAAAATAGTCGACACCCGCTAACGAAATTACTCCCCCTTGTTCTATGCAATGGAAGGCAGGGCAATCAAACAAAATTTTATTTCTCTTCCCTGTTCACAAATTTGCATGTACAACAATAATTACTTTTTCTAATGGCCGGCCTCTGCCTTGAAGGCTTTGGGAAAAACAGGCCGAAATTGTTGGTCTCTTTATTAGGGGGGCACCTAGTAGGTGGACCAACGTCGCCGCCTATGAAGGGACGCACATGAAAACCACGCCCAGTCAGGCATCGAACCCCCGGCGACGCCGGGAGTTGAACCTGAAACCGGAGTATGGTGCTTTACCCACCATACAACTCGGTCGGCACAATAATAAAATTAATGTACACTTTTACCCTACAATTTTCCCAATCTAAATGAATTTTTATGAGCTCGTAAACAGCATTTTCATATTAAAAAATAACAAAAAGTAAGTTTCTGCCAGTGTTTCATTGTACACCCTATAACTCTCGACGTTTATAATTATGTTTATATTCAGTTAGGCTGTTCTTCTGTACATCGCTCACACTCAAATTTTTGTTTCAAATAATCTATTAATAAAGGGATACGTGTATTTTTCATATTTTAATTGGATTTATTTTTCATTTTAGATTATTTTTAAAAGGTAATGTAATAATAATGTAATTAATTTTATGATCACTAAAGAATCAAGTCAATTATTATTGTATTTTTCTATTATCGTTAGTTTTTGTTTACACGGGTGAAAGTTTCTTTGTGAATGAGTAAATTTATAAAACTAATGCCGATAGTGACAAACCTGTCTATCACTTAAATAAAACCTTGTAATTATAATGAAGCAGAACATCCTCTAAGGATTACAAATTATCACGTTTCTTTTAGAATTTAGATGGATACTCGCAACGAACTCTCATATTTGATATTATTTTACCAGGTTTCGGAATGCAAATTTTAATACTTTAGAAATGTATATTTGAAATATGATGCTGAAAATCTTTACATAAATGGATCTTGAAAAGGATACACTGTTTCAAATTGCATCTGATCGACTTACCTAAAGCCATCTTATTTAAATTATTTTAATTTTACACAAAAACTTTTGCAATTTAGTCGATTTCAATACTTTATAAATGTAATGCTCGACACTTTAAAAAATTATTTTACTTAGCTCATTGTTGTATTTGTCCACGTTGCCATGTTTCCAACTTCTTTAATGGATTTCTTACAAACTTTAACACAGCTTTGGAATCCAGCGTCTGTTCTTACGAGAGTGTATTATAAGAATTATTTTCTCTTCCCATTTTAAACGTAAAAAAACATGACATTAAAATTTCATACCTGTGCAACATTATGAGTTACAATGGTATTTATCTGAGAAGTACTGTGTGTATCATAGGGTTGCTGAACGGACCAGGGAGCAAAATTTATCTCTGCCTCTCAGAGACAGTGGGTTCGAATCCCATTGCTGCTGGTATAACTGTGTTCTCTAAATTTATACGAAATTTTTAATTAAATGCTTATTTTTAAGCTAATTACACGTAATTTATGCTTTCTTTAGTTTTACACAATATTGTAATGCATAAAACCAGTATAGTTTTATATTTTGAAAAATACTAAAATGATATTTTACATCTAGTGTCAATATTTTATGTAAGTTTAATGTAAATATTAAATACTTACATAGCTACAAAGAAATATCACTACAATGTGATCATAAGAATGTGCTTTATAGATACATTTGACATCAAATTTGTGTAATACGATTTTTTTAAGTTATTAAACTTCGCGTGTAATCGGAATTAAAAGTTACATAATTTTTTTCTTATCTATGCTGACAGGACTGACTTTTTAAAATACATGCAATTTTTTTCAGAGAAAATTCATTCGTCACTATTAAAGCCCGAATTACCGGTCATTTTAAAATGGGATAAGAAAACCAGTATATGTATACCGTAACCATTTGCTCCAGAATACGATTAGACACTTTTTAAAACATGAAATTTCGGCTAAGAATGTAGTAATTTTTTTTAATTCGACGAGAAAGCGGCTTCAACAATAGAAAAAATGTTTTAAGATATATACTGTTTAGAAAAGTGGGTAGTTATATTCCAGGGCAGTTCGTAGGTATGATATATGCAAGGGTAAATGGCTCATGTTTAGGCTACCATCATGCTTTTCAAGTTTGAAACAAGTTATCTAAATATAATTTTCTATGGATAAATCACATATTTTATTTATTTATTTATTTTTAATAATTGTCCGGGTTTTCTAAAAATAGGAAGTAGCTCCAGATATTCACGTTTACGGAAAACTGTGAAATATGTGTTTTTGAATTTTCTATTCTGAGTTATTTTTGCATTTATTTCCACACGGTTCTTCAATTCACTTGCTCTCATAAGAAACACAGATTTTTCATTGTAAAATCCACAACATAAAATCTTGTTGATCAGAGCTTGAGCATCACATATCTTGAATATTTATCCTTAATACCCAGCTGAATTTAATGCAATATAAATTTAATTTTGTAAGTGGTAGAAAATAATGATTATAGTCTGTGCTACTTTCAAGTAGATTTAATTTTTGTTGGGAATAATACCGTAAGCGGGTGTCGGTTGAGTTGGCGACTTTTTTTGTCGCCAACATCCAATCTTGGCGACTTTTTTTTTCGCGCCAATCAAAACATAAACATACGTTGACACATAAGTAACAAAATAAACCCAAAACTACAATACACTTATCTAAACACATAAAAACATTTTTAGACATATTTAAAATGCAATTATTAACAAAATTCATATAAAAAAAGCACTAGCTCTGGACTATAGGTACGTTAAAAAATAAATAAGCCGAAACCTCCAAATTATGCAAAATATGTTTCTGCACATAATCATACAGCAAAATTTTCCTTAAAATGTTAAAATCGCAGTTTAAAATTAATACAAAAACACTCAAATAAACCGACTATTCCCCCCCCCCACACACACACGCAATCCCCCACAAACAACTAAAAAACACTTATATATTGAAACATATTTAAATTGAATACTTCGCGTGATTTCAAGATTTTGTGCAATGTTTTTGTATACTGCAAACATTTTAACAAAATGCTAAAAACACTCTTCATAAAATAACAGAAAACCAGTATAATAAACCGTCTACCTCCATCTCCCCCCAGTGATTTTTGCAATTTATTACCTTCAAAGCACACATAGTTTACACTATTAATCAGAATAGAATGAAAACTGATCACAAACAACTCAAAAACCATTGCATATTAATTCAAATTAAACCTAAAAATTGTACAAGAATTCTGCAAATCAGGAGCAAAACCATATAACAAATAAAATTAACCATCCCTCTTAAAACCTTAAAAATTATACTTTTTCATCCCAATTCACAAAAAATACCACAACATACTAAAAACCTTACATAAATATGAAACATAAATATTCTCAACTAAACACACGTGTACCGTAAAGCAAGGAATAAACATTTAAATAAATAAAAGAACCACATACCTCAAATTTTATTCATAAACAACGTAACATTATTCCAAAATTAATCCACCTCAAACATTCAAATATGCATATTAACTGTAGATCAACACACGCTATATATATATATATATTCTTCACATCTCCCAACAAACATTTTGAAACTTTTTGACGAATTTCACTTTACAAAGAATTAGTGAACAACGTCCCGGAACAACTACACAAATACGACAGCAAAACTAATAAAAATGACACATTAAGTCAAAAATCGAAACTTCAGTTTCCCGGTAAAAAGTTACATTCCTTAAACCAATCAAATAATTCCTCAAAATACATTCGGTTACGGTTAAAACAATCAACCAATCAGAATATCCTTTCTACACAGCAAGATACAACAACTCAACTTCTCCACCAGGTTGCTAGAGAATTTCAAAACAATCGCTACGTTTACCATCCTGTTTACTTAGTCCCAACTTGGCGATGCATCTTCCTTGGCGATTCGCAACCGCTTACGGTATTATCCCCCATTTTTGTGAACGAAAAATATGCATTTCATTATCGTCTTGTTTTGGACATTTTTTCAAAATTAAATGTTACCTTCGGGAGTTCAATCATATGTGTTGGCTTGTTTTACATTTCAAAACAAAGCGCATATTGATTTGATCAGTACATTTAAACTGCAATCGTGAAATAATTCTACTTGTAAACTAAAGCGAATATTTTCACTATTATATTCAGTTAAACCGGGTATATATAAATAAGTCTTCAAACCAATCTGAACTTTAAACTGCATGTGTACGTTACTAAAGCAATTTAAATACCCACAAGCGAAATACGAAAACCACATTTGACGTTTATAATAAAATTAAATACTTTTCACACACTCAACCTTACAGATTTAGTAAACGCATATTTCTAACTAAATAGCTGTGTACCATAATGGACATCATATTACTGTAAGATAACATTAACCGAATTCATAGTTCTCTCAGTTTTATAATGTACAAGGTATCCAGCTGATTAGAATTAACGTACGTTCTACGGAGCTAATTTCCATTATCTCTGCAGCTCTATAGAACACCCTAAGCGGGAAGTTGCTCTGTTTAACTTATGATTAAGATATGCTTAAATCCCAGTGAGAAACTTGTTTCTAAACTCCTTACAAGTATAATACTTGTAAGGAGAGATTACTTTGATAATTAATGATAGAAATGCCATTAATTAATGATATTTCAATCTGTCCAAGTGCAATGTTATACTTGCATTTGAGAGTTAAAATTTACTCCTTATGGTCCATAATGAGTAATGTAAGTCCTGTTGTTGAAATATTAAGTCAATGTTTACAGAATTATCTAACCGTTTTTCACCTTTTCAACAAAGTATGAGAATTCTTTAGCATACTCGAAAATTCATATGAACTTCAACGCCCCTTCTAAGCTCAATTTTTCATTTATGCAATAATTTTGTGGCATTTCATTACAAAAGTAACCCATATTTTTCCGAACGAAAATTTGCACCAAATATTGAATACAATACCCATAAATGTGAATTCAGAGCATTCAGAGCCATTTTATTCATAAAACGAATTTACAAGCATTTTGAATGATGTTCAACGTTATTCTTAAATTGAATAAGTAAATAAGTAAATGGAACTTGATGACATTAAAAAGAAAACGATAGCAACTTTGGTGTGAAATCAGTAAAATTAAAACATTGATTGAATTAGTAACATATTTTCTATTAATTTTATAGAGAGCACATTAGTTCAGCTGACATTTTTTTGTTAATAATTCAGTGTATATTTTCCAGTAATAAATAATTTACAGCGTCTTATGAAATTTTTTTACTTACGTAAATGTAGATGACTTGGAATAATCTTGTTATCATGCCACTCTTTTGATTAAACTTTCGGATTATGATTCAATACAGCAATATTAGCATTAAATGAATAACTCTTAAATTAATTTAAGTTTCAAATTATCAGAAACGAATAAAAATTGTGCGATATATAAATACAGAGTTGCCAATTCCCCGTTTCTTCCGGGAGATTTCCCACCACTAATTTTTAACTAGCAACTTATGCTTAATACACGGCTAATTTTTTTTATCTGAAACTGCTTAAAAATTTTGGTGGGAAATCTCCAGAAAGAAAACGGGAGAGTTGGCAGCTCTGTAAATGTTATTCGCAAAGACTTGTTTGGGTTTATAATTGAAATTATGTTTTAAGGTATGTGATGCTTTGATTCCGTTTCTTTTTTCCAATGGCCGGCCGCTGCCTTGAAAGGCTTTGGCCACAACGGGCAGCAGTTGTTGGCTACTTTCTAATGGGGGAACCTAGTAGGTGGACCAACGTCGCCCCCTATGAAGGGATGGACAAATGACAACCACGCCCAGTCGGTGATCGAAACCCGACCGCCGGGAGTTGAACCCGAAACCTTAGTACGGTGCTTTACCCAACATACAATCCTGTCGGCTTACTTTGATTCTGTTAACGATGAAAAGAAACACAGGTCTCGACACTTTAATTTTTTGATTACTTTTACACATTTATAAATAATCATATCCGTTTTTCCATATCACACCATTAACAGTTTTGCACTGCTCCTGCACTCGGGCTATCCTATTTGCATTCTACCAGCGGGATATCTATGACCTGCGGTAAGTGTTTTTCGAGATTGTTTCAAATGGAAATTTTTTTTAAGTAAATTTGTTTCTTAAATTTGCGGTTGCTCGAAATTTTGATTCTGACTAAATATGTACCGCACATTACTAGACTTGCTAACTTTTGCGAAAATTGGCTTAAATTATGGCGAAAAATCGAACTAAACATGTGGGCTAGCTACCATTTCTAAAAATTGTTTTTAAGAATTGCAGCATGCAAAAGTGGTTAGTTGTTTTCGGGAGTAGTTGGATACTCTACATTACTTACTTATACTGAGATTTTTGTTTTTGTTAATAATTCACTGTATACTAAGAATTGATAAATAATTACCAGGACCTTTTGAGATTATTTTTTACTTTTGTAGATAGCTCGGAATAATTTAGTTATCAAGCCACTCTTTTTAAAAAAATTTTGGAAAAATTACTCAAAAGAGCAATATTGCCATTATTTGAACGGCTCATTTTACACTACAAATAATTTTCACATTTTCAGAAGCGAATAAAAATTGTACAATACATAAAAAGGTTCTGAAAAACTTGATTAGGTTTTAAAATATGTGATACTTCGATTCTATTAACTTTAACAAGTAACATGGATCTACAAATTTTAAGTTTTGGACTGTGGTTTTGTCCGCCCGGGTTGTGTAGTGGCTACCTAAAAACCATTCTACCACAACATGGGTCTGGGATCGATCCCCAGCACGAGCTTGCTTGTCAATCCTTCCGTCAATCCATATTAAGAAATGCTGGTCCACGTAATATGTACTTCCACGCTAAAATAATCAGTACATCGGGCCTTAGGAGTTGTGAAAGTCAAATAACCAAGCGCACGCGCATCCAAAACAATCGAAAGCCTATCTAACAGAAATATAAAAGGTCAAAAGCAGGCTTTCCCCCCCCCCCCTAAAACTGATTTTTTTTTTTTTTTTTTTTTTTTTTGTAAATTTATGATCCCTCGGATATTTCGTTCCGACTTTATAGACAGTACATTTCTTAATTCTTCTGAGGTTTTTTTTTTTTTTTTTTTGGTTTTTTTACCAATTCATTGTGTACTGTGAAGAAAGGAATATTCATTGGATCGAATGATTTTTTTTAACTTATGACTAGGAAGAATTTAGTTATCACGACTCTAAAAATTAAAAAAAAGAAAGAAAAAACTTTGGAAACGTGACTCAAAACACCAATATTACCATTAATTGAGAAGCTCATTTTAAACATAAAATTCACATTTTCAGAAACGAATATAAATTGTATAATACATAAAAATGTTCATTCTCAAAGACTTTCTTTGGATTTGTAATTATAATTAGGCTTAAAATATGTAGCACTCTGATTTTTATTAACGTTAACAAGGAACAGGGGCCTACAGATTTTAATTTCTTTTTATTGTCGTTTTAACCCTTTATCTACTGGCGGTACTTACAAGTACCTTAAAATTAAAGTTGTAAAAAAAGATGTATTTATTGCAACCATTCCTTTGAAAAATCGCAACCAAATACTTCATTTAATCAGCTTATATCACGATTGCATGTTCTATTAGAGTAGACTCTTTTAAAGAGACATCTTTTCGCTCACTTTCTCCTCATGTCGTTCCCCCTCCTCCTGAAGAAAGAGCTTTAGTAAATTTTCAGACACCTGTTTTATGATTAAAGGGTTAGATTTTCTAAAAGTGTGCCAATCAAAGTATTACTTGAATTCTTCAGATTTGTTGCTCCTGTACTCTTTTGAAGAAGGCTCGTTTACTGCTTATAAAAACATTCATCAAACGTAAATCTTATGCTTATTAATTCTCTCGTAATTTTCTTTTTTATCACATTAATCAGTATTTACCATTCAGAGACTAACAAGAGAAAACAAATAGATTCAAGGTCATATTCTTGGCAATTCTTAATTCAGTAGATAAAGATACATTCAGCAGATTAACGCATTTTTAAATAATCGTTCGAGTTTTTTTATAACAATAGTAACAGTTTTGTACTGCTCTCCCACTCGTGCTTTCACTAATTGCATTCGACCCGCCGGCAACAGCGGAACACCTTGTCCTGCGGCAACAGTCGATCCGAAGCAGTATCAAATTAAACATCTTTTACTTAAGTATGTTTCATAGATTTATGGCTGTTCGATATTTACTTTCGGACTTTATATCATAGGTGTCAAGCATTCCGGAATATAATTTAAAAAATATATAAATTGCAAACTTTTTGAATACTTTTCAAAATTAATAACTGGCTCAACGTTTAAGCTGAGTAATTTTGCTGTATTTTAAAGAGAAAGTCAACGTTAAAAAAAAGTGATTAATTATATTCTGTAATAGATGGCACCAATTTAATATGGACAGCACATTTTACTTCTGCTGGGATTTTTTTCGTTTTTGTTAACAATTCATTGTATACTGTGAAGTGATGAATTACTGATAGGATCTTATGATTAGACAGACATATTTTTACTTTTGTAGATGACTAGGAATTATTCAGTTATCAAGCCACTGTTTTTAAGCAAATTTGGAAATATGACTAAAAAGAGCAATATTGTCATTATTTGAATAGTAGCTCATTTCACATTACAAATAAATGTCACATTTTTAGAAACGAATAAAAATTGTACAACACATAAAAATGTCCATTTTTAAAAACTTACTTGAGTTTATAATTTAGGTTTTAAAATATGCAATTTTTTGATTCTATTAACGTTAGCAAGGAACATGGGAAACAAATTTTAAGGGGTCGCCTGGGTTGTATAGTGGCTACCTGAAAACCACTCTACCTCAACATGGGTCTGGTATAGATCGCCGGAATGGGCTTGCATCTCAATCCCAGACAGCAAAGCAAACTTGCATCAAACTTGCAGCAAGCTTGATTTATCAAGTCAATAAGCTTGAATTAAGCTTGAAAATTTCAAGCATGTAAGCTTAATGCAAGCTTGAATCAAGTGTTCTAGTTTACACTTGCCCAGCTTGCATTAAGCTTGACATTTCAAGCTTGAATCAAGCTTGACATTTCACGCTTAATTTCAAGCTTAAAAAAAATTCCTAAAAAAAAAATTCATAAATACACGGGGCGCCGGTCGGCGAACTCGCCCCGCATATTTTACTTTGCCACGCATATTCCCCATCTACGCTGACATTTCAATTTAATTTCATCTGTTTCCATCGAGTGTTCGTGGCTGGAATAGAACCCGGGACCTTTCGGTGTGGAGTCCAGCTCGCTATCCGTTCAGCTACTAAGCTTCACGCAGCTGTGACTAAAGTTTGAAGTGACTTAGCAACGTTTTCTCGCCAGATTGATAAGTGGGCGATGTGTTATTTGTTTCTTTTATTTTTCCATGGGATGCATCAAAATTAAAATAATGTTATGTGTGATTTAGAGACTCTACTAATAGGGAAATAAACATAATATAAATTTAAGAGCAGCACACGTTTTAAAACTTTCAGTACCGCAACACTCATGAGCAATACTGCTGGCCAAAATCGAGACAAACGACTGATTTTGAAATCAATTTCATAGTATAATTGTATTTTATTTTGAAGAACTTCCATATTTGGAAATATAGAATGGGTTTACTTACTTAACACAAATTTTGTGTTAAGTAATCTGAAATCAAAGAAACACATAGTTAAACGTTACTTCGAAATGCTATATCACAGCTGCTAACATGTATGGAATACAAACACTTTAGTCATTTTTGTACTTACTAGGATTACAAATAATTGAAAAATTTTGCAATTTTTTAACGCTAAAAATTCTCTTTACAAATGTGGATTTTTTTTATCCTTTGTAATTTTATTTTAAAACTACAAAAGTGTAAGATGTAAGATTTTTGGGCCCTAAAATCTGTAGGCCCTGGGCAGTTGCCCCGTTTGCCCTGCCGGTAATATGGCACTGGTAATAAAATAAAACACATCTTTTACGAACTTTCAGCAAATTTGAGGACGCTAGACAATTAATGTCCATTCTCTTTCACAGATGGCGCCATCACTGTGCACTTTGAAAGCTAAAATCAAGCTAATATCACTTGTCAAGCTTAAATCAAGCTGTATTTAAGCCTGAAAATTCAACTTGACTCCTGCAAGCTTGCTGCCAGCTTAAAATGAGTTGAACTGTCAAGCTTGCATTAATACGTCAAATTCAAGGAAATGTCAAGCTTGATTTAAGCTTATGTGCTGTCTGGGATCCTTGTTCAGTTCATATTAAGTAATGCTAGTCCACCTAATAAGTATCTCCATACTAAAGTAACCAGTACTTTGGGCCTTAGTAGTGGTGAGTGACTAATTATCAAGTACCCGCCCTTCGAAAGCAATGTCTCAACAGTTTTAATTAACACCCTCTAGATATAGAAGACCCGAGAACAGAACCTTTTACGTCATCACTAGGTCTTCTAAGATGTCGTTATCACAGATTTACTTTCACAAAATAAAACTGTTTAAAATTTCTGGTGAATAATACAAATTCTAGAAAATATCTTAAGTTAAAGATATAAATTAAAATACCTTTCTGATTTAAAAAAAATTATCATGATCTATTTATATATCATATTATATAATTAGTGATAGTTAAAACTTCTTATTTGTGTAAAATTAAATTTCCTATCTAAAACCATTAAAATGCTTTTATGGGGGAGTAAATTCACCATAAAATTTGAATAGTTTTACTTAATGAAGATAAATGTGTAATGACGCCACGTAAGTGTATCTAGTAATGACGTAAATGTTTCCTGTTCTCAGGATTGTGTATCTAGGAGGTGTTGCTTGTACCCATCGATTCCATATTCTGCTAACAGTCATTGGATCTCGACCGACGCGAGGAGCAATACTGCGATAGGACAAACCGCAATCCTGCTAGCCTACAATTCCACTTTTATCAAAGTGCACCTTAAAAAATACAACCACTTCACAAAAGCATCAATTGAAGGGTCCACGGGAAGAACGATGAGAGTCCACTTTTCGTCAATGTAGAGTTTTCTACTGATTCTGTTGTTCATTAGTGGCACTATTAATATCCGAACCCATAAGGGAAAAGAACGATGAGGATACACTGAAAAAATAGCCCAAATATACAGTTTACATGGGGAAGAATGGTGAAAGTCCCGTGCGCCTTTCGATTTTTGGAAAATCAGCTGTATTGGACTCTCATCGTTCTTCCCGTGGACCGTTCAATTCATAATTTATCTCTCACGAACTCTTTCTGTATATTGCAGTCTACTCGCCGTTAACAGCGGGACATCTTAATATATCCTGCCAGAGCAACCATATGCAAGGACAATCTCTGCTCTTTTTTTTTTCTTAAATAAAACTGTATTTTTTAAAGTTATGGTTGCTCGAATTTTTTTTTCTACAGGGGATTGCTAAGGAACATGGGCCTACAAATTTTAACTTTTGTCTGTCGTTTTAACGCATGTTTAAATATTCATATGGTTTCGTATTACAGTATTAACAGTTTTGTACTACTCCCACACAAGTGCTTTCTCTATTTGCATTTTATCCATCTGTAACAGCGGGAAATCTTGACCTACGTCATTTGTCGATTCGAGACTTTATGAAATGGAAAATCTTTTTCTTAAGTAAATTTGTCTATTTTTTAAATTCATGATTGCTCAAAATTTTCTTTCTGACTTAACATAAACAGCACATTTCTGCTGGGTTCTTTTTTTTTGTTTGTTTGTTTTTGTTAATAATTCGTTGTAGACTGTGAAGTGGTAGATAACTGATAGGCTCCTATAAGATTTTTTCTTTTTACTTTTGTAGATGACTAGGAATAATTTAGTCATCAAGCCACCCTTTTAAAAAAAACTTTGGTAATGTGACTCAAATGAGCAATATTACCATTATTTGAATAGCTCATTTTAAACTACACATAAATTTCACATTTTCATAAACGAATAAAAATTGCACAATGCATGAAAATATTCATTCTCGAAAACTTGCTTGGCTTTATCGTTGTGATTAGGTTTAAAAGTATATTTACTTTTTTGATTCTATTAACGTTAACAAGGCACACGGGTCTGCAAATTAATTTTGGCCACCCGGGTTGTCTAGTGGCTCCCTCAAAACCATTCTACCTCAACACGGGTCTGGATTCGGTCCCTTCATACTAAGTAATGCTGGTCCACATAATAAGTGCCTCAACACTAAAGTGACCAGTATTTCCGCCCTTTTGAGTGGCAAGCAACTAATGGTCAACCGCCCGGCTTCCGGAAAAGTGCCTGTGGTTTTAATGCACAATAAATTATTCATCCACTTTACAATACAACAATAGCAGCAATTTTTAAATACTCTCACACACGTGCTATCTTTATGGGTAATCTACCCGCCTATAGCAGGGGGACATCTTGACCTAGTCTGTAATCTGAAATTCTAGAGTGCGCAATGAAATTCTTTTTTTCGTAGGTAAAACAGTCTATTTTTTAAATTTATGGTTGCTCGAATTTTTCGTACTGACCTTATATACAGCTCATTTCTTAGTTCTGCTGAGATTTTGTTTTGTTTTGTTTTGCTAATGATTCTTTGTATAAATTGTACAAATTTTAAGTTTTAGTATGCTATTTTGGGCCCCCAGGTTGTGTATTAGCTACCTCAAATCCATGCTACCTCAACACGGGTCTGGATTCGGTCCCCGGAATGGACTTGCAGGTCAATTCGTCCATCCCTTTATATTAAGCAATGCTGGTATGAAATAATACATAATTGATAGGATCTTTTGAGATTTTTCTTGCTTATGTAGATGACTAGGAATAATTTAGTTACCTCGCAAATATGGTCAAGCGACCGGCCTTCGAGAAACGTATGTGTGGTTTTAATGCACATTAAATTATTCATCCACTTTAATATGCCACAAGGGGAAGAATTCTTAATTACTCTCAGACGCGCACTATCTCTATTTGCATTCTACCCAAAGAAACAGCCATACATCTTGACCTGTACTCTCTGTTACCAGTATGCGGCGCACGAAAAACTTTTTTTCTTGCGTGAAGTAAAAACAGCCTATATTTCTTTAATTCATGATTGCTAGAAAATTTCGTTCTGTCTTTATAGACAGCACATTTCATAGTTTTGCTGAGATTTTTTTGTTTTTCTAATAACTCATTGTATACTATGAAGTAATAAGTGTATACTATTAAGTAATATATATATATATATATATATATATATATATATATATATATAAAGAGTACAATACATAAAAATGTTCATTCTCAAAAAGGTGTTTTGGCTTATAATTGTGATTAGGTTTTAAAGTGCGTAATAATTTGATTTTATTATCTTGACAAGAAACACGGGTTTACAAATTTTAAGTTTTTTGCCTGTGGTTTCAATTTATATTTAAATAATTATATCCAATTTTCTGTACCACCATGGGATTGTTTTAATGTACTGAACTAAAAATTTGTAATTTAAGAGAATTCACTTGCAATTTTTCAGCATTTTAATAAATACATCTCTGTGTGACTGTAAAAATGAATTCAATTGTTTTAAATACTAAATTTTGTGGTTTTTATGGTCATATAACTTTTTGTTCTTTGTACTGTGAAGCTACTTCAATCCAATCATATAGACCTTCCAGTACCCTGTAAAGCGTTAATCTTAATATTTTAGGATTTGATGAAATCACCCACCTTGCTGTTCATTAAACATAAGAAGATTTTTAGAAAAATGCTCTAGATTTTAGTGCACGCAGGACTATTTAAAACTCATAATACAACCCAGAGCTACGTCGCACGTCATGCGACGTAGCTCTGGGACCTTGCGAGAGTATAAAAGCTGGGAGAGCAACTGTCTAGGAAGTGTTAAATTCTGTTATGGCTGGGAACTTTCAAAGAAAAGCCCGACATGGGCAACGCCTCGTAGATACAGAAGGCCTGAAAGGAGAAACTTCTACGGTGTCGCCGGGAACAACTTTACTTTCACAAAGTAAAGCAATTTACAGTTTTTGGATACAAATTATAGAAAATATCTCTAGTTAAGGATAAAAATTAAATTACGTATCTGATAAGAAACACAGTGCTGCCAAGTCTCCGGCTTTTTCCGAGAGATTTCCCACCACAATTTTTGGACAGTTTTATATCGATTGAATATTTGGACTTATTTTAAGCACAAATTTCTAAATAAAAATTAGTGGTAGGAAATCTCCCGAAAAAAGCCGGAGACTTGGCACCTCTGGAAACAATTTATCATGATCTATTTCTATAGCATATTATATAATTCGTGATAGTTGAAATTTTCTATTTGTTGTAGAATTTAATTTTCTATCTAAAATCATTAAAGTGTTTTATGCAGGAGTAAATTCACCGCAAACTTTGAATAGTTATACTATGTGAAAATAAATGTGTAATGACGTGTTAGTGGACCTAGTGATGACGTAAAAGTTTCTGTTTTCAGACATTGTATATGAAGGGTCCAATACAGCTAATTCTCCAAATATCGAAAGGCGCACGGGACTTTCACCATGCATTCTTCATCATGTAAACTGTATCTTTGGGCAATTTTTCAGTGTATTCTCGTCGTTCTTTCCCCTTTTGGGTTCGGATATTAATAGTGCCACTAATGAACAATAGAATGCAGTAGAAACCTCAACATTGACGAAAAGTGGACTCTCATCGTTCTTCCCGTGGACCCTTCATATCTAAGAGGTATTGACTCGGGTCGGAGTTTCGAAGAAAATTTCGACCATATTGGAGTAATAATAATTTACCCCTCTAAATAACTTATTTAGTTGGGCAGTAAAACAGCGGAAGAAATCCGCTCGAAGTCAAACAAGTTTTCAGTTAGGAAACTGCCCACTAATCTTTCGAGTACATCCACGCTTTCATTCTAACTATACATAAAATGTGCATCATATATGTATTAATCAATTATCATGCTTATTTATATAGAATTTCACATTTCTAAACTGCTTATTAATGAGAACATTGAGAATTTATAGAATGTTTTAGAAAATATTATGTTTAATTCAGTGAAGCTTCTAGAAGCTCAATTAAGAAATATGAACAGCAAAAATGCGCTCATGTGCTTCTAAAGCATATAATTTCTTTGCCCCATGTAATGGTGTAAAGATCCGTGTGGGACCTTTTCCCTACTACGCAAAACTCAGAATGAAACCCACTTGCAAAGTTGCCTTTGCTGCAAAACTGTTATTATCAGGTTGTGACGTTGACTGATATCAGCACCTTCCATAATGGTGGAATATAATTTAATTTTCTTTTTTTGAAATTTTGTTCGAAATGAATGGAAATTTTTTTATTAATATTATAATAATCTCTATAGTATGTATTGTATAATCTTAGTTTAACAAAAACAGATAGACAAAAAGAAAATTTAATTTAATTAATTACGTTAATCTCTCTCCGTTAAATTTAATTAGAGGAACTTACAAAGTAGGGGGGAAACAGTTCGCCTGTTACAAACCTAAAAGATACTCAAATCTTTAAGGTCCATGGAAAATATTGTCATGTTGCTTAAACGAACTGAGCTACTAACATTTGACTTAGAAGGTTTACGAATGGAATTATCTTTATTAAAATAAGCTATTTCTTTAGTTTTTGAAAGCCTCATTTTATGTGGTGTTCTTTTGTAGAACACACCCAATTATCTATCGTTTTCAACCTACATAACTTTCGCAACAATATAAGAAGATTGCGGATTTACAGCAAGCCTTTCCGAAGGAGTTGCATTGAGAAGTCATTCTCCGATTTCTTGTCACAGATGACATAAACTTCGATAAATTCACCATCTTGCAGGGACAGCGCATCTGAATCCTCAGGATTTGTGTATCCTTCAAAAAACTGTTTCTCTGAGCAAACCCTTTTATATAAGTGACAATTATTAAGGAATATAATTAACCACATTTTGTAACACAGTAATTGCTTTGAATGATTTTCCAAAACAATAGACTACGCTTTAACGAAGAGATGTTGCTATATCCTAAACAGAAAATTACTGCTCGCAGAAAGTAGTTATATTCCGTAATGCTTGGCACCTACGCTTTTAAGAAGAACATTTTTTACTTTTTTGAGACGAGCAACATCTTTTCTCCTTTTGATTCTTTTTGAAGTGGAAGGCTGAGAACTTGAAGAACTCAGGGTGGCTAATATAGTTTTCTAAATAATAAAAAAATGCATGCGGATCTTCACAACGTGGGAACCATTACCCCCACCTACCCTACTTCAACATATCTTTCAGGTTAATAACCTAGCCACACATTCCAAGAACGCCTTTTTCCACATTCTAAGTCTAAAATTACTATTTACAAAAAATGATTACTTTTGTAAATAGTAATTTCAGCCACGATATACCTACGGCGCACACTGGGGCGAGCGTATGGAGAGGTTGGACACAATGAAACTGATTCGCCGAGGGATTTAATTGAAAGGGTTTACAACAGAGTCTCCAACCTCTACGGAATATAATTCGCCACTTTTTCAAAACAGCAAATTTTTAAAACATTTTTTTTTTTAATTGCCCGCCGATCCCCTATCGGATTACCTGTCGAATTGGAAATTTCGCTTTGGTCTAATACAAATGCTGTATACTTAAAAACAAGGCTTCAAGACAACACACATTTTATTCTCGATTATATATTCACATAAAAATAATGATTTACAATGACGCATAAGAATACGTCTCGTCAGGTTGCAGCCCGAACTCCAAGTGAAGTGCGTCACTGCTTTTCAGCTCGTGACGTGGCACTCGCAGCACGCCGTAAGGTGCTGCCGTCTTTCGAACGTCACGGCCACAGCACTCCTCCCTTCCTTTAGGAATAGTTCAGTCGATCCGGAGGTCGCCTGGATCTCGTGGACCGGCGAACAGTAGAAGAGTCCTCAGAAATGTCCGTAGTTGGTTGGGGTGGTAGACCAGTAGGAGCAGAGTCTGTTTGAAGAGGCAGTGAATTATCGGATGATGACGATGCACGGACTTGGTCTATGTGTCTGTACAAGGGTACTCCATCAGTGGATGTTAATTTGTACAGAATGCTTCCTATTGGGGAAATGACTTTAGCTGGAATCCAAGGTGTCGCTTTATTGAATGACCTAGCCCAAACACTATCACCGTGTTTAAATTTACGTGCGTCAGTCTCATGTTTGATTGTATCTCGAATGTGATCAGGATGTAGAAGGTCTAAACGTGTTCGAAGTGAACGGCCCAAAAAAGCTTCAGCAGGTGAAATGCCCGTGGAAGGCAAAGGGGCGCGTCGATATGCAAACAAAATGTTTAGTAACCTCTCGGCAAAAGTGCCAACTCTTAATTTTTTCATTCCTTCTTTAATTGTTCTAACAGCACGCTCCGCCAACCCATTAGAATTTGGGTGGTACGGTGGAGAAAAAATATGAGCAATGCCTAAAATTCTAACAAAATTTTGAAATTCTGCACTTGCAAAAGATGTAGAATTATCCGACACAATCGTTTTTGGAATGCCATATCGCGAAAACAGGTCACGTAAAGCTGCTATTGTTGTTGTTGATGACGTAGAAGCCACGGGAATAGCTTCTATCCATTTTGTAGCACTATCTGCCGCAACCAATATTAGTTTACCTTCGAAAGGACCAGCATGGTCTATATGAATACGTTCCCATGGTTCTTCCGATTGAGGCCAAGGAATGTATTTTGATGGAGGACTAGAAGCTTGTTCCTGACACGAAATACAACTTCTAACCTTTTCCTCAATATCTTTATCTACGTTTGGCCACCAAACACTTGAACGTGCTAGGCTCTTTACAACCGTCATGCCACGATGACCAGCATGCAATTCATTTAGTACGAACTCGCGGAATTTTTGTGGTATATAAACGCGCGTTCCCCGAAGAATTACTCCTTTTTCAACTGACAGTTCTTGCCTACATAACCAAAATGGTCGGTAGATTTCAGACACATGTTTCGGCCAACCTTTCAAAATGAATTCTTTCACCTGAGAAAGTATTGGGTTTGATTCTATGTATTTTTGAAAATGAAAGGCAGTTATCGGGCTGCCATCTAATTCTTGCAGAAGTAAGACAACTTCTGGAGGTGCTGGAGGATCAGCAAAATCTCTCTTCATTGGTAGCCGGCTAAATGCATCCGCATTAGCGTGATTTGAACCTTTTCTATATTTAATTTTATAGGCGTATGCTGAAAGAATTATTGCCCACCTTTGTATTCTCGCAGCTGCAACAGACGGAATTGGTTTAGATTCTGATAAAAGTTTTACTAAAGGTTGGTGATCAGTCAAGAGTGTGAACTCTTTGCCTAACAAATATTTTCGAAATCGAACAACTCCAAAAATTAAAGCTAAAGCTTCTTTTTCTAATTGGCTGTAATTTTTCTCAGCCTTAGTAAGGGTACGCGAAGCGAACGCTATCGGTTGTTCTCCACGATTGGTTTTGTGTGAGAGAACTGCCCCGAGTCCGTAAGGACTTGCATCACAGGCTAATATTACCTCCTTATTTACATCAAAATGGACCAAAAGTGAGGAATTTTGCAAAACATTTTTAATTTTAAGAAAAGCGTTATTTTCCCGGTCCGTCCATTTAAATTTTTCGTTACGTTTAAGTAAGTTATATAATGGTGATAATACATTCGACATGTTCGGTAAAAATTTTGAATAATAAGTCACTAAACCAATAAAGGATCGGAGTTCGTCAACATTAGTGGGGGCCGGGGCATTTTTAATAGCGTCTAATTTATCTTGCACCGGATGCAAACCATCTTTATCTATTCTGTGTCCCAAATATTCCACAGACTGTTTCATAAATTCACATTTATCGGGATGTAACTTGATTCCTGCGTGTTCTAATTTCGAAAGAACCATATCTAAATTCTTTAAATGATCTTGTTCGTTAATCCCTGAAATTAACAAATCATCTAAATAACAGGAAGTTCCTGGTTGACCCCTTAGAATTTTGTCTATTTCCCTTTGAAAAATGGCTGGTGCCGAGGCTATTCCAAAAGCGAGCCTGGTGTAACGGTACAACCCACGGTGCGTGTTAATCACCGTAAGATTACTAGATTCCTCATCTAATTCTAGTTGGCAATAGGCATCTTTTAAATCTAATTTACTGAAAATGGTTCCTCCGGACAATTGTGCGAACAAGTCCTCTAGATTTGGAAGGGGATATTTCTCTAACTCAGTCATTTTATTAACAGTAAGCTTAAAATCTCCGCATAAACGGATAATGCCACTTGGTTTCATCACTGGAACAACTGGTGTTGCCCAATCTGAGGTTTTAACTGGAACCAAAATTCCTTCATCCACCAGCCTATCAATTTCAGTTTCGACTTTACTTTTCAATGCGTAAGGCACTGGCCGTGCTTTGATGAACACCGGTTTAGCTGATTCTTTCAGTTTGAGATTAACCTTTACATTCTTGAGTAACCCTAGGCCAGGAGAAAATAATATTTTGTGTTTTTGCAATAATGATTGCAAATTATTTTCCTCAGATGGGACAACAGGCATAATATTTAATGTGTTATGATTATCAAATATTTTAGAATTATGTAAAACTGAAAATATATTTAACTGATTAAACCAATTTCTACCGATTAAATTAATATTGCCCTGTTTAGATATGAGCAAAGGCAGTTTACAATTTATGTTATCAAAGGATACATTGACCAAAACCTTACCTAAAATATCAATTTCTGATTTTGTATATGATTTTAATTTTACATCAGACTTACCTATTGGTGGTAAAATATTTTTAATTTTATTATATGTGATTTCAGGAATTATTGAATAAGGTGCACCTGTATCCAGCTCAAAGCCTAAATTTGCACGTTCTATTTTAACCCATATTTTAATAGGAGGCGGTGCTAAACTTTCTTCATTTGTGTTGTATAGAACAACACTTTCTTCTATTTGGTGAGTATTACTCACCGGAGAAAGTTTTTTACTATTTTTCTGTTGTTCCTGTTTGTTTACAGGATTACCTTTTCTATTTTGATTCTTTTTCGAATAACAGATCTTCTGGAGATGGCCCTTTTTTCCGCAAGCATTACATATCGAATTTATATGTTTACAATCAGCTGATGGGTGTAGATTCGAGCCGCAACGATGACAGAAAACACCACCTGGCACTTTACCGCGACTGTTTGTTTTTTCTTTCGTCGATGATTCACTATCGGAGGAGCGAAATTGCAGCCTCTTCCGCGCTCTTAAAGCACAGACTGTCTCTGGCGCCGCTGAACTTTTCAACAGAGCAGCGTTACTAGCAGCAGATTCCATAGCTAGGGAAATATCCAACACTTTTTGTAGGGTCAACTCGGGTTCGGAAAGAAGCTTCTGTTGAATTAGGTCACTCGAAATTCCGCAGACTATTCGATCGCGTAACATGGTTTCTAAAGTATCCCCATAGTTGCACTGTTTTGCAAGTTTTCTGAGTTCCGCTAAATATTCTGATACAGACTCGGAAGGCTTTCGATTTCTTGTGTTGAAACGGAATCGTTGGATTATCTCTGACGGTGCAGGCTCATAGTAATCGCGCAAATACGCTTTTAATTCTTCCAAAGTTTTCTCAGCAGGTGCGGTCGGAGCAGTTAAATTTCGTAGTATGGAGTACACATTAGGTCCGATGACAGAGAGGAAAATTGCTTTCTTTCGCTCCTTGTTTGTTAATTGATTTGCTACAAAAAACAGTTCGACTCTTTCCCAGTATTGCGAGAAAGGCTCCGCCGCAGGGTCGAAAGCTTGAATACTTCCAACGGATGCCATATGAATGACTACTGCGCAGTTGTTCCAGGACAAAGGATTACGAAAACAGTTCGCAGATTTAAAAATTCGACAGGCGAAGGGTAAGAACCGTCCTTGTCGTCACTGCTGTATACTTAAAAACAAGGCTTCAAGACAACACACATTTTATTCTCGATTATATATTCACATAAAAATAATGATTTACAATGACGCATAAGAATACGTCTCGTCAGGTTGCAGCCCGAACTCCAAGTGAAGTGCGTCACTGCTTTTCAGCTCGTGACGTGGCACTCGCAGCACGCCGTAAGGTGCTGCCGTCTTTCGAACGTCACGGCCACAGCAACTAATTTTACTGTTTTGGAAAAGTGGTTAATTATATTCCGTAGAGTTTGGAGACTCTGGTTTATAATAAAAAGTAAACAAACGGAATATTGTAAAAATGGTTACTTGGCTTTAATTGTCAATATCGTTTGAATAGGCAGGTTTAGGCAAGAACTAAAACCGGATTATAAAAGCTGAAACTCTCTCGACAATATATGGGATTTAATAGTTTTGTTAGCGATTTTCGTGATTCAAAAATTCATTCAAAATATCTTGAAAATTATCTCCAAAATTTTCTTATTTTCTAAAATACGTCTTTGGGTGTTTTGTTATTTATTAGGGACGCATAAAGAACATTAGCACATCACAGCATTAAATTTTTTCAGAAATACACAAGTTACTGACTGTTTATTAAATTTTCTACCAACGGAGCAGCTAGTTAATTCTTTAAATCCAATGCATTATCTTTGGGTAGTAATGTTAAAAATTAGTTGGTTTAGTGGAAATTTGTTCTTAGTTTGTAAATACAACAGTAAAAATGCAATGTTAAATGGTTTGATTTTCCGCCTAATGCCGAACATTACTTTAGGGTCGCCCCAGTGTGCGCCGTCCTCTTTACATTGAGCCTCTAAATCACCGACCTATAATATCGCCTATGACTTATTAAGATAATCAAGTCAAATAAGATGAGGCTTCTTGAACAGATTGAAGACTGATGTACCAACCTAATAATTGAAAATCTTTTCTTTTTTCTTTGTATGGGAGTCAAGTAAAGCAGTATGATTTTTCAGGAACTGTTTCTCTCTATTCTAAAAAAAAGTAAAGGCCGCTGGCGCTGTCAAAGCTTGTGTACCTATCTCCTCCTAAACCGTAGGGATTTGAGTTTCGACCAAGGTGCCCACAGATTCGAAAAATTCCGAGGAACCTGCTAAGCTGACTTAAATTTCGAAAATCGAATTATTTTAGAAGATATTAATAAAAAACTGAAAAAATAAACAGAATGGTTGCCAGATTTGGCATAAGTTCATTCATTCCTTTGCAACAAAGCGTTTACAAGTATCTCGAAAAGCGTGAAATTTACAAAGTTAACACAAAAAGCCTAATAACTTCTTCACCGTTTGCACGATCCGCTTGAAATTTTTCATGATCATGTATAAAAATATAGAAAACAATCTGCGCTTCTTTAAAAATCTGAAAATCCACCCGTTCCCTCCTTTTTAAGCGATTTTTCGCTATTTTCAGCACAATTTTATCTCCGAGAGTCAAAAAAGTAAATCATTTGCGTGACAAAATTACCCTTTTCAAGTGAATATGACGTCATACAATTGGGATTCAAATTCGTTTAAAAAAGCTTTTCCAGATTACACAGTTTATTATCATTTTTTTTTTTCACAAATAAATCGTTTGCATGGACATGAGAATAGCTGTGTACACAAAACGAAACCTTTCGATTGCGAAAAGATTCCGCGATTTCCAGAACAACATGAAATTTAATTTGGGTATCTCTCTATTCTTAAAAAAAGTAAAGGCTGCTGTCACCGATGGCGCTGTCAAAGCTTGTTGGCCTATCTCCTCCTAAACCGTGGGGATGTGAGTTTCGACTAAGGTGCCCACAGATTCGAAAAATTCCGAGTAACCTGATGAGCTGACTTAAATTTCGAAAATCGAATTATTTTAGAAGATATTAATAAAAAACTGAAAAAATAAACAGAATGGTTGCCAGATTTGGCATAAAATCATTCATTCCTTTGCAATAAAGCGTTTCCAAGTATGTAGTATCACGTGAAATTGTCAAACATGAAGTAGAAATACACCCATTTTACGCCAAAATAAAAACTACATGAAATAAGTAACTCAAAATGTGTTACACAAAGTTGACAATTTTCAAATAGTAAGTTCGCTTAGACAACAGGAGTTTAGAATTAGCGATTGTCTGTTTTTCCAAAACAGAATAACTAATATCTTGAAAATGAAAAATAATTAAAATTCAGATTATTTTAAAGCCGGTTCGGTCCAGCTGGATTATTTGCTACCAGTAGAAATATTTGGAGGCGTTAACTATGCCATTATAGCAGTTACAGTACACTTTGGATATTTGCTAGCGCTACGAGATGGTATAATTCGTGATGCTAAGTGCGCCAATCTGCAAACGATTATATAAATGAAAATATGGATAACGGTTTTCCGGTAACCTTAAATGAACAGTAATTATAGGTTTTGAGCATGTCTAAATCGCCAAATAATGAAAAGTCGCCATTGGTGGCAAGCTATCCTATCTGTTCCGTAGCTTTTATTAACTTTACATGTACGCAAGTCGCCAAATAATGGAAAATCGCCATGGGTGGCAAATTCGCAAGGTGTCCAATAGGTTTATTTATATTATTAAAAGTACAGCTGAAACTGATGTTCTGATTTTATTATGCTTTGGCTTCTAATTAATATAACTTTTGAATGGCAACATTAAATATCATTGTGTTTCTTAGGAGTGCAAATAATTTTTCCAGGGATTATAAGCGGAGTCCGCACTCCAGGTGGAGTATAGCTCAGGACCCGTACAACACGGATTCCCATAACAAAATATCTTCCGTGTTATGAGGGGGAGGGAATCTACTGTAGTGTGAAGTTTAAATTTTTATGTACCAATGAATCTGCAAGAACCAAGCAATGTGTAGCTCAAGTAACATTCTACCTGATCCAATCTTCGGGTTTTGTCTGTTGAAATTATGTCTTTTTTTACGAATAAGACTTATTAGGGGCCGAATGCCTCATACGAAAAGCGAGCGTAGCGAGTCTGGGGGCCTTGTCCCCTAGTGTATTAAACATAACTTCCGAATGCTATATATTTACCGTAATAAAGTCTTAGTTTTAAAACCTACTTCGGTACAAAATCTCGGAAGTTTTTATCCATTTCTTTCTTTTCCACGCCTTATTTCAGTCATATTTCAGTTTTCAAAAATCGTCATCGGGTACTTTTAACGTGTTTGCACTGCTCAGACATTGCAGTATGCCAGAGGAGTGAAAATTAATGTTAGATATCAAACCGTGTTCCAAATGACATTTATTGAAAGAGCAAAAATTGCTCTAAGTACCTGAATGACGTTCTTGTGTTGGTTTATTTTATTTGGAAAAGGCTTACTAGAGATGGAAAAGTAATAATTCTGTTCGCTAAAGAAATACTTTTTAAAACAATATTTGCGAACATTAAGTAAAAAATAATATACATATACATAAGTAATTTCATGGTTTTGGGTGAATTATTATAGTAGAGATTAAGTAATGTACTTACTGATTATAAAATCTGGAAGTAATTAACTATCAGTATGGATTTTTAGTAAGTGTTTAGACAGCATGTCTAAATTTAAACGAGATTTTAAAGATGGGAAAACTCATTCTTTTTTTTCTTTTCTTTTATTTGTTTTTTTTAGAAGGGGGGGGGATAAATTATAATTTATACTTCATGCATTTTTAAAAGCATTGTACTACATTAAGCACAATCTAGAAAAAAGTATAATCTCATTATCGAATATAGTGCTTAAGACATGCTAGTAAAGTATAAAATATTAGAAATTTCTTATGTCACGTTCTCCATTCACAAAAAGTGTGTACCTTAAGTAATTATAAGGCTTTATTATAAGTAACGTGAAAGTTTTCGAGCAAGATGTAAAAGCTAGCAAGAGAATTGCAAAAGTATGCAAGTACGACTGCAAGTAGTAGCAATTTGATTTAGCATCGTAATAAACTTTACTTTGAAAAAAAATATGCTTACCTTTTTTAAACGTACTCTATATTTGCTTTTTCTTTTCATAAACTTAACTATCTCAACACTTTTCTGCAATATTATTCTTTTCAAACTTTTCTCAGTACCTCATCAGCCATGAAAAGTTATTCAAAAGTATTTGAAAAGAATGCAAAGGAAATGTATGATGCGCACTTTAGAATATGCATTTTCCAAGTGTGAATGCAACGTGCTTGTTTTTACTGATGTGTGCAGATTTATTCTGTATTTGATTTTATTGTACTGAAAAAGTTCTTCAAAATAAGCTTCCCTTTTTCCGATTTATATAACCTAAAGAGCTGATACTAGATAATTACCTTATAGGTATCAAGTATTACGGAACACAAAAAACCACTTTTTGTGGACCGCAATTTTTTTTGAATATGTTTCCAAAATAGCAGCAAGACGTCTTGTTATATCTTAAATAGTAAATAACTGCTGGCAAAAAGTGGTTAGTTATTTTCCGTAATACTTTTAAACTATGTTAACAGTTTAAATTTTCGGAGAAAATTTTAAAATGTATTTTCTTAACTTTTATAGAAGTCCATTAACAAAGAATTTTTAACAATGGAGCTTAAACAATATCAAGATATGACACAAAATCAAATAATTATATCATAAAAAAAGAGGGGGCGGTTCTATAGGTTTATTTACTTTCCTGTCTCCATAATGGTTGGCAAATATTTTACTCTCGCAGAAGTTAGAGCTGGTATATCCCTTCAAACTTAAGTAGGGTTTCAGTTTACTCTCTTGTGCGTCTTATAGAAAGATATTTAACTTACATGTTCTTTAGCAATATGAAATTTCTCGAATTACAAGGTCTTGCTTTTATATGGCAATTGTTTTAAAACTGCAAATCTGATGGCTTTTAAAATGTATTTTCTTATGTAATAAATAAATTTTCGAAATATAATAGGGGTTTCATGAGCTCTGAACACTAAAAAAGGTTTAAAAATTCAAGTAAAATATGATAATGCAATAATCGTCCTTTCAACGAATATCATAGAAATATCCCGTAATAACTTGTACGTCCCTTCATAGGGGATAACGCTGGTCGCCCATGAGGTGCTCTCATAATAAAATAGCCAGTAATTCGGGACCATTGATATATATGCTCATCGGGATTGCTGTCAGGACCGGTTTTTCCGAGCCGTGCGGTTGTGGCTCTTTAAATGCCCAGCTGGTGAAAAAAGTGGCAAAAAGGTCTTTCCACCAGTAGTAATGCAATGCGTTCGAAAGTTTATAAGTTAATATTTCCGTTAGCTGTACATATAATAAACTAATTTATCAGTAAACAATATGGCTTTAGACATTTTGTAGTGGTATAGCAAAAAGAGTTTTTAAACTATATAGATTGCATTTTGAATTATCTTAAACGGAAAGTAATACATAAAACCCCCAGTGATAATCTCACCAATGTTACATTTTTCTGTAAAGAAACAACATGCATTTGCAAGATTTTTTAAGAAGATGAATTCTTATTAAGGTAGGCATAAAAACCAAGCTCCTTACCTTCACACCTGATTTTGAAAATTGTTTAAGATATTCTAAGAGGGATATTCACACGATTATATGTGAAAAGCATTTAGTTTCAAAGCTTTATAATTAATTAAACTTAGAAAGAAAATATTTTCTATATCGTATTCAAAAGATTTATAAGCAATAGTTTAATAAGTACAATCTGGAGAAGGTTAACATCATTAATATTAAAATAATCATTTTTTTAAACATCTAATGTACTGATAATTTATTTTCCCGCTAAAAAACATTTCAAATAATGCTTTGTAATTCGTGTCAACTAAAAAAATTTGATATAATTTTTTTCCTCAACATCTTTTCTGTTTCTTTTTTCAATGAATTTAACAAATGCGGTCAAACCTAAATCTAATGATACTGTAGGGATCTAAAAAATGTTACTATATAAACGCTGAGATTTTGCGCATTATCTAAGTACTGAATGTGCTTCATAATTATCAAAATAAAGATAAAATGTTATTATCATGCAGTGCAGAGTAACCCCGTCGGCTGTCAAGGGGCGTGTTTTGTACACTAATTTTAAAGAAGTCAATTTGAAAAAATAAACCATTTTTATATGTTCCTTAACAGTATAAAAATTACAATATACCAGACAACTGAAAAGTTCATAAATGTTTATTCATGAACAGCACCATATACACTCATACAAATAATAAGCTTGTGTAATTTGTCGTTAACTCAAATAAACAAAGCAATGAAAATATTTAATTAAGCATTCTTTTTTTTTTCATCTTACAGTAGATTGGCTTTAAAAATATCAAAATATGCCAAACTGTTCCGTAATTCACAAAATACAGCCCCTAAAAATTATTCAGAGGATAAACAAATAAATAATAACTACTTAAATTCAGTACTTTTCAATTTAATAATTATACTAATGTATAACAAAGACTTTTGTATAACAAATGTTTTAATAATTTATAACAGATCACAAAATTCATAAATTTTAGAAAAATTGCAAATGTTAGTAATGTAAGCCTTAATTAAGAACGATACATTTGGTTTATATAACAGAATAAAAATACACTCTATAGCAAATAAATCGACGCACCAAGAAGGAAGTGTCCGATTGAGACGAAAATTGGTGGATAGGAAGACAATGTACAGAATAGTAAATGATTAAAATTTCAGAACAATTGAATAATTTATTTCAGAGTTACAGTAACAAGTTCAATAAGGTTTTGACCCGCCGCTAGCCTGGATACAAGCTGCCACACGGCGTGGCATAGACCGATAAAGCTCCCGGATGGTCTCCTGCGGTATTTCCTGCCAAATTCGCTCCAATTGTCGAACGAGGTCATCAACAGTCCGTGCCAGATGCAATCGTCTTCCCATCATATCCAAGACATGCTCGATGGGAGAGAGATCTGGCGATATGGCAGGCCAAGGAAGAGTTTGACAAGCTTGCGGACAGTTTAGAGCAACACGAGCCGTATGTGGTCTGGCATTGTCCTGCTGAAAAATCCAGCCCAGGGCACTGCAAAAGGAACGGTAGCAAAACAGGTCTTAGGATGTTGTCCACGTACCGCTGTGCAGTAAGTGTACCTCTAATGACGACCAAAGGGGTCCGGCTGTCAAAGGAAATGGTACCCCAGACCATAATGCCTTGTTGAGGGCCGGTGTGGCGTGCAATAGTGAAAGCAGGATCCCCCCTCTGCCCTGTGCGTCTCCAAACACGTCTTCGATGATCGTCAGGGCACAGTTGGAAGCGGGATTCGTCGCTAAAGACTATACGTCCCCAGTCGGCATCATTCCAACCTGACCGAGCCCTGCACCACTGTAATCTGGCTCGGCAGTGTGCAGGCGTGAGTGGCAGGTGGCGTAACGGTCGGCGCGAGAGTAGATTTCGCTCTCTCAACCGTCTGTGAACGGTCATGATGGACACTGGTGTTTGGGTTGAACGTCTGATGGTTGATAAAGAAGACGCTGTGACAGCTGATCGGACCATCACTCTGGCCTCACGATCTGTTGTAGCCCTAGGTCGACCGCTACCACCCTGACGCTGCACTCTGCCATTTTCCACCCATCCTTGCCAGCATCTTCGAATCGTCGCATCGCTTCGACTCAAATGACGAGCGATTCTCCGATTAGTCCAACCGGCCTCTTTCAATCCAATGATACGACCTCTGTCAAACTCTGACAGTTGCTCGTAATGAGCACGAATCCTGCAGCGAGGCATTTTTTAAGTTGTTGAAAGGTCATCTGAATCGCAATCAAACCGAAAGTTTTAAGAATCTTTGAAGAACTGCTCCTTATATACGTCTGCTGGATGCGCAGTTCCGATGCACTAGAGATCAAACTATTCATTCATTGGACACCAAATTTGAATCATTTGCATATCTGTTCAAAGCATTCATGCAAATTTTACGAAATTTCAAAACAATCGAATGATTGTTTCCTTGTGCGTCGATTTTTTTGTTATAGAGTGTATTAATAAAGTAAAAACTTGCGAAATGCAGTGTTAAGAATTATGTTCGAAAATATACAAAATAAAAGTACTTACCTGAGAAATTTTATTTTCCTTTCAGATGCATCAGTTGCTCCAAACCTATTGGAACAATTATAGGAACAACAAGACTTCACCATTGTTCTTGCATTGTTTATAGAAACGTTAAAAATTTAAACTTCATATAAAAGTATACGCATAAGACACTATTTTGCCACTTTTTTCCATTTGCACTTGGTTTTGTTTAGGGTGAGAGACGACACGAAATCTCGGAATGGAAAAACCGGTCGAGACAGCAATCTAGCTTAGCATATATTTCAATGTTCGGGACTTAGTAGCGATGAATGCTTGATGAGCAAATGTTCGCCAATGAAAAAAAATTAGAAAAATTGCACTCTAAGGAAATGATTGAATGGGTTTGTCAATGCGTCAGATATGATAAGCTCTTAGTTTCAAGAAATAAGGGAATTGTCGCTATTGTTTAAATTTGCAAAGGATAGAAGTTAAATCATTTAAAAGAAGAATTCGAGAGTTTGCTATTTAGAAAGAGGGTGAATACGCTTTTGCCATTGAGATTAATTTCAATTCATAGTTAAGTTAATTTTTTTACACGACAACTTTTTGCAGGTATGTAAGATGCAATCGAATTTCATAAGATTCTTTATTTCACATGTTCTGTTAGTACAACGTATGGGTGTAGTGTAGAGGAACAGAGATGTATGAATTTTTTGGCTCTTTCGGAAGATCGCCCACCACTACTTTTTTCATGTAAAACAAAACCCGAAATTTCTCTAACGTTAGTAACATTAGAGAAAACTCAGATTTTCCTCAGCTGACAACTACTACGGAATACAATTATCCACTTTTTTTACATAGTATATTTTCTTGGTATTTTTTACAAATGGTAGCCAGGTCTCGTGCGACGGTCAAAACTTTTGCTATATTTTAAGCCAAAAATTACTGTTTAATAAAAGTGGTTTGTTATATTCTGTAGTGGTTGGCAGCTACGAATGTTACCCATGCAAACCGCAATTTCGTATCGTCTTTTAATGAATTTTAAAACTTTATGTGTCAAATGCTCATGAAAACATGAAAAATTCACTAAAAAGGGAATATCATGATACAAAATTACTATGGATCGACCGATACCAGATATCAACCGATACCCAATACTTTTGCACACTGTATACATATTATAATACAAATTTCAACATATCACAGCTACCAAAGATTTTCCACCACTAATTTTTACATAGCAATTTATGCTTAAATTAAGGCTAAATGTCTAGTACAAGTTGTTTATAATTGCGGTGGAAAACCCCCGAACGTTTTGGGAAAATTGGCAGTTATGTTATCTGGAGCACACAGCTACCAAAGATTTTCCACCACTAATTTTTACATAGCAATTTATGCTTAAATTAAGGCTAAATATCTAGTACAAGTTGTTTAAAATTGTGGTGGAAAACCCCCGAACGTTTCGGGAAAATTGGCAGTTATGTTATCTAGAGCACGATTCCCATCACTTGCTTTTGGAGAAATTTTTCTCTGGGTCTACATGTTTCCGAACGTAAGTAACAGGAAGTTAGGTTCCATGTCAAATTCAATTTTCTATGTTGATATGTATACAGCCCTTTGTAAAAAAGTATCGGGTATCGGTTAAAATATGGTATCGGTCGATCCCTAGAAAATTTTTTTTTGCTACAAACATGTCTAAAAGCGATTTTAATGTTAAGGTATAGAAAACTGGAAATACAGCAATATTGCACCTTCGTGTTCCAAAAATGAAAGCTTTTCTATAATACGTGTTCCAAATAATTTTGAAAATATTTTCCAAAATACAACATATTTTCCAGATTATGCTTGAAATGAGTGTGCAGAAAAGTCTTTGCAGCATTTAGAATTAATAAAAGTCTTAAAGAATGCTCAACGTGCATTTCTCTTATATCTCTGGTATAAAAATATCTTAGTGGAATTACAAGTATTATCGAGAATATTTAAAAATGTTTGGAACATTGTAGATGTAAACTTAAATTGCATTCTTTGTAGCATTTAGAATCAATATAAGTTTTAATGAATAATTAATATGTTTTTCATTTTATATATCTGGGAATGAGTTTCCAGAATCTGTAAATCTACAGTTGTATTCTTTGAGGGTATAGATTGCGAGAACTTATATTTTATGTGTTTGGCATTCATAGGTTTATTTTTCAATGTTCATCGACACTATAATATATAATAATTTACAGCTGCTAAAACTTTTTTTTAAAACCTGTGATTGATTTAATCTGTTATTATCATGTTCTGTTTAAACTTAAGCAACCACAAAATATAGTTCAGTTGTGATAAGTTTTCGAATTACGAATTGTGCGCAAATTGCAAAGTACTAGGATCATGAAAGGACGGCTTCTTTATTGGAAGCCTCTATCATCGTAACGGAATGACAAAACTTAGTCTACGTTACTACGGGCACCTAGTTCATCCTGTTAACTATTTCCATATTCTTGTGATATTATCGTGAGCGCATTGGGTTTTGACAACAATTCCTAGATATAGAAAGCCTTACAACTCCTACGTCATCAAGGTTTGACGTCATCATTCGGCCTACTTCGTACGAATTTCGTACGAGAAAAGTATTTTATTGTAATGTTTAATTTAAGATATTTTCTAATATTTGTAGTATTCACCAATAATTTTAGACAGTTTTACTTTTTGAAATGAACACTGTGTTAACGGCACTTTCGTAGGCTTAGTGATGTCGTCAAAGCTCGAGTTGTTAGGATATCTATGTGTAGGAGGTGTTGAATAGCATCGCAATCGTTTGTCAATCAACGATGCCATAATGTGTACTCAAAAAGAAGTTAATTAATTATCGTAAATTATGCAAGTGTGTTCGTTTTTTTTCTATGCGTGTGTGTGTAAGCGGGGTCACACAATATTAATCACATTCTTGAGTGAATGTATAATACATTATTAATTGCATTAATTGTTTTTGCAATTCGAAAAGAAAACGGGGCATGTATTTGGTTTAAGTGTGGAAAGCAGTACCTCGCATAAGGGCCTTTCCCAATGTACTCAGTCGTGTTTTTTTTTAACACACTTTCCGTAAGCTTATATGGAATTTCTAAATATTGTTCTCTGAATTCCATCTTGAATGGTCTTGACTAGTAGTACAGTTGCCAACTGCCCCGGAAAACAGTAAATTTTGGCTTACGTTATGTCGAAATTTCGAAGCTGAAGTTGTGGGCTTTTTATCACTTAATACATTATTTAAAATCTTACTGTTCGCGTAAAGTGGCTAATTATATTCCGGATATCGACGTCTCTAATAGTAGAGGTAAAATGTTTAGGGATCGACCGATACCCGATACTTTTTTACAAAGGGCTGTATACACATCAACATAGAAAATTGAATTTTACATGGAACCTAATTTCCAGTGTGGTGGAGTGAAAAGAGCAGTAAAATATAATTTTGATACTGTTTCCATAAAAATACCACACAAGTGGACAATAAATTACAAGAGGCGCCAGGCAATGGACAGTCTGGACACTATAGCACAATGAACTGTCAACGTTAAAATATTTGTGGCCGAAAATATTTATGGCCGAAAATGATATGCAAATTTGCCGGGGTATGTTACCCCAATGTCCCACCTACATGTCCGGGATTCGAAGAGGGGATGCATTAATTCCCCGATGCGAACAAATCAGAAACTCCAGCCAATGATGTAAGAGAGAAAAAAAAAAGAAACAGCCCCGTGGGAGAAAAAAGAAGACAGGCTTCAGAGCGTGCTTCAGAAGAAAGTTTTTGGAGAAGGTGTGTGACAAGAGAGGACGAAAGGGCTTAAAATCAGTTTGTGCTTCGAATCAGTGTGATGAGGTTGTGTTAAAAAAAAGGAATCGGTGTTGCTTGATGATGGCTTAAGAGAAAGAAAGCGGTCCCAATAGTGCACGCGTCGATCGTGCCCTGCGTAAAGATGGCTACCTCATCTAATGGTGAATATCCAAACTATTTATTTCCTAATGGTGTTTCAAACCTTTTGTGGATACCCCTTATCCTCCAAAACCACATCTCCCCAGACACTTTATGATTTTAAAATTATTTCAATATCGTCTTTTAATTAATATTGTTGGAATGACTAAGAATAAATGGAATTTATTTGCAGTTCATATAGTCTTTAGTATTTTTAGTGTTTAGGTGTATGTCAATCATTTTCCTTTTTCAGCGTAATCCTAGGAGTACTTGCCAGGCAGGTTATGCGCGGCACAGTCCCACCGTACGATCATCTTTGGCCTTAGTTTTCATCAAATTTTAATCAGAAGAAAATTAAATCCACAGCATAATGGTGCCGTAGAAAAAAGGCAATTTTATGTACTCCTAGTAACTAAAATGATATTTAAATTAATAATAATAATAATAATAATAATAAATATATATATAGTAGATTTTTCAAAAGTAAAACAAAGTCTGGGAGAGAAATTATGCATCGTAATAACGAGGTTACTATCTTGTTTCTCAGTTTCAAAAAAAAAACCATGCATTGATATTGTTTGAATATTTTATTTGTGTTTTGTAAGTGTAAATATACTGCTGCAAAAAAATATACGAAAGAACTTTGATTTTAAAGGTGACAAAGAAGGTATTTTTGTTAAAACAATTAATTTCTCTAATAGAAAGAATGTTGTGAATAAGATAGTTTATAGTCATACCAACATATTGACATATAAAAAAGATAAAATGAATAAAATTAAGTAAATAAATAAAATAAATAAATAAATATTTTGTTGGTGGAATATTATGCAACAATCAGTAGAACTGAACAATTGAATTAGTAGTTGCTTAATATGTATGTATTCATGTACAATATTTTTCATTTATGTGTATGTTGAATGTGTCAAAGATTATTTTGTATATGTATAAGGTAACAGAACATATAGTGTTAAAATAGGTAAAATAGTATCTGTAAATATTTAAAGTTAAAAAAAAAAAAAAAAAAAAAAATGGTTCGTCCCAGAGTTAGACAGGATTCGCCAGAGTCTCCTAGGAATCGAAATACCCAAAGTTCGGCACAAAGCCAGCATAACAAAACGCCAGACACGGGACTAATCCCTCTATTGCCCCGATATTCGGCCGATAGTCTCGAGAACCCAAAGCAATTTTTCAGCGAATTTGAAAACGTAGCTGCTCTCACCGATTGGTCAAATGAGCAGAAAGGCATAACTTTAAAGACATGCCTCAAAGATAAGGCAAAAGCATTTATACTAGGTCTAAAAGAGGCGAAAGACGGAAACAATTACGAATACCTGAAAAAAGCGAATCTCCAAAGATTTAGGGAAATAAAATCAGCTTCGGAAGTTCACGCGGAATTTAATGCAATTAGGCAAACCCCGAAAACATCTATTATACAACTAAGAGACATAATTTCTGAAAAGACTGAAGCATTTTTAGGGATCGATAAGCCGTCAGAGGAAACAGATAGGATAAAGAACCACATCATGCTCGCGAAATTCACGGAAGCAGTACGTCCGGAAATTAGGAGAGAAATTTTAAAAGACAACATAAAACACATTGACGAGGCGGTTGAGTTGGCAATCAGGCTGGAGAGAATTTTTAATGAAGAAGAGGACATAAACAATATTGAAGTACAGAAATCAGACGTTACTGGTCTATTGATGGACTTAGAAATCGCGCAATTAAAAGATAAAATACAAGAGTTTGAGAGTAAAATTCAGGCACTCGAGACTTCTCAAGTGAATGAAAAATCCAATCCATTGAAATCATGCTCATTTTGTAAAAAACAAAATCACGCAGACACAGACTGCTGGTTCAATCCCCGAAATAGAAGGCAACCAGTTAATCAACATAATAGTAGTTATAAACAAGTTGCAATTATCTGCCAAATATGCGGAAAGGCGAACCACTCCGCTCAGACATGCTGGGAAAGAATTCCCACGGACGGTCGACAGCAACCAAATTTCCGCAGAACGAACAACAATGGAAACAGGGACTATAAGATTTTAAACTCATACAGGGGTCCCAGAGGCCACAGATAAATAATAATCAGAGGTTGGGATCCCATAAAACAAAACTCGAGGCTACCAAAGTAAATATTGACCATAAAAACAAAAATAAAAATCAAATGATAGAAGCACAAAATAGTACGAAAGAAATAAATGATAATAAACAAAAACAATTGTTGGAATGACTAAGAATAAATGGAATTTATTTGCAGTTCATATAGTCTTTATTTTTTTTAGTGTTTAGGTGTATGTCAATCATTTTCCTTTTTCAGCGTAATCCTAGGAGTACTTGCCAGGCAGGTTATGCGGTGCACAGTCCCACCGTACGATCATCTTTTGCCTTAGTTTTCATCAAATTTTAATCATAAAAAAATTAAATCCACCACATCCAGTCTCTTACATTTGGAAAAATGTAAACAAGATAAAATTTTTTGGACGTTTTGGCCGCTCACCCGTATGAGTCTTTGAAATATATTATGAGTATCTAGATTTAGTTGTTGTCAACAGTGTTTGTAATTGATCATAAGGGATGGAAATTCGAGATTATCTTTCAAAAATTTTTTACAATAAAATATGAATTAAAGGGAGATGTTAAACAGGATAAAACACTGGGTGTCTGATAGAAATATAGAAATGCTTTCACATATTTCACGGAAAAGGTTGCAAATGAATGCAATTTCTTGTAATTACTAATTTATATCTATCACGGACAAATGACTGGGACATAAATGCATGAGCCAGAGAATCGGAAAATAACGTCGCAAATGCTGTACGAAGCCTACCGTACTTGTTTCGATCCCACTCTTTTAAATAATGGATGAGAAAACGGTGCAAATAATTGCTCCATGAAAATCAATAATCAATTACACTATCAGAAAAATTTGGTTCGGCCTTCCATTAAAATTCTAAGATTCTAAGTTTGTAATTGTGTTTTTGTTTTAAATCTTTGTTAGAACTCAATAATATGATTCGTGACTTAGTTTATGATGAAACTGTGTATTTATAAGAATATTAAAATTATATTCTTATTGAATAACTTCCGATTAAAAAATATATAAAGTAAAAATAATTTTTCTAATATTTACGATATATTTTAATAGTGCTTTTTTATGCCATCAGTACTATCTATTCACTCTACTTATAAATCATGATTTTTATTTTGTTTCAGAATTACTATAACCTCATATTTATTATACAGTACCATGTTTTTAAAAAACGAAAGCTTAATAATAGAACTGAGGTACATTAACGAAATTATTTCTTTAAATGTAAGCTACGTCAACATAATATTAGATCAACAAAATATGAAAATACTTTTTTAGAAAACCATATAAATAAAATAAATATGAAAGAGGTACGTTTTGAGTTAGTCAAAAATTCCACCATTCATGCACTGCGAGAATACTGTTGCAGAAAACTCTGCTTAATTCCTTGGTTCGTCGTTCTAAATTCCAGTAGGTGTAGAAAGTTCTAGTAAAATGTCCACTTGTCAGGATGAAAAACGAACTTTATTGATTCTAGAACTTCGTCGAAGAATCATCTGTACAAAATTCACAGGCAGTAACGGCCAGTAACTTTCTTATAACAGTCCGCTCAGTAGAGAAGCTTTCATAGATGCTGTTTTTCTCACACAAAATAAGGCACTTCCACAGGAAAAATTCAGTGAAAACTTACGAGTGATGTCCTAAAGAATCCCTCGTGACTCAGATATGAAGACTTTACACACAACACTCCAAAACAAAAGTTCTAAAACAAGCTAAATCTAGCTTTCTATAGCACAATTCACAGCGCGATACAGCGAACTCACTCAACGGACGCTTGGTGGAAACTGACTGAACTGGGGCAGCATGCTGCTTTTATAGTACACGCCGAATACCGGAGAAGGTTCGAGCGAAAACTATCTCCGGAATGTGGTAGAACAAACTCGATTTTGACTGCGTAATAGAAGAGTAGTAGAGTAATATTAGGATATTATGTAAAGCTACGTCAGGAAGACGTACTTTACAGGCCTCATTGAGAAAATCGTGAAAAGTGACCAAAATATCACCAATCTTGGCAACTTTTTTGGCTCCAAAAATAAGTCCCCAAAAGTGAGGTCAGCGAAGCTCTAACATCAATATTTCTCGAGATTTCTAGAAAACCGTATAATAACCAATGGGAAGCCCAAAACTCCATATTTTACGCTCTAGTTAACAAATTTTGATGCAACAAAATGCAAAACCTAATTATTTGAAGCATAGAATATGAATTTTAAACTAGTTTAACCCCCAGAACAGCTGGTTACCCCGAAAATTCGTAACAATACCAACTTACAGAGCTGCCAAGTCTCCGGCTTTTTTCGGGAGATTTCCCATCACTAATTTTTACTTACAAATTTATGCTTAAAACTAGTCCAAATATTTAATGTAAAATAAAACTGTCTAAGAATAGTGGTGGGAAATCTCTCGGAAAAAGCCGGATACTTGGCAGCTCTGAACTTACGTATAGCAGAAAGGCTGGGTAAAGGTAGTGGTAAAGAAAAGTACCACAGACTCATACCTGCTATTATTACAGAATGCAGTAAACCACTTACTACAGCAGTAATTTTTCTTAAATATTTTTTCTAATACAACAACCCCTTTTCGTGACTATCTGCACAAATATTTCTTTTTCTTCTTTTTTAAGTAGAAAATTGCTGCTTGATAAAAAGTGGTTAGTTATGTTCCGTGAAAGTTGGCAGTTATGCAGATTTCGCAGAAAAGCGAATGCGGAAAGAAAAAAAAAATGGGTACAGAGGAAAAATAGAACATTATGAAACAACAAAAAATTACGAGAATTACGAAAAAAGAATATTTACGAAAAAAAGCATAAAAGAAATCATTGCTGAAACAATTCTGGACATACAATTAACCACTTTTCGTAAACAGTATATTTTTATGTACTTTTTTCAATGGAATATCCAAATCCCATGTTAAGCAACCAAATCTGTCATAACTTTCGCTATTTTGAAGACAAAAATTACTGTTTACAAAAACTGGTTAATTATATTTACGGAATTGCTTCAGCTCTGTGAAACGTTTAAACAAACCAAAATTCGTAGACTCCCAGATATAGAGAAGTGCTTTTATTAAAAAACTACTAACCACGTTTTGTAAACAAAGATTTTCAACTAGCCATGCACTAAAATTTCTGCGCTAAGTGATGACTTGAGTTGTAATTTAAAGAAATGTTACTGCAAGAAATTTACTGATCACAAAAATTGGTCATTTGTATTCCTTATTGGTTGGGAGCTCTAGAATGATAGAGAAATGGTAAAGATATGCATGGGGGTCAAGTTTTTGGGTCAGCTTTATTTAACAGAAATTTTTTGAATATTTTCAAACGTAGTTACGAGGCCAAGCCTTTAACGCAGAAATTTTGCTGTATTTTAAACAGAAAATTACCGTTCCCAAAAGTGGTTAATTATATTGCGTAATACTTGGCATTTATCGATATGCAATATTTTAGTTTTCAAACGATGTAGATAATGCCTGATTTTATAAGTTTAAAAAAATGCTGCCACCGCGTAATGCAGTGTTTCTCAACCTTTTTTACTTGATGGCACACTGAAAATATATAGAATTATTTGCGGCATACCTGAATATAAAAATTGCAAAAGTTGTAAGCCTGAAAAAGTTATAAAAATTTGTAAGTTGTTGATATATAAAAATATTTACTTTAAAATTATTCGTTTACAAAAAAAAGAGAAACTTGATGACAGGGAGGGGGCCCTGTTTTTGCCTAGGTCTTCCTGAAAACAGCTCTTTCAAATATCGGCATAATGGTTTGCCATGCTACGAAATAAAACTTTTGCACTTCATTGTGTATAGCCACCAGCTCCTAGATATAGAAGGCCTGAGAACAGAAAATTTTACGTCATCAGTAGGTCTACGAAAATGACGTCATCACATATTTATTTTCTCAAAGTAAAACTATTCAAAGTTTGTGGTGAATTTACTACCGCATAAAGCTTTTTAATGATTTAAAATAGAAACTTTAATTTTACGACGAACAGGAAATTTTAACTATCGATAATTATATAATATGATATAGAAATAGATCATAATAAATAATTTTTTATCAGAAAGGTATTTTAATTTTTATCTTCAACTTAAAATATTTTCTAAAATTTGTATCAACCACCAGAAATTCTAAATAGTTTTACTTTATGAATTAAAAACTGTGATGACGTCACCTTAGAAGACCTAGTGATGACGTAAAAGCTTCTGTTCTCATGCCTTCTATATCTAGGGGGTGGTGGTATAGTTCAGTGAAAGTGAACAAGACAGCGCATGATAAATAGAAAATGTCATATCGCCGATACGACAATACACAGTTTTAATAATTCCTCGAAAACCTTCGCGGCACATTAGACAATCTCTAGCGGCACACCAGTGTGCCGCGGCACATACTTTGAGAAACACTGCCGTAATGTCTTACAGAGTAATGAATAAATAAAAGTTACCCAGCAAACACAGACCTTTCGGGAGACAGTCGGACCGTAGTCGGCAGAGTGGGTCACTGTCGGTTTACTGTTGGCTTAGTGTCGGCAAGAAAAAAGAGGGATCGGTAAACTGTCAGTTACATGCCGGCAACTGATAGTAAGGAATTTGGAGTATCTTTTGCCGGATAGTGCTGTCGGTCCATTTGCGGCTAAAAATCGGCAAACCGCAAGTATCGGCAAGTGGCAATGGACCGATACCTTTCAGCCGATTACGGTCCGATCAACGGTGCCAACTTTGGCCCGAATGCGGAATGATTTACACTATCCGACATTATCAATATATATTCAGTAATAATTTTTAAAAAAATTAATAATTTGCAAAATTAAAATTACATTTTAAAATTGAATCATTCTCACAATTTTTGATTCCTTTTTTCTGTTATAATTACTATGAAATATACAGTGGCGGATTATTGAAAGTTCTCGGGGGGGGAGGGGGCGGTTAGTTTGTCGGTGGGGGCGGTTAGTTAGAAGATTGACATATTCATCCATTTTATGGAAATAAAATAGGATCTTTTACATTAATTTCTTCTTTTTCGGGAGGGGAGCGGTCGCCCCCTCCGCACAGCAGCATTTTGTGGTTTTCACCGAAACATTTGACTAAATACAAGGGTTAGGATCCCTTAGAAAGTCCCTCACGGAAGGCAATCACCCTTCAGACCTAGATCCCTAGAGTAGATAACTGCCCTCTCATCAAGACCACATCTTATATTTCCACGGCAGCATTTATGTTCCCCTGGGAAAATTAACTATTATTTGAACAAAATAAATAAAAACTTTGTATATAAAGCACGTATAAAATGATACAGAAAATTGTTCTGCCTACTTCAGTCGCACAAAAGCAGTGAGAACAGAAAAAAAAAAAAAAGTAAACACAATATACAATCAAGCATGTTCTGTCGAAACGATTGTATCTTTTCATATATATCATTTTATACGTGCTTTATATACTAGAAGTTTTTATTTACCTTATCTTTTAGCACTAGTATTTGGAGTGTTTTTTTCTATTAATTGAACAGTTAACATAAGCTTTCCCCCTTTGTTGTTATTTAAAATTTCTACTGGAATTGCGATTGCCCCCCATAGTACCTTTTTTTTATTATTATTATTCACTTTTAAAATTTCTTTTCCACTAAAAAGCCCGCCATGAACATTTCAGCGGAGCTTTTTTATTTCTTTGATTGTCTTACGAAATGTTATTCATTACCACATTGACAAGATTTGGGTGATTTTTTTAAAAATCTGTTTACAGTGCTATCAAATGTGAATTGCAGCAGAAAGAAAAAAAAAAAGCACCAGCTGTTAAAAACGCGCCAAATCTGGACCATTAGTCCATCACAATATGCACTATATACGTTTATCATTGATTGCCAAGTTGGCTATTTTTTAAGCCCTTTTGATCTAGTAACCCTGTCACCCGCCGCCAAAGGCGCCGCATTCCTATTTACCTCGTGGTTCCTCTCCTGTAGCAGCGGTGAAGTGAATATCTCTGAATCTTGAAAATGGAATCTGAAAACAGGTAAATATTATTTATATTATATTTTTTTACCCCTGTAAGTAGTATTATTGAGTGTATTATTAAATATAGTATTATTAAGTGTAATTATCATTCTAATGTGCAATGAATGGGAACGAGAAATGCGATCCTCGCATTATACGGCGACTGGTTAAATCTAGAATAAAATCGCGTGTAAAAGATATTAGAATATCTGCGAAAACAGCAGACATTTCTGAAAGATTAATTTTGAAATCTCTTACTTAGAATAATGAATTATTAGGTCATAAAACAGTTTTAGGATCTGATGAATTGTGTAATGATACATTTTCGCCTACTGTTTCAGAGTCTTCTGATGAATTCAGTACTGATAATTTTTATCCTACTGTTTCAGATTCTTCCGATGAAAATCGTGTAGTTAGCGAAAGCAGCTTTTCTGGTTCAGATTCTGAACCGGAAATTAATATTCACGAGTTTTTGCGGCAGTGGTTTTTAAGCTTCAAAATTTTGCCTCAGAGTGCATTAACAAGTCTACTGAAGGGTACATTGGTTTCCTAACTTGCCAGCAGATGCAAGGACATTATTACACACACCTAGAAGCATAGATTTAGTTAGCATGGGAGATGGGCAGTATTATAACTTTGGGCTTTGTGAAATGCTTAATAAACTTAATAGCATGTCCTTAGAATATATATATACATTGCATTTTAATGTCTTTAATCTACTTTATTTGTATTGTACATTAATTCAAATCCGAAGTGTGGGATCCAAGGGATGGTTGATTGTTTTAGAAATAATTGTTTTAAAATATTCTTGTAAGATAGTTTAAGACATTTTAAAATATACTCAATAAAAACTGGGAATTTTGCCTTTTTTCAATTAATGGATGTATACATATTTTTCTAGTTTTACTTGTTCACTTAATTTGTTAATTACAGTTGACCCTGTCTATCTCAAATCAAATGGGAAATGAAAAAAATTCAAGATAGAGGCTTTAAATGCTCTCAGTTAAAAACGTTTAATTTCCTCTTTCTGTAAAAAAATATTTCGGTATGATTGCAGATTTATTTTACATATATCCGTAATGCTTTTAAAAATACAAATATGTGTATGTAACCCTTAACAATCCAAAATAAATCTTTCAATGACTTTTGATGTCTAACTTCTTTTGTTTCTGCTAGCTTTCTAATGTTAACAAGAACTGTTAATTCTTTATAGCAAAATTTACCTGAGAATTTTATCTATTGTCCCGAAAAATTTACTCTTAAAGCACTATTTTTTGTAATTGACACAGCTAAAATTTGAGATATAGAGTTATTGAAGAAATTTTTTTTGAGACAGGCATGGAAAATACATTTAAATTTGATTGTAAATGTAAGGAAGTTTAGAAATTTCAGATAGACAGGTTTGACCGTACAAAAAGAGATGTAGATTGGATAGAGTAATTTCAGTTACTGGATGTTTTTTTACAGCTTAAATGAATTCTATTATAAAAGAAATAAAAATATCAGCATTAATTATCCTTTGAATTACTGTCACAGTTTTTCTCTCTTCTTCTTCTTCTTCTCTCAAATTTTCTTCAATAACTCTATATCTCAAATTCTTATCCTCCAAAGTCTGACGGAGTCAGACAAGATCCAGAATTCCATTGACTCAGTCCAGCACAAGAAGGGGAGTTGCATAGATGTCCTCCCTAGAGAGACCCAAACAATCCAAAATGTGCCGGGGCGAAGCCTCTTGTACGCCGCACTTTGAGCAGGAGTCGTACTTCTTTTTCCCTCCAGAAAACGAGAGGCACTTAATGTGCCCACTGGCAAGTCTTGTTAGTGCAGTTGAGGAACCTCTATCACACTCGAGGGCAAGGGCAATTCGACAGGCGATGCAGCTTCAGAATCAAGAGTCAATGGGTTCATGGGGAGGTAATGCGCAGCTTCAGTTAGTCAAAAGACCGGAGCACCAAAAGGTTGAAGACTGTCTTGGTTCCATTCACCTACTGATTTTAGCTGAGCATAATGGAATGGCCTTCACGCCTAGGGTGGCCCTAGCGGGAGAATATTCTCCCGACGTACATCGCCCATTCCGCCCAGGGGCACCCTCTCGCCACAATGAGGCAACCAGTAGGACTTGAGAGGGTATTTCTTGTATTCTCTGTTCAAAGTGCAATTAACTACATGAATTTCTCCAAAATGACAGTTCTGTCTCCTCATAACAAAGGATTAGAATAACAGTTAAGCATCTCAATTTTTAAGAATTTGAGCATTTTTCTCTCTGAAATAAATACGCCATTAACTTTGTGTATCCTCTGTTCTTGATTTTAAAAAATAAAAATTGTTTCAATCTGAAATCATTTTTTTAGTTAATAATAAAGCACTTTTTTAGTAAAATATAAATTGAAATTATGTGTTAACTTTAAATCAATGTGATATAATAGAAGCAAAACATAGCAATTTATATCCGCCGTTACAATAGAAATTTAATGAAGAAAAATGACTTATGAGGCTGATGTATAATTTAAACCAACTAGCCACCAAGGCGGCCAGCTTCGCTGCCCTATACCTTATTTTTCTCTATGATTAGTGCAGTGTTGGCCAAATTATTGGTCTCATTTCAACGAAAATCAAGTTTCTTTATTTTAACAGTATTAGTCATTAAATTTATTTAGGATAGGGTTACTAAAAATTTTGGGTGTCATCATAATACTCAATAGTGGCAGACTTCGCAAAATGTACAAAAAGAATAACTGGTGACATTCCCATTCATAAAATGATTATAAAAATAATTTATTGGATGATACGCTGTGGAACATGTTGAGAAAATTAGGGTATTTACGTATTATCCCGGCAATTGTTTCCGCCAAATTATTTTTCGGCTAACTGTTGCCAATCATATTCGAAACCATCAATAATTTCATGCTTCTGGCATTTACCTTGGTGAAATATTGCAGTGATATGCTACGCTTCAAGTGTGAGTAACATATTTGCGGAAAAACCATTAACAACACCAAAAGAGCTGTTGTGACAAATTTACCAAACATACAAGATTTTATCACATTAGAAAGTTATTTGAAGTTTTTTTTTATTTCTTGAATTCTTTTACAGGGTTCACATTCACACAATTGTATGAAATATGAGGGCTTAAACATTACTTTTTCAATGAAGTATTTTCTCTTCTGTTTTCTAAAAAGAGTTGACAAGATACAAAAGTCAGTTCAATGTGATTGCCCTCTGGAAAACTTTTATAGGGAATAAGAAATAGTAGTTTATTAGCCCTTATTTAAGTAAGAGTACCTGCATATTTCAGGTATTATTAAATTGTATTATTAAATTTGATTGCAATGATTAATTTAATTAGTTTTTTCTTAAACAATATGTCATATGGTGTTAAACTTAAAAAAATAAAATGCTTTAAAATTTAATATCCAAGTGTGTTTCCTTTATATGTTATTAATAACTTTCTTAAATATTAATGAAATGCTGGTAATTTTTTTACCGGCATGTTTTATTAAAAAAATTCGCAGTTAATTGACTTTACATATTTATGAACACTTAATGTTATGAGTTTTTTTTTTCCTGTTTTCTGTTTCAAATTTAAATCAGTTAGTAATAGCAAGGTTAATGTAATATGTCAGTGTAATATGTCAGAAAAAAAAGCCCTTTAATCTTCCCGCAATTCAACTGCAAAAGTCGTTGTACAGCCGTCAGAGCTGATAAAGAAATTGGCAGCACTATTGCCATGGTAACGACTATGTAAGCAGTTTCTCCGGCATAGGATAGCAAGGGAGTATGTAGCCAAGATTCAGCTGAAGAAAAGTTTTCTGACTACGTCTGCACTTGTGAATTCGACTGATTGGCTCGGACGAGAAGTGAGGGAGAGAATATATGTTCTAGCGCAGTGTTTCTCAACCTGAGGGGGGTGTGCCCTCCGCAGAACGTTTACAGGGAGGGGGGGGGGCGAGAAAAACTGAAGTGGAAGTTGTGATGCATGTTTTTAAAAAATCATCTTATTAATTGTCATTTTTACTCAAAAATATATCCATTTTCGCTTAAACTGTTCATTATTAAAGATTAAAAAACTCAATGTATGCCGAAAAATGTGAGGGGGAGGGAGCGCCACTGTAAGTTAGCCTTTGTTGGGGGAGGCATGGCATTAAAAGGTTGAGCACTGCTGTTCTAGCAAATTCTAACGGAAATAATAGGTTTTTTTTTTTGGCCTGGGAAGGTTGAAAGCTTTTAGCTTTATTTGTTACTGTGTCCATGTGTTATTGGAATCTATGATTTAACCTCTTTTGAAACATGGAGCCCCGTTATTATCCAGTTTGCATCTTGCTTGAAACTCCGTTTAACATATGGAAAGAAGTTGATAAACGACAACCACTAAAAGAAAATAGACCGACACCAAAATTGTCCATTCATAAGAAAACACAGGTTCGTCTCAGCATGGTCGTAGCTTCCATTCATCATGATATGCACTATTCTCGTGGTAGTTTTTACTTACAAAAAATGTTTTGTTGGCCGTGTTTAATCGTTGAGATAAAAAAGAGCGTTTGGAATGGTACTGGATATGATGGATTAACCACCATCACATGAGCATGTAAAATACATGAAAGCTCAATCGAACATTTAAAAAATTCTTTAAAATTTAAGGAGTTGATAAATAGTGGGAGCTAAATTGGTGACAAATTAAAGGAAAACTCTCTACTTTATATTGCTGAATTTATCAAGAAGGTAAGCCTGAATAGACGCCTCATGCAATTACCCATCAAAGCAGTATTCTTTTTTAAGTAAGCAAGAACTGGCATTTAGAGGACATTGCGAGGGAGAAAATTCTTTAAACAAGGGGAAATTTAAAGAGCTTTTAAAATTAATAATAACGGAATTAAAACAACGCCTTTTTATGAGGACATCACTGACTGATTCGCAAGTTTAAAAGAAAAGAGGATTGATTTGACTTAAGAAAAGAAAAAAAAACTTCGAATCAGACACGGATTAATGCAATTGTGAGGATAGGAGGGACTGGTTGAAATTTATGTCCATTTTATGGAAGTAAATTAGGATCTCTTACATTTTTTATGTAATTTTTTTTTTTTTAATCCTGGGTGAGGGCTTAATCTGCCAGCTTTCGAATTCAGTAACAAAGATTTTCCATTCCTGTCCGGAGGAGGGGGGGGGGTCATATGTCTCCGGCTGCACTAACATTTTTGACCACGGGATGCCCCTGTATGTGTCATAAGATTTAAGAAAAATTGTAAAGCAACAAAACTCAAATTTAAAATCTGAGTGTTTTCTCTTACATTAAAACTAATTTCATTGTGATATTAGTTTTTGTGCGATTGTGCTATCGGCAAAGGATGGGGGGTGCCTCGGCAGGAAACTTTCTAAGGATTTCTAATGCTTATGTGATATTTGTAAGTAACAACTTGAACCAATTTAGTACTATAGTAATATACAATATCTTTCATTCATCATATAAAAAATATGCATTTGTTTACCAATTGGTGAATACTTAAAATTTGTTTACTATTCGGTTGCCTATTATTTAAGTATTCGTCCGAACCGAATATTCGGAAAACTAGTTTTTGACATGACAAGTATCAAAAACTGATTTAAACAGTCGAAAACTGGTTTAAACCGTCAAAAACGAATCCATAGAACAATGTGTAAACTGATTGTGCAGTACATTTTCATTTTGCATTAAACTAAATACATAATTAAAGTTAATTATATTGAAAAATAATTATTATATTAAAAAATGACAATTATTGGGCTCATTAATAATTGCCTGTAGTGTGCATTTCTTTGTATAAATAAATAAATACCATTTATAGGATAAAAATTTTAAAATTTAATTTATTTAGTAGTATATATACATATAATTTGGAGGGAGAGTTAATATATAAATAATGTTCAACAGTCCTTCAAAATTTTCAAACTGAGTATGGCTAAACATTTCCTGTAGAAGCAAATATTAGACTTATTTTGATTTAATCTAAATACCTAAATTGAAAGGGTTTTAAGCAAAAACAAATAACTTATTATATATATTTTTATATATAATATAAAAATTTCAGTCATTTAAATAAAATGAAATAAAGCTTAACATCTTTAATTATCAGTATACTAAAAGTTTCCCATTCACAATAGAACCTCATTCAATATAGATTGCCAATTTATTGAATGCAACCAATGTATTAAATGTGATGCAGCATTGAAATTTATCACAAAATGGTAATGGTATTTTACATGTGGAGAAACTTACAAGCCATGGAAAATTTTAAAGACAGTCTTAATATTTGATGCAGATAGATAATTTAGAATTTTAATGTTATAACAGCAAGAATAATGTTTTAAACATATTAGATATGTAATAAAATTACTTTTCTACTTATCTTTTCTGTTTCTAGACAACATGCTTGATTTAAAAAAAAATAAAATGTATAAAAGATGTTTACAATATTTCTTAAAAGTTAATATTATAAGCAATTTTGAAGAAATCAATTAGTATTTTTACTACAGTCAATATTTTTAGTAGATTAATATCAATAATCAATAACAATCGATCAATATTTGTAATTGTATTAAAGTAAATTAATGTATGTAATTTGCATATATTTTAAAGTGCAATATTTCAGTTTTTTGACAGTTTTTGACAAAAGGTTTTTGACGTGACAGTTTAAACCATGGTTAAAACCGTCAAAAACAGTCATGCGTCAAATACTTGCCAACCCTGGCTTAAAAAGCTTTATTAAAATTTGAAAATAGGTAATGAAGCTTCTTTTACTAACATGGGTTTCGTCACATTTCAAAATCTGCCGTGGTTTTTTTTTTTTTTTTTTTTTTACAAGTATAACATTCATAATTAAAGTGTGGCAAAAGACAGGCTAAGAAAGCTTTATTTGCAAATCAACATTCCTGGCATAAAAAAAAACCAAACAGGTGAGGATATAAGAGCGAAAATTGTGATTCCACTTAACCTGTTTTTCTCTCCCACTGGCCTAGTGATGAAATTCAATCATTCAGGCTTTGTTTTGAGAAAAGTAGATTTTCATGTCACGTGATCTACTTTGATGTGTGGTTTGCCAGTTTTCCAGGCCTTAAACCCACTTCTTTTTTTTGTTAGAGTTTGAAAATTATGACGGCAAATTTGGAAAAATGCTGGATGTTGCATTTTGCGCCAGCTCATATTTGTCTCTTTTTATAATCATAAAAGAACCATCAGGCTTCTCACGAGCAGACACGGCAAACACGAAAGAAACCCTTAACATTACATATTATATTAAAGTTTTCTTTTGAAAAAAAGGTTATACATATATATAAACATATTTAAAAATGGTTCAAGTAAATGTGACATTTATATGTATTCTTGTGCATAGCTGCCAAGTGTTCCGTTTTATACGGATTCGTTCCGGTTTTGAACTTTGTTCCGTAAATACTTTCTTAAGCCAAAATGTTCCATTTTTCAGCTTCTGTGCAAGGAATTAAAGAATGAAGGAAAATCGTGTAACATATTTAGCTTTTGTTAAAGCATTTATCCTTGTAAACAAATCAATAAATTTAATTGAATGATATTTATCTTATTATTCTTTCAAGTACTTATTGCATTAAACATTTAAGTCTATTGTAGAAATTGAGTTAAGTACATTTTATTTCTATAAATTAATGATTATCTATGCACATCATCTCATGAGTTATCATTACATGATAACTTAATTTTGTCAATGTAAGATTTTTAATTGTATATTTAATCATGCATTTAATGACCACGCACTGTGTTCCTTATTTCTGATTTTATGAGCACATGCTGGGTTCCTTATTTTTTTCTTGGAAAGTTGGCAGCTATGCTTGTGTGCTGTATTGCTTTTGTCTAGTAAAGTAAATAATTTTGCTGCTCAGTGAAAAAAAAAAAAACATTTTTATCTGCAAATTCTTCTAGCTGGTGATTTGTGAGGTTAAAAGGGAGGAGGGTTGTACATTACAATTTTATTACTATTAATTCAAAAATTTTGTAACATTTTTCTTTTCTTGTAGTGTGTGTGCGTACCAATGCTGCTTTTAAAGCGACATCTCAAAATGAGATTGAAGATGTAATAAAGATGTGTGGCTACGATATGCCTCGGACAGGCGTGGCGGAAGGATGGAAAGACTAAAGAAAATGTTATGATTTTGTTGTATATTTATTTTGTAGCATTTTTTTTTTAATAAAAAAATTACACTTCTTACTTTATATTTTTATTTATGCCACTTGTATTTTATGTTTTTCTTTTATAGCACTTTGCTGTCTAGAACATTTAATAATGAATATAAAGGATGCATGAAGTAACCTAATTACTTTTCGTATTTGTTGGGAATTTTATGAGATATGGGCAATTTTCTTAGCATATTCAGCATTTAATCTTTTAAGTGGTATTTGTTTCATTAAATAAAAAATGCCTAGCTACTACCTTTTCAATTTCTTTTATATATTTTAGTACCACTATTTATGAAAAGGAATTTTATCCTTATTTCATCTAAGTACAATTTAAAATTCTAATCAGGGTTACGCCCTCAGGGAAACCGGGAAAACTCAGGGAATTGAAAATTAGCTCTTAAAACTCAGGGAAATCTCATGGAAAAATGTAATTTTGCTTTAAAAACCTGGAATTTTAAGAAAATTTACCCCTTCTCTTTATTTTTATGGCTTTCACCCTATTCAAGGGTCAACTACTTCGCTAATGAAGCATTCATGCAATTGGAAATGGATTATACAAGATTAATCATCTGTCACTTAAGACTGCTTAGGACGAATAGCACACTTGCTTCTCATATTGTCTCTGCAGTTCTGAGCATTTGTGATTGCCCCCTTTTCTCATTTGAGTTGGAGGGGCTGTTGTGTTGTGTACTGTGCACAAAGTTAGATTGTGTAATATTATCAAGTATATACAAACTCTGCTGATATTTGCTAGGTTACAATGTAGAATGTGTGTTCCTATTAGTGTTAAATATTTCATTGTTTATGCATAGAATTGGTGGAATTTACTTAGTTCTAAAGCATATGGGGCAATTTTTACCAATAGCCTTGTGTACTGGCAATAGTATAAAAAACATGTCTTGAAACTATCAATCAGTGAAGTGGTCCCAAAAATTCTTTTTACTTCTGTAAAGCTGTTGCATAATTTCTGATAATTTATAGGTGAAATTGAATTTAAAACCATGTTTGATATAAATGTAATCCATTGATTCTGCGATAATTGAGGGGGAGTATAATTTTGATTACCATAGTGCTATCATAATTTCATTACCTTAGAATGGGGCATATAAATAAAAAGTATTTAGTCTTTATCTTATGTTTATTTTTTTGCGATAACCTGGAAATTCTTGAAAAATCACCTGGAAAACTCAGGGAATTTCATTTTGAAAAATGAGTATGAACCCTGTTAATGAAGGGTAGGACTTCAAAAGATGCAAATTAAGTGATTTAAGTACCCTTGAAAGAGCTTGGTCACAACTTGGAATTGTTTTAACAAGGTTTTAACTATATAGCTTTAAAAGAAATTAAAAGGTTTTAGTCATACTTATTTTAGAGAACAAAGCTGGGATTTATATGTATATATATATATATATATATATATATATACACATATATATAAAGTTTCAGTTTAATCAAAGAAATTTGTACAATAGGCCATACAGAAGTAGAAGTTGTGATAATTAACATAAGTGCAAAGATAGGGAAAAATAATCTCTAGAATTTTTGTACTAGTGCTTTTAAGCAAAATATATTTACTTTATTTAATGAAATTCTATGTTTAAGACATATACAATTAAGAAGAGTCGAAGATTAGCAAAAAGAAGGTTTTTCCAACTACCGAACTTACACCTATGTGCTATGTAAAAGGTTCATTAAAAAATTACTTCAAAGCTCTTTATGATGTGCAATTCATAATTTTGTTACGAATCATTAAATATTGAAACAAATACAGAGCTTTTCGTATGTGCATAAATTTGATACTAAGAACACACAAATGTTTCGAAGTAAATTATTTGATGCTAACAGCACACAGTGTTTTTTTTTCCTCTACAAGTCTTAAATTTATTACTAATTAATTAACAATTGTGTACATTCCTATAAAAAGAAACCACATTTAATAATGATTATATAAAAAGCTTATATGTAAAAGAAATACATAGTGCCTTCTAATGATTTGTGAAAATGCTACAACTTCTAAGAAGCAGAATGCAAACATATATAGCTCCTCCAAGAAATTGCAAAAAACATTATTTTAGTGTTGGATGTTCTGGGATAAATACCTGGATAATAGGATAAATTCTGGGAGGTTCTGGGTCGACACAAGCATCTTCACTAATTTAATTTGTGTTATACAACGCAAGGTATTATTACAACTTCATTATGTATTAAAAAAAATTCAAAAACATTAAGAATATCAGCAATTTATGTTTGATATTTGGAGAAAAAAAAAGTAACTTAATGATAGTCACAGTTTACAGTACTATAAAAGTAAGTGTTTACCAGATTTTACTTTCTAAGGGGAAATTCTTATTCAAAAAGGCTTGGGATGTAATTTAAAGAAAAAGCTAGTTTGTAGAACAGGAAAATGAAAGTTGCTCTTTTTTTTTTTTTCTTTTTTTTATCAGTCTATCGATACATAAATTTTCTTTATTTGAATAAAAAAAATATTACAGACATGAATATAAAAATATCAAATGATGCTGATGAAATAATTAAAAATAAAGTTAAGGGGGAGGGGGAATCCTTTTATCCATATTTAGAAATAAATAGGGATAAAAGTATCCCCCTGCCCCCTTTTTTTTCGGCAAAATTTTTTGTGCCGATACCGGACCGTATTCGGCGTTCATACATATAGTAATCGGTGTGCGATCGGCATACTATCGTGCCGACAAATCTGTCAGTTTTGCCGACAGCGGACCGACTACGTTCCTGCCTCTCGGGCGACTAACGCCCGAACGACCAAAAAAGATACGGCACCGTTACGTCAGCCGGCGTCGGCCCGTTTCCCCCAGTGCCGACACACGACAGTCGGCCGATCGCTCCCCGACTGCTCTGTGTTTGCTGGGTACATTTCAAAAATTGTTAAGCTGGTATCGCATGTGATGATGCATATCTGCTATTGAATTGTTGTTGAATTTGGAGAACTAAATATATTAGCATACTACAGAACGATTTTAAACTTTATGTGATTCAGTTCAGATTATTCAAATTTGTAAGAGATTTTGAATAATTTATTTTCAAGATATTTATTGCTTGTTTAGTTTGACATCAGAAAATGCATTTCCACTTTAACCATTACTAAATATACGATATGATGCAGAAATAGGTCATTATGAATTATTTTGTATCAGAGAGTTTTTACCTTTAAGATATTGTCAAATATATATTTCACTTAACCAGAAATTTGAATAATTTTACTTTGTGAAAGCAAAACTGTGATGTCACTGTTCAGTAGTTTTACTGGCGACGCAAATGTTTCCGGTCTCGGGCTTTTCAGCGTAAAGGTGTTGCATGCGAACATGCTTATATCTGAGGTGCTTCAACACCTTCTAGATGAAGAAAGCCTCACAACTCTTACGTCCCCAAACTTTGACGTCATCGTTTGGCCTACACTTAAAAGTTTTACTTTCACAAAATATAGGTATACAAAGTTTCTGGTGAACTTACTCATGAATAACAATGATTTAATAATTTGAGATAAAAAATATAGTTTTACGAAAAATGGCAGTTTTCAGATATGACTAATTAGATAATATGATAAGGAAACACACCGGAATGAATAATTTTGTATGAGAAAGGTATTTTAATTTTAATTTTTCATTTAAGATATTTTCTAATTTTTGCAGCATCCACCAGATATTTTAAATAGTTTTACTTTGTGAATTTAAAACTGTGATGACGTCATTACTTGAAAGCCTAATGATGACGCTAAAATTTCAGTTGTTAGGCTTTCTATGTCTAGGAGGTGTTGTTCTTACCCGTGTCTCTTTCCCCACTTTTTAAAATTTGAAATGTATGCATGTCGCGCACACGATGTTAAGCAAGATTCGATCTTCTTCGAGTCAATATTAGTTTCCTAACTTCTCAACATGCTTCAACATTTTCAAATAAAACGCTTAAAAGTGAAGGGAGTTTTTAATTTGAAATGCAAAGTGTTAGTGCGAAAAAGTACTCTGTATGTTTTTTTTTATAATTTATGTAAATATGATACTCACGTATTTTTAATAATGAATTTATAGTAATGATAGCGTTTTCAATAACTGAAAGACTTCAAAATTTAACAAAAAAGATACGCTTTTTACCAAATTTAATCGTATATATCTACATGTACAGGGGAGGGGGGGAAACCACATGTGTTCAACCACATATGATCCCTATGAAATTTTTGTTTACAAAAATAATGAGAACTCAAGCAACCAGGAATGAAAAGAATATAATTATCTATGACAAAGAAAATTTCTATTGACTCATGGAATGTAATTGTATTGCATGTATCAGGTTATGACTCTCTGGCTACCGGTGGTATGAGAGCCATTACAGGACACCAAGGCTTCGGGCTCGAATCACGCCGCAGGTTGTGGTGTCCTTTCGATTACTAGAGGAAGCACTTTTTTACCTGTTGACACCTCCTAGACATACAATGCCTGCGAACAGAAACTATTACGTCATCACTAAACTGACGGCATCACACATTTATTTTCACAAAGTAAAACTATTCAAATCATTCACCAGTATTTTTAAATAGTTTTACTTTGTGAAAGTAAAACTGTGATGACGTCATCTTAGAAGTAACAGCTGCTGTTCTCAGGCCTTTTGTATCTTGGAGGTGTTGTCAGTATGAACTGCCTTTGGTAGGGGTCAATACATATATCCGGCAAGTGCCGACCATTAGAAATGTAAAGAAAAGCTACAGCGCTCTTTTGAGCGGGTAGGATCGGAGCTGCTGCGAGGGTGAAAGAGAACTTCTAAGGGGAGAGCTTGGGTGGTGGTCACGTGAACGGTCTGTGACGTCACGCTAAAGGATAGGAATTTAGCTGGTCATCCTATTGAAAGCAATTAGGATTTTGGACATACTGATCGTTTAACGCTGCTGTTCTCTTGTTTAAACGTACTGTGTACATAATGTATTATACTACAAACCTCTTAAAATGTTAAAAAAGCATCATTTAAAAATATATTACCATTTAAACTAGTTATTTCAATCTGTATAAATGCCTTCGTCTTGTTGCGTTCCCGGCTGCAAGTCAAACTATAAGAAATGTGAAAATGTGAAAGTGTACAGGTTTCCGCAAGATGAACAAAGAAGGGCGGAATGGATGCGCAGGATCCCAAGAAAAAATTGGACGCCGAACAAAAATGCATATGCTTGTATCAAACATTTTAATGAGGATGACATTATAAAAGAAGATAAAATTCAGAAGCCTGATGGTTCTTTTATGATTATAAAAAGAGACAAATATGAGCTGGCGCCAAATGCAACATCCAGCATTTTTCCAAATTTGCCGTCATAATTTTGAAACTCTAACAAAAAAAAGAAGTGATCCAGAAAAAAGGAGACAAAATCAATTAAAAAAAGAAAAATCGGAGATTTTAAAAAAATGATTTGCTTAATTCTATTGAAGATCTGGCAGAGAAAATTATATTAAAAGCTCCATGGCAGTGCTTTATTCAACAAGAATTTGCAGTTTCACTGTAATCGAGCTCAAAAAATTTTTCTGATCTTTCATTCGAATTATTTATAAATAATAAGCGAGTTAAAGAACATATTTTAACCGGACAATTGGATAAAGAGAATAAATTAAAGAAATAGTCCCAGATAAAGGATTTGCTTGGTTTAATAGACAAAAATGAAAATAAAACAAAGCTGGAATTAGAATGCATTTGAGAGCAGTTACCTATCCACCAAGAAGCTAAAATCATAGATGAAGTTTTGCTTCATAAATTGAAACTGTTAGAAGAACAAATTTCATTAACTTTTAGGAATTCTTACTCCAGGAAGTACAGTCCTCAGTTTACCGAATGGGCATTTTCCATTTATATGAAGTCCCAAATATGCTATAGAGAAATTTATAATCTTGGATTTTTATGTCTCCTCCACGAAAGAAATCTACGAAAACTTTCAACTAATATGCAGATTGAAGGTACCCGACAATTAATTATAAAAGTATGAATTAGCAATGAATGTCATGTCTCATGAGCATTGTAATCTAATTATTCTTATTGTGTTTATAAATATAATTTTCTTCTTTATTTTAACTTTTTAAAAATATTTTTATTTTTTCAGAAAATGTTGTAATATGATTATTCTGTATTAGAATTCTGCATGTTATTTGAGAAAAGATATTTCGTTGAAAGGTCAAGTACTAATTTATTTAAATCCTTATTATGATTAGTAATTAGTATAAATATTTCAACTATTAATTTTCAGTAATCCGTTTTTTAAAGTACAATTAAATGCATTAATTAAAAACATAAGGAAAACACAGATAAATTTTGTTAAAATAACGTAGAATTAATAAAGATTACAAATAATCACAGAGTTATTTGTACTGTGTCATATAAATGTTTAAAAAGTGTTTATTAATTAAAATTACTAATAAAAACTAACTACTAATAAAACTAGCTTCTAATAAAAATAATGACATATATGGTATAAGCACTTTTCAGTTGCTTATCTATATAAATAAAATTAGACTTTTGTCTGTACATTTCTTGGAATTCAAAAATTTTGCGATTTCTATCCGTTTCAAGCACCCGGGAATCCGATGCGACCCTCAAAAAATGTTTGTCTGTCTGTCATTCGGTCATTCTGTCATTCTGTCTGTGACGCTTTTTTTGTTTAAGCATCACGTAAAAACGACTGCAGCGAATGATATGAAATTTCGTGTCATGATAGGTGGTCACTCAACTTAAAACATAGGCGTCGAATTTTTAAAAAATCTTGATTAGATTTTCAGATTTTGCGAAAATCGTTTCAAACTGCGTCAATTTGTGTTCAAGCATTCAAGAATCACGCAAAAACGACTGAAGCGAATGATATGAAATTGGGTGTCATGATAGGTGGTCACTCAACTTAAAACATAGGCGTCCAATTTTTAAAAAATTTTGATTAGATTTTCAGATTTTGCGAAAATCCTTTCAAACTGCTTAAATTTGTGTTCACGCATCACGTAAAAACGACTGAAGCGAATGATATGAAATTTCGTGTCATGATAGGTGGTCACTCAACATAAAATATAGGCGTCCAATTTTTAAAAAATTCTGATTGGATTTTGAGATTTTACGAAAATCGTTTAAAACTGCGTAAAGTGTGTTCAAGCATCACGCAAAAACGACTGAAGCGAATGATATGAAATTGGGTGTCATGATAGGTGGTCACTCAACTTAAAACATAGGCGTCCAATTTTTAAAAAATTCTGATTGGATTTTGAGATTTTGCGAAAATCCTTTCAAACTGCGTAAATTTGTGTTCAAGCATCACGTAAAAACGACTGAAGCGAATGATATGAAATTGAGTGACATGATAGGTGGTCACTCAACTTAAAATATAGGCGTCGAATTAAAAAAAATCTTGATTAGATTTTGAAATTTTGCGAAAATCATTTCAAACTGCGTAAATTTGTGTTCGCACATCACGTAATAACTGCAAAGGTGAAAAAATGATATTTGGTGAAATGACAGGTGGTCACTCACCTTAAACTATAAGCATCTAATTTAAAAAAATCCATCAGATTTCGAGATTTTGTGAAAATCGTTTAAAACTCAGTGAATCTTTGTTCCCGTATTACGTAAAAACGACTAAAGCGAATGATATGAAATTTGGTCACACGATAGATGGTTGCTCAACATAAACTATAGAAGTCCAATTTTTTAAATATTTTTATTAGATTTTGAGATTTTGTGAATATTCTCTCAAAATACGTTTATATTTCTTCAAACATCACGTAATAACGACTAATACGAATGATACGAAATTGAGTGATATGATAGGTAGTTGGTAATCTTAATTTATAGGCGTTGAATTTTAAAAATATTTTGCTTACATTTTGAGATTTTTCGAAAATCGTTTTAAAATGCTGAAAATTTGTTCCGGCATCACGAAATAAAGACTGCAGGGAATGAAACGAATTTGGGTGACATGATACGTTGTCACTCAACTTATATTCTAGGCTTCAAATTTTTCAAAAATGTTGATTAAATTTTGAGTTTTTGCGAAAATTATTTCAATATGCGTAAATATTCGTTCGCGCATCACATAATTACGACTAAAGCGAATGAAATGATATTACTTAGTTACTCTCTAACCTGTAATATTTTAACAATACATGAAAATTATAACTTCGCTTTCTTTACTTTGGCAACATACTACATCCTTTCTGTGTACTCCTACAATGCTGACGAAAGTTCTTGCTTTTTGGAAATTTTCATTCACTAACCCGTCAAGGACGGGTACTTCAGCTAGTAACTCAATAAAACTGAAAAATTTCTTAAAAAGTCTTTACATTTCAAACTCGTTTATTATATATATATATATATTTTAAAATAAATTTAATAAACACAATATATTTTCATGAATGTAGTATTTTGAAACAAATAACATAATTTATTGGATCATGTCTAATGAAAATACCGCGATTTTAAGCATTTAATTAACTGAACTTTCCCATAAGACTCAATACAAAACGCGGAAAATCCCACCCTTTACCGTGACGTCACGAAATCCACCACCCAGACCCCTCATGAAGAAGCTTTACTTCTCCTCTCCCGGGGACCCCGGTAGGATTCAAACATTACGTGTTTTCGTGAGTAAGCGGTGAATGGATGCTACTGCTCAGCTCACGCACTTGAATAAATCACAGATACCAGCTGTTCCGGATTCTAATTAATCACTATTTTTTAAACAGGAAATTTTGGCTTAGAATATATTAAATACGAATAGACGAAATACGAATAGACTTAGAATAAACGTTCAACATAACGTGACATGACAAAATTTTATATGGAGCAGCGAGGATTTTTAAGGCTATATTTCCAGTTTCTTAACGCTTTGAAGACGGGCGGTCGATTTTTCAACCAAGCAGTAGAACACCTTAAAGGACGGGTTTGGTTCATATTTCGACCAACTAATGCTTTCCCCCTCTGTAATTGCTCACCTGTACTGGACCGGCGGGGAGAGATGTCAACATCCATCCATCAATTCAGTTGCACCCCAGTTTCTGAAAAGGAGAATATACGCGTAAAGGTAATCCCTTTGTTCAAGAAGTTCGTTTTACTTCTGGGGAAAGAATAATCCATCAATGATTGTTGCACAAATAGCAGCTAAGCGTCACTGAAATGGGGGAAAGCATTTTTCAGATGCTCCCATCCTTCTCAAACAGCACGACTAAAATTTCCTCGCCGGGAAAGGTTAATTTACGATAAATATTTTCAAGCATTAAATAAAGGGGTCTCCCTGTGAGGCATGTTCAAATTAAGAAAAACATGAAGAAAGCCTAAAAACTGAATCTTTGACGACATCGCAGTTTTAATTTCACAAAGTAAAACTATGTTAAATTTCAGGTAATTTTCTCACTCGTTAAACATTAAGATAGAAATTTTATTTTTACTACAAATGCAATTTTTAATACTCTCCACTTACATAATATGATAAAAATTGATCGTAATGAATTATTTTGTGTCAAAAAGGTACACTACTGGCTATTAAAATTGCGACACCAGGAAGATATGTAGATAACAAAATGATATTTATTGGACAAATATATTATACTGGAAATAACAAGTGATTAAATTTTCAAGGAATTTGAGTGCATAGATCCTGAGAAATCAGTATCCAGTACAACCACCTCGGTCAGTAATAACTTATACGCCTGGGCAGAGTCAAACAGAGATTGGACGTCATGTACAAATACAGATGCCCATGCAGCTTCAACACGATGCCACAGTTCATCAACCGTAGTGTTTGGCGTATGGTGGCGAGCAAGTCGCTCGGCAACCTTTAGCCAGACGTTTTCTATTGGTGAGAGATCTGGAGAATGTGCTGGCCAGGGCAGCAGTCGAACATTTTCCGTATCAAGGAAGGTCCGTGCAATATTGGCAATATGCGGTCGTGCATTATTCTGCTGAAACGAAGAGTTTCGCAGGGCTCGAATAAAGGGTAAACCCACGGGTCGTAACACATTAGAAATTAAGTCTACTGGTCAAAGTGACGCCAATGCGAACAAGAGGTGATCGTTGCGTGTATGCAATAGCAACCCATACCATCCCGCCAAGTGATGGGTCAGTATGACGATGACGAATGCACGCTGCCAATGTGCGTTCACCACGATGCCATCAAACACGGATGCGATCGTGATGATGCTATAAACAGAGCCTGGATTAATCTGAAAAAATGACGTCTGGCCATTCATGCGCTCAGGTTAGTCGTTGATCACACCATTGAAGGAGCTCCTGTCTATGATGCAGCGTCAAGGGTAGCCGCAGTCATGGTCACCAAGCTGAGAGTCCATGCTGATGCAAACGTCGTCGAACTGTTCATGCAAACACTTGTTGTCCTGCAAAACGACCCCATTTCTCGACTCAGGGCTCGTGACGAGGCTGCAAGATCCATAGAGGCCTTGCGGGTAATATGCCTGTCTTCTCGGATACTAGTGATAGTCGTCGAGACGTTGAGATCCAGCACGGCGTACCATATTAGCGGCTTGAACCAACACCTCCTAGACAGAGAAGACCTGAGAACAGAACCTTTTTGCTCATCACTAGGTCTTCTAAGATGACGTCATCACAGCTTTACTTTGATAAAGTAAAACTATTTAAAATTTCTGGTGAATGATACGAATTTTAGAAATATCTTAAGTTGGAGATAAAAATTAAAATACCTTTCTGATAAAAAGTAATTTATTATGATTTTTTTTTCTATATCATATTATATAATTAGTGATAGTTAAAATTTCCTATTTGTCGTTAAATTAAATTTTCTATCTTAAATCATTAAAATGTTTTATGGGGGAGTAAATTCACCATAAAATTTTAATAGTTTTACTTATCAAAGTAAATGTGTAATGACGTTACTTTAGTGGACCTAGTAATGACGTAAATGTTTCTGTTCTCAGGCATTGTGTATCTAGGAGGTATTGCTTGAGCCCATCGATTCCATATTCTGCTAACAGTCATTGGATCTCGACCGACGCGAGGAGCAATACTGCGATAGGACAAACCGCATTCCAGCTAGCCTTAAATTCCACTTTTATCAAAGTCACAAACGTGCTGGGACGCATTTCTCCATCTTACACGAGGCCCCCTTTTGGCATCACAACAGCTTTTCATCAGGCAACAACGTTCAACTTCAATTTGTGTATGAGAAACCGGCTGTGCAATTTCCTAAATTTTAAATACATTGTAGGTGTCGCTACCGGCTCCTGCTTTGTATGACTGCACCGAAAAACTAATAATTTGCATATCACAGCATCTTCTTCCTGTCGTTTAAATTTCACGTCTGCATAGGTGCAAAGTATAGCAGAATATAATGAACCACTTTTTATGAACGGTAATTTTCTGTTTAAAATATAGTAAAATTTTTCGGTGATAAGCATGGCGTGGTATCTATTTCAGAAAATTATTCGAAAAAGTTTCTGTTTACAAAGAGTCGTTAATTATATTCTGTAATGCTTGGCACCTAATCGTCTGTAGCATATCGCCTTCTTGGTACAGCAACTTTAATAGCTTGTAATGTATTTTCATTTTTTTTATGAATTCATTTCTAATGTTTGCAGTATGACTTCGAAGCTTCAGTTAAGTTGTCGATGTCTAGTGTTGAATAGCTGCCAACTTTAATGGTATATGATAACCTTTTTACCCAAAACGTAGCATTTTTGGATATTCTTTCGAGATAGTAACGGGCCAACACAGTAAAAGGAATTTTTGTTATACTGTCAGCAGAAAACTACTGTTTACAAAAAGTGGTTAATTATGTTCTGTAAACGTTGGCAGCTATGATGTTGGTTTGACGCGGAATCTCCAGAGTTGTAACTGCTCCGGAATATAATTAACCGCCTTTTCGAAGCAGTACATATTAAGAAAATTTTTCTCAGTATCACAATCTACTCGCTCCGTATATTAACCCATATTTAGCTATTCAATAATTACTGTTTATAAAAAGCGTTTAATTATATTCCAGGGATGGCGGCAACTGCTAGTAATGATGCGAAACACTTCGAATTGTTGGTTAGACAATCCGATTATGGCCTTGACTGCAAAGGGTTAAAATGGATTAAAATAATGAATGTTTTGCAAATTGTTTATTCTCAAATTCCAAATTTTTAGTTTCTTAATTTTAAAAATTCTGAAGTGATACAGAAAAATATAAATAGTATTGTTCAATTAAGCGTTTAAATTAAATATTTGTAGGCCAATGTTGTTTGTCAAATGTTGGTCAAACCAATTTTCAAACCGTAGAAGTCAGTGAAAATGCTCATATTTACGCACTGTAAAATTTATATTAATTTCTGAGAATTCAAGACATAAGTCAGTTTTGAAATGCGCGAATCAATAAATATTAGTATTGTTGTTTTGAAATACAGAGTATTTCCAAAATTAATAAAAAATTAGAGGCGTGATAACTAAATTATTCTCATTAATCCACATCTACAGAGAAAAAAGATATCATAATAGACCACGAAATATTTATTACTTCACACTATATAATGAATAATAAACAAACAACACCAGCAAAAGAACTAAGGAATTTGTTTTTATCAAGTCAATAAGAAACATTCCAACTAAAGTAACTACGCAAGTAATCTACATCTACATAAGTAAAAAAAAAATACCGTTTTCATTACTTCAAATCATATAATGAATAATCAGTAAAGTAATATCAGCAGAACTAAAAAAAATTGCTCTACATGAAGTTCATAACAGAAATTCGAGCAACCATCAATTTAAACAAGATAGTTTTATATAACACTAAAATTTTTTACCGCACCGCAGCTGAAATATTTCGACTCATGCCCCGTGTGTCAAGATGCCCCGCTGTTGAAGACGGGTAGAATTCAAACTACGTAGTTGATCTTTTATAAGCACGCAGTCTGCCGAAATTTCATTTCTGAATAGTAATCTGGAATCGTTAAATGTTGTTAATAATAATACGATTTTTATGACGTGACTAAAGTAATTTACAATTCCTTTGTCCCATACATTCAAAATTACTCGAGTACATATCAAATGCAAAAATACTGTACCAGTTACTATTACATTTAATAAGGAAAAAATTCTTTAACCCTTACAGGAGGAGCAAACTCTGGCTTACCGTTGAGGCCGTTAGTTTCTTAACCCATTAGCGCCGACTCTTTCCAGCCCACTCTCCAATTTATGCTGATGCCAGAAGTGATAAACAAATTACTGACGATTTTGGGGCAAGAAGAACGCAACTCGTTTTCTAAAATATCAATAAGACTGTGAAAGATTCTCATTTTACTTTGTTATCGCTGAGTATTTTGTGGACTTACTATTCGCGAAATTAGAACAAGAAAATAAATTAATGCTTAAATATTTTTGCGACTTACTCATTTTGCGACCATCTAAAAGTAGATCGCTATGTGTTAATGGGTTAAGAGAGTCTCTGTTCATGGCTGATATACACGATATTATACACGATATGTGGTGAAGGAATTTCGAAAAAAATTTACTTCAAAAAATGTCCACTAGGTGGCGTTTTGCATGTAAAAAGGCAAATTTAATGAATCATGGCAAATTTAATGAATAATGGCTAATTCGAAATAATAAAACAATTTTAATCTTTATTCAATAGGTTTTAGGCATTTATTCACTACTTTGGGTAATATCTGCGCTGATTTCACCACGCAATGTGCCATCCAGTGGGCATTTTTTTAACTAAATGTTCTGAAAAATTCCCTTGGGAGCATCTCAAGCAAACAGTGCATATGCTAAATCTGGTAGCAATCTCCTCACCGGTTACAGCTGCAGAATGCTGTTTGTAGGGGGATTTTAATTATAACCACCCTTCAATTAGCAAACTTTGATTATTTTAATACATGTGCATAAAATTTTACGATTAATATGAAAACCATGTATGTCTCCGCTTGGGTATACATATTTTTAAAAATAACAGTATTTCGATCTTTATAAAAAAAATGCAAGATTTAAAGTGAAATTAAACTGTTTGAAAGCTTTGGCGCCAACTACTACGGAATATAATTAATCACTTTTTGTAAACAGCATATTTTTTTACTATTTTGACAAGCTCGCCCGCGTCGTGCAAAAATTTTGCTATATTTTAAGCTGAAAATTCTTCTTTAAAAAAGTGGTTAATTATATTCCGTAGTAGTTGGCAGCTATGCTACCCAGCAAACACACACAGGTTCTCTGAACGTCTATTAACGTTCAGAAGACGTTTTCTGAACGTTAATAGACGTTCAGAGAACCTGTGTGTGCTTGCTGGGTAATGTTTTGCACAAAAAAAGAGCAGAAAAATATCATGTTTACAAAAAGTGGTTGATTATACTCGCGTAGAATTTGGTAGCTCTGCGTATGACATGATTATAACTTTAAACCTCATAAATGAATTATTAATGATGATAGCGCTGAGTAAAAACCTCGGAATTTTCTGTCTACAAAATTAATTTTTAAAAATGTTCAATCAGAAATTTATACAAGTTATGCTCCTCGGACCGGAAACCAGCATGCATTTTGTGTTAAGTATTTCGAAACAGAACATTTTAACATCTTCTTCGTGGAAATGATGAATAAAGTACATCTCTTCAAAAAATAAGTATAACATTTAGGTGTAGGGCAAAATCTAAATTCTATTTTCCCTGAAATGGCATTAATGCTGTATTAATATGAATAAAATTCAACATTCATTATTTAACTCATGCGCATATACATATACGTATAGATTTTTTAAAAATATTTTATTGAGACGCCGTGAAAAAAATTCAAGGAACTTATTTAGAAAATTGCAAAAACAGAGTTGCCAATTGCACTGGAATATAATTAACCACTTTTTAAAAAAATAAAATTTTGGGCTTAAAGTACCGCAAAATGGTTCAGAGTTTTTGCTTTGGAGTTTCCGAAAAAAATCATAATTAAGAAAAATTACCGTTTATAAAAGTGGTTAATTGTATTTCGGAGCGTTTGGAAATTCTGCAGATACATTCCATGGAGTTTTTTTGTATCACATGTGATGTGTATGAGATCTGAGAAGGTATTCTGTAAAAAAAAATGTGATTTGGGCGTCATTCAGCAGTTTAAGATGACGAAACCCTGCTTTTGAGGTCAGGAAATATAAGGGCAATACTAGACTAATTCAACAATTAAAAGAGGAGTAGATATTACTACCATGTTTAAGCAGACTGAAAAATCTGATTTTTTAGCTGAGGCAAGGAACACTGCGGCTTGAACGTAGGACATTTTAGGTTGTTCTAACGTGCATCCACGTAGCAAGAGGAGAAAACAGCTTCATACTGCGGGGCGCTTCATGGACAACTGCGGAGCAGGCCGAGAGCCCTGGATCATCATACTTAAATCGTCTACTAGTGTTCTTTATCTTATGCACTATCAACTACAATTAGCTGCTGGTTGTTTAAATGCTTTCGCCATTTTCTGCACTTTGTACTCTCATTCACGTTTTAAAAACTTTTAAAAACCAGAAATTTAAACTCGACAATTTTTACTAAAAAAAGGTTTATCAACCGCAGCGAATCTTAATTATCACTCGAAAAGGACAAGATATCCCGCTCGTACTTTCGGAAACGGGAAAGTTTACAACATCGCTTGTACAGGGTGGCCATAATTATACTGCAAGTGTTCAAGGAGCGCTGGACAGAAAACTACCAGGAATATTCCAGTGAAACTTGGTATCTACACGTTTCAGAACATGCGCAAGTCAAATATGCAATAAAAAAATCGCCATTTTCACCCGATAGATGGCGCTATATCGTGTTTCAATGCTTATGGACGTCATATATGCAAATTTTAAGCCCATCGAACAGTGTAAAAACAAGACCACATTGAGTAATGGTCAATCATGACTCTGAATAAGAAGGAACGTGCATTGTTATTGAAGATATTCTATCAGAATGGTAGCAATTATTCAGCTACTCTGAAAGAATACCGGCGTATGAAACGATTAAGAAGAGGTCCAATGAGTGTCAATGAGAATAATAATGTTTAATTGTTTTCCAAAGCGTCTTTATGAATTGTTTAATTTGTGATCTTAATTTACGTTAATTTTTGATTACATGTTACTGTAAAAATTTAATTACTGAAGCGAATTGTATGGAATTTTGATAAACTGTAAATGATGTTTTATATTGTTTATATGCCTCTTAGAATGCCACTATGCTCTATCTATCGGTTTTGGAAGTTGTATATGCCACCGCGGAGCTTTGAAATACGGTACAGCGCCATCTATCGGGTAAAACTGACGATTTTTTTTGCATATTTGACTTGCGCATGTTCTGAAACGTGTAGATACAAAATTTCACTGGAATATTCTCGTTAGTTTTCTCTCCAGCACCCCTTGAACACTTGCTGTTTAATTATGGCCACCCTGTACATAATAAATGATAGTTTGATTACCCTTTCTATACGCATTTTACGTATACGTAACAAGTATTACGGAATATAATTAACCACTTTTTCTAAACGGTAAATTCTTTTCATATTTTTCCAAAACAGTAATCGGCTCACGCTCTTAGCTCAGAAGTTATGGGGTATCTAAAACACAAAATTAGCGTTCGCAAGAAGTTCTTAGTTATATAACCATAATACTTGACACCTATGCTTATGTATAACAAAAAATAGCAAGTTAGTTAGTTATAGTCTTTCAAACATTCCAGGACACTGAAATAGGCATCGGCCGGGGATGAATGCAAAAACGCTCTGACACGCTTGCCGAGAAATGAGTGTTTCATAATGGTGCGTATGTGTAGCAATCGTCAGAAAAGAGTTAAAACAAATGAATCGAGCTCTTCGTAAACCACCGAGGCTAACGAGATATACAGGCTAACGTGATAACATTTTAGTAGTACCCAATTGCACCAGAAAAGTAACGCAACCAAGGTGGTGCGACTGTCATTGCCAAACCCCTTACGTCACATGACTCTTCGCAAGCAAAGGTGTTTGTCCAAAATGTCAGGGCCGTATTCTATATATCTCGCCTCCAAGATGAAAAGTAGTCGTAAGATATTGTAGAGGATAATGGAAGCTGTGAAATCATTATAAAAATTTTATTCATAAAATTATTTCCTTTACGCATGCATTGGTACTTACCTGAGTGTAAATTGAATTGATTAATTTTGTTATACAAAATACATTATTTTAGAAAAAGGGAAAAAAATGTCCCGAGGATATATCAAATCGTAATTTCAAAAACAGCGAAGGTCATTATTTTTCCAAAGGAAGTCGGGTAAAAATTTATAAATTTCATATATGAAATAGTTAAAATTACGAACAGTTAGAGAATATAATTAATCACTCTGAAAATAATAATGTTTTGCCTAAAATATAGAAAAAGCTTTATACTGGTGCTTGCTGACAAATTTCATGCTTCATTCAAGAGTATTATTTAATTCTCTATAGCTCGAACTTTAAAAATTGCGAAATTTTAACCTGGAACAAAACTTTTCGAAAGTTGAAATTGGAAATTTTCCTATAAAAGCGTAAAAGTCGGTAGCTATGCTGATGTGTAATCTGGGTACTGTTTTGTAAAAGAGTTAGAAAAAAATTTTGTTTCCAAAAAGGAGTTAATTATATTCCGTTGAAGTTGTCAGCTCTGCATATGAAATACTTATTCACTTCAAAACTCGCAAATGAATTGTTCACGATGATACCGCTGAGGAACAACTACAAAATTTGCTGAATGTAAGATAAATTAAAAAAAAAATTTAATCAAAATAATAAACAAAATATAACCCTCATCACACAGGAAATCAACTCGAACGCTGTGTAAAATGTTTCGAAACGGAACGTTTTAACATATTAACAGCTCCACATAGATATCTTAGAAACCTGGTTCCAAAAACAGAAAACTAAAATTAACCCTTCTAAAATGTAATGCTGTTCACTTGACTAATAGCAGAAAACAGTTTAGAAACCTCTAAATACATAAAAATAGAACTTGACCAGAACAAGAAAGATGTCGATAAGTCTTGGGACAAATTTCTTGGGAGACATTATTTTTATTTATTATATGATTACGGATATTAAATTCAGAAATATCTAGATCTCATCATTTTGGTTTTGGAGCTGCAGCTTGGTAAGGACATTTTGTAGATGCAGTTTGATTATTTTTATTTTTATGGGCAAGAAAGATGTATCATTACATCTTGGTCATCTTATCTACAGTCTTGGGTATCATTACGATTTGGGTGTTGACTCCTGCCTGAGATGAAAAGCACAGGTGCTTTATGCAGGAAACAAAATGGTTTGAGCGAGAAAAAGAAAAAAAAAAACTAGAGAAGTTGCTTTTCCAAAATAACCTCAGCCGTCAAAATAAAGTAAAATTATATAAGTGCTTCCTGCAGAGACTTATGGCAGCCAAATCTAGGGATATACCGCCAAAACCAATAGGAAGTACAGATTAGGAACTTTCCAACCATTATTCTAATTACTGTTTTTGTGTATATTGTTTCTAAAATATGTTCATTACCAATCATTTATATTGTTATCTCATTTCTTATCTATGTACATATTGCTGATTTATGACTTACAGTCTAAAAAAAAAAAAAAGTTTTTTCTTGACGTGACCACGCCTAAGATGGAGGTGCCATTTTTTTAATGTTTGAACAAAAAAGGATTGTAACTAAGAAACTGGAAATGTAGCCTTGAAAGGTCTAGGTGTTCCCAATAATAAAATTTTGTCATCTCATGTTAACATATTGTTACGAATTTTCGGGACAACCTGAAGTCCTGAGGTTTAAGAGTAAAACATTCGTATTCTACGCGTCCAATAGTTAAATTTTGCTTCTTGTTGCATCAAAATCGGTCAACTAGAACGCGAGACATGAAGTTTTGGATTTTCCCATTGGTTTGTATAGCAATTACTAGAAATCTCGAGAAATATTGGTCCTAGGCCTTCAGTAACTTCACATTTGGGGACTTATTTTTGGTGCCAAATTTGGCGATATTTCGCCAAAAGTTGCCAAGCTTGGTGACATTATGGTATTTGGCGGTTTTCCACAATCGCGCTTGTAAAGTTAGTTTTTATGCAACGACATGCTGAATAGCCTAACTGTTGTATTACGCAATCATAATCGAGTGTGTTCTAGTAAATTCCACAGATGGTTCTCTCTGGAGCCTTCTACGGTGTTCGTAGTTGATTATAAAAGCACAGCTGGTTTCACAGGTCAGTCTCGCTTCTGCTTCCGTCAAGAGCAGATGTCCGTGAAAGCTTGAGGCTTTGTATTGATGCTATGGAAGCGATGTTTTCGCTTGTTTATGAAGCTTTGTTTTTAAGTGTCGTGTATAAATTTTTTATTGCTGATTCTTGAGGGACTGTTAATGTTATCCCTCGTATATTTCCACTGAATTTTTACCTGTTGATGTGCTTTATTTTATGTGAGAAATACAGCATTTGTGAAAGCTTCTATACTAAGCGAACTATTAAAAACACATCACTGGCTGATTGTGCTTCTGAATTTTGTACAGCTCATTGTTCGAAGAAGTTCTAGAAGCAATAACATTCGTGTTCCATCCTAACCAGTGGACTCTTTAGTAGAAGTTTCTATATCTGCTTTACTTTAGAACGAAGAAGCTAGGAAACAAGAGAGTTTTCTGCAACAAAATGTTTGTGGTTGTTCTCGTGATCAAAGGATAGACAAAGCTAACTTAATATGAAAGCTCACGATAGAGAAAGCTAACTTATAAAAAAGTTTTGCTCAAAACCATAAACTAAACGAAATGCAGTTTTTTTTATCGCATGTAATACATGAAAACCAAAGAGATTTTTGAAAAAAAATTCTTGTGACGCGGGCATGAGTCTAAAATTCAGATTATGAAACCCTGATTTTGACGTCAGGAAATATAAGAGTATTGCTGGTATCACTAAAAGGCACTACTACCATGTTTAAGCAGAGTAAAAAATTTGGTTTTCAGCTGAGGCAAGGAGCACTGCGTCTATGAACGGAGGACATTCTAAGGTGCTCTAAGTTGTATACAACAGGATAAAACAGCCTGAAACTGCAGGCGGACAACTGCACAGATGAGCAGTGCCCTGGGTCGTCATACTTCCATGGTCCGATAGGGTTCAGCACCTTATGTACCGGCGCTCAGTTGTAGGTACCGAGTGAATAAATGTCTTTTCCATTCTCTGCATTTTGTTTCCGTACTCACTTGTTAAAATTGTTAAAAAAACTTAAATCTAAACTAGATAATTGTATGTTTAAAAAAAAATCTTGCATTCGTGTTGGATATGTCACAATACTCACGTAGAGGGTCAAGAAGTCCTACTCGATCTTTCGGGTACGGGTAGAATTGCTATATCGCAGATAATGTAGAAGTAGCATGAAGTAATTGCTGCTGACTGTAAGGACAAAGTAGCATTCGACCGTATGGCATTGGCGACTGTCAGGTAAATCAAGGGGATAGTCAAATATTTATTAAATTTAGTACTAATATGGTGTACATGATAATTCAAATATGCAAAAACATAATATACAATTTCAGAACTAACTCCCTCTGTCCCTTGTGACGAAGGGCTTTGACTGAGGAAGACCAAAACATTTTTTCGTCGAAACGTACGTGCACCAGCTCCCAACAGAGTGCATAGTACCACGGCCATCCTGCCGAGATTTCACCCTTCACTGCTTGGCCAAGCGAGATGCTGCTTCGCTTTCGGTGTTCTTACGGGAACGGACCTTAACGTCTAGAACACTGCGGTACACATCTTAATCGTGGAAATGATGAGTAATATATCTCTCTTGAAAGAAAAAGTATATATATATAACATTTGGGTGTCTTCAAATTGGGGGATATAATATTACCCCACTCTCTTAGGGTAAAGAATTTTTTTAAATTTCACTTTGGTATGAGATAAAGCTAATTTATAAAAAAGTTTTGCTCAAAATCATAAACTAAAGTAAATGCAGTTTTTTTTATCGCATGTAATACATGAAAATCGAAGAGATTTTTGAAAAGAAAAATCCTTGTGACGCGGGCATGAGTCTAAATTTCATATCATGAAACCCTGATTTTAGGGTCAGGAAATATAAGAGCATTACTAGTATCACTAAAAGGTACTACAGCCATGTTTAAGCAGATTAAAAAATTTTGGTTTTGAGCTGAGGGAAAGAACACCGCGTCTATGAACGAAGAGCATTTTAAGGTGCTCTAAGTTGTATACAACAGGATAAAACAGCCTGAAACTGCAGGGGGACAACTGCACACATGAGCAGTGCCCTGGGTCATCATACTTCCAAGGTCCGATAGGGTTCAGTATCTTATATACCGGCGCTCGTAAGTAGGTAGCGAGTTAGTAAATATCTTCTCCATTCTCTGCACTTTGTTTTCGCACTCAGTTGTTAAAAATTTTAAAACACCAGAAATCTAAACTAGATAATTTTATGTTTACAAAAGGGATCTTGCGTATGTGTCGAATCCGCAGCATGTATACATCCTTAGGTCAAGAAGTCCTACTCGATCTTTCGTGTATCGGTAGGCTTGCAATATTGCAGGTAATGTTGAAGTAGCAGGAAATAATTGCTGCTGACTGTAGGACATAGTAGTGTTCGACGTTATAGCATTCATGACTCTCCGGGAAACGAAGGGGATGTCAAAGATTTATTAAATTTAGTACTAATATGGTGTACATGATAATTGAAATATGCAAAAACATAATAAAGATACAATTTCACAACTAACTCATTCTGTTCCTTGTGACGAAGGGCTTTGACTGAGGAAGACGAAAACATTTTTTCGTCGAAACGTACGTGTGCCAGCTCCCATCAGAGTGCATAGTACCACGGCCATCCTGCCGAGATTTCACCCTTCACTGCTTGGCCAAGCGAGATGCTGCTTCGCTTTCGGTGTTCTTACGGGAACGGACCTTAACGTCTAGAACACTGCGGTACACATCTTAATCGTGGAAATGATGAGTAATATATCTCTCTTGAAAGAAAAAGTATATAAATATATAACATTTGGGTGTCTTCAAATTGGGGGATATAATATTACCCCACTCTCTTAGGGTAAAGAATTTTTTTAAATTTCACTTTGGTATGAGATAAAGCTAATTTATAAAAAAGTTTTGCTCAAAATCATAAACTAAAGTAAATGCAGTTTTTTTTATCGCATGTAATACATGAAAATCGAAGAGATTTTTGAAAAGAAAAATCCTTGTGACGCGGGCATGAGTCTAAATTTCATATCATGAAACCCTGATTTTAGGGTCAGGAAATATAAGAGCATTACTAGTATCACTAAAAGGTACTACAGCCATGTTTAAGCAGATTAAAAAATTTGGTTTTGAGCTGAGGGAAAGAACACCGCGTCTATGAACGAAGAGCATTTTAAGGTGCTCTAAGTTGTATACAACAGGATAAAACAGCCTGAAACTGCAGGGGGACAACTGCACACATGAGCAGTGCCCTGGGTCATCATACTTCCAAGATCCGATAGGGTTCAGTATCTTATATACCGGCGCTCGTAAGTAGGTAGCGAGTTAGTAAATATCTTCTCCATTCTCTGCACTTTGTTTCCGCACTCAGTTGTTAACAATTTTAAAACACCAGAAATCTAAACTAGATAATTTTATGTTTACAAAAGGGATCTTGCGTATGTGTCGAATCCGGAGCAAGTATACATCCTCAGGTCAAGAAGTCCTACTCGATCTTTCGTGTATCGGTAGGCTTGCAATATCGCAGGTAATGTTGAAGTAGCAGGAAACAATTGCTGCTGACTGTAGGACATAGTAGTGTTCGACGTTATAGCATTCATGACTCTGCGGGAAACGAAGGGGATGTCAAAGATTTATTAAATTTAGTACTAATATGGTGTACATGATAATCGAAATATGCAAAAACATAATAAATATACAATTTCGCAACTAACTCATTCTGTTCCTTGTGACGAAGGGCTTTGACTGAGGAAGACGAAAACATTTTTTCGTCGAAACGTACGTGTGCCAGCTCCCATCAGAGTGCATAGTACCACGGCCATCCTGCCGAGATTTCACCCTTCACTGCTTGTCCAAGCGAGATGCTGCTTCGCTTTCGGTGTTCTTACGGGAACGGACCTTAACGTCTAGAACACTGTGGTACACATCTTAATCGTGGAAATGATGAGTAATATATCTCTATTGAAAGAAAAAGTATATAGATATATAACATTTGGGTGTCTTCAAATTGGGGGATATAATATTACCCCACTCTCTTAGGGTAAAGAATTTTTTTTAATTTCACTTTGGTATGAGATAAAGCTAATTTATAAAAACGTTTTGCTCAAAATCATAAACTAAAGTAAATGCAGTTTTTGTTATCGCATGTAATACATGAAAATCGAAGAGATTTTTGAAAAGAAAAATCCTTGTGACGCGGGCATGAGTCTAAAATTTAGATTATAAAACCCTGATTTTAGGGTCAGGAAATATAAGAGCATTACTAAGAGTATCACTAAAAGATACTACTGCCATGTTTAAGCAGATTAAAAAATTTGGTTTTCAGCTGAGGCAAAGAACACTGAGTCTATGAACGGAGGACATTTTAAGGTGCTCTAAGCTGTCTACAACAGGATAAAACAGCCTGAAACTGCAGGGGGACTACTGCACACATGAGCAGTTCTCTGGGTCATCATACTTCCATGGTCCGATAGGGTTCAGTATCTTATCTACCAGCGCTCATAAGTAGGTACCGAGTGAATAAATGTCTTCTCCATTCTCTGCATTTTGTTTCCGCACTCACGTGTTAAAAATTTTAAAACACCAGAAATCTAAACTAGATAATTTTATGTTTACAAAAGGGATCTTGAATTCGTGTCGGGATCCCTGGACAACAACATGCTAAAGGCAAGAAGTCCTACTCGATCTTTCGTGTATAGGTAGGATTGCAATATCGAAGGTAATGTTGGAGTAGCAGGAAGTAAATACTGCTGACTGTAGGACATAGTAGTATTGGACGTTATAGCATTCATGACTCTCATGTAAATTAAGGGGATGTCAAAGATTTATTAAATTTTATACTAAGATAGTGTAAATCATAATACAAATATGCAAAAACATTATAAATATACATTTTCACAAATAAAACTCTTTTATACCTACCTTTAAAATTATTCAAACACATATACTTTTTGTATGGAAAAAGTTATCTAAAACAAGCAAATTCATTATTTCAAGAATCACGTATATCTTATTTTTCTAAAGCACAGAGACGAATTATTTCAATTTTCAGGTAGTTTTCGAGCTACTGTGGCTAAAGAGAAAGACTGGCTGCAGTGCTGACATTTATGTCACATCCGTTTGCTCTAGCAGAGTCATCTGAATTAGGAGGTTGTGGTCATCTTGGTCTGAGATACCCACAGTAAGATAGCCAGACCCCCCCCCCCCCACACACACAGGGATATATGACTCTACGAGGGCAAAAGGATGTGTCAGCAACGAAAATCGTGTTTCTCGTCAGGCACGTGAGGTATGGTGGTTTCTTCAAGAGATCTGACATCAAATACTGCTACTGTCTGTCGCTCACAAGATACACAGGCTACGGTGCTGACACTTTGCATACACCCCTTTGCGCAAGAAACGTCACGTGACTAGGGGTCGCTTTCTATATGCAGGATGTGTTGATAGAGATCGCAAAATTTTTGAATTCGAAATAATTTTCAGACGGAAGTCTAATTTTATTTATTCAAATGCTCTTCTCTTTTACTCGTACTGTTTATACATCTCCTTTACTTGATTTAATTTGGCCATGCTTTACTCAGATGCCTCATTTATTTAATCATTACCATTAAATTCATACCGATGCAGATCTGCATCGTACATTTAAAACAAGTTCAATGCCGGATTAGACTACAAGCCTTATGTCTTTTGACAGTTTCACATATTAAATACAGTTTTTGATAATAAATATTCATGCCTTGAACAATGATAATTTCAAATATTTATTTCGAACTGCCTTCTTTTCGAAAAATTAATTAGTTATTCAGAAAACTGATATAGGAAATTCAGCTGACACTCGTGGTTATTGCGTGACCTACAGCGAGCGTGTTTAAAATTCATGCATTTAAGCGTTAAATAAAAGAGGTTTCAAAATGTTTATACTGATTTTGCCTATTTTTATTATGGAAGTGCAGATTCAAATGGGATAGGAAGTCCCTGTAATAAAGTTTGTCTTGCCATGATGATAGTCTTTCTCAATAGAAACTAATGATTCTGCCAAGAGCATTTTAAAAGGTGTCTTACTTAATATAAATATTCTAAATTTAATATCTGTTACTTAGACAGTAATTTTTTTACCGTGTGAAAACCTGCAAAACGTTTATAATGTTTTTGCCTATTTGTATTATGGAAATGTAGCCTCGGATGGGATAGAGTTCCATGATGAGGGTCTTTTTCAATACAGAATGATTCTACAAAGAGCATTTTAAATGGTGTCTTTCTTAATGTAATTTCTAGATTTAATATCTGTTCTTAGACAGTAATTTTTTTAGCGTGTTAAAACCTTAATTTTTTTTTCTTCAAAAAGTGAATAAATAGGTAAAAAAAAATACCGGAATGTAATAAATGCCACGTATTTGGAGATTTTACATTTTTATTAACATATCTTCGTAAAACAATCAAGTGGCTTCAAAAAAATGCCTTGTTCACTGTACAGACAGGATAATTAAACTAAAAACCGATTAAACAAAGACCTACAAGGAAATATTTTAAACCGTAACAGATGTATGTAATTCCAAGGAGATAAAGTGATCTACAGAAAATTGCAATTCTACACATTTAATTTGATTAATTAAAACTACTCTTGAAATCCTTACATAAATCTATTCATAATTTTTGATATTGAAATGAAATATTTCTACTTTTATTGGAAGGTAAAATCAAAGTTATTTTCACCTTTCCAGCAGTAAGAAGATAAATGAAGGACAAAAACGTAAAGGAAATCATCTAAAATAGAATAGGTTAGTTTCTATGACGTCGCTAATGTAGTATTAGGAAATTACGACGTATGAACTGCACAAAAATCACTAAACAACGCTACATATTTTTCAAAAACTGAGTTGTATTATGAGTTTAAAAATATCTTTTCTGCACTAGCATGTTGAGTGTCTCCTAAAAAAGAATTGCTGCATTGAGTAAACACCAAGGTGAACGATTTTACCAAATCACAAAATATTAGGATTCAAAGATCCTTTAATGTCAAAAAAATTGGATTGAAATAGCTTCATAATGAAAAGAACACAAAAATTCGTTAGACGATAAAGAATCCTTCTTTCGTCCAATACCATTGCTATGAGAATATTTTCAGGATGGATAAAAAGTCCATTACGCCTTGTTTCTTGAAAAACCACCAGTCATGATTTTTTTCAAACACGGTTTTTAATATTATTTTACTAATGCTCATAGTTATTTTTAGATACATTAATGCCTAACCAGTATATATTCCCTGATAGGTCATTGGCAATACACATTTTTATGTGTTATAAAGTTTCCTGCTTTCCGGGAAGTTGAGACATCAGTTATTTTCAATTTGATCAGTTGAAATTGACGAGATACCTAAAAACTAGAGCGTAACACAAGAGTTTCCAAGGACCCCGGAATATAATTAACCACTTTCTACATACAGTAATTCCTTCAAAAATTACTTTGAAATGGTAATAAGCCGACACTGATAGCACCAAAGTTTTGGCGTATTTGAACCAAAAATTACTGTTTGAAAAAAGTGGTTAATTATTTTCCGGAGAAGTGTGGAAGTCTGGGAATACAACTAATAGCGTTTCGTAAACAGAATACTTTTCAAAGTTTTTTTCTAAGAAGCAATCTGTTTGAACCTGACACAGAAATTTTGCTGTATTTGACGCCGAAAATTACGGTATGTTAACATTGGTTAGTTATAATCTGTAAATTTTGACACCACAGTATTTACAGATTATAACACCAGTAACACAGTACTTTCAACCACAGTAGATTAAATATTTATTAATGTATCGCAAATAGTTTATTTGAAATGTAATTAAGTTTTACGCTAAAAGAATAATGCCATTTCATGCTGCTTATGCATTTCTACAACATCGTTTTTCCTTAATTAGCACCTCGCTTTGATCTATACACCCAAAAATAAACCCCAAACCTTGGTTTATAAACTTTCAGTTAGGGATTCTGTTTTCTAATAATTCCTTTCAGAAAAATTAGTTTCTATTTTATTATTTAATAAATTTTGTAATGTTAACAAAGGACGCTAAAAAACGAAATTCTCTAAATTTTGCAAGCTATTCTTTATTTTTAAAATGTTTTTAGAAGTTTTTTCATCACGTGTGTATTATTTGGTAAAAGATCTCGAAACGTCTGCAGAATGATGGTAGGATGGTCTACAATTATTACATTTATAATATTTGTAGACCAAGTTATTCAAGCACCTCAAAATCTTTAGAAATAACTGCACAGTAATGGATCAAATTACTATTTCTTTTTCTGTTGTTAGAGAAATTTGAAATCGTTATTCCAGGATAATTATTATTATATAACTATAAAAATAGTAACTGTCTAGTCAGTGACGGCTCGTGGGTTATTTAAATGGAAGTTCACAAAACAAAATTCGAATATTAAATATGCAGATACGACGCACCTTACAAATTAAAATATATTTGCGTTTCCAGCAGATAAAGGAAAACAATGCACGCAACTGAAAGAAAACAAGTAATATTTGGTCTTGCATTTCGTCACCAAGATAAGTTTTAACAAAGGTGTTTTCTTGATTTCTTTTATTTCAATTTTTTTTCAAAGGACAATATTGAAAAATATCATGGCTTTAGCTCCGAAACACATCTTTCACTCCCGCCTTAATCATTAACACTAGTTTGTAAAAAAATATAGTGCAGTTAAAAATGACATTGATAAAGTAAATGATAAGAAAATGAAATAAAAATTGATTAATTAACCGAGCGTCATAATCCAATGGAAAATCCGGAAGAGATAACAAAAAAAAAAAAAAAAAAAAAAAAACATGGCCGATGCACACCGAAAATGTGCGAGCGGCATGATACCAGCAGTGACGCTTCTTCTCAACTCTCTCCGCTTCTATTCTCACAGTGCGGTTCAGAAGGAAAATTTTAAGATTGCGATCGATTAAAGACTGTGCTTTCGTAACCTACCCTACTGCGCGTTAGCTATAGTAAGCGTATTTAATAACAGTGGGGTGGGAGGGGGAATAAAACTCACGTTTTAAATTCAGAAAAATCTAGAAGTACACTTAATAAATTTTTAATTTAATTTGTTAGTGTGTTTATTGGCAAACATACCTGGTAAGTGTGTTTATCGTTTTTCCTTTCGGGGTTCACGCGCTCATGTACTGAAAGAGAGGAGCCGCCATTGTGTCTAATACATATACAGGGTGTCCGGAAAATGTGATAACGTGATTTAATTCTTTATGTATTAGAGATAAGTATGCGATGTAAAGTGAAAATACGTTCAAAATAAGGTCGCGAATAAGACTTCGTTAAGAAAAAATTCTCTTGTTAATTTTCAAAAAGTTATGCATTTTTAATTTGTTCACGACCACGAAGAAAAGAATTCCCAATTAGTAAAATGTGCCCCATACGCAACTGAGTTAAAGCCCAAAATTTCAGCATTATATTTTAAAAGTGTCAAAGACATGAAGATTAAAATTTGCTGACTTAAACCACTTTTCAATACTTTCGAAGGGAAAAAAAATAAGTCGGATGATCGCAATTCAGGGGTTGTACGGAAGTTAAATATTGTTTCGGAATTACTCTGCTACTCCTGGGGTTCGTCGTTCTAAAGTCCAGTTGGTGTAAAAAGTTCAAGTAAAAAGTCACTTGTCAGGATGGAATACAAACATTATTGCTTCTAGAACTTTGTAGAACAATCAGCTGTACACAATTCACAAGCACAATCTAGCAGTAACGTGCTTTTAACAATCCGCTTAGATCAGAAGCTCTCACAAATGCTGTATTTCTCACACAAAATAAGTCACTTTCACAGGCAAAAATTCAGTGAAAATATTCGAGAGATAACACTAATAGTCTCTCAAGACTCAGCAATCAAGAATTTACACACAGCACTTTAAAAACAGCTTCATAAAAGCAAGCCAAAACACAGCTGCTATAGCACTATCAAGTCACAGAGCAAGCGTACACGCTGAGAGCTTTCACAATACGCGCTCTCTCACACTGGCGTTCAACTCACTCTCAACTGTCGGGGCGACGCGCGCTTCTATAAATAGCCGACGCAGAAAGTACAAGAAGTTTCCAGAAAAGTCAATTTCTCGAGGGTTCTACATAAAGCGTGAATTTTGATTACGTCATAGAAGAGAAATGTTAGGTTATTATGCGTTTTTAATGCAGGAAAAACAACTTCCAGGCCCATTGGAAAATCGCGCCAAATGACCAAAAAGTCGCCAAGCTTGGCGACTTTTGGCGAAATATCGCCAAATTTGGCGCCAAAAATAAGTCCCCAAATGTGAAGAGATCTAAGCTCTAGGACCAATATTTCTCGAGTTTTCTAGAACCTCCATTGAAAAACAATGGCAAACCGAAACCTCCATATCTCCGGTTCTAATTGGCCGATTTTGATGCAACAAAAAGCAAAATTTATCTATTTGAAGCGTAGAATACGAATTTTAAACCATTTTAAGCCCCAGAGCAGCGGGTTGCCCCGAAAATTCGTAACATTGCCCCCTTCCCAAGGACTGCACGTCCCGGGCAGTACAATCCCCAGTTAGGAGGTCACACAAATATACACAGTGTCCAAACCGTTAACCAAATCTTAACAACATAATTTAAGCAAATAATCAATAAACACAGTAAGCAAATACACTCTAATAAATAAATAATAGACATAATAAACAATTACACTAATAAGTAATCAATGTAATAAACAAATACACATTAATAAAAACCAATATATTACAAATATGTACACTAAACATGGCGTAAGTAGTGAGTGAAAGAGAGTTAAAGAAAGAGGAAGAGAAGGGAAAGACAGGAAAGAAATGACAGAGGAAAGAAAAGAGGAATTACGCCATAGTGACCATGGTCTGAGCTAATTACAACCGCAGTAGATGGCTAGCCGATCGTAATATACAACTCTTGGCTTCGAGTTTGGTGACTTACGAATCCGGACGATGACGTCATTCAGCCGGTTTAGGACTGTGTAAGGACCGTCCCACGGCGATTGCAGCTTGGGAGACAGGCCTTTCCGTCGAGTAGGATTCCATAGCCAAACTTTGTCACCTGCGTTGAACTCGTGTCCCGTAGCCTTCGTGTCGTAGCGAGTCTTCATCTTTTCCGTGTTCAGGTTGATCCGCTCCCGAGCAAAATTATGCACGTCTTCAAACCGTGCCCGAAGATTTTCCACGTACTCTTCTGGCGATGAAGGCGCATCTGGAGGGCGGCCGAACACTAGATCGGCGGGAAGACGAAGATCTCTGCCGAACAGCATCTGGGAAGGTGTGAAGCCGGTAGTCTCATGGACGGCACTCCTATAGGCCAGCAGGAAGAGGGGGAGTTTCTTGTCCCAGTCCTCTTGATTCCTAGATACCAGGAGCGAGAGGTTGTTCAAAATTGTGCGATTGAACCTCTCCACCATGCCGTCGGATTGTGGGTGTAAAGGCGTAGTCTGGGTTTTGTCTATTCCGAGAAGTTGACATAGTCCTTTAAAAACTGCAGAGGTAAAGTTCGTTCCTTGGTCGGAATGAAGTTGCAGAGGGGTTCCATATCTGGAAATCCATTCTTGCACCAGTACCTCTGCTACGGTCGTAGCTTCTTGATCAGGAATAGGAAACGCTTCGGGCCATTTAGAGAAATAGTCAATGACAACTAGGATGTATTTGTTGCCATCCGAAGTTCGCGGAAGAGGTCCCAAGATGTCGAGGGCAATTCTCTCGAAAGGCGCTCCTACATTGTAACGATGTAGTTTACCACGGCTTCGTTTCTTCGGGCCTTTACGGGCAGCACAGTCGTCACAAGCTTGACACCACTTTTCGACATCGCCTCGAGCCCTAGCCCAGTAGAAGCGCTCGCGAACTTTCTGCAGGGTCTTCATTACGCCAAAATGGCCTCCAGTTAAGCCATTATGAAGTTCTTCTAGAACCTTCGGAATCCTCGAACGAGGGAGTACTAACTGCCATCGGAGCATCTTGCCGTCGTCCGACTCCCATTTACGATACAGGACTCCATTTCTCAGGCGAAGCGAATCCCATAAAGCCCAGTACTGTTTTGTTGCCGGACTGTAAGATGATATTTCTTGCCAACTGGGCTTAGCGCTGGATTTTTCCATAAATTCCACAATAGGTTTGATGTCGCTGTCTGCTAATTGGTCCGCCCGAACATTTTCGTCACTCCAGGGATCTTGAGATGATGCCGATGATGTAACTTGGCGGACAACGGGATGTTTCAGATCGTAATTTTTCTCTGCCCTGGAGCAATAGCGACAACTGTCTATGCAGGGCCTTCTCGACAAAGCATCTGCATTTCCATGAGATGACCCTTTCCGATGACGTATCTCGATGTCATATTCTTGTAATCGCTGTATCCACCTGGCTATTTGGCCCTCTGGATTCTTGAAATTTAGAAGCCAGGTTAAAGAGGCATGGTCCGTTCGGAGCAGGAACTTTCGGCCGTACAGGTAATGATGGAAGTGCTCCACGGCTTTAATGATAGCAAGAAGTTCCTTTCTCGTAACACAATAGTTACGTTCTGCCTTTGAAAGGCATTTGCTCCAGTAAGCAATGACGTGTTCTTGGCCATCTATCTCCTGGGACAAAACTGCTCCAACACTCTCCTTACTTGCGTCTGTGTCCAGGATAAATGGCTTGTCAGGGTGAGGATAGGACAGGATCGGCGAAGATGTTAAAGCCGTCTTCAGTTCGTTGAATGCGTCCTCACATTCCTCAGTCCATAGAAATTTCTGTCCAGTCTCGGTCAATTTGTGAAGAGGTCTTGCAATTTGAGAAAAGCCCTTCACGAATTTTCGATAGTAAGTACACAGACCGAGAAAACTTCTTAAGTCATGGATATTCTCGGGACGACTCCAGTTTTGGACTGCGGACGTCTTTTCGGGATCGGTTCGGACTCCGTGGGCGGATATTATGTGCCCGAGGTAACGTACTTCCCGACGAAACAAATTGCACTTCGATGGACTTAGTTTCAAGTTTGCCTCTTTTAGTTTCTGCAGTACCTTTCGAATGTTCTCGAGATGCTCTTCGAAAGTCCTTCCGACGATGATGATATCGTCCAAATAAACGAGACATGCTTCGTAGGAAAGTCCTCTCAACACTGTCTCCATTAGACGCTCGAATGTAGCAGGTGCGTTGCAGAGTCCAAAAGGCATAACTTTGAACTGCCATAATCCTTGTCCCGTGGTGAACGCAGTCTTTTCACGGTCGTCGGGATGAATTTCTACTTGCCAGTAGCCACTCTTGAGATCCAGAGTGGAGAACCATTCATTTCCCGATAAAGTGTCCAATGTGTCGTCTATCCTGGGAAGAGGGTAGCTGTCTTTCTTGGTAATGTCATTCAGACGTCTGTAGTCAACACAGAACCGGGTGGAACCATCCTTCTTCCGGACCAAAACAATTGGCGAGGCCCAGGGACTAGTCGATGGCTCGATGACGTCATCACGCTGCATCTCCTCTAAAAGTCTGCTCACCTCTTCTTGCTTAGCAAACGGCAGCCGCCTAGGATGTTGCTTGATGGGAGAATGGCTGCCTGTATCTATCCTGTGTTGAGTTAAGCTCGTACGGCCAAAGTCACCCGAAGTTCGGGAGAAGAGGTCTTCAAATTCAGCTATTACTTTCTCCGCAGCGCTTCTCTGTTCTGCCGTTAACTCCACGTCTTGTATTAATTCCTTCGTCAGGCACTCGGAAGATTTAGCTGTCGTTTGGCTGATGTTCTTATTAATGCAGGTAACAGGAGTGCATGTCGCCAACACTTCATTTTTCTTTATCACCTTCGACTTGTCCGTCACATTTGCTACTCTAACTGGAATTTCTGTTCTCGACAAGTCCACAAGTGTTGCTCCCACAAGTACTCCTCTGACGGAATCACTATTGTTTGGGTGTTCGATTAATCCAAAACGGAACTTATTGCTTTCTTTTACTGTTCCAGAAATTATTGAATCAGTTCTGGGAGGTAGAGTGATATCAGTCTGGGCTATTATTTGCTGAAAAGGTAAAATAGTTTCATTTTTAATATCGAACGCAGCTATTTCTTCTGAGTCTGAACGAAGCTCATTATTCTTAAAGTCCAAGTTAAATTTGTGCGATTTTAAAAAGTCGAGTCCGAGAATAAAAGAGTCTGTAATATTGGCGACATATACCACATGGTCGTATCTGGCATTTCCAAACGTGATTTCTACTTGCGCTTTTCCGCCCACTTCGATCTTGTCACCTGTCACAGTCTGGAGGGTCAGCGAGGGCGGAGTCCAGAAAATCTTCAAATTTAATTTCTTGGCCAGATCCGTCCTTATGATGGTTACGTTCGCTCCAGTATCAATCACCATGTGGCATGGGGAACCATTAACGTATCCCAGAACGAAGAGTCCATTACTGCCGCCATTCACTGATGAAATCTGTAAGACTTTCAAACGAGGCTTTTGAATATCCCTCAGCCTCTGTTCCTGAAAGTCGTCTCTTTTCTGTCTTCCTTCATGGGCTTCTCTGGTGCATTGATAACTGCGAACTTTACGACGAGAGTTCTTTTGTACGTCACAGTATTTTCGTAAATGCCCCTCGCTGTTGCACCTCCAACATTTCACTTTTCTTGGCTCTGATTGTTCTTGTCGTTCCACAAGATTTTCCAGGGTCTTTAATTTATTCTCTAATCTCTCCATTTCTCCATCCGTAGGCTCCTGGAATGACACAGCTCTAACATTATGCCGCTCTTTTCTTACGGCCAGCTGAGCTGCCTCTAGCTTCATAGCGAATACGAGGGCGGACCTGAGATCTTTATAATCCGCCAAGATCAATGCTTTCTGAATTTCAGAGTCCAAGAGGCCTTCAATAAAATGTTGCACTGCAACTTCTTCTCGAACGTTATCTGGATAACTGCCATAGGCTAGATGACACAGCCTATCTATGTCGGAAGCCAGCTCTTGGAGGGTCTCGCCAGGTCTTTGCATCCTTGACTTAAGTTGTATTCTACTATATTCTTTCTGGCACTTCTCTCCGAATTTCATCTCCAGGGCACTTGTAAGTGCGTCAAAATCTCCTATCTTTGTCGCCCCGATGGTTTGTAGTACATTAATTGCGTCTCCGCTAAGGGAAGCGGCCAGTTGGTCCGCTTTCTCGGACTCGCTCCAACCATTGGCTTTGGCGACGATCAAGAATTGGGTCTTGTAAGCTTCCCAGGGAGTCTTTCCATCATAGGTCGTTGGTTTCACTGTTGGGCGGCGTGACGACAACTTGATGTTTTCTGGTACCTTTCCCAGCTTTACTAGACTGTCCAGTTTTTCTTCTAACTTGTGATCGATCTTTTCCTCAATTCTTTCCTCGCATTTCGCTTGACTTTCTTCCAGGAGCGACATTCTCTTCTCCATATTTTCTTGATTTGTATCTACTCTCTCCAGTCCGGATTTCATTTCTTCTAGCCCGGCTTCTATTTTCCGCTCCAGTCCTGATTTCATCTCGTCGTGTGCGGCTCTTAACTCCTCCAATCCGGTTTTCATTTCATTGTGTGCAGCCTTTAATTCCTCCAATCCGGTTTTCGTCTCGACTTGTCCGGCTACAATTTTCTTCTCTAAATCGTCTGTCCGGCTTCATCTCTTCTTGTCCGGCTTTCATCTCGTCTTGTCCGGCTTTCATCTCGACTTGTCCGGATTTCATTTCCTGCATCATATTCATGAGCTTTTGAAGTTGTCCTTCCATTTTTCGTCTAGTCAAAACCATAAACTGGAAAATTAAAGTCTTTCTTTAGAACCCCGATTCTGACACCAAATGTTGCGGAATTACTCTGCTACTCCTGGGGTTCGTCGTTCTAAAGTCCAGTTGGTGTAAAAAGTTCAAGTAAAAAGTCACTTGTCAGGATGGAACACAAACTTTATTGCTTCTAGAACTTTGTAGAACAATCAGCTGTACACAATTCACAAGCACAATCTAGCAGTAACGTGCTTTTAACAATCCGCTTAGATCAGAAGCTCTCACAAATGCTGTATTTCTCACACAAAATAAGTCACTTTCACAGGCAAAAATTCAGTGAAAATATACGAGAGATAACCCTAATAGTCTCTCAAGACTCAGCAATCAAGAATTTACACACAGCACTTTAAAAACAGCTTCATAAAAGCAAGCCAAAACACAGCTGCTACAGCACTATCAAGTCACAGAGCAAGCGTACTCGCTGAGAGAGCTTTCACAATACGCGCTCTCTTACACTGGGCGTTCAACTCACTCTCAACTGTCGGGGCGTCGCGCGCTTCTATAAATAGCCGACGCAGAAAGTACAAGAAGTTTCCAGATAAGTCAATTTCTCGAGGGTTCTACATAAAGGGTGAATTTTGATTACGTCATAGAAGAGAAATGTTAGGTTATTATGCGTTTTTAATGCAGGAAAAACAACTTCCAGGAAAATCGCGCAAAATGACCAAAAAGTCGCCAAGCTTGGCGACTTATGGCGAAATATCGCCAAATTTGGCGCCAAAAATAAGTCCCCAAATGTGAAGAGATCTAAGCTCTAGGACCAATATTTCTCGAGTTTTCTAGAACCTCCATTGAAAAACAATGGCAAACCGAAACCTACAAATCTCCGGTTCTAATTGGCCGATTTTGATGCAACAAAAAGCAAAATTTATCTATTTGAAGCGTAGAATACGAATTTTAAACCATTTTAAGCCCCAGAGCAGCGGGTTACCCCGAAAATTCGTAACAATATTTTATTTTTCTCTCTAGCAACAAGCGTTCACATTCAGATTTACGTATAGCCCCCGCTTATCTTTCTGTAAATATATTTCGGAGACGTGATTGAAGGCCTAAATTCTGGACATCACCTCATAAGTATGGGGAACATTTTACTAATTGGGAATTGTTTTTGCAGTGGAATCGTGTAGAAATTTAAAAAAGTGTATTTATTTTTGGAAATTAACGAGTGGATTTTTTTTCTTAACGGAGTCTTATTTCCGACCGTATTTTGAATATTTTTCTAATTTACATTGCTCACTTACCTCTACTAGATAAAGAATTAGAACCCGTTACTACTTTTTGGAACACCCTGTACATATATGTATATAATACCACGGTTTTATTAGAATATTAAAAACTTTTATCAAATTCAGATTTGCCTGCTGCACTACAACTTGTTTTCCCGTGCGGCTAAATATAACCGCTTTTTCTTTCGAAAGTACGAGCGTTCTGGAATGGGAAAAAAGAATCCCTATTCATAGCCCACAGTGCTACTCACGCATTCTCTCCGGATGCTAGTTTCTTGTAGTTTTCAACAGATGTCGCTAGCTCTAGGAGATCAATAAAGAGATCTGCCGGAGGATCCGGCAAAGGAAAATTTCCGAGCCTCGGATGTGCAGTTGAAAGCAAATTTCTTCAGCGATCGGGCAAAATTTAGACATTTGCTTCGAAAACAAATTCTCACCTGGAAGCAGTAGCCACTTTAACGCTCAGTCCATAAACAATGGTAAGTTTTCTAAGTTTTTCGTTAAGTTTTTATGCTTTTTTTTTAACATTACGCTCAAATTAATTCAAATTTTCTAAGTTAGGTAATTCTTTAAACTTTTGTTGTTTTTAAAACTTAGCTTTTGTGTGTATATATTTTCTGTACGATGAGAGTAAACATTATTTCAGCAGATGATATAACGTGATGTATATTTTCATTAAAAATACAGAATTTAATTTATTTGAACCATTTATAAACACAATAGTGAATAAATATTTTTTAATTGTTATACAACCACTGCTAGACACGTGTTAAAAGTTGGAATTTATAATATTTTATAGGAAAATTAACGGCAATCCAAATTTGCTTACAGAAAGATTTGCTTACGAGTACACAGCTTTATATTTATTTCCATTCAACATACAGTAGAACAGTTACTGTTTTTATATAATATGCTTCCAAGTCTGAAAGAAGTACAAATGTCCTTTTTATTTCCACTGCTCTTTTTACAAATAGTTTTTTTTAACCTAGCACGAGATTAAATAAGTACTTCAAAAATGTTTTTGAATAATCAATATTGAATTATTCAATAGTTATCATATATTTCTTAGTGACTGCTGATAAATTAATGCACAAAATGAGCAGAATATTTTATAACAGACAAACTTTTCGGCCGATTCTCGAACCTCTACGGAGCATAACGAACCACTTTTTGTTAACAGGATTTTTTTTTTAAACATTTTTTTTCAGCGACGTGCATAATACAGTCGCCAAGCTCCGTCCCCATGCAATATGCTGAGCCAAAAATCACGGTCAACAAAAAGTGACTAAAATCGCTTTATAGAGGTGTTGACTAGATACGGATGAGAGCACTTTTGCGGGAGGGTGCGGTTAGTGGAAATTTATGTCCATTTAATGGATATACACTATGGTGATCAATTTATCTAATTTCTCCTTTGTAGGGGGGGGGAGCTCTTGAATTCGTCAGTGTTTGAGACTGAATTTCGATTTTTTTTTTTTTAAAGGAGTTATGGAAGAATAAAAAAGGAGGAAAAGAATTGCATATAAAATGGAAGTGCTGTTAGTATACATTGAAATTTACATAATTTTAACATACAGTAGACCCTCCCCCTATAACACGGTAGATACGTTCCGTGTAATATATGAATCCGTGTTGTAGGAGTCCTGAGCTATGCTCCACCTGGAGTGCGAACTGAGCCGTAAAATCGCTGTAAAACGTATTTGCACTCCTTAGAAACACAGTGATGTTTAGCGTTGTTATTCAAAATTTATTTTAATTACAGGAGCTAGAATGTAATAAAATTAGTTGTGTCTCATTTTACCGTGCTATATGACTCTCTTATAACGTGTTATATGAACGCGATCGCAATTTTTTCGTCATGTTCTACAAATCTGTGTTGTATGGACCCGTCTTATAAAGGGGCCTACTGTTATTGATTGTATAACTTTTGAAAATAAATGAAAAGCTAAGCAGAAAGTTCTGATCGAGCTATCTGTAAACTATATAAATACAAAAAACAATAATCTGGTGTTTTTTGCCTGAAGTTCTTTGAAAGAGCACGTGTAGTTATGCAAAATTATTCGACGATTTTAGAACTTTGAATTATTGTGTATGGGAGATGAGTAAATTGTCGTATTGGGCGAAGTATACAAAAGATGAAATAGTTTAGTCAATTTGCATGTTTCCTTAAATTTGGTTTTGGATTTAAGTTGCATGCTATTGGAAGTGATAATATGAAAGTTTTCTTTCCTTACACACCATTTACTTTCGAATTTAAAGGTGAATTCGGTAATATCCTCACAAACGAATGATTGTTGCCATAATGTGAACCAAATCATTAATTGCAATTATAAATATCGTGAAAAAAGTAATTTCTCCATATCCTAAGACATAAATTACTATTTGTTTAAAAGTGATTAATTATACTCTGCAATTATTGTCAGCTACTTATATCAAAGAAAAATGATTTTAGAAGTAGTAAACATGTATAAGGTCTCCACTATACGCTATAATTTATCAAAAGGACTTGAAATACCTTTTTTGGAAAAGATAAAGGAGTTAAGTGAATGCAAATTTGTATTAGCTTTCCTGTTTTCATATTGGCTGTTGAATTTCTGACTCCCATAAGCGTAGCGCGATCGAAAACTTTTGTTTGGGAACATAGTAAGTATAGTGAACACAAGAATAAAAATAGCGAATGTTATTAGGTTTTTGGAAGAAAATTTTAAAAGCAATGCTTTCTGAAAGATGCTCTGAGGAGGCGCATTCCCCCTGCGACCCAAATTAACTCTACACTTATGTATACTTCGAATGAAAATAGAAATTTTAAGACTCTTGAAACTTGCATTTCCTTGCGTTTATTTTACTCTAATGAGCGTTTTATTTAGAATTATTTAATTCAACCATTCGCATCATATGACAAGCTGTACTGCAGCAAACATTTTCCCATGGAAATTAAGTACCGCCTACTTTGAATGCGTAGCTCCCCATTTTAAATAAAATTGAAATAAAAATTTTATGAGAAAAAAAGTTATTAAGACTGTAGTGTTTAAATATGCTTTTTTTTTCTCTCTTTCTGTATTTTACTATACAAATTAATTTACTTTATTTAGATTTAATACATTAAACGTTGATGATATGAAAATTTAATTAGTTTTACAATTAGAATTCTAATTTTTATTATAAGGACAGAAGCTGAAAACTTCAACATACCAGAAATAAATTAAAGTAAAATCGAAGCGACAAGTTAAATTTAATATTAGTTCTTCCGTTGAAATTTCCGAAAAAGTGAAATGATTAAATACAAAACTAAACATAATTATCAAAAATGTGAGCTTCGTATTTTTAATTAGTCTTATTTACTCGAAAATGAAACCCAAGTCACCCTCTTCGATTTTTAAAAATATTTCAGAAAGCGCACTTTTCTACTAAATTATAAACCGCAAAGTAAGGGCGCGTTTTTAGCATAAACAAACCTTTCAATTTCTTATAAAAGTTTACTTTTAAGCAGCAGTTATTCTAAACGTATCTTTGCTGGCATGAGCATGTAGTGCTGCCACAACTAAGATGGCAAAAAGATGGAAAAATTATACTATTAAAAGCTGTCTGCAAGAATATCTTTTAAAATATACAGAATGTTTCTAAAACGACGGGAAGATTTTTTTATTAGTGCGGTAGAGGGGGGGAGGTTTGTGCGGTGAGATAGATGACAGCGATTCGGAATCGCACGGCGAAGTATAGAAAACGCCGTTTTCATTCACCAGTCAATAATCATTTTAAAATGGTGCTGAAGGGTTAAAGAAATTCGCTGCTATAATTTGACGAACCATTTTTTCTAAAAAAAAAAAATCTGAACTAAAATTAATAGTTATAAATTTTATTGCAGAAATGCATAATAATTATAACCCCACCAGTGGCCGAGCGCGTTCGTGCCCTCAACTGGAAGATGGAAGGTGCCTGTTTCACAACCGGGTCACGTCCGCCAACCTAACCGTCCGGATTTTTCCGTGGTTTTCTCCGAAATTTCGCGTAAATACGGGTAAGGACCACTTAGAAAGTCCTCCCCCGGAGGGCAACCCCCCCCGTCCCGGCCTAGATCCCTCGCGTAACACCACATTTCATTTTAAAATAAATGTATATTGAATTGTAAAAATATGGAGTAATTATACATTATGTCTTATGCGTTCTAAAATATTGGACTCTCTGAGAAAGAAATCATTTTAAATAAAAAAAGGGAAAACATTTCAAAGTCTTTTTAAAAATTTCTACTATCTGATGTATGGAACAATGTTTTCGATTAGCTTTGCATTGTGATTTTTGATTGCTTTGGTTTACCATGCACCCTTTATAAATTTCCCAGATATTTTTCAAACACCCTGAATAGTTTAACCATAAGATACTTTTATTACATAATACCTGCAAAATATTTCTTTTAAGTAAATTTAAAATATTTAATTATACTTTACTATGTTTCAATTTAAGGTTTATTATTTAGGCCCTAATTTATAATACCAACCATTTTTTCTTCAAAATATCATAGCTCCCAACTATTCTGGAATCACTATTTATTTTTTCATTATTTTATAATCACTATTTATGAGTAGTGCATTCAAGAAGGTTTTTTTTTTTTTTACTTCCGCTCAAGCTTGCTCAACAAGCCCCAAAATACTGCTATTTTTTTATAATTCCTGTTTACAAACATTGATTGATTGTATACGGGAGTAGTTGAAGCTATGCAAAATGGAATACAATTATCCTTTTGTTTTATAAAATAATATTATTTATTCCGTTTCCCTAATTTTGACTACATTATTTATTTTTTATTACTTTTTTATTTTAAGAAGTAGTAATAACAATAATTGTCATCGTTTCACATTTTAATATTCAACTGTAAGATAATTAAAATATAATGTAGTTATAAACAACACATTCAATTACTCGCTTTATATCTGTTAAGTGATCACTACTCTTTCAGTCTTAATACTCCACTTCGATTGAAATTTCAATTTCATGCTAGACATTTTTTAATCATAGGTTGTAAGTAACATATTCAAAATTATATAAACAGTTGTGTCCAATACATCAGCGTTTGCAATAAACGTATGCTAAGAAAAAGTGACGTGAAGAAATTAATTAAAGATTGCAGTCAAGTGAGATAATTATTTTTAAAGTGTCAATATTTAACAATGTAAAACTACCGCTTTGAAACACCACCTCCTAGATATAGAATCCTGAGAACAGAAGCTTTTACGTCATCACTAGGTCTTCTAAGATGACGGCATCACAGTTTTTCGTTCATAAAGTAAAACTACTTAGAATTTCTGGTGGTTGATACAAATTTTAGAAGATATTTTAAGTTGAAGATAAAAACTAAAATACCTTTCTGATAAAAAATTATTTATTATGATCTATTTCTATATCATATTATATAATTTGCGATAGTTAAAATTTCCTATTTGTCGTAAAATTAAATTTTCTATTTTGAATTATTAAAAAGCTTTATGCGGTAGTAAATTCACCACAAACTTCGAATAATTTTACTTAGTGAAACTAAATGTGTCATGACGTCATTTTAGCGGACCTACTGATGACGCAAAAGTTTCTGTTCTCAGGTCTTCTATATCTAGGAGGTGGTGTTTGAAATTTATAGTATATCCAGAAAATGGTTAAATCGATTCATCAAAATTTAAAAAAGAATAATTCAGAAGCTTATGGATCATTATTTTTTAACACTACATGACATAATTACCGTAAAACTAGGTATATATAATTACCTGATTAAAGACTGTGATGTAGATGAAATATAGTTAATAGTTTGTAAAATATGCATAATTTCATATATAATTTAAAATATTTTCAGCTAAAATATGTATTTGTGATAAAATATATTCTATTAATACAACTAAAGAACTCGTGTAATGCGTGTATTAGGGCACCCACTACCAGTATATCATTGAACTATCATGAGTATATGTCTATCATGTATAATTATTAATAGTATGTTATGATTTATTGTAGTAGCAAGTTTAATTGGACATTATTGGAAAGTTGTATGATCTTTTAAACAGTGAAAATTGTGACATTCTTCTTTTGTACATTTTGAAAAAATCCATTTTGTCATAGCCTTCCGACAGTTACAAGTACCGGTAGAAAATTTTTAATGAGTATCCAATTTCTCTATTTTACTCAGACTGTGTTTTTCAATTAGTATATATCAATTATGTTAAAAGGTAACGAAAAGCGAATATAGCATCCAGACAAGACGGCTGAAACCTGGTTCGTTTATTCTCAGAACACAGTCCTATTATAAGCATCAAGTGATAGTCAGGGATGATTGACACTGTCTTAAACTAAGGTTGAATATTTGTCAATAGAAATGAAGTTATTTAATATTGTTAGCATAGCTGCCAACTACCATGGTATGTAATTAACCGCTTTTTGTAAACAGAATTATATTTTGTAAACAGTATATATTTTAAATATACTTTCACAGAAGTAGACAGTTCGCTCACGTAATAAAAAAAATTTAGCAGTATATTAAGCCGAAAATTCCTGTTAAAAAAGTGCTCAATCATATAGTGTAATAGATGGCAGCTGTGTTAGTCAAGTCTACACTCTGCTTCTTAATTTTGCACTTTTAATTGATAGTACATATTTTTTAATCCATTATGAAACATTTGAACAATTAATATTGCCTTCTTAAAACACATCAGTGGGAAATTATACAATTGGCTTTATTTTTCTAGTTTAATGTTTTATGCAACTGCATTCGCTGCATAGATACTCAATAGCTGTCAACTACTCCGGAATATAATTAACCACTTTTATAAAGAGGGATTTTCTTCTAAAAATAAAGCAAAATTTAGCTTGGTAGGGGAAGCTGGTCGTCATATTGAATTAATGCCTGATGTAATATATGAATAATAAATACTGAATTAATACGATATTTTAAAAAGTGGTCAATTATTATCAACACCTCTTTCATATAGAAAGCCTAATAAATGAATCTTTCACGACATCACAAGGCCTTCAAGTAAGGACGTCATCACAGTTTATTTACATTTTTTCGTGAATGCTACAAATATTAGAAAATATCTTAAGTTAAAGATAAAATTAAAATATCTTTGTGATACAAAACAATTCATTACGAACTATTTTCTTATTACATTACACAATTAGTTACAGTTAAAAACTTGCCCTTTGTCGTAAAATTATTTTTTAATCTCTAATCATTAAAATGCTGTTATGAGTGAGTAAATTCACCAGAAATTTTGAGAGTTTTTACTTTATGAAAATAAAATTAAGATGCTATCACCTATGGTTTTACTGATGACGTTGAAGCTTTGTGAAGTAGCAGTTGTTAGGCTGTCTATATCTCGGAGGAACTGTTATTATCCGGAGTAGTTGGCAGCGACGATACTGAGTACATGGATTGAAAATTTAATTTTCAATTATTTTAAATAAAATGTTTCTGTCTAAAGTAACTTCAGACTTCATCTTCGATATCTCCATTTAACGGTTACAGTTATCTCAAAGGAAAAAAAATCAGAAAACAGTGTATATATTAACTTTCTCGGAAAAAAAACAGTGCATGTATTAATTTTCTCAATATCCAGCAATTCCCGGAACACCATGCACGGCATAAAATCTCTAATTTACACTCCTAGATGGACGACGATTAAGTCAGTTTCAATATCCCGTTTTGCCGTTTATTTACTTTGATCTAATGATTGCTTTTACAACCTACAGAAACTTGTGAAGCGAAATTGTCGATAAGCGGCATAGTGTAATGAGGATTGGGAACATTAAAGTGAGACTAGATGTGAAATGTCTGCTTTTCAAGTAGGGATTAGTGAATAGCATTGTTTTGAGTAAATGTTATTGTACTTATAAAGTGTTTCTGGAAACACGGGAAATGTTTTAAATGTAGGATTATATTGTCCTTTGACTTGTTTGATATATCCTTTGACTTGTTTGATGTTATATATGTAAGTGTTGAATCAATCATCGATTTTGTTAATTTTAAATCATAAAAATGAGTTTTATAGGAGATGCGAATAAAATTTGTAACAAGACTGAAGAATTAACTATTTGATGAGTTTGCAAACTTTGTTTTTCTAAACATGATTAGAAGCCGAAACGCGCCAATATGGAACTTTGAAGGACTTTCTAAATGCAGGTGCTGCTTCAATTTCAATGTTCTAATGGGAATTAGGTTTAATCTATTACCCAAAGTAAAACGTTTAAATGTACGCTAGAAATCCTCTAAAAAGTAACAATTTTTATCTAATTTACCCTGTGATATATTTGAAATTTCCATTAGTTGAATTATTCAACAATGCTCAGATTCATACAAATGCTCTTAAATTAGGGTAAAGAATTGTGATATATATGACAGATATATGTGAAGTGATTTCAATGCGTTTTTCGTTCTTGCATTATTAATGCTATTCAGAACTCCTAGCATGATCCTTTGAAGCATATTGCATTTCTGAAAATTTCTGATGATTTCGACAGTTCAGAAAAAACGCTCCCTTCCGAATGCTAATTGGTAAACCAAGAATTTCTTAAGATAAGACATTTTATCCTATTGCATGAAATCACAAATATTTGATGATACTTAATTAGTAACTTAAACTTCTTTATGCGAAACCGACTTGCCAACAATCAATAGTGATTTTAGAAAGCCTTAATTGTGTATTGTGCGTCAACTAATGATTTTCAGGTGCTATCATTTATTAATAAGAAGAAATTAGTACATATTTGCTTTTTTAAAAGCAAGAAATCTACAAAAATGGCTGTAATGATATATTTGTTTTTTATTTTACATATTGAGCTTATACACATTGAATAGCTGCCAACTACTACGGAATATAATTAACCACTTTTTTAAAACAATAATTTTCGGCTTAAAATATAGCAAAATTTTTGTACTGCACACGAGAATTGGCTGCCATTTGAAAAAAGTATTACAAAAATATGCTATTTACAAAAAGTGGTTATTTGTTTTTCATAGTAGTTGGCAGCTAGGACATCGAATAAAGCAGGTATCTTGCAGCGTACAAAATTTACTGCATTTTGTGGTCATAAGATACAGTAACGAATTGCAGGTTTATATCTGCATTTTTTTTTTAAATTCCAACGCTTCAGATTCCAACTCTGTACTTTTTTTTATCTGGTTATAACTTTTGTAATTAGCTGCTACCATAAGAAAATATATATATCTTCTATCTTTAATTTTTACAGAAAGCCTTTTCATACATGATCGAAAAATTTAAATTATAGTCACCTACTACTATAAAACCTGTTTAAGGCTAACTTCCTTTCTGGAGTGCTCCTGGATGAAAGTTTAAGGCACTACTGTACACAAAAGTTTCTGGAATGGTACAGTTAAAATACATCTACAAGTTTATTTTTTATTAGCTGGTACTTGCTTATCAAACATTTTTACCACTAAGGCCCGAATTACTGGTCATTTTATTATGGGGGTACGCAGTTAGCGACCAGCATTTCCCCTATGAAGGGATGGACAGGTAAACATCCAAGTCCAAGCGGGGAATCGAACCCGGACCCAAGGTATGATAGAATAACTCTTTAGCCACTACTCCACCTGGGCGGTATACATCTACAAGTAGACATATGCAAATTTTTTGGCGAAACGTTCACAGCTTCTACAAACAACTGCAAGTATACCAGAATTTATTTTATTTTGGCTACTCAAGACTTTTTTTTAACGGTAGGAACGTTTTCTCTCTATTGATTTTCCGAAATTGCGAATAATAATGAGCAAAGAACATGCATTAAATTTTATTTCGAAATGATATTTCTGTAAAAAAATCATTTACATGCCGAAAATCACTTCTCATCAAAACAAGCAAGAGACCTCATCAAAGTTACTAAAACTTCAGGAATTGTGGAATGTGGTAATGTCTTGATGTTTTGAGTTATAGATGTCTATCAACAGGAAAGACTATCAGTAAAGGATATTATTTCGGTCTCCTATGCCATTTATGTGAAGTCATTACCTAAATGACCTGAAATGTGATGAATAAACTCGCGGGTTTTGCGACACGGCAATACGCATTTTCGCAATGCAATTATTGTTAGTAAGTTTTTTATCAAATTTTCAATAATATGGTTTCAGAAGTACCGTATTCACTTGATATAGCGCCTTAAAATTAGTAAAATTTCATTTTTCTACGAACAAAATTCACTCTTTGTGGTTGTTGTTTTTAGTCCATTAATTCTCTTCAGACTACGCAAAGGTTTCAAATTAGAACATCAAGTTATATTTCGATGATTGGAAAAAAAATCTGGAAGAAGTACATGGCCCTGTAAGAAAATTACCTTGAATATAGTTTTAAAAGTTTACTAAAGCATTTTTCATTCTTAATCAAATGTTGTATGCAGTATATTTCAGAGTAAAAAACCATTCTCTGAAAATGAGAATTTTTAATTCACAATTGAATGTGCTCAAAGTTATATCGATCATTGTATTAGAGGGGATAATTTTTCTGAGAGAAGAAGTTTAACGATGAAAATATTTTACACCCGGTTACGAATAATTAAACGAAGACCATAATTTGATTTCCATTAAAAATAATTGCTTTTTAACTCGTGTTTTCGAGAAAAGTCAGATAAAATTTTACGTTATTAATAAAATTATGAAAGATGTTTTTAAATTAAAAGTTCGGTACATTCAATTATAGCAATTTAGATTTATATTGTAAAACGATTTTCTCTGAGGTCATTTATTCTTCGGGACTTTTGAAAACTTTCGAAACAATTTTAATCTCAATGAATATACCATGCAGTTATGAATCTCATTTAATGTCATGCTGTAGCTGCAAATTTTTACAGAATATAATTATCCACTTTTTGTAAACTCGATACATACAGCTGTCAACCTTTACGGAATATAATTAACCACATTTTTAAACAAGAACTTTTGGCTTAGAATATAGCTAAATATTCGTAGTATGTCCAAGTTGGCTTCTAGTATTAATAGGTACTTCAACTATTTTCTGCTTGGTGAAGTGCTTTGTTGTGTTTCATGAAAGAGCCATCTGTGGTTCTATTTTTTCAGTGTTTTTTCGGGTATATTTTCTCTTATTATTATTATAATTTTGTTGGCTTGATAATTTAAAGAAATGTAATAAAATCTGTTTATATATAGCTGAAAATATCCTTATAAAGTTTATCTATAGACTTTTAGTTAAGTGTATTTACTTCTAAATTTTAAATTGATTCCAATTTAATGAATAATTTGTTTTATTCTGAGTAGAGAATGTAGGCTCTTTTAAACAACTAAAGTAATTTGAATAAAGATGTTTTTTAGTTTTCGTTTTAGACAATTATAAATGCATTCACATTCACTCGAACAACAGATTTAAAATTATAAGCGACTAGGTTTATCTAGGATTAAATATTAATTAAATCAAATTCAAAAAAAAGAACCTCTGTCATTTAGAAAAAATATTTGAATATTTAACAAGTATTGAAGGGATAAAAATATATTCCAGATTTGAAAACATAATCTTAGCTTTTATTTAAGTGGATTATTTAATTATATTTTACAGCAACATTCGACTTAATGTAGTTAAAAGGATTTATATGTTTAACAGTTTTTCGTTTTATTTTCCCTCAACAAATTAAAAGCTCTCAAAATAACACAGCGTAACTGGATTTAATCTAATTTATTCATTTCTGGAAAAATTTCGCATAAATTAAAAAGAGGGTTCTACATATAAGTAGGTTTATGTAGATACGTAAATATGTGCATAAGCAATAGCGTATAATTAAACATCGATGGTGTGTCTGCGTTACTCATAGGCTAGACTGTAACTTTCCAGCTCTTAGTCGTAAGTGTACTTTATATTACAAAACTGCCTTCTGCCAGATCTCTGTAGCTGTGTTTACTAGACGTTTCTCAATACGGTGAATTGAAAAAAAAGGGGTAAACATTGTCTCCGTAATGCGAAAATACGACTGCATAGGTCGAACTTTCACGAAATATAATTAAGAAGTCTTTGGTAAACACTTTCAAAATAGTAACTACCGCACGTGTTCAATTGAAAAATGTTGCTATATTCTAAGCAGAAAGTTTACGTTTACAAAAAATGATTCACTGTATTCAGTCAAAGTTGGCAACGATACAATCGACCAAATTAAGAAGTATTTATAATTGCACTTGCTTATGAAATATTACTTTCAAAAACTTCTGATGCATGTGGACCTACGGGCAACAATAGACAGAGACGTCTGAAAACGTTTTTATAAATATATATAAAAAATTTGTATAAGAAGAAAATATATCATAAATAAAGATAAAAAAAAACGTTTTCCAAAAGAATTTAAAAAAAATTAAAACTAATATTAATTTGCACCAGAAAGAAAACTTCAATTCCTAAACATATTCTTAAATTTAAAAAGTTCTGTTTTTTTTTTCGAATATGTTTTTATTATATTTGGCCTTTTCTTTCAAAATGCAGACGAATTGTCAGTGTATAGGTTAACAGTGTATAGGCTTACTTTTTTTCTTTACTTGTGGTACTTACAAGGTGGAAGGGACAAGAAGGGGAGTCATAATTTTTTTTTCATTGCTGTAAAGCATTCTAACCTTTAAAAGTATTCATTAAGAAAAGCAGCGTACTTTTGAAAACAAACCAAAAGCCGAAATTTCGCTCTTGATCTGGAAGATTTCATTTTCCATATTGAATGAAATATCACAGGTTAAAATCGACAGCACCTTTTGCCAACTGAATGGAATGCACATTATTTCCATTAATACAATTAATTGTGCTCATTTTGCTTAACAAATAGTTCTAGAACCTTAAATGCGATCATTTATGTTTGACTTACTTAATAAACATTTAGTATTTTCATAAAATACTATTGACTAGTTTTGTATAAGGTTCCTTCTTCAACTTGGGAAACATCGCTTTTTGTGAACTTCGGATATAGTGATTGAAATTTGCGGGTCTCCAGAGGTTCACTATACCCGCAGTTGGCTTACTTGTTCCTTTACTTGTGTGAGCATTTTGCGATACTTTCGACGCATTTCTTCCTTAAATCTTCGCATTCACAATTATATCTTTAGCCTTTGAAGAAAAGTCCTAGGTTACCACCCATCCAATCTGTAATCTACACTGGCCTCCAAAAGTTAAGGAACAAACGGTTTTTTTTTGTGCCTAATTTGCAAATGAATGAATGCAGAAACACCAAACTTCTATGACATGGTCACAAAATAGTTATGTATTGACTGCAGCATAGACGTTTACATAAGAAAATCGCAAAAACGATTTACAAAAAAAAAAAAACAATCTCGCTGGAAAATTCCATTCTTGGAAAAAATAATATATCACAGTTTTATGTGGTAAAATGTCATAGGAACATAAGAAAAATGAGTTTTTATAAGGGATATGCCCACTCTAGCTTGAATGCATTGGCAGCATCGACTTTCCATGCTGTCAATTAAGTTGTCGGTTACCGAAATGGGAAGTAAAGAGCAGACACTGAGTAAACTTTGCTCCAGCTCTCTTAATGACCTTGGAGTTGGACTTCAAGCAACAACCTGTCTACCAAGAAAGTCGCAAAGATGCTCTATCGCATTCAGGTCTGGAGATTCAGCTGGCCATTCCATTTGCTCTAAACCAAGACCCTGAAGATATTCCTCAACTACTACAGCTCGGTGAGGTCGTGCATTTTCATCCATCAGAATGAAATCATCTCCGATTGCACCGGCATCGGCATATGCACAAACATTTGGATCAAGGATCTCATCCCGATATCTTACTCTAGTCCAGCGTTTCTCAACCTGGGGGCGCAGAGCATTTGCAGGGGGGTCGCGAGAAAAACGAAAGAGCAAGTAGTGATAAATGTTTTTAAAAAAATCATCTTATTCTACATTTTACGCAAAAATATATCCATTTTCACTTAAAATGTTCATTCAAACTTTACTGATAACATTATTTAAAATTCGACTAAACGTTCATTGTTAAAGATTAAAAAAACTGAATGTATGCTAAAAAATCGGAGGGGGGGGGGCGCGCACCACCTTCTAGATACAGAAGGCCTGAGAACAGAAGCTTTTACGTCATCAGTAGGTCTTCAAAGCTAAGGTCATCACAGTTTTCATTTCACAAAGTAAAACTATTTAAAATTTCTGGTGAATGATTAAAATTTTAGGAAATATCTTAAGTTAAAGATAAAAATTAAAAACCTTTCTGATAAAAAATCATTTATTATGATATATTTCTATATCATATTATATAATTAGAAATAATTATAATTTCCTATTTGTCGTAAAATTAAATTTTCTATCTTAAATTATTAAAATATTTTATGCGGGAGTAAATTCACCACAAAATTTGAATAGTTTAACTTTGTTAAAATAAATGTGTGATGACATCAGTTTAGTGGACTTAGCGTTGACGTAAAAGTTTCTTTTCACAGGCCTTCTATATCTAGGAGGTGGTGGGTCGCGCCACCGTAAGAGAGCATTTTTTTTGGGGGGGGCGTGACGTTAAAAGTTTGAGAACCACTGCACTAGTCAGTTCCTCCCTAGAACACATGCAGGTCAGTGTGACCACCGAGGAAAACCCTGCCCAAACCCTTATTCCACCACGTCGGAAACTAACTTTCAACAGTGTTGGATCGATGGTATCTGGTGCTTTGTTCTCTCCAGATCATCAGACGTCCTAAATCGCTCTCCAGTGTGAATCTTTGACTCGTCTGTAAATAGCACAGAAGCTTATCACTGTCTAATCCAGGAAACGTGTTCTCAAGTGGACCCTTATGTGTTGTCCGTTGAGGAGGACACGCACAACTGGCCACCGTCGATAGAGGCCTGTATTGTGAAGATGCCTTCGCACCGTACTACCGTACTAACGGATATCCTTCTCCCTGATGCTACAGAATAGTCTACAACGAGCTGCAGCACAGAAATGCTTTTTCTTCTTCGGGCCGAAAGAGCTACAAAACGGTTTTCTGCAGGTGCTGTAGCTCGTGGTTGGCCTGGAACATGTCTTCTGGACACAGAAGCTTCGATATTGATTGTAGAGAGAGTGGACCACAGTGAGAGACATATTAAGGCGCGTAGCAGCATCAGCCTGTGACAACCCCATTTCTATCCATCTGACCGACCGCCACCTTAACAAATCGGGCAAACGGCTTCTCTCAGACACTGCGGTCCCCTACTGCCTATTGTCAACGAATCTGCTCACAAAAGTTGCAAATCAATAAAGTTACACTCATAATTACGGAGCCTAATATTTGGATCATATTCTCACACATATATGCCTGTTCTTTTCTGTAAAAAAGTGGTAGCTATCGTTTTTGCATAAATTTACATAAAGTTCATTCTTATCATTTATGTATATAAACTATAAGTTTCATTGTTAGTGTCATTTTTTTTATGATGAGCTTCAAAAAAGTTGTTTCTTACCTTTTGGACACCAGTGTATTTGATTCATGGTAATGTTATGTATATAGAGGATGTTTCGAAGGAGTTCTGACAAACTTTTAGCAGAGTTAGGGCGCATAATAAGGAATAAGAATCACGTAGCAATGCAGGGTCAAAAAAGTCGTTTTACATATCTTTTCACCCTTTATAAGGCGAGTTTATGTGCAGAGAGTAGAAAGTACTTGGGATGTTTCTGGCCCATTTTAAAGGATTAATTCATATATATTCCCTCTACTGTAATATTCTACGTGAAAATTGAGAAAAAGTATGAAACAAACATAGAAATTTTGCAGAAGAATACATTAATTATTCACAAAATTAAAGTCGGGAAATTACCTACTGCTTGCGCACGGAAATAAACGCAAAAATATATAACTTAAAGCGATGATTCTTATGCTCAATTTTTGAATAACTATTCGAGCTTTCTTTAAAATTACGAATGAAAGAAATGTTCATAATCGAAATATAATTTAGAATCTAGATGTATGGAAAATATATGCATTCACTATAACTGAACAAAAATCAGAAAGTTGACTAATAATAATTGATTTCTGTATTTAATAGATCGTAGGTGGTAAGTATTCTTACCACAGACTTATAAATGGTTAATAACAACACCATCTAGATACAGAAGGCCTGAGAACAGAAGCTGTTCTGTTATTGCTAGGTCTTCTAAGACGACGATATCACCGCTTTACTTTCACAAAGTAAAACTATTTAATATTTCTGGTGAATGATACTAATTTTAGAAGATATCTTAAGTTGATGATAAAAATTGAAATACATTTCTGATAAAAAATAATTTATGATGATCTATTTCTATATCATATTATATATTTAATGATAGTTAAAATTTCCTATATGTCGTAAAATCAAATTTTCTATCTTAAATCATTAAAATTTTTTATGCGAGAGTAAAGTCACCACAAACTTTGAATAATTTTACTTTCTGAAAAAAAATGTGTGATGACGTCACTTTAGTGGATCTAGTGATGACGTGAAATTTTCTGTTCTCAGGCATCGTATATCTAGGAGGTGTTGTTAATAATCACTCTGTGGAAGATATTGAAGTATTCATCTAATTTTTTTACCCGGTTTTTGAAAACAATGGGCTTGCTTACCCTCCAACTATAACGGATATAATTAACCATTTTTTTAAATACTATATTTTCTTCAAGTTTTTTTTTTTTTTTTTTTTAAAAAAAGATAGCAGCCATCCCACACGCTCAGCGCGAAAATTTTGTTATACACTATGTCGACGATTCTTGTTTTAAGAAAGTGGTTAATTATATAGTTGTTGGAGGGTATGGGCCTGTCTCCAAAACTTTTATCTATAAAATGAAATAGTATTTTTAAAGTATCAATTTTAATAAAGCAGTTTCTATAAAGCAATTTCTATGAAAAACACAGTAGTTTTTGACAAACAGCCGTCGGAAAGTTCTCTGTTATTTCTGAACTTTTTCCACATGATTATTAATAATTTCATAAAGACGACGTTTCCGACCCCCACATTGCTATGTGATAGCTGCCAACACTCCCTACATTTTAGGCCGATTTCCGACCATAATTTTTGAACAGTTTGATTTTGCATTAAGTACATGGACTTATGTTAAGCAGAAATTGCTAAGTAAACATCAGTGTTGGGAAATCTCCCGAATGAATTGGGAGAGTTGGCAGCTGTACTATATGATTCTGAATACTTATTATATGCTTGCCCTAACTGGAAATTTTGTCGAAATTATTTCGGAACACTTCGTAGATACCGAAAGAAGTGCATTTAAAAGTTTGCAAAATATTTTTCGCCTTTGTGAACATCTATCTTTCGTTCGGGTTCATACGGAAACACACTGAACAGCCGTTTGCAAACTGGGATAACCGGGAAAACTTCCACCATCCATGAAACTATACGAGGTAACAGTGATGCAATCGGATCGATCCGGGGCCGTCATTATTAGCAACCGGGCCTGCTTATTCGTTGCCACCGGAAAAAATGGGTGAATCATTGAGGCCTAATGTTTGCATTTGCGCTGTTCGATTGTATGCGATTTGGTATTATAAACGTTGTTTTATTTTATAATTAAAAAACAATTTTGTTATAGTTTTGTCATAGTGATTTGATAACAAGGTGATTTAGATGTAGGTAATGATTTTTTGAAGATTGCGCCTTTATTTATGGAAATAAATCAACAAAGAATTCGAACTTGCAGTTCTGAATGTAACGGTAAGTGTACACCTGTATAACTTATTTAGAAGTTCTACAAATTTATAGGATATAAACCATGTTTTATGAATTAATATTCATGTGTTATTTATAAATTATTTTAATCTGAAATCGTTTAACTTCGGTAGTTTATTATTCTAGTAAATAAGCGTTCGTTGTAATACTAGTTAGACATTCTTATCTGTTTAATTCTTTCAGTTGAAAATGTCATTTATCATTTATTATAAATGCACTAAATGTGTGATATTGGTTTCAGTGCAGAAGTACTGTAAAATATACTATTAATTTATGCACATGTTTATGTAGAAACTTTAATTGAAGTTAATATTTTGTATAAGCGTTCATTATGCTCAATTTCAAAGTTCCATTTAATGTTAGAGGTAATGGCTATAATAAGGTACATTAGGTAATGGCTATAATAAAAAATAATTAATTCAGGGATCGTTTATTTTTAGTTTACTACAGTGATTAGAGCAACTTGTGAAAAGGAATCCTGAAATTTTTCGAGTCCTAGAGCTGTTACTATATCTTAATTTGTATTCAAAGGCCATGCAGAAGGGGTTTTTTTTTGGCCACAACCCTAATATAGAGCAATGCATGGACGAAAACATTTCTTTTCAATCACCAGTTAATAATCACTTTAAAAAAAAGAGGTGGAATATTAGTGGTATTTCCTAGTATGGTTTTCTAAAATTTATTATTTTTCTTTGGAGAAAAAAAAATATATGGAACTAAATCTGAAAATTATAAATCATTTTCATTTCGAATGGTAAACTTTTCGATAAATAAACTCATTTGAACTAACCAAAATAAAAACAGTTAATAAACGTGTTCGATCATACACTGTTACATGATTCTTAATCCTTTTGATATATTTTATCTCCCTTTAAGTTCGTACTACTATTTATGGGACACCCTTTATTGTGTAATTTATTCTAAATGTTTCTCGTTAAATTAATTTACATTATTTTTCATTTAAATACCAAGGACAAGCAGTGCACGGGTTGTACTTATAATTATAGCAAACATTCTTCTGATACCTACGCCTTACAAAAGATTAAAAATTAAATAGTATAGCAATACTTAAATTTTTTATACGTGAATTGTAAATATCAAATATTTTAAATTCTATTTCATCTCCTCGTCATATATTCTGTTAATATATTAATTGAACAATATTTAATAAATGAAAATTTAATAACTATTAGTTAAATTTATTTTAAAAGTAATAATGGTTGTAACTGCTTTGAAAATGTGAAACTTAAACATTCAGTATAAAGATATGCATAAAAATGCCTGTATCATTTGTGTATTCGTTTACTTTAATGTATACTAAAAGTCAGCTTAATTTGTTCATGTATATTAAAAATCAAGCTAAAATAATGAATCATGAGAGTTAGCACTACTTTGTTTTTCCTTCAAATTACATGTATCTATTTACTTTAATGTCCACGTGTATGTATCATAGTAAAGAAACTATCAATGAGTTCGTACTTGAATTAGTAACACACAGTCATGACTTAAAACTACATTAAATAACGTTTCAAAGCATCGGAAGGCTTAAAAATTGCTTGATGTATACGTGAAGACGTGAGGATCCGTAGGCCTCTTTGGATGACTCATCGAAATACACGCGCAGGCCCCGATCGATCTATGTCAACGCGCGTTGTCACTGTTATGTTTAAAGCAAACTCAACCTCACCATGGCACAGTGGCTATTTCATTGAAAATGGTATACGGCCGAAGTGTGAAGGTCCTGGTTTCAGATCCCATCGAGCGGCTGTAGACCTAACCGGAACTAAGGTTCGGAGTTTTCCGTGGTTTTTATCCGAAATTACCGTAAATATTTAGAATGTCCCCGACGGCGGGTAATTCCCTTGTGTTGTCCTTCTGCCGTGGATTTGTAAGCTGGCTTCGGGCCAAGCACAAAAATCCGAAATTCTTGTTACACAAACAAACAAGCAAATAAAGACTACTCAAATTGAAACATCCGATCGGTTTCTTTCTCAATTAAACATGAAACTACTGCTGTCTCAGTTTTATTTTTATCCATGAGGTGAAGCTAGTCGAATCGTTTAATCTGCTTTTAACGAAGATTTCCCACGTCCATGAAGATTGCAATAGCTCTTTTTTTTTTTTTTTGGCCGTTTCTCGGCTATTATGCGTTTAGGTTTTGATCCCATCTCTGTACTTTCTGGGAACATGACTCTTGTCACCAAACGTAGTGTATTTTTTTAAAAACATCCAGCTCACTTAACACACATAGGCTCCACACCTTAAAAATATCCCGTTTCCAGCTGAAAGCAACTGCAAGACTTTTGTCATCTCAATGGTTGTGACGTGACGTTCGAGAAGAAGGACTCCTTACTTGTTGGAATTATGAACACGTATATCGGATTTGTGTGCTTGGCTAGAAACCCGCTTATAAATCCTCGTCAGTAGGACAACATAAGGGGGGATGCCCTTAGGGGGGGTCTTTCTAAGGGCCCTAACCCGCATTTACGCTAAGTTTCGGAGAAAACCACGGAAAACTCCGAACGGTTATGTCGACGGACGCGCGATGGGACCCAACCCGGGACCTTCACACTTCTCCCGTCAACCTTATCCAGTGCCATAACCACTGTGCCATCGTGAGGCGACTCCTTACTTAATGAATGAATCATCCTTTGTAGGCTGGTTTAGGCGAAAATGAAAATTTGTATTGAGAAAATAAGATTCTGGTTTCTCATCACAAATTTATCCAATTTATTATTGTTTTATTTTATCTTCATTTATTATTAATTATTCATTAAATTTTATGCCAAAAATGTGTCTGGAAATTATGATTGTAGCTTCAGATTTTAAATATAATGTTAACTTACGTTCCAAACTGTAGTAATAATAAAATGAGGTTTAGCAACCACAATCGTAATTTTTCTATGCAAATTTTCATTTTGCGCCTGAGACTGAGATTCACAGCAGGATTCATTCTATAAGCCAGCCAGCGTGCTTGTAGACCGCTGTTGTGACTAATTGGGTTATTTCTTATTCCTCGCAAGACCCGCGATGTCCGAAACTTTTTAACTTTAGTAATCTTTTCAAACGCTTGGAGACTAACTTTTAGTAAGCTTAACAGGTGTCGATATTCACAGAGCACTTGAAAAATCGCTCTAATTTTGATAAAAAAAACTTGACCAGCAAGGTATGGCGAAGAATAATTTTGCGGCATTGAAAAGTGTTTATAATTGTTCCAAATTTGCATAGTACTTTTCTACAAAGAATTAAAATTGTATATCTGCCAACATCTGTGTAATTTTTTTAAAGGGATCCTATAAGAACAGCAATAAATATAGACATAAAATACATCAATAGAAGTGATGAAAGTCATTGCCTTAAAATTCTCTCGCACGCCAGGAAAGAGCTGTCTCAGCGTTGCCGTACAAAGATGGTGTCTATTCATTGAATCTACCGTATTACAGTGAGGGCAGATATGAGTCGAAATACTCCAATGTGGTGGAGATGTCCTGCCAGACAGTCATGTCCAGTCAGAGGACGAAATTGGAACAAATGGCAGTTTACCTGCTTGGACTGCTGGGCATTGCTAAAATATCTTCAAAACTCCCACGCTTTAACTTTATCAAAGAACTTATAAGGGGAGAAGAAATGAAGCTTTGAAAAATCGTAACGGTCGCCATCTTAAGGCAATGAAAGAAATCACGTACGTTGTCAATTAATGTGTAATGCAGAAAAAACAAAGTATCCCAGCAAACACACACGGGTTCTCTGAACGTCTATTAACGTTCAGAAAACGTCTTCTAAACGTTAATAGACGTTCAGGGAGCCTGTGTGTGTTTGCTGGGATAGGATGAATCACGCCAAACAAGGCCAGTGCATTTTTACTTCAAACAATCATCAACCCTGTCCCGCAGTACAGGAACTGCTTTTCAGACGATGGCACTGCTGAAACTTTTCGTTCGTTTTGTCTTCATATCACGCACGAGTTTTATTTGTTTCATTTTCTGGTGAAAATTAGACTTTAATCATACAAGTTTATTCCTAAACTGAAAGACAAACGATGTTTGGCTTGTAAGCGCTAAAATATTCATACCAAGTGCTTCCGTTATGCCGCGCCAAAACGTCACCCTATAAAGCAACTTTCCAGCAGTACCCTCGCATTGGTTACGGTGTTTTACATTGAGTAAGCAGACGCTTCACTTCTTCTCCCATTATGCGTTCTTCGATTTTATTCTACAGTGAACACATCTACGAATGTAACCAGCCATTTTCTGTAAACAGTAATTTTCATTTTAGAATATAGCGAAATTCCTCACCTAAAGCTCAGATCTGGTTGCTGTACTGAACGGATGTTTAAAAATAATACTGTTGGTCGTGGATGACGTTGGAGTAGCCATAGGTATCGGCTACTGTAAAATGCTATCAATTGTTTGGAATTAGGATTATCAGTTTTTGATATAAATTTCTTATTTTTCTCGTCTATATTATGTAAGTAAACTTTAATGAGATATGCCTACCAAGTACGATATATGTGTGGCCGAATAGGATCCCTTTAATTATTGCTAACAACTATTTTGTAATTTGAAGTTAAACGTGAAAGTTTTAACCCTCTGAGCGCCTTGAAAACAGGCAAATAATGTAAAGTTGTTACTACGGTAAAATTTTCATATAGCCTTAAAATTATAAAAAAAATAAACTTTTGATAGGAATATTTGTAATTTTTAAGACAAAAGTTCCTCTATTACTTAATTAAATATTAGAGTATATTTTATGATGCCCGAGTGTTATAAATAATTTAAGTTATAGGTGCATTGCAGAGAAAACTGGAACGAAGTTGACGGGGTTTTACGTAACCTATAAAATAAATTGGAAATCAGTATGCGTACCAGAAAATGCTTAAAGCTTTTATATAACAACTTTATTGGTCACGCAATTCAAAGGGTCTTGAAAAGCAGAATTCAGGGATTATTCACGAAAGTCTTCTCTCCTGGTTGAGACCAGAGAGAGCAGGGATTTTGGCATATGAATCAAAGTTAATGGAGCAGAAAGCGTCCATACTGCAACAGGAAATCGGATTAAATTTTGAAATTCACCTCTAGCAGTCGAATGGGTACGCTGTTAAAAAAATCCCACCACGAAATGTAAGTTCTCTTCTTGTTGCTTTTCCACATTTTTTTCAGGATTCATTCTGATGCAGAGATGCCAATCGCTCCGGATTATAACTAACCGCTTTATTGAACAGTAATTTTTGGCTTGAATATTGCTTGACTTCGTCGTTGTACGTACGACCCCGTTACACTTTCCTAAAATATATATTTAGAAGGAAAAAATACTGTTTGAAAAAAGTGGTTAATTATATTCCGGAGCAGTTGACAACTCTGCTAATGTCTTAAAATTTCGTGTTTTTCTCATTTTTTATTTTACAGTATGATATTTACTATGAACTTTGAATATTAAAATATAGCACTATCTACAAATATTGGAATATAGCAAAGTTTACCACTTAAACCTGTGATACGGTTACTATTTAAAAAATAAAAATAAAAAATGATGTTATTAGAAAGTGGATGACTTCGGTCCATAGATATCTGCCACTGTGAAAATGCCATCCGTTGTTCGAAATTAGAACTATCCCTTTTTTGTTGTGGATTTCGTATTTCCCTTACCTAAAAAAGTTGTTAGCTTTAATGAGATATGTCAACAAGCGGGAGTGTCAGAATACGATCCCTTAAATTATAACTAACAGGTATTTTGCTAATTTGAAGTTACACGTGAAAATGTTAAACCTACAAAATAAATGGGAAATCAGCATGTGCACCAGAAGATGTTTAAAGATTTAATTTCTTAACATTATCGGCTACATCTTCAGGAGCGTTATTGTTTTTTGGAGTCCTCAAGAAACTCCTGTATGCTCAGTGAAGGCAAGGATTTTGATATTCGAGTGACTGCAAATACTGTATAAGCGTTCTCACATCAGTGAGAAAACAGTAGCATTTTTCGGAATTAATCCCTCCAGCAGTTCTACTGGCAAACAATGGGTGCATTCGAAACGACAAACTCGTTGCGTGAGTTTCCGTAAGAAAACTGGAATGTGTGTGTTTAGTGCTGTCAGTGGTTATCAGTTTCTTTTGACTTTACGAACAACTTCAGTTTATTTAGTTTCGTCGCATAGGAGACGTGTTTGTTTACAATTCGCGAATGTGTTAATTTTGCTGAGGAGGGTTTTTAATACATACTCAATATAAAATCAACAGGATTTTTAAAAGAAAGAGTGACCATAATTGAAGTTCACAGATCAAAATTTAGAAATTTCAACTTAAACTTCATTTTTTCCAAAATATTTCGCAAGAGAAGTTCGAATTTCGCTAATAACGGTTTAAATCAATTTCAATCTCAACACAAAAACATGCATTTTTGAATTTACGAAATGAAAAACACAAGAAAAGGATTAACTTTGAAAAGTTATTTACCTTCGTAGCATTTTCTAACGTATGCATGAATTTCCTCCTCGAAAAAATAATATTTGCAGCTTTAGAACACGTAAAATACTTTTCACAACATACTTTTGGATAACAACGGACGCCATTTGAAAACAGCAACAACGTGCAATAAGTGTATCTTCGAAACAACTGAACGAATTTGATCGCTTTCCGTTTACTTCGTTTAAAACTAATCGCACTCAGTTTTGTATACTAACGCTCTAGTTTTTAAACTGAATGCACTCAGTTTCCTTTACGAACACCTTAGATAGAAACTCGTTTGGCGTTTACGAATGCGGCCAATATTAGGCACGGACTATACTACGAAAAACGCTCAACTTGGCGCGCGATCGGGAAGGAAGACAGATGGTCTGCTCCTTATTCTATAGATACGCAGAGGCTTGCTCAGGTGATACCGTTACCCTGTCTGCTTGCAGCAGATATTGTTAGAGTCTTAGTGTTTTTAGTTCTCCTGGATTTTTCTGTTTGTGGAATGTAATTTGTAATTAACAGAAAAATATGCAAATATCGAGTAGATAGTTTTCATTTACCAAAATAAATATAAGCAGCTTATTAAAGAAACATACAAATTTTGTTCAGTTTTACGATTTTGAATTCTCTATAAAGTATAAACCTGTCCCGAGACTCATAAATATCACATTCGAAAAACACAAATTTTTTATGTTTTTTCTTTTCATTACAAAATAAGATCTATCTGTTTTCATAAAAATAGAAATCGTGTTTTTAGTAAAGTGATATAAACGAAAAGATACATTGTCACTGGTTATAAATAAAAAATATACGTTATATCATAGCTGCAAACTACTACGGAGCATAATAAACCACTATTAGTAAACATATCATTTTATTATTTTTCCGGATAGTAACCAGACCTAAACCTTAGCGTAAATGTTCTGATATATATTATGCAGAAAGTTAATGTTTAAAAAAAGTGGTTAATTATATTCCGTAGTGGCTGGCAGCTATGGATTATTTTGATCGTTATTCAATACTACCTGAAAACAAAATTTTAGCAATGGCATAACAAGTAAGATTTTAAGAGTTTAGAAAAGGAAACAAAATAATGTAAGCAAAAACTCGATTTCTATTATAACTTTAACCACCATAACTTTTGAAATTAGCATGTAATAACTTATGCAACGTAGTCGAGAACTATTTGTTATCAGATGACGTGCCGCTCGCACCTGCGATGTTTGAAGAAGTAAATCAGAAAGTTCTTAATGGCTCTTTTCAGTCCTTCATGATAGTCCGTGCTATTAGAAATATCGTATCATGCAGTGTAAATTCTCTTGTTGCATTGTCATAATTTAAAGTTTTATTTTTATTTTTATCACTGTTTTATAGATTAATATTTACTACCAAATTTGTATATTGGAGTATAGCAATATATACAAAAGTTGGAATGCATATAAATGAAATTTTACCAATTTGGGATGTTTGGTGTTTCTTTGATTAGCCATTCGCTTAGGCAAACATGTGTGGTGAAATAAAAGGGCATGATATTCGAGTTAATTTTAAAAGGAATAAAAATCTCAAAAAGACTGATGTTTTTCCCATGAGAAGAACACACAGGGCGGCAATAAATTAGAATAGCCGCCAGACTGTTTACGATAGTGAAAGTCTAATCACAATAAGTCTCCAGAAGGGAATATTTGTGGCACAACGAAAGATACAGGGGCAACTGTCCCCTGCTCTGCATAATGATTCGGCTTAGCACGTATACAGCTTCAAATAAAAAGCAAGAGCCTATGAAAATAAGGGGCATACGATTAGGGGATCCCGCGAATGAGAAGAAAAGAAGAGAGAACCTTAGGTACAGAGAGCTAGAAGCGTCACAGAAAAAACCCTGACCAGGAGATGAAAAAAAAGACGTTCTGATGCTCGCAGTTACATGGTGCGACCAACATGGCGGAGTTCGCGATAATATAGGTGGCAAGTATTACGGTATGTAATCAACCACTTTTTGTAAACCGTAAATACTTTAAACATTTTTCCAAGATAGCAGGCAGTTCAAATTTTGCCTCGGATATTTTCCTAAATTTTAAACAGTAATTTACCGTTCACAAAAAGTGGTTAATTATATTCCGTAATACTTGGCACATATGCGATAACATCGGCTCTTAATCCACGCATCTGATTTGGTAAATGTACATTATTTTTTCTATTTCTCCCCTTTAATGCCCCTATGTACTAGCAATCTAAATATTTTTTCTTGATACCACATCTCCCCAGACTGCTTTATCTTAGCCAAGGAAACACTTGTATGTTCATTGTAATTATAAGGAAATAATTTTAATTATGTTAGTTTTGAGTTTAAATTTTTTGAATTTTTTATAGTATTTTGTGTACCCTTTTTGTATTTTATTTAGATGAGTTACGGGAGTACTAACCAGGTAAGTTAGTTTGCGGCACATCACTATACGATCACGTTCGGCTTTCTTTAATGGTAATAAAAAATTATTTTTAACACGGACTACCACCAAAACATGGAATTCTCCATCGTCCTCACTGTTGTACTTCACATGGGCGCCCGTAAGGGGGGGGGCAAGGTAGGGTACTTGCCCCCCTAAAGTTTTAGGTTAATGGCTCATGATGTTAACAAATGGCAAAAACAGAACTAAATTTGTTAAAAGTTTGAAATTTGCCCCTCCTGTAGAAATATTTTTGAAGTTTGCCCCCCCCTCCCTAGAAAAATTACTATGGGCGTCCATGGTTGTGCATAGAATCGCCTGTGGATGCTACATATGTCATGTAAATGCATTTCCCTGCTGTGTTCCAAATATTTTTTCCGATTAACTGCTGAGCTGTTAGTGCCGCTAGTTTCTGGCGTTCAAATATAGCACTAAGTAGTAGGGTGGAGCATTTTTATATGGGAAATTTTTTTTGATAAATTTTCATTTATAATAGTGATCAAAGTGCGACCCAATATTAGAGGATTTTAAAAAGCATTACTTTTTTAAAATTAGTATTTTCCTTCTACCCGCGCATTTATTTTGAAAATTTACATTTGTGCTACCATACTAATAAAACTTGAAGGAGCATATTGTTTATAAATTCTAATTAACTATTATTATTAAAAAAACAAGTCATATAGAACAAATTAATGCTGATTTACTAAAAATGTGAGGCACTTAAAACATAAAATATACATGAGCATACATAAAAATAGTCAAAAGAGACCTTAAAATCTGTTAGTGCCGCTAGTTTCTGGCGTTCAAATATAGCACTAAGTAGTAGGGTGGAGCATTCTTATATGGGAAAATTTTTTTTTGATAAATTTTCATTTATAATAGTGATCAAAGTGTGACCCAATATTAGAGGATTTTAAAAAGCATTACTTTTTTAAAATTAGTATTTTCCTTCTACCCGCGCATTTATTTTGAAAATTTACATTTGTGCTACCATACTGATAAAATTTGAAGGAGCATATTGTTTATAAATTCTAATTAACTATTATTATTAAAATAACAAGTCATATAGAACAAATTAATGCTGATTTACTAAAAATGTGAGGCACTTAAAACATAAAATATACATGAGCATACATAAAAATAGTCAAAAGAGACCTTAAAATCACGTATGGTGTCGAATTTGGGCATGAGTTTTCTTGACTCAATTTTTGATTTTATGCGACCTTCTCTGGCCTTCTTATCACATACCTGCATAGAAACCTCTGTTAGTATCTTTACTGAACGTTCTACAGCCTGGGTATGGCATGGCAGTCTTAGAAATGGTATTTTGTACTTCCTTTTGTTTCCACCATCGAAAGCAAATCTTCATTCTTGACGTCTCTAAGGATGGGAGGTTGAAAATATTTTTGTTGCCAATCTATAAGGTCTGTGTATGATTTGGCATTAAGCTTAATTTTAGGGACCTCAAAAATACGAGGGACCTTTTCAGAATTAGTCGCTTCTCTTGCTTTTATAATCCTTCTAGCAGCAAGTTCACGAATGTGTTTCTCAGGATCTGAGAGCATCGACAACAGAAGATTCTCAGGATGCGCAAAGAAACTATGTTCCGCTCAATGACAGGGTCGACTACTTTTTTTAGTTTAATTAGAAGGTATCAAGAATTCGAAGCCAATTTCCAAAAATTTCAAGATCCACCTTTGCATGACGGATGAGTTTTAATTTGGAACCAAACAGGAGCGTAAACTCTAACAATAAACGTGGCAAGATGATTAAGGTTTTCAGGTGGTTTACTTGTGGAAATATATAGCCTTAATATCCTGTTGGCTTTTGTTAACCATGGAGCATGCGACATTTTCCCTGGAGCTCTGCGTGCTAGATCGGGAATACAATCGCCATTAATTACAGCTGATGTAATATCGTACAAGTACCGTTGGTCAGAACTTAGCTCTTTGATGATATCGGCCAAAATATCCGGCAAAACGCTTTCTATCTTTTCATACCGTACAATAGAATTTTTTTCGCATTTTTCTAACAATCTTCCAATAGTACCAGAATAGGAACTTGGACCAGTAGTTGCCCCATCTAAGAATGAAAAAAGGTAGGCAATTCATTCGTGTGTAAACGGCATATGATCAATTGTAAAGGTTGATTGAAACGTTTTTCTAACAACCGTATTACACCACAATTTTTCCCTGTGTTTGTTGCTGTTCCATCACAACCAACAGCTACAGTTCCTCTCAATGAAACGTTTTCAGAAGAGAACAAGTCATACATAGCACGTTCTATGCTCTTGGCCGTCCCAGTACTTGGGACAGCGTAGCCGACGTAAACAGAATCAGGTTCCTTGATAACAGAAATGTATTCTTCTACAATAACTTTGCGGTATTTTTTTGACTCCATTTTTTACTACATTTAAAACTCTATCTTTTCTGCCATCAAAGTATATAACTGTAACACTGACAACTCTATTTTTAGCTAATATTTCTTTGCGTCCTTTTGATCTTTAACGGCGCAATTTTGATCTATCTATTACTTACACATCTGACTTAATGTCATGAAGAACTGCTGATGCGATTGCTGCAACAGCTCTATCAGATACGCCATATCGGTCACATGTTTTTGACAAAGATTGCAAACTGAGTTTTGGCTTTTTCTTGGACCCTTGGTGCTTTGAAAAACACAGTTCTAAGCCATCGTCTATTTCTTCAGTATCTTCTGACTCAACCAATATAAGAGGGGCTCGTGGGGAAAGTTCAACTCTATTCTCCTGTTTATCCTCACATGTCACAAAAGCAGAATATTGTTCTAGTTTTTGATTTCTATCATTTCGCTTTTCTATTTTTTTCGTTTGTGAAATGTCTATACCACCAATAACCATTTTCTTGCCAGTCCTCTGATCAGTCAGAAAAAGTTGTTCTTCATTCGCAACTCTTCTTTCTTTTGGACATTTGCATTGGCAAACGTTGCAAAATTCAAATCAAATGCGCGGGTAGATAGACTCAAAATAAATAAAAAATATTTTAGGATACGCTTTTTGAAAGGTTGGGTCACATTATTATAGCTATTAAAAACAATTTGGCAAAATTTAATTTTTCGCTCCACCCTACTAAGTAGTACAACACTTTCTTTGTACTCGCATTGATTTGAAAGTAACAAATCCGAGGCCCTCCTTTCAAGCGAAGTGTGAGGGGTAAATGTTTTTAGTAAACCTTGTGACAACTGGGATGTCACATTACATTCCAAACTTCACTTGATAAATCACTCATACTTCTTTTTATATTTAAGAAAAGGCATGTTTCAATGTCATGCAAACTTGCGATATGCATAAGACCCTGTGTAATGTAGACAAAAAAAAATCGAAATTTATATTAACTCTTAAAAATGCTCTGCCCGTCTAATTTTCGTGGATAAAATTGTTATTTACAATTTCCCTGTTAATTAGTACAGTACCCGATATCTTTTAACTGTATTTAGTTTTCCCTTCTTTTCTATGAAGTTTAAACAATGCTTAAATTTAAAGAACTTTAAACCAACCGCGAATGTCAGTGATAACAGAATATCACTTGGTGATTTAAAAGAAAAAAGAAAGCACACAGTTTTAATGAACAGAATTATAAATACCATGGTCCCATGTACAACATTTCATGGGTTTCTATATCGCTAATTCATTTGTACAAAATTGATTTCAAACATACATCTACGACATTGAACACCTTTTTAAAGCACCTTTTAAAGATATGTCAAACATGAACTACATTTTTAATGAAAGCTTAAGACACTTTTGATGGCTGACCTAGTGGAGTAGCGGCTTATAAACCGTTTTATCCCAGGATCAGCGATCAGTTCACGATTTAAGATTCGGTGTTAACTTGACCGTCCTTTCATAAGAGGTAACGTTTCCACCCATTGGGAGCCCCTTAATAAAATGGCGAATACGACGTGACTTAATAGAGACGAATGGCTATTTGTCAACTGCTCGCCCTTACAGGGAGACAGAGACAGAGGGATAATTTTGACAAATGCCATTTACGTTTGCTTCCGTTGAACAAATTTTAACCTATGTTAATTAAGCAAGTTGTGCGTCCCATAACCGTCTTCAACATAAATGTGTTACCTGCATAAAATCTTTCATTTAAGCCCCAGATTTCCGAAATTGGTAAAATGACTGATTAAAATATCCCTCTCAAGATCCTTATCCCTTCGGTGTCTATAATGAAATATCTCCTCCAAGCGGGATATGTGTATGTCCGAATAGGTTTCCTTTATGCATAACGTACAGGAATTCTGCTAACTTGAAGTTACGCGTGAAAATTTTAAAGCTTGAAAATGGGAAATCAACAGGCGCACCAGAAATTGTTTAAAATTTTTATTTGTTAAAGTTTTTGTTAACAAATCTGTTAGCGGTTCCATCTCAAGTCTGTGTGCTTTTTCGCGAAAACCCTGTCCGCTGGATCAGCCCAGAGGGAGCAGGGGTTCTTTGCATTTCATCAAAACGAACTGTTCAGGAAGCTTCAGCACTTTAATGGGAAAACTGTCGTAAGAGTGTCAATCCATCCACCACCTCCTAGACATACAGTGCCTGAGAACAGAAACTTTTGCGCTACTAGAACCACTAAATTGACGCCATCACACATTTATTTTCACAAAGTAAAACTATTGAAAGTTTGTGGTGAATTTACTACCGCATAAAACATTTTAACAGTTTAAGATAGAAAATTGAATTTTACGACAAACAGGAAATTTTAACTATCTCTCACTAATTATGTAATATGGTATAGAAACAGATCATAATAAATTATTTTTTACCAGTAAGGTATTTTAATTTTTATCTTTAAATTAGGATATTTTCTAAAATTTGTATTATTCACCAGAAATTTTAAACAGTTTTACTTTGTGAAAGTAAATCTGTGATGACGTCATCTTAGAAGACCTAGTGATGACGTAAAAGGTTCTGTTCTCAGGCCTTCTATATCTAGAGGGTGTTGATCCATCCCTCCAGTGGTCGAATTTGTAAACAGTTAGAAAAATCCTAACATGCGATGCAATCTCTCCTATTGTTCCAATGACACATTTTTTTTTCAGATTTCTGTCAGTCTTAAAATTTTACTTACATTTTTGTAGAGTTAACAACTACCAACACCTCCTAGATACAGAAAGCCTTACAACTCCTACGTCACCAAACTTTGGCGTCATCATTTGGCCTACATGTAAAAGTTTTGTTTTCGTAAAATAAAACTATTAAAAATTTCTGGTGAATTTATGCATTAATAGCCATAATTTAATAATTTCAGATAAAATATATAATTTCACGACCAATGACAGTTTTTAATCATGACTAATTAGATAGTATGATAAGGAAATGGATCATACTGAAACATTTTGTTTGAAAAAGGTATTTTAATTTTAATATTTAATTTAAGATATTTCCTAACATTCCTTGCATTCACCAGAAATTTTTAATATTTTTAATTTGTGAAGATAAAACTTTTAACTGTAGGCCTAATGATGACGTCAAAGCTTGGTGACGTAGGAGTTGTAAGGCTTTCTATATCTAGGAGCCGTTGCAACTACTCCGGAAAATAATTAACCACTTTTTGCGAACTTCAACTCTTTAAAAACAATTTTCCGAAAAGTAGCCAGCCCACGTGGTCCGCTTTGAATTTTCAACATTATTTAAGCCAAAAATTACTGTTTGAAAAAAGTGGTTAATGATATTCCGGAAAAGTTGGCAACTCTATTTTGTCACTATATATGTTACAGTTTCATATTTATTGAACTAGTGTGTTATTTTTTCTGTGTGTGTAAGATTTACATACGTGTGTTTAGAATTTGTACATTTCCTTAATTTATTGACCTTCATTAAAAGCAACCATTTTTTTTATTATTATGCTTTTTGAATGTATATAAATGACCCTTAATCACGCTGGTACTTCTGGAATCACTCTGATAAACCATTACTTTAGGCAAACATGTATCGTACGCCTGTCCATCGTCCTCGATGCTGTACATAGAGTTGCCTGTGGATGTTGTATATATATATATGTCATGTGAATGCCTTTTTTGAAAGTGATGTTATTAGAGAGATGACTTTGGCTCATAAATACAGGCTACTATGAAAAATGTCATCTTCTGTTCGAAACTAGAACTATCACATTTTTATTATTTTCCGAACATGTACCATGTAAGGAAACTATTGTAATCATGAATAAATTCGACTTCGAGATTTTGGTGTATTTACACGTTTTGAGGTAGGTCTGCTGCCTCAAAACGTCTCAAACGTCAAAACTCTTGTGGTCATTTATGCTATTTTTACGAGATGTATGTGTGTGTGTGTGTGCGCGCGTGTGTGTGTATGTGTGTTTGTGTGCATGTGAGTGAACACGATAGCTCCTAAACGGGGCATTCGATTGAGCTCAAATTGGGTATATATGTCATAAACCACGTTGCAAGACCGGTATTGATTTTGGTGTGTATAGGACTTATATTTTTTCTACAGGTCTACGACAAATATTTCCTTTACATTACGGCCTATGGGGGGAAATTCTTGAAAGTACGCTAGTGTTTAAACGGTACATTCGATTGAGCTCAAATTGGGTATATATGTTATAAACCACCATCGTAAGACCGGTATATATTTTGGTGTGTATAGCACTTAAGACCTGTAGAAAAACTAAAGGTTTTTCTACAGGGCTACGACAAATATTTCCTTTACATTATCGCCTATAGCGGGAAATTCTTGAAAGTACGCTAGCGTTTAAACGGTACAGTCGATTAAGCTCAATTTGGAAAAAACTAAGAATTTTTGATGAATTATTCAACGATTAAAATTTATTTAAATGCTTGGTAATGATCTTAATCGTAAGTGTTCGGAAAGTCAAGTGGAGTCACTCCAGATTTTTTTAGATTTCGTATTTCCCAGACCTAAAAAACGTAAGTAGTTAGCTTTAATGAGATATGTCTACCAAGCGGGATATGTGTTGGTCCTGTCTATTATGCGGACGAATGGTTGATATTATTTAAAATAAAGACCAATTCCAATGACCGCTTCTATAAATTTTTAGTTGCTTGAAAGATACGTGCTGCTTAGGGCGAGCGCCAAGAAGTGAGAGCCAGGGTTACATACAAAAAGCGCTCATACAAACTGCGCCAAGGATGCTGTCAAATAAGTTTACGCCAAATGCGTTGGTAAAAAGATACAAATAACATTTAGGACTCAATATACCCATCGATATTGAAGGGTTCAAACACTTCAATAATAAACAGTTAACAGTCTGTAATACAATTCTTGCCGTTACAGGGAAGCAATGTTACAACATAAAATAATATAGTGAATAGCAAAAATTCAATAGTGTGATACAATTATACAATTTTTAGGCTATTTAAAAAAATGAAAAACTTATATAAAAACAAGAATAATAAAAAAATTCCTTTATGGAGGAAGTGGAGAATTCTCCTCTATGGGCAATTGCGCTATTTTTGCGATTCCTCTTGTTAGGATATCCTTTCCTGTTCGTGCATTTACGACCCTAACCATTCCGTCTGGTCCCGGGAAAACATTTACACGGCGACCTAGCAACCAATGATTTACATGATCTTCCTAATACTAATGTCCTCACCTACAACTTTGTACAATATGATTGCCACTTTGAACGTTGTTGAAGCGTGTTCAAATATTCTCTATGCCATCTGTTCCAAATAAGTTGAACCAACCTGCAGATTTTATGCCGTCTAGACAGTCGGTTTTCATTCACACTTATAAATTTGATCTTAACGATAGCGGTTTAAGGCCTTCTGATGAGAAAATGACCTGGAGTTAAAGCCTCCAAATCATCAACGTCGGACGATAATGGAATTATCAGACACGAAATCAAAATGGATTCTATTTGAGCTATTACTGTTAATAATTCCTCAAAGATTGACCTTGCGTTGCCTACAGCTCGTTTTAAATTGTACTTAACTGATTTTATTCCTACCTCTCACAGCCCGTCAAAGTAATGGAGTTCGAGTAGGAATTAATTTCCATTTGATTCCTTCTTCGGAAAAGTAATTAGCTAACCTTTCATCCGGGCGTCTAATTAGGTTTTTAATTTTCTTTAGTTCAGTTTTGGCGCCTACGGAATTTTTAGCTTTATCAGAAAATATAACTGCCGTTTTTCCTCTCCTTGCTATAAATCGTTTCAAAGTGGCAATGAAGGCATCCGTTGTGAGTTCAGACACTAAATCGAGATGCACAGCCTTGGTTAGGAAGCACATAAAAATTGATAGATGTACACCGTATTTATAATCTCTTTTGTTTGTTCCTTATATTTTACAAAAAGTGGACCCCCAAAATCTGTGCCGACATACTTAAATGGGGCACTAGGACTTACGCGTTCCGTTGGTAATGAAGCCATAATCTGTTCGACAGCAATTGGATTGTTTTTTTCTATCAGTTACACACTCATGTATAATTTTTCTAGTTAAATTTCTGCCTTATAATAGCCAAAATTTCTGCCTTACACAGCACAACAACGCTTGCGAATCTAGGTGGAAATACCTTTTATGGTAGTTTTCTACGATTAACTTAGTTTATTCTTTGCAGGCAGAATGATTGCGTATTTCTCTGAAAAAATAAGATTGGCATTCTTTAGCTTGCGAGCAACTCTCATTACCTTATTTTCGTCCAAAAAGGCAGTTAATGATAACAATTTACTTTTACTACAAAGTGGCTTACCTCTGAGCAAGGCTAGATATTCCGAGGGAAATTCTGTAATTTTTTAATTTTGCTAATCATATAGTTTTCGGCCCTTTGTAGCTCTTCCATACTTACCTATTCCGTTCTTTTGTCGGGGGAATTCCTTCGTGCTCTAATGTTCTTCACGAACCTAAGAATAAAACTACAAATGCGAGGTCATTTAGTAAAATTAATGCTAGTATATAAAAGAGCGTCAATTAAATAATTAGAGTCACTGAAGATCAGGAATATGACAGTCACTTTTCTGAATTCACTATAGAACTCTTCAGATTCTTCCAAATGCTTCACATCACTGTTTTTTCTAGATTCGGGCCCTCCTTCACATCTCAGGAAAGAGGGACCGTGCCAGCACTGCTGAGCATCAACATGGCGATCGAAGTTCACTCCCCTGCAAGCAAGATCTGCGGGGTTGTGCGTAGACGAATGGTTGATATTATTTTAAAATGAAGACAAATTCCCTTATGCGTGTCTATAAGTTTTTTAATTGCTTGGAAAATCGCGGCTTAGGGCGAGGACCAAGACGCGAGAGCCAGGTTGTTGTTGTTGGAACATGTATTCGAATTTGTGTGCTTGTTCACGAGGAACCGCTTATAAATCCACGCCAAAAAAAAGACAAACATAAGGGGGGGGCAAATGCCTTGGGGGAGGACTTTTTCTGGGTATCTAGCGCGTAGTCACGTTGCATCTGGAGAAAACCGCTCAAAACTCCAGATCGCTAGACCAACGGCCCCGCGAGAGGACAGAACCCTGTTCCTCCACTTGAGCCATCTCCCAATGCCATCGGCTTTAACCACTGTGGGAGAGCCAGGGTTACATTCAAAAAGCGCTCACACAAACTGCGCTAAGGATGCTGCCAGATAAATTTACGCAAATTGCTTTGGTAAAAAGATACAAATAAAATTTAGGATTAAACAGGTCCGAACAGGATCCTTTTAAATAAAACTAACCGGTATTTTGCTAATTTGAAGTTACTCGTGAGAATCTTAAACTAAGAACATAAATAGGATATAAACATGGGCACCAGAAAATGTCGAAAGCTTTTATTTGTTAAAATTATGGGTTGACTTTACTTGCTGTAGAATAGAGCTTTGGCTAAGGAGTACTCATGAAAACTCTGTCAGCTGGACTCGGTTAGGGACAGGGATTCTTAGCGTCAGAATCAAAACACATAGTGCTGAAATCGTCACCATTTCAAAGGGAAAACAGTCGTAAGTTTCGAATTTCATCTCTCTAGTGGTCGAATTTGTAAGCTGTTAGAAAATTCCTATCATGCAGCGTAAATTCTGTTCCTTTTCCAATGTCACAGTTTTTTCACACTTTTGTGTAATGTCTGAAATATTTTACTAATAGTTTTGTAACTATTAATTTTAAAGTTTCTTATTTACATCCAAATTTGTATGTTGGAATATAGCCCTATGTACAAATTTTCGAATATTTAGAATATTGCAAAATTTCCCACTTAAATCTGTGATCTGGTTACTATTTTGAAAAAATGTTTAAAGAATGATGTTATTAGAGTGTGAATGTCTTCAGTCCATAAATATGGGCCTTTGTGCAAATGCCATGTACTGTTCGAAATTAGAACTACCACTTTTTTAATTTTAGATTTCGTAATTGCCTGACTTGGGAAACGTAAGTAGCTCGCTTTAGTGCGATATTTCCACCATGCGGGATATGTGTATGTCCGAATTTGATCTCTTTAATTATAACTAACCGGTATTTTGCGAATTTGATCTTACAGGTGAAAATTCTAAACCTTAAAAATAGGAAATCAAGAGCGCACCAGAAATTGTTTTAAACTTTTAATTGTTAAAATTTTGTTTAATGAATTCATCATAACATTTTAATTCTTCGTGAAAAACTTGTGACAACCCTCTCTGCTGTATCAGACTGGAGAGAGAAGGGATTCTTGGGATTTGAATCTCACAAAATGTGCTGTTTAGGAAGCTCCTACACTTCGATGAGAAATCTGTTACATGTGTAGCAGTTCATTCCTCTTTTTGGTGGGCAGATTTGTAAATTATTAGAAAAATCTTAACATGCAGTGTAAATTATCCTCTTCTTCCATGTCACAATTTTTCCAGACTTTTGTCAAACGTCTAAAAGTTTTGCAGATATTTTTGTCACTTCTTATTTTACAGTTTCATATTCACCATCGAGCATGTGTGTCACATCTTTTTTAGATTTACATGCGTTTATTTAGAATTTATACACTTCCTAAATTTATTAACCTTGATTAAAACAACCAGTTTTTTCTTATTATGATTTTGAATGTATGTAAATGAAATTTTTTCCACTACCGCATCTTTGGGGTTCTTTAATTAACCATTCGCTTAGGCAAACATGGAACGTAAGATTTTCCATGATCTTCGTTCCTGTAGAATTCTCTGTGGATGCTGTATGTATCATGTGAGTGCCTTTTTTCCTGCTGTAATCCAAGTAGTTTTTTCCGATTAACTGTTGTGTTGTTAGTGCTGCTAGATTCTGGCGTTCAATTGTAGAACTAAGTACTAGTACTTCCTTTGTACTCGCTTTGATTTCATTGTAACAAATCCGAGGTCCTCCTTTCAAACGAAGTGTGAGGGGTAAATGTTTTTAGTAAAGTTTCTATCAACTGGAATGCCAGATTCTTCAGCAAACTTTGCTTAATAAATCACCCATACTTCTTTTTATATTTAAGATAAAGCATGTATCTATGTCATGCAAACGTGCGATACGCAAAAGTTCTTGTATAATGTAGAAAAAAGTGAAATTTAATTTTAACTCTTAAAAATGCTCTTCCCGTCGAATTTTCGTAGATAAAATACTTATTAAAAAATTCCCTGTTAACTACTACAGTATCCGATATATTTTTACTGCATTTAGTTTTTACTTCTTTCCTATAAAGTTTAAACAATGCTTAAACTTTAAAAAATGCTTAAACTTTAAAAAAAGAACTTTAAACCAACCTTGATTGTCAGTGATAACAGAATATCACTTGGTGATTTAAAAGAAAAAAAAACACGCAGTTTGAATAAACATAATTATAAGTACCCTGACCCATGTATAACTTTAAACTCCTTGGTTTTTATATCGCTATTTCATTTGTACTAAATTGATTTCTGACATATATTTATGACATTTAATACCTTTTTAAAGCACTTTTTAAAGGTATGTTAGTCATGAACTACATTTTTAATGAAAGGTTAAGACACACTTGACAAAATGACACAGTAGTGTATAACTTATAAAACATAATATACCAAGGTCCGGGATCGATTTCTGGCTTAAACTAGGGTTTAATTTCCGTGCAGGGCAAAATTGATTCAGCCTTTCATTCCTTGAGTGAGAGCACCACCTCTAGATATAGAAGGCCTGAGAACAGAAGCTTTTACGTCATCACTAGGTCTTCTAAGATGACGTCACACAGTTTTTCGTTCATAAAGTAAAACTATTTAGAATTTCTGGTGGTTGATACAAATTTTAGAAAATATTTTAAGTTGAAGATAAAAATTAAAATACCTTTCTGATAAAAAATTATTTATTATGATCTATTTCTATATCATATTATATAATTGGCGATAGTTAAAATTTCCTGTTTGTCGTAAAATTAAATTTTCTATTTTGAATCATTAAAAAGCTTTATGCGGTAGTAAATTCACCACAAACTTTGAACAGTTTTACTATGTGAAAATGAATGTGTGTTGACGTCATTTAGTGGACCTACTGATGACGCAAAAGTTTCTGTTCTCAGGCATTCTATATCTAGGAGGTGAGAGCCAGGCTTGCTGGAGGAGTAAATCCTGGGGCTGACAAGTCAGGCTGACTACCTTTCCGAGGCAAATACTTCTGTACAACTGCCAAGTATTACGGAATATAATTAACCACTTTTGGTGGACGGTAATTTTCTGTTTAAAATATCGCAAAATTTCTGAGTTAAAAGCGTGACCGGATTGCTCTTATGGAAAAATATAAAAGAAGTTACTGTTTACAAAAAGTGGTTGATTATATTCCGTAATACTTGGCACCTATGACTTCTGTAACGCAGAGCCCATGATTGCGAAGGCATTGATAGACAACAGAAGTCTTTATTCCACGTAGGCTGTTGCGCGAACGTTTGGTTTGCTAATAAAATTCCACCTTATATAGTAACCCCTTACCGGATTTTCCAGAGCTGAACTCGGACTGGTAAAATATTCCATTCTGGATAATCCCGAGTGTAGCTCGGGCAGTAGGATTTTCTTTTTCTGTAATATTTCCCGAATTATTTCGTTTTGCTTTCAAACACTTCTATTTACTTTTCTGCCCTCTAGACGGTAGAACTATACACGATTTAGGCAATCTTATAAAAGAATAGTGTTATTATGTTTTAAAAATGTATATATACAAAATATGAATAAAAAATTGACATTTTTTGACCTTCCAATTCTAAAAAATTGAACCGGCAAGGGATGAAATGCCTAAAATTCAAGATTTTAAAAGTAAAGATGAAAGTGTGTCTACGCAGAAAAATGTTTAATAAGAGGTATCCGGATATGTTACAAAATTTTAATATTAGTATTTCTTTATCGTTTTACTACTTTTAATCTTATAATAAGGCTTATGCGTTTCCGAAAAATCAAGAATTACTTACCAATTGAACATTTATATAATTGTTTCACCAATGACCCATACCGAGAAAAAACTCCCGTCTTAATTAACGTACGCTTAGTCAGTAAAATACAATAATTTCACCCGATAGGTTTTTGATTACAAAATAACGCATCTGCATGAGAAAATTTTAAAATTCTCTTTCCGTGGGTATCAGGTACATCGTAAAATTTATACGCCACTTTGGAAAATGAGGCTGGAAGATAAAGAAAATTTTAGTGTGCTAAAGTGTGTAACCTTCAGCATTTATTTACTTAAATGCTTGAAGTGATGCAACTAGATACACTTATTGTAATGTGCTAGTAAAAGAACTGAAATCCGTATTTTAAACAAATTCTTTATTTTAAAACTTCTATACAGAGTTGCCAACTACTACAGTATGTAATTAACAACTTTCTGCATACAGCAATTTCTTTAAATATTCTTTCAAAATGATAATCCCCTCGCACGCTTAGCTTCGAATTTTTGGCATAATTTAAACCAAAATTGCTCTTTAAAAAAAGCAGTTAATTTTATTCCAGAGCTGTTGACAACTCTATCAATGGATTATGTACGAAGAGCTAGTGTTCAACAATTATTTTTCTCCTATAAAGTGCATTTGTTAAAAGTATCGAAATGCATGAAAATTTTGTATCTTTCGCAAATGCAATAATTCAAAATGAAAGTATGTTTATTTTTTTAAATTCTAGATTTAATGTTATAAATCATAATTTCTTATAAAAGATTTTATTAAGCATGAAATCAACTCTTTAAATTTTAGCTTATTTGTTTGAGACAAAGTTGTTTTCTACAGAATGACTAGTGTTTGCCCAATCACAACGAGGTTTTTTTTTTAGATTTTATTTTCCCATCGCCCATATAACGTACAAACTAGGTTTCAACGAATTATTTGTACTACAAAGGGCTCTGTGTAACCTTCATTAGTTTAACTTTTGCTATAACAGAGATGACAAACATTATGGAATATCATTAACGACTTTTTGAGAACAGAATCTTTCGACTTAGGATAAAGCAAAATTTGTATGTTTATCGTGTAAGTTGATTACTGTTTTGAAAATATTTTTTAAGAAATTGGCTGTTTATAGAAGTGGTAAATCATGTACCGTAATGGTTGGCATGGATGGCAAACAACCGGTAAAACAACCTGCTTTAAACAACCGGTATTTTGCTGGTTCCAGTGGCGTAGCGAGAAATTTTTCATGGGGGAGGGGTTTTGACTACCGCAACTCATATATATATATATATACACAAACACTTTTCACAAACCTTGCCCTTCACCCTACGTAAGAGCTTCACATCCACATTTGTATGCAAGTAAAATCTCCACTCTATCTGCCTTTAAAATGGCTTTATTGTGATAAACAACAAGACTGCATAGGTAGAAATAATGTTATGAAATAAATGCTTTTAATAGGTTTATGGTGCACTGGTTGATTTATATTATTTGACAGGTTTAATGTTTTAACATATAAATTCGAACCAGCCAGTATTGTAAACACGGGGAGGGGGGTTAGAACCCCCTCCCCTATGAGGATTTTTTTTGTCTTACAAAATGTATTTTCTTCCCTCTCTAATCACACACGCGTATGTATGTATGTATATATATATATATATATATATATATATATATATACCTATACAGTCTTATATTTCTACCTATACAGTCTTGTTGTTTATCACAATAAAGCCATTTTAAAGGCAGATAGAGTGGAGATTTTACTTGCATACAAATGTGGATGTGGAGCTCTTACGTAGGGTGAAGGGCAAGGTTTGTGAAAAGTGTTTGTGACAGATGTCAAATGCATTCTACTGCTAGTAAAGCCAAATAAGTCGTTTGTTGTTTTATTTATATTTAAGACATGTAAAGTCAGCGAGGTTACATGGTATCCTAAAAGGCCCATGTATAAAGTAGGCAACAAAAATCGGAACTTGAAGAAACTCGTTAAAACTCTCTGCCATTCTCATTATCATGGATAATATCGCTGTTCAGTTAGTGAGTATTCTTTAAAATGCGACTATTGTTTCGATAACAGCATTCGCTCTTTTCTTTTACAACTCATTATATTTTACCGTAACGTCTAATACTTCTAGTTTTGTGTGTACGCGTTTTGGCTGATTCCATGTAAAGCATGTAGTTCATTTTACTACACATTCTGATGAAATACATTGACTAATTTTCCGGTTTTCGATTTGTTTAACATTCAAAAAGCGGAAAACTAGTCAATGTTGGATAGTTTTTTGTTAATTTATGAAATTCCAATTAAGTGTTGTCCAACTGAAGTGTTCAGTGCCAGTAATATATTTTCTTAAGATCAAAATTAAAAATCTGTATAGAAAGTAAATTTTAATCAAAGTTTCCGAACATACTGGAATAACGATCACTTATCATTAGGGATCGACCAATACCAGATTTCAACCGATACCCGATACTTTTTTACAAGAGACTGTATACATATTATAATACAAAATTTAACATATCACAGCTACCAAAGATTTTCCACCACTAATTTTTACATAGCAATTTATGCTTAAAATAAGGCCAAATTTAATTTCAGCAATTAGTGCAAGTTGTTTAAAATTGAGGTATAAAACTCCCGAAAGTTGGCAGTTATGTTATATAGACCACGTTTCCCATCTCTTGCATTTGGAGAAACTTTTCTGTGTGTCAAAATTTTCCGGAATGTAAGTGACAGGAAAATTAGGTTCCATGTAAAATTCAATTTTCTATGTTGATATGTATGCAGCCCTTTGTAAAAAAGTATCGGGTATCGGTTAAAATATGGTATCGGTCGAGCCCTAGAAATTATTATTTTTGCTACAAACATGTCTAATAGAGATTTTAATGTTAAGGTATAGAAAACTGGAAGTACAGAAATATTGCACCTTCGTGTTTCAAAAATGAAAGCTTTTCCACAATACGTGTTCCAAATAGTTTTGAAAATTAGAACTATTTCCCAGATTATGCTTGAAATGAGTGTGCAGAAAAAGTCTTTGCAGTATTTAGAATTAATAAAAGTTTTAGTGAATGCTCAACGTGCATTTCTCTTATATCTCTGGTATAAAAGTATCTTAATGGAATTACAAGTGTTATCGAGAATATTAAAAAATGTTTGTAACTGTAGATGTAAGCTTAAATTGCAGTCTTTGTAGCATTTAGAATCAATATAAGTTTTAATGAATAATTAATACGTTTTTCATTGTTATATCTGGGAATGAGTTGCCAGAATCTGTAAATCTACAGTTGTATTCTTTGAGGGTATAGATTGCGAGAACTTTTATTTTATGTGTTTGACATTCATTGGTTTATTTTTCAGTGTTCATCGACACTATAATATGTAATAATTTGACAGCTGCTAAAAATTTTTGAAAACCTGCCATTGATTTAATCTATTATTATCATGTGTTTAAACTTAAGCAACCACAAATATAGTTCAATTGTCTTAAGTTTAACGGATAAGTTTTCGACTTACGGAGTCTACTGTGCGGTTGTGTAACGAGGATCATGAAAGGACGGCTTCCTTATTAAAGCCTCTATCATCGCAACGGAGTGACACAACTTATTCTACGTTACTACGGGCACCTAGTTCATCCTGTTAACTATTTCCATGTTCAGCATGTGAGATTACCGTGAGCGCATTGGGTTTTGACAACACTTCCTAGACATAGAAAGCCTTACAACTCCTACGTCATCAAAGTTTGACGTCAAGAATCTGCCTACTAGTAACAGTTTTTTTTTTTTCTTTGTACACACAAAATAAAACTATTAAAAAATTTCTTTTGAATTTACTTATGAATAGCAATATTTTAATAACTTGGGATTAAAAAATAAAATTTTAAGGCAAATGACAGTTTTTAACTGTGACTAATTAGATAATATGACAAGGAAATAGATCAGGACGAATAATTTCGTACGAGAAAGGTACTTTAATTTTACTGTTTAATTTAAGATATTTTCTAATATTTGTAGCATTCACCAATTATTTTAGACAGTTTTACTTTGTGAAATGAAAACTGTATTAACGACACTTACGTAAGCCTAATGATGTCGTTAAAGCTGGAGTTGTTAGGCTTTCTCTATGTAGAAGGTGTTGAATTGCATCGCAATCGCTCGTCAATCAACAATTACAACAATGCCATTATGTTTGCTCTTACCTTTCATGTTGATTTCATTCTCATTCATGTGAAGTATGAAAAAGAAGTTAATTAATTATTGTTAAGTTATGCAAGCCTGTTCGTTCTTTTTTTTCTGTGTGTGTGTGTGTGTAAGCGGGGTCACACAATATTAATAACATTCTTGAGTGAATGTATAATACATTATTAATTGCATTAATTGTTTTTTGATTTCGAAAAGAAAACGGGGCATGTATTTGGTTTAAATGTGGTAAGCAGTACCTCGCATAAGAGCCTTTCTCAATGTACTCAGTCGTGTTTTTTTTTTTTAAACACACTTTCCGTAAGCATATATTGAATTTTTAAATATTGTTCTCTGAATTCCACCTTGAATGTTCTTGACTAGTAGTACAGTTGCCAACTGCTCCGGAAAGTAATTAATCACATTTTTTAAACAGTACATTTTGGCTTACGCTATGTCGAAATTTCGAAGCTGAAGGTGCGGACTGTTTATCATTTAATAAAGTATTTAAAAAAATACTGTTTGCAAAAAGTGGTTAATTATATTCCGGATATCGACATCTGTATTAGTAGAGGTAAAATGTTTAGGGATCGACCGATACTATTTTTTAACCGATACCCGATACTTTTTTACAAAGGGCTGTATACATATCAACATAGAAAATTGAATTTTACATGGAACCTTATTTCCTGTCAGTTACATTCGGAAAAATGTAGACACAGAGAAAAATTTCTCCAAATGCAAGTGATTGGAAACGGGGTCTATACAACATAATTGCCAACTTTTTCGAAATTTTCGAGAGTTTTCCACCACAATTTTAAACAGCTTGCACTAGAAATTTGGCCTTATTTTAAGCATAAATTGCTATGTAAATATTAATGGCGGAAAATCTTTGGTAGCTGTGATATGTTAAAATTTGTATAAAAATATGTATACAGTCCTTGTAAAAAAGTATCGGGTATCGGTTGAAATCTGGTATCGGTCGATCCCTACTTATCATACAGTCAAAAATGAAGCTCGTGGAATTCTTAAAAACGTAAAGTCTTGCTATTATCTAAGTAGGTACCAAACAACTTTAATATAGAAGGTGCAGAGCTGCCAAGTCTCCGGCTTTTTTCGGGAGATTTCCCACCACCAATTTTTACTTACAAGTTTATGCATAAAATAAGTCCAAATACTTAATCTAAAATAAAACTGTTTAAAAATTGTGGTGGGAAATCTCCCGGAAAAAGCCGGAGACTTGGCAGCTCTGAAGGTGAAATCCAAATGTCGTACAAGCACCGTTGGAACTTATCACCTTCTTCTGCAAACGATACTGAACAGATAAAATAATTCGCGACAACTCAGATATGCCGTGGAAATTATTCATTTTTTTTTAGAAAGTGAGTTTATCAACCTTTCAAGTAAGTTAGTTAAGTTGGAGTGTTTAAGCTGATTAATTTTACCAACGATAAGAAAAATTCCGGAGCTGGGAATCGAACCCAGGACTGCTGCTGATGCTTGCGTGAAATTTCATCTAGGAATCGCACCAATTTAGCTCAGTGGTAGATCACCCGCAAGTTAAGCGGAAGTCCTAGGTTCGATCCTCAGTTATGGAATTTTTCGCATCGTTGGTAAAATTAATCAGCCTAAATACTGCAACTTGCCTAATTTACTTAAAAGGTTGATAAAATCACTTTCTAAAAATATTAAGTTACATTTTACATACATTTTAACTATTCATATCCATCATTGATTGTACACGTCATTGTAAAAGCTATATGTTGAGGTATCTTAATCCCTTTTTAGTTAAAAATAATTAAGATGTAAGATTTACTAGACATCTATAAAATTACGCAAGTAAAATGTTCTACAGTTTTAAATTAAAATGTTTTTTTAGGCGCATTTGATGCCTTCCCCGTTTGGGAAAGTGGAAGCAAAAATTATATAATGCTAAGCCTTTTCGAATGCTAAAATATATTTTGACGGTTCATCAAAAATTCGATTCATTTTTTTGACTTGACTCTCTGGAATAAATTGCTGTGACTGAAGTCTTCAAATCTGTTTCGGTAGCCTCTTGGGAGCTCTAAACAAATATCAATAGAAGAAAATATTTTGATCGTTGAAGAAATAGAAACTAAAAATTAGAAATCTTTGTATCAGATTTTGAATTCTACAGAAATAAAAGTTATCTTTGAAAGTTTTTTAAGATAAACATCAACGCCATCTGTTTATTTTCCGTTCTGAGTGTCAATTCTCTGCATAGAAGTTAATATCCACTTTAATACATCCACTCATAAAGCTTTCCAATAATTGAAAAAATACGTAGTTTTATACATTTAATAGTTCCTTAGTGGTGATAGATAACAGGGAATAAACTATGTTATACAAGATCGTATTCAGTTAAATGGAGTCCCTAAATTTCCAGATGTGTTATTTGTTGAAATGAGAAAATAGTGAAGTGTTCATAAAAGTATAGCTGCCAACTACTACGGAGTACAACTAACCACATTTTAAACAAGAATATTCGACTTAAAATATAGCAAAAATCATTCGTTCCACTGTGCCTGGTGGTCGCGGATAGCAATAAATATGTAAAGTGTACACTGTTCATGTAAAAAGGTAAATTGTGTTCCACAGTAATTAGTAGCTTTCAGTAAAGCTGTGATTGGAAGTTTTCTAGGGATAACAATATTAAAAGTGTTCCTATAGCAAAAATTATTTATATCAATGTCTATAGTTTGAGTTTTTTAGTTTACTCCACATGGTATTTTACTATAACGCCTAATTTTATTTTTGAGCATAGTGTTTTGGTTTTTCCATAGAGTATGTAGTTTAATATGAAAGTTTTTAAATTGATTATTTTCAGAAAATATGATACATTTGTTTGATTATGAAAATTGATTTAAAATGTTGAATGCATATTATTACTTATTTTTAAATTAAATATCGTTGTCAGAGCTTCCAGTGTCTACGGCAGCTACGGGCAACCTTTGGAAAGTTGCGGGCCAAAATTTAGGATGTTGGCGAAGTCGCGGGTCGTATAAGTGGGATTTATATGGGATTTTGATTTGGTTTATATGGATTGTCTATGAAAATTTGAAATGTTACGGGGCCGGATCAAAAGCCTTGGCGGGCCATATCTAGGCCGCCCTTTGCCCATATGTGGTCTACGGAAAATAATCAACTACTTTCTCCAAATAATACATAACTGCCAACTCTTCCTCTTTCATCGGCAGATTTTCCAGCACTAATTTTTACTTCGCAGTTCAAGTTTACGATTTGATGCTAAATTTTTAAAGTAAAGCAAATCTGTTCAAAAATTGTGGTGGAAAATCTTCCGATAAAATCGGAAGACTTGGCAACTATGCAATAATATTTGCGTTCCAATATCGCACAATATTATAGTTCAACTTTTCGAGCTGGTTTCTATCTAAAAAAATATTCCAAAAATATTTTGTTTACAAAAGAGCGGTTGACGCTTAAGTGGTGTAGTAGCTAAAGGACCATTCTATCGCACCTTAGGCCGGGTTCAATTTCCGGCTTGGACTTGGAAGTTTACTTGCCCGTTCCTTCATAGGGGAGTAACCCTGGCCACCCACTGGGTGCCGCAGTAATAAAATGGCCAGTAATTCGGGCCTAAGTAGTGACAAAGATGCTTAATGAACAAGTCCCCGCCCATTAGGAAAAACAGTGTTGTTGTTGTTGTGGGATTACAGACAATTATCTATAAGTGGGATCTAGGCCAATAGGTGGGGTGCCCTCCGTGGGGGTGTGTTTTCAATGGGTCCTAACCCATATTTACGCTAAGTTTCGGAGAAATCAAGGAAACCTCCGAACGGTTAGGTCGCGGATGCGAGCTGGGAGGTGAAAACAAAGAGTGGTTAAGTATATTCCTTAGATGATGTGTATGAATGCTAAGTGTGGATAAATAACTCCCAAAACGCCTGACCGTTAGATCGACACCACCGCGGTTGGCTAGAACCCTGGACCATAGCTCGACGCAGATTGAAGAAGTAAATCTTCCGTATTCGCACTCGGATGCATGAAATTTAAACAACCAGAAATTTAAACAAGAAAACTTTGTTCAGAAAAAAGCAATGCCAATTAGCCTTAGTTCCATATTCGATCGTTGTTCGATTCAAGATACCTCGCTCTTTTGAACGAGCGAATTTCGAATGGGGGGAAAAACGGTGTTCCTGCGCTGGTTCGAGGGAAGAGTGTTCGTTCTTAGTTACATCCGAAAGTGTCAGATCGAAGTTGCCTAATTAATGGTGAGCTGTAGTAGCAAAGTTATTAAGTAGCAACCAGTTGACTCATGTAGCACAGTAATTTTGTTACATTTTAGGCTCAAAATTAATGTTTAAGAAAGGGGCTAATTACATTCCGTGGTAGTTGGCATCGAAAGTGAGGAATCTCTTTCGCGGAGGATTTTTTAAGGGGTTTTAACGCGTATTCACGTTACATTTGGAGCGAATCCCCAAAAAACTCCAAACTGTTAGATTGACACCTGCACGATGGGAAAGAGAATAGTACCTTCACACTCCTGGCATCTACCAGTCTTCAGTGTCTTATCCACTCGGCTGTTGATCAGCCTCTATTGTAAATATAAAAATTTGTTAGCAAACAAATTTTAATAAAATTAATTCAACTTGAATACTTTAATATTCCTTTATCATTTATTAGTTACTTATGATCAAATAATGAAACTTTTACGTTTTCTAAAAGTGATGGAGAAATCTCCATTTAAAATATTTTTCCCCATCTTACAAATAACCCAACCAAAGAGGCACCCACGTATTTAATTAACATATTCTCGCTCAATGAAAAATTATAATAATAATTACAGCCTACGGATATTTCAACATAAAATGCCGCACTCATCTTACTGATAATTTTTTTAATTATTTCTTGCGCTTTCGTAAGTCGGAGGTATAGTGAGCAATTTATCCTTCTTCTGAAAACAGACAATCAAAAATAAAGATAATTTATCTTGTACCGAAATACGTAACCCTCTGCATTTTATTTACATAAACGCTAGAAACAATGTAACTAGTTTGCTCTTATTCTAATGTGTTAGTAAAAGCAATGAAATCCGTGTTTAAAACTAATTCTTTATTTTAAAAACCTTGTTTTGATCGTGTACAAATAGGTTTGTTTAATAATTATTATCCTAAAAATATTTTTGTTAAGAGAGAGATGGAATCTAATAATCGTAATTATTTATTGTTGTACATTTTGTAAAAGCAAAGATTTAACATTGAAGATTTTTTTTTCTAGACTATGCAAAGGTGCAAAGTATTACGCAATATAAACAACCACTTTTTGTGAACGGTAATTTTCTGTTTAGAATCTAGCGTCACTCTGCTTCGCGTTGTTAGAATGTTGGAAAATTATTCAAAAAGTATGCGGTTTACAAAAAGTCTTTAATTATATTACCTAATTCTTGCACCTATACGTTATGTCAGAGATAATACATTTTTAAGCGGCATAAGTGCATAATTAACGTGAAAAGAGACTTCAAATTTATCATGTAGTTTATTTGGGATAAACTTGTTCATTACCGTATATTTAATGTCTTCAGCTTTATTAATCTATTCCGTATTTTAATACGATTTAAGTCATAATAAAATATATGATAAAATTATTTCTGCATCTGGTTTTGAAAGCAGCATTTAAAAAAATGAAACAAATGTAGTAGTGGTGCAAAAGAAAATCTCGATAATACCTTTTTTCAACATTGCAACCGATAGTTAAAATATTTAGAGCACATTTGAACAATAATTTCATTTTGTATTTCTTCCAAATTTCTTGTAACAAAGATGCAAAGTTTGTTGAAACGGTGATCGCAAGAGCTACCACTGCGACTTGAAACAATCGTTTTGCTTTTGATAGCCCGTTTGATGACGATGGGTTCAAACAGACATGCCAACTACTACCAACACCTCCTAGATGAAGAAAGCCTAACAACTCTTACGTCACCTAGCTTTGACGTCATCGTTTGGCCTACACTGAAAAGTTTTATTTTCACAAAATAAAAGTATACAAAGTTTCTGGTGAATTTACTCATGAATAACAATGTTTTAATAATTTGAGATAAAAAATATAGTTTTATGAAAAGTGGCAGTTTTTAGATATGACTAATTAGATAATATGATAAGGAAATAGACCGAAATGAATAATTTTGTATGAGAAAGGTATTTTAATTTTAATCTTTTATTTAAGATATTTGCTAATATTTGTAGCATCCACCAGAAATTTTAAATAGTTTTACTTTGTGAAAGTAAAGCTGTGATGACGTCATCACTTGGAGGCCTAATGATGACGTCAAAGTTTCAGTTGTTAGGCTTTCTATCTGTAGGAGGTATTGCTACTACGCACAGGGCCGTAGCCACGGGGGGTTAGGGGGGTCATAACCGCCCCATGAAGAATTTTTTGCCATGCAAAATGTATATTCTTCAATACATTATCACATACATAATAGTTGTAGTAGTCGTAACCCCCCCAGGAAAAATTTCTGGCTACGCCCCTGACTACGCATAGTAGTAACCAGCTATTGCGTGTAGTGCAAAGATTTTGCTGTATTTTATGCCGAAAGTTATTATTTAAAAGAAGTGTTTAGTTCTATTCCGTAATAGTTGGCAGCTATGCTTTAAGCCATGTAAAATTCACAGTATGACAATGTTACGCACGTGTAGCGAAGAATGAAGCAATATTTACGAATTTCCAATGATGTTTTCAGTTTAAAGTACGCAAATTTGAAATAATCTTAGGAAGTGGTTAATTTTGAGTAATCAAGTTATTAAATCATTGTAATTTAATGAGAAACGTGATATCTGATTAAAGTATAACAGTGAAAATTCCGAGATTTTTTTTTTCCATTCCAATAACTCAAGTTAGATCGTGTAAGCGAGATTGACGCCATTTTGGAGTCTTGAGTTTAAAAACATATTAGAAAGTGTTGAGTTTAAAAACATATTAGGTTAAAAGGCTTTTGTATAAAAACCGTGAAAGGGTGAAATAATTCCGCAAATTCTTATATTCCGTTTAGGTTCGAATAGTGTCTTTTTGTTTTTATATTATTCATGTCTGTGAAATTTTTACCCGACTTGAGGATTATTCTTCGGAAAATGGAATTCGGAGACATTTTATAAATGCACTCGCAAAGTGTTCCTGATCCTTTTTAATGAGCACAACGTTCCTGATTCCGATTATGGAAATTCACTTTTTGAAGACATACGGGATACCTTTGCAGAATCTTTCGGATACTGACGGTTAAATAGCTTGGTAGCTCCATTTTGAGATTTAACAAAAGTTTAAATCTTCTTATGTTTAGTTTAGCTATCGTGATAGAGATATTAGGTGACGAGTGAAATGCCAGTTTTGCTGCCACTAAATGAACTTCAAATGAATATGTCAGATAAATGTCTGCTTCCTCTCGTTTGAAGAACGGGTACTCAGCTATAAATTAATAACCGTATTCATAGGTGCCAAGATTACGGAATATAATTAACCAATTTTTTGTAAACAGTAATTTTTTTAAATGATTTTCCAAAATAGTTACCAGGCCAGGCCTTGAACTCTGAAATTTTGCTTTTTTTTTTTAAGCAGAAAATTACCGTTCACAAAAAGTGGTTAATTATATTCCGTAATACTTGGCACCTATGCGTATTTGAAGCTGTTATCCCCGTGAGTTTTCAATTAACAAAGGTTTTATTTGAATAGTATTGATACATTGAATAAACCAATTTTTATAGGTTTTTATAACGTGAAATCTGAGGAGCATTTTCTTTTCTGTTTTTCTTTTTAATAAAGAAAAAAAATCATCTTTATCTTTCCAAAAGTAAAATGAAATAAAAAGACTAAAAATAAGAAAGTTAAAAAAAATAGTTAAAAAATTAGGCTTCACTTTTAAATCCTTTTTGGGCATGTAGACAAAACAAATATTCTTCAAAAAGTAAACACAAATTATGCTAGTACCCCATGCTAGTAAACAAGCATGTTATCGTATCCATAGTTAAACCATCAACAATGTTAATACTGAAACCACTCGAAATTTAAAAAAAGCACATCGAGTAATTACAGTGTTAAGCTGAAAGCTTTTTGTGTAAGATACGACATATTGTAATTAACGAAGAGTAGATTGTGATAACTTCCATAGCATATTACACGATGTACAATTTTTCATTCCGAGATGCAAGATCTTAGTGTTGTGGACACATTAAAAAGCGTTTAAATAACTTTGTTGTATTTCATTCAAAAGAAAATTAATATACTTAAAAATATCTCATTTTACGCAACATAATTTAAAATATTTCTGTATTTTCCAATACTTCAGTTTCCGCATGTACTGTTACGAAATTTAAATATTTTTTATCATGAAATCCATCAAAACTATGTTTGCATAAACTTTTGTTGTTTCGCAGGAGCATATAAAAGAAATACACGTAGAATTAACTGGGAACGTTCACTGAATCGAAAATACAAGTGGTTTTGTCAATTTTCATTTAGATTATCGTGATTCATTAATAGACAGCTCCGAAAGGAGCGCAGTCTCTCTATTCGTCGTTGATATTTGTATAGTTTACCAGTCGTTTATGTATACCAGTTTAAGTTATGTATACCAGTCGTTTACAAATAATGTGTACTTTATGTTCATAAAATCTGCGTAGAGGGCTTCTTTATATCTAATTCTTCATCAACTTCTTTTTTTTTTTATCGCAACACTTAGCCTCCGCTTTTAAACGAAAGAAAATCTTCAGAGTATCCAAAACATAAATTTTCACCAAATTGCTACGATAATTTTCGGAGGTATTCCGAATTCCTTATTGCGCGATTTTAAGAGTTACCTTGAGAAAGGTACCTTTACCGATATATGAAGGATCCAAATTTTTCGCCACAAAACACTTTTTTCGCGAGAATCAAATGAAATATTATTTACAAGTAAACTAATGTTCGTAGGTCCTAAAATTTTTTGTAATGAGAATATATAAAATAAGTCATTTGTCATTGCGTCAAATTTCAAATCGACAATTAACTATTTAAATTTTCAAAACGAATAATGCAATGCATTGCAGATTATTGTAAAATGAAAAAAATTACGACATTTTTTTGAGATAGTTAATGTATTAAAAAAACTATTTTGATAATTTGCGTTAGTTGTTAATTACGCTGCGAATCAAAATTATTAATTTAAAAGTATAGTTCGATTAAACTGAAGTAAAAAGCACTTTTCTTATCATTATTATTTAGAATAAAAACTTTTCTATTTATATTTACCTGACGATGTGTAAATCAACTGACCTGTAACATTTCTGTACTATAATATTAGTATTAAAATTGTCAGCACAACATTACAGAATACACTATTGTTATTGTGCTGCTCTAATAAACCATTGAATATTTTAGACTTTTATATATGTATTTTGTTTTTCCATCGCAATATTGCTCTTTTTATTTACAGCATTATTGATTTTTAAGTAATAAGACGGTGGTATTTCCCTGAATGCGCATAAGATTCTTCATCTACAAATTTCGCACATACATATAAACAATTTCTAATTTATTTTGAAATTGCTATTGTGAGTGTTTTGAAGGTTCTCTTGCAGAAGCTAAATGCTGCCAGAAACATTGCTAAGAGAGTGAGGCTCTACTCTGCTCACGTGACCAAAATTATCATGAAAGTTACTTCACAATAGCCAACGTTGATGAATGAGTATATGTAAAATGTGGAAATAATTATAGAAAAATTTAATGTAATAAATCATACAAAAATGAGCATTGAATGCTGTTTTCTAAAAAGGTTGATATATCAGTGAAGCAAAATTAACATGGCTAAAGCACTATCGAACTTTTCAAACCTATAATTTATTTATTTCAAAATTTGCTATTTGTAATACCTCTAAAACTGATTTTTTTTGCGCAAAATTAATCTAACTACAGTATCGGTAAAATATGCATTTTAAAGACAACTTACGAAAAGAGTATCATTTTATAACTTGAAATACTTCCCTGTAACTAATCAAAATAACATATTTCAATTATTATAAAATCAACTAGTGATCCTAAATTTTGAAATGTGGCACCGTCATCTAAAATCAATTTCTGCATCCCTTTCCTCGAAATTTGGCTAGGTCATTATTAATTTTTTTTTCGATTATCAATTTAATAATTAATAATTCATATTAATATTTCATTAAAAAATATAGTTACAGTAACTTAGTTTTGGACTGCTTAGCTCTTAATAGTACGAATAAATATCAGCTTCTTAATATCAGTATTAAATAAAATACGCATTAAAGTGTGAAAATATATTTTAACATAATGAAGGAAAATTTTAGAAGCTCATAACTCAAAAAGTTTTAGGTCAAATGTATTAAAAAATTGCTATTCCGGATTAAAATGAGCTAAATTTTTGAAATATAAAGTTAAAGCTACATGTTGCCATTGGAAAAAAATAAACTTGATGCGTATTTAAATATGAATATGGCCTATTATGCAAACTATTTGTAAAGCAAATCAAAGTGTACTTTATTCGTAAACGATCGGTATATCGTCCTTGTCAAACCAATACCGGCTATGTGCACTTTTTGGAGATTTTGACTTTTGCTATTACTTCAAATTCTCGTATATAAAAATGTTATGTGACTCTAAGCATTATACTGTGAACTGTGCTTCCAAATAATAATTGCTATGCGAATCAGCCAGAAGATTTTCCAATAATAACTGCTAATAAAAATTGGTAATTGTAAACATTTTGTACACTTATGTCCATAAATTAAGGATAATGACGTTCAGGCAAAGAAAGAGAAAGAAGCAAAACAAATTTGACTTATTTGTAAAGTCTATTTATTAAACGAAAAGTAAAGAGCAAAAAAAGATGCTATATGTTTGACATAATTAATAAAAATTGCAAGTTTTACTCCCTTGACCAAATTTAAAAAAAAAACCTATTTACAAAAAGCAGTATAACATGGTTAGTAGGATGGTAAATACGGAGTATGTCTCCCGGACGATGCAATACAGGCCTGACAACGCCTAGGCATGCTGAGTATCAAATGATCAATCTGATCTTGGGGAATATTACACCACTCATCAAGCAATGCACTCCGAAGTTCCGGTAGACAAGTGGGAGGGGGTTGACGGGCTGCAATTCGTCGGCCAAGCATATCCCACACATGCTCTATCGGATTCAAGTCAGGTGAGTATGCTGGCCAATGCATACGGGTAATATCCTCCGATTGAAGGCATTCGTCTACAATGTTTGCACGGTGAGGACGGGCGTTGTCATCCATAAACACAAATTCAGCACCCATGGCGCCCCGAAACAAACGTACATGTTGTTCCAGAATGACATCCCGATAGATGTGGCCTGTCATCGTTACACTCTGAACATGCAGGTCAGTTCTGGAACGAAGAATAATTCCTCTCCGAACGAGCCATCCTGCACCACCGTAACGGTGTCTTTCAATGGTGTTAACGGGTGAACGGGTTCTCTTGGTGGTAACGGGTACCTGGCGCTCTCCAGATGAATGTCCGGCGAGAATCAGACTCCAAACTAAACCTGGACTTGTCGGAAAACATCACACAAGACCACTGTTGCGGTGTCCACAATGCATGCTCTCTACTCCAGGTTAATCGCAGGCGACAGTGAGTTGCGGTAAGTGGAACACATCTGACAGGCCTACGAGCATATAGACCAATGTGCCCTAAGCGTCTGTACACGGTCTGCCTTGAAACTGTCGTACCGGTAGCTGAAGAGAGCTGACGAGACAGGTCTGATGCTGTACTCCGTCTGTTTCTTTTGGCAGTAACTGCCAAATAGCGGTCCTCATTCGGCGTTGTAACTCGGGGGCGACCTGTGCTGTAACGTCTACTCACATTACCATCATCTTGGAATCGTTGCCAAAGCCTGGAGATTACACTCTGGGCGATTCCAAGTTCCTCGGATACTTCCAGCTGGTGGGTACGTCCATGTGGGTACGTCCACATTCCAGTCGTCCGATAATTCTGCCACGTTTAAAACATCATCCAAATGCCTCCTTTGTGCCATAACTATGCGGTTTTTGCACTGAAAGGCTTTCACAGCGCTTGTGAACAATTTTACTTCTTTGCCACCATTCCTTATATACCCCTCTCTTACACTCTCGTCATTGTGATTTCCTTAATTTATGGACATGAGTGTACATAGCAGAAATTGGTTTGACAATGACGATATGTAAATTTGCTGTACGACGAACGAAGGCCGAATAAAGTAAGCCTTTTTTCCGGAACTGTGTACGTATAAAATTTTCAAGTTAGAAAATGCTCTAACGTTAGTGTTTTACGTATGATACATCTCTCGCATGTTATTATTATTATCAATGATATCCCTTTATTTGTAAAAATTTAGGTGAACCATTGCTACAAGTAATAAAAGAAAACTATGTGTATTAGTTTGGCAAACAAAACTTTTCTATTTATTTTAAAGACGTGTTGAAACGTTGAAAATATATTCAAATCAGTGAGCTGTGAAAAATAAAACTTCCAATCTCGTTTGGTGAACGTTACTTGAATATTCCTTTGGAAAAGAAATCAAAATATGGATTTTTGTGTTTTATATTCTTTGATGGGCATTTATTTCTTCGTCAATGTGGATCTTATTTTTCCACTACGAACGTCGCAATACATTGGGAAACTGATTTTTGCCTAGTATCTTGGTTATTTATATTTCCGTTCCTCTAAAGAAAATTCTAAAATATGAAGTTCTTTCCTGCACGTAAGTAAAATATTTGAAATCTATACAATGCATTATTTATTTCGCGTGACGACGATGTGTATTTTATCATAGGCTGGATGTCACTTCAGCAGATGCGTTTTTTGTTTTATAACATTCATATACGTTATTCACACATATCGTGTTTTATAACTTGAAGGATCGTGCCAAACCTCATTTTAAAAAACAAATAAAAAATTATTTATTCTTATAAATCTGGACACTTCAGTAAAACAGTTAATTCCGGTATATTTGTTTCCGCTAATGGGGTTTTATGGCTAATAAAATTTCTACGAAACCTGAATCAGTACAAATCCAATCGAAGTTTTTCGGGAACAATAGATTTCGAAAGAATATCTTGAAATTTGGAAAACTGAATAACATTTAATGGTGTATTATTAATAGTGTGTTATTATTCAGCCTGTACCAAAGATATCGAACTAACATTAGTCTGTAACTGACATAGAGCTCAAAGCAGAGTTGACAGTTGCTCCGGAATATAACGAACCGCGTTTCTTAAACAGTAGACTGTGGTTTTAAATTGCTACAGCACAACATTTTGATGTCAAGCTTTGCTGTTGAATACCATTTCGAAAAAATGTCTAGTACTGTTTGCAAAAAGTGGTTAGTTATTTTCCGGAGAAGTAGGCAATCCTGGGCCATAGCAACACCTCCTAGATATGCAATGCCTGAGAACAAAAACTTGTACGTCATCACTAGGTCCACTAAATGACGTCATCGCACATTTATTTTCACAAAGTAAAACTGAGTAAGTTTGTGGTGAATTTACTCCAGCATAATACATTTTGTTGATTTAAGATAGAAAATTGAATTTTACGACAACTAGGAAATTCTAACTATCACTAAATATATAATATGATATAGAAATAGATCACAATAAATTATTTTTTATCAGAAAGGTATTTTAATTTTTATCTTTAGATATCTTTAGATAGAGAAGGATACACATTTTAGAAGACACTTTCTAAAATTTGTATCCTTCACCAGAAATTTCAAATACTTTGTGAAAATGAAACTGTGATGGCGCCATCTTAGATGACTTAGTGATGACGTAAACGCTTCTGTTCTCAGGCCTTCTATATCTGGGAGTTGTTGGTATAGTGTCGCTTTCTTGCTTTGAGATAGAAAGCGATAACGAAAAGAACGTATTAATCCCCAATACCCCATCAGTGACGAATTTGGCAAATGCCGTGTAATTCTACACCCATGTTAAAAACTGCCACGCAAAAAAAATTTCATATTGTTAGCTTCTATAGTTTTGGCTAGACGAAATGCTGATTCACTGTGAAAAAACGGGATTGCTTTGCGGAATCACTGCTAGAATGACTTCTTTTAAATTATACCTTCCAAAGAAAACCGCTTAAGTATAACAGTCTAAGTACCGCTTAGTAAGAATAGGCAGATATAACGAACGTACAATATTTTATGCAGTCCTTGCGTTTTTCCTTGTATGTTCAGTAGCATTTTAATATTGCTTTATGATTTTCTTTCCTTAATTTTTTCTTTCTGGTATGATTTTAAATATACCACGATAAATACTACTTCCCGCATTTCATGTGAAAAAGTGCAAAAGCTGTATAAAAAATAACACGTTTACATTGCTGTGTTGTACTCAAAGAACTCCATTATTAAAACAACCTCACTTAAGATATTCATGTTGCTGACGAGAAAGGCAGGCTGCGGTGTTGACATTCCGTCACACTCCATTTGCCCTCGAAAATTCAAGCGATCTAGAGAGTGTGGCCCTCTTATTGTGACTATCTCGGACCAAGATAACCACGCCTTCTAAATCACATGATTAGTGAAGGGAAAAAGGGGTGTAACCAATTGTCAGCACCGCAAGTGTCTTTCTGGTCAGTTACGTGTTCATCCACCACCTCCTAGATATAGAGACCAGAGAACAGAAACTTTTACGTCATCCCGAAGTCCACTAAAATGACGTCATCACACATTTATTTCCATAAACTAAAACTTTTCAAAGTTTGTGGTGAATTTACTCCCGCATAAAACATTTTAATGATTTAGGATAGAAAATTTAATTTTCGACAAATAGGAAATTATAACTATGTCTAATAGGGATCGACCGATACCAGATTTTAACCGATGCCCGATACTTTTTTACAAGGGACTGTATACATATTATAATACAAAATTTAACATATCACAGTTACCAAAGATTTTCCACCACTAATGCTTACATAGCAATTTATGCTTAAAATAAGGCCAAATTTCTTGAGCAAGTTGTTTAAAATTGAGTTGGAAAACTCCCGTAAGTTTCGGGAAAGTTGGCGGTTATGTTATATAGATCACGTTTCCCATCACTTGCATTTGGAGAAATTTTTCTCTTTGTCTACATTTTTCCGAATGTAAGAGACTGGAAATTAGGTTCCATGTAAAATTCAATTTTCTATGTTGATGTGTATTTAGCCCTTTGTAAAAAAGTATCGGGTATCGGTCGATCCTGAAACATTTTACCTCTACTAATAGAGATGCCGATATCCGGAATATAATTAACCACTTTTTGCAAACAGTAAGTTTTTAAATAATTTATTAAGTGATATAAAGCCCACACCTTCAGCTTCGAAATTTCGATGTAACGTAAGCCAAAATTTACTGTTTTCCGGGGCAGTTGGCAACTGCACTACTAGTCAAGACCATTCAAGATGGAATTCAGAGAACAATATTTAGAAATTCCATATAAGCTTACGGGAAGTGTGTTAAAAAAAATACGACTGAGTACATTGGGAAAGGCTCTTATGCGAGATACTGCTTTAAACATTTAAACCAAATACATGCCCCGTTTTCATTTCGAATTTCTAATGCAATTAATGTATTATACATTCACTCAAGAATGTTATTAATATTGTGTTACCCCGCTTACACACACACACACACAGAAAAAAAAAACAGGCTTGCATAACTCACGATCATTAATTAACTTCTTTTTGAGTAAACATTATCGCATTGTTGATTGACGAATGAATGCGATGCTATTCAACACCTCCTACACATAGAAAGCCTAACAACTCCAGCTTTGACGAACCACTAGGCCTCCGAAAGAGCCGTTAACACAGTTTTCATTTCAAAAATTAAAACTGTCTAAAATAATTGGTGAATTCTACAAATATTAGAAAATATCGTAAATTAAACATTAGAATTAAAATACCTTTCTCGTACGAAATTATTCGTTCTGATCTATTTCCTTGTCATATTACCTAATTAGTCACAGTTAAAAACTGCCATTTGTCTTAAAACTCTATTCTTTAATCCCAAGTTATTAAAATATTGCTATTTATGAGTAAATTCAAAAGAAATTTTAAATAGTTTTATTTTGTGTAACAAAAAACAACTTTTACAAGTGGGCCGAATGATGACGTCAAACCTTGATGACGTAGGAGTTTTAAGGCTTTCTGTATCTAGGAAGTGTCGTCAAAATTGCTCACGCTAATCTCACAAGAACATGGAAATAGTTAACAAGATGAACTAGGTGCCTGTAGTAACGTAGACTAAGTTTTGTCATTCCGTTGCGATGATAGAGGATTCCAATAAAGAAGCCTTTCTTTCATGAGCCTAATAATGGCTCACAGTTCAGACTTCGTAAGTCGAAAACTTATCTGTTAAACTTAAGACAACTGAACTATATTTGTGGTTCCTTAAGTTTAAACAGTGCATGATAATAACAGATTAAATCAATCACAGGTTCTTTAAAAAAGTTTTAGGAGCTGTAAATTATTATATCTTATAGTGTCGATGAACATTGAAAAATAAACCTATGAATGCTAAACACGTAAAATATAAGTTCTCGCAATCTATACCCTCAAAGAATACAACTGTAGATTTACAGATTCTGGCAACTCAATCCCAGATAAAATTAAAAACGTGAAATCCGTTAAAATGAAAAACATATTAATTATTCATTAAAACTTTTATTGATTCTAAATGCTACAAAGAATGCAATTTAAGTTTACATCAACAGTTCCAAACATTTTTTTAATATTCTCGATAATACTTGCAATACCACTAAGGTACTTTTATACCAGAGATATAAGAGAAATGCACGTTAAGCATTCACTAAAACTTTTATTAATTCTAAATGCTGCAAGGACTTTTTCAGCACACTCATTTCAAGCATAATCTGGGAAATATGTTCTAGTTTTGAAAACTATTTGGAACACGTTTTATGGGAGAGCTTTCATTTTTGAAACACGAAGGTGCAATATTGCTGTATTTCCAGTTTTCTATACCTTAATATTAAAATCGCTATTAGACATGTTTGTAGAAAAAATAATAATTTCTAGGGATCGACCGATACCATATTTTAACCGATACCCGATACTTTTTAACAAAGGACTGTATACATACCAACATAGGAAATTGAATTTTACATGGAACCTAATTTCCTGTCACTTATATTCGGAAAAATGTAGACCCAGAGAAAAATTTCTTCAAATGCAAGTGATGGGAAACTTGGTCTATATAACATAACTGCCAACTTTTCCGAAACTTTCGGGAGTTTTCCACCACAATTTTAAGCAATTTGCACTAGAAATTTGGTCTTATTTTAAGCATAAATTGCTGTGTAAAAATTAGTCGTGGAAAATCTTTGGCAGATGTGATATGTTAAAATTTGTATTATAATATGTATACAGTCCTTTGTACAAAAGTATCGGGTATCGGTTGAAATCTGGTATCGGTCGATCCCTAATCTCTAATTATATAATATGATATAGAAATATCATAAAAAATCATTTTTTATCAGGAAGGTTTTTTAATTTTATCTTTAAATTAAGATACTTTCTAAAATTTTAATCATTCACCAGAAATTTTAAATAGTTTTACTTTGTGAAAGGAAAACTGTGATGACGTAACTGCTTCTGTTCTCAGGCTTTCTCTGTCTAGAAGATCGTTGTTCATCCAGACAATTCTTCAGTTATGAAATGTAACTTCACCAAAATTAGTATAACATTTTTAAAACGCTCCTCACGTTTTGCATAAATTTTACTTTCCAAAGAATACCTTAAAATTTTAATCCTATATTCGGCAGCATGTTGAAACAAGATGCCAAACTTCTTCACTTAAACAAATTCGTGGTTTTGAAAGGTAAAATTAAAAAATTTTCCAGCTTCGAACTAATTTTAATTTCGAGAATTAATTGAATGGAAATCAGTCACATGCGATTTTTATTTTCAGAGAATCCTTAGGGATTTCAGAATTATAAAAGGCATTTTTATTCATCTACTATAACAATACAAGTAAAGACTAGCGAAGAATATTTAGTAGGCATGTGTATTTTCATCATAAATTCCACTTTTATAGTATTTACGCACTTGCAGATTTTATAAAACGTTCTCCACTTCCATAAGAGAATGGAAAGTGAAGCAAAACCGGCTTGTTTTGTGCTTGGGATGGCGAAAACGTATCTCAATTGGGCTTCTGCTGAACCGTGTACGCTAATCTGAGCTGGTGCACTTAAAATCTCTTCGTGGCTCCAGTATCCTCAATGCTCAAAGGATACCTCTGAAGGTGCCGATTTCATGCGCAAGATCTCTCATCTGGAATTGGTTCAAAATTAGGAGACCTCGGGCAAAGTTGGACCACTGGGGCTCATTAAAAATTAAGCCTTCCCCTTTCGCAGAACAAGATAAGAAACAACAACAAAAAATGTCAAAAGGATGAGCTTTTGAACTATCATAATTTTATTGAGTTTGTTTGAATTTCATTTTTGTATTTCACGCTAAATGTAGGTGAGAGAAGATTGTTCAGAGAATGGTTAGTTAAAAAGTTTATCGCCAAGTGCCTCTTCATACCGTGTTATTGCTAATAAAAGAGGTTAGTTACCATTTTCAAGCGGGTGGTGAATCAGATGTTTTGTGGAAAAACTCGCACATGTACAACTATAACATTATAAGATATCACATGGCGGTGACTTTTTGATTTAACTTTTTTTTTAAATTTACTTTAATAATGAGCACCCTGCATGTCCAATTATTAAAATGCTGGATTTACATAATAAAAAATTATAAACGCCTTTTTAATTTCAGTATGGGTTCGTTAATCATGCTTTGGAGCTTCTCATTTTGCGCAATTTTGGAGAAGACACATGGAATCAAATCAAGTAAGTTGCCCCCACTGCTCCTTGTTTTTGCATAATTTCAACATATAAAACTATAAATGTCGGAGCATGAATTATTAATTATATATCCATGATGTAGAACATTTTATCATACGCATTCTACTTGAATATGTACGAAAACACATATTCATTTATGCATTAATACTTAGAGTTTTTGTCAAGTAATAGTTAAAAATAAATAAAAACATGATTCGGAATATGTTAAATTAGAAAACAAATTATTAATTTTTTTTCAGAAGAGAAGCCGATATCGTAATGGAAGGGCAGTTTTTAGTTCGAATCATCTACGAGGATGAGATAACATACCATATAGTAGCAGCAGCTGAAAAATGCTTAGGTAAGTTATAAATGCAAGACAAATGGTAATGTGCGAAAATGCTTTTTTTTTTAAATAGCAATAAAATGTTTTTCAAGTCATTCCATTTATTTTATTTTATTTTCCGCAGTTTAATGTTTCTCGCTTAAGAAACATTTGGGTTTGAAATTACGTTTTTAATAATATTTCTATGAAATACATGAATATGTGACATTTGAGAGTAAATATTTTCTGGATTATTTATTTCTATAGCAAAACCTTTAAGAGAAATTCAACATTATCGACCAAAATATTACATTTATATAAAAATATTTCTAAGAAAGTTTAAATTTACATCAATTAACTAAACTGTTGTAATGCTGCCGCTTTGCACTATAGGTAACATTTAAAGACGTCACAGAAAAATTTCAATTAACAAAGAATTACTGAGCATTTTAGATTCATGTATTATTACTTCCAAAAACACATTTTATTAACTTTAAATACCACTCTTTTTTTCTAATATCTGTATATAACACTAAATTCCCGCTAACATTCTTCATATTTAGAAAATCATTTCTAATTTTATAAAAAAGATTCTCTTTAATTTGCGTTAACTGTAATCTGTACTTGTTGGCATTTCCGTAGAACGATTTTCATTTCTTTGGAGACTGTTTCGTCTGTTTGCTATTTGATGGATGCATATAAGAATTATAATTAGTTTAATGACATGAATTTACGAGGGATTTCTGTCACTGAAACTTTCACGTAATTTTAATTCTTAAGTCAGACTCAGATGATTTGATGTTTTAAAACAAACTTATTTGAAAACTCAACGTAAACAGTCTGATTAATTGCCAACTCGAGGAGGTCTTTGGGTTAAAGTTCTCAAAAACTTTGAAATTAATTAGTGCTAACTTAACAAAGTGGAAAAGAAATAAGTCTACTACTCTATATCAGTCTACTCTTATTAATCACTTCTCAAACTGTTTGCTAGAGTTCATTAGTTATATTCTCTTGGCTTAGTGCGAAAAAGATAATTGCTTATGTGCTATTCCGGTAATTAAAAAAGACACGTTACACCATATTTTATTCAATTACGTAGATTAAAAATTCTCCATTACTGACATTTATGCTGGAATACTTACAGAAGAAATATTTTCTGAAATTTCAATTTAAGTAAAGTCGTTATCTGTTAACACAAACTCTTCGTCTTCAAAAAATAAACTACTCAAGTATTTTGAGAGCATTACATATTAAAATAATGAGATTGGTCACGAATAATTTACGTGTTCGATATATTTGTCACGAACCTAACTTTTAACTCGTCTGCGTTTCGTTAATTAAATTGGACTATCTCTAAAAGCTAGTACCGAAAAAAAAATTGTTTGCTAGATCAATAGGCAGAATTCTTCTTGGAACAATCACGCTTCTGTTTCATAAAATCTTATTTGTCAACCTAGGTTATGTATTGCGCGAAAAACGTATTTCATACTTATTTAATGACTAATCAATATAATATTGTTTTGTTTTGATTTTTTAACCTACCACAAACATGAAATGAGGAGGAAAGTTTTCCGTTCTTTCATTCATATCTTTCATGCGTAATGAGATCTGAGTTAATTTATTTATGATTAATTTGCACGCATGTACGTTGGTTAGAGCTGAATTTTCGCATTCACCACTGTATTGTTTTCATAAAAACTTTAAATTAACTGATTTGATTAGTCTTGGCTGCTCACATATTTTTCCGATTTTCAATAGATGTAAAGTAGTTTTAACAAAGAAATATTTAGGCGCACTTTCATGTTAAGTTTATATGCCCAATGAACTTGTGGTCTGTTCGAAGTTAATGCGTATAATAAAAACCTTAATGATAAAAATACATTTTGTTTTCTTTAGTACCACCGTTTGGAAAAAGATCATTTTTTACGTAAACAGAATCTTGGAGAAATTGAAGCAGTTGCAGAGTTGCTCCAACTGATAACTCATTTATCTTTATAAATGAAATTTAATAATACAGAATGTAGCTAGAATTATTTTTTGATATATTTAAACCTCATTATTTTAGCTTTTAATTAAATGAAGAGAATCGTAAGACATGCTAGCAACAATTCTGTACTTATTTTAAATATTTCAAATCTAACAAACGTTCATCAACTTCAAGAAATTACCCACAATTTTGCGATTAATACTAAGCAATGCACGCACGTTAATAGTAATTGGTATTTGATAAAACAGTAAAGAAGCCTCACCATGGCCTATTGGATAAGTCACTGAATAGGGTAGACGGATGACGTGTGAAGGTCCCACGTTCGGGCCTACCGCGCGGCTAGCGATTTAACAGTCCGGAGCTTTGGTCGGTTTTCTCCTGAGGTGACATGAATACGAGATAGAATCCCTTAAAAAATTCCTTAAAAGTAAAGAGATTGAGAAACCACTCTAAATAGACGTTAAAAATAAAAACACGGGGGAAAGTACAACTACAGATATATCGTTTGAAGCAAATCGCTTCCGAAGAAAGACCTCTTCCGTCACTCGATAATATTTCATCTTTTCCTACAACACTGGATAGAATTAATAATATATATAACTTCAACTTTTATCCCAAGCTCAAAAGTTTTCAGGTTTTAGGTGATTTTGTCTCAGAGAAAAATGGTGTGCTCTAAGAAAGAAAACTCGTGTAAGTTAAAGATAACAGAAATAAAAAGAAAGCAGGTCAAAAAGGTTTAAGAAAATATATAAAATATCTTTTGATTGAGTAAAATCTACCGAAATCAACCTCCTGGAAAGAAACATTTCATATATAATCAATTTCTTTCAGCACTAGAAAGAAAAAAAGGAGACACTGATTGCTGTTAGTTCAAATGTGATGAAATCCAATGTGAGGAAACGTCCAGTCCTTTTTCGCTTTAAATGAAATTGATATAGACCAATAGGCGCAATCCACTATGCTGTTTTAGAAGAAGCAATTTTCGTATTTCTCACTTTCAACAAATCTGTGTTATCGATAAATTTATACTGCAATACTGGCGGAATTATATATATATATATATATTGTTCGAACAAAAAGTATGTCTAGTTGTCTAAAAAACAATAAATCAGCAGTTTTTAAATGTCTCGGAGGGGTTTTAAGGAATTTAATCCATGTCATGTTCTGATTCTTCATTGCTTTACAATTTTGTTTGAGTTTACGATTAAATGGATGATTTGTTCTGGCAGGCTGCTTATCTTGTTTGTACGATTTTTTTTTCTCCTAAGAAAGATTTTTTTCTCCTTTAGAATTTATAACAACAGTTTAGGTCTATCTTAAGAAAACATTTAATGCGGAATTGTGAGATTTTACGTTTCTTAAACCTAATTTTTTTAAATAAAAAAGTTTGTGAACTGTTTGTACTAGTTACGAGCATTAAACAACTTTATGAAATAATCAACTGCTTTTCAAAGCACAGTTAAGTAATGTAATAACCGAAACACTGCTTTTAAAATTTTAATTAACCACAATTGTGAAAAACCCCACAGACACTCTTGAAGAAGGGTGACACTCTGTATCTCCTGAAGTGCACGCAGAGTTTATTTTACTCAAATATTAACTCCTTTATCCATATGTATTTGAAATGCAATGTAGTTCAGAAACTCAAACCTTAACAACCCTCATTAAGATAAGCTGTAATACATTGCCACTTAACTGCAAGTTATTCTACGAATTCTTTGAAACGAGATTCAGATAAACCAATATGGATTTTTTTTTTTTTGTACACGACACGTTAAGTTTTTCTAAAAAGTATTCCTGAATTTCACACCTTATTACATAGCTGCCAACTACTACGGAATATAATTAACCACTTTTTTTAAACAATAATTTTCTACTAGAAATATAGCAAAAATTTTGCACTACGCACGAGACCTGGCTACTGTTTTGAAAAAATACACTGCTTAGAAAAAGTGGTTAATTATATTCCGTCGTAGTTGGCAGCGATGTCATTATAGCATAGATGCGAACTTCTACGCAATATAATTAATCCCTTTTCGTAAACGATATTTTTTTTAATTGTAAACAGCTTGCGGGCGCGGTGGAATAGTTTTGCAATATTTTAAGCCGAAAATTATTGTTTAAAAAAGGTGGTTAATTATATTTCGTAGCAGTTGGCAGCTATTTTATAGCATCTGATGTTTTTTCTCAATTTTGAAGGTATCGCAGCTGCCGATATATTAGAACTCTTTGGAAGAATGTTCTTCGATTTCTGTCAAGAATCTGGATACGACAAAATTTTGAAAGTGCTGGGTGCAACTCCTAGGGACTTCTTACAAAACTTGGATGCCCTGCACGATCATTTAGCCACCATTTACCCAGGAATGCGAGCTCCTTCATTCAGGTGCACAGAGAGGCCGGAAGATGGGACTCTGATACTGCACTACTACTCTGAACGAGAAGGATTGGAGCCTATAGTCATTGGAATAGTAAAGGTATCGTTGTTTCTTTTCCTCTCCCTCTCTCAAAATAAGAACTCGCGAGTAAGTTAAGTCTCATTATCAACTAAACTAGACCCAAGTAAACAATGGAATGAATTGTTCAATAAACTCAATGAAGTATGCAATAAACTCTCTATAACAGTATTGTGATGGTTTAATAATAAAATGCATGTAATATATGCCATTTAGATTTTAAAATTAAAACTATTAAAGGAAAAATAAACGTTTTAGAATAATGCAGAGTTACCAGTCTTTACGGGATAAATTTAATCACTTTCTGTAAATATTTTTTAAAATATGTTTACAAACAGTCATCAGCCCAGACGTTTAACTCAGAAATTTCGCTACATTCTAAGTCGAAAATTTCTGTTTATGAAAAGTAGATAATCATGTTTCTCAAAAGTTGGGGATTCTGACTGTAGGAAGAAAAATATTGTTGGAATCCTATCAATGGGCAATTATTTATACCAATTATTTACATTCATAGCGCAGAAACTAAGCCATTAAATACATTTAACAAATATTTATTCTCACACAATGCAAATTGAAAAATCTAGTTATAAAGAATATCCCGCATATAAAAAAATCCAGATTGTCCAAAACTGCACGAGTGAGTTTTATTATACTGAATTCCTATGTTTCAAAATTTGATGCTCAGATAAAAAAAAAATCTTCGTATTCGATGGTTATTGAGGTATGCCATAAAAAGACTTCATTAAACTTAAATTCGTGAAATTGAAAAAAGAATCTATAATGAGCTTAAAACTTTGTTTTTAAAAGACACATGCCCTTTTATTGTGAAGGAAGTCAATCTAAAGAAAATAAAAGGCCGAATTTTGCTCAAAAACTGTATGTTGGCTATTAAAAAAACAGCTAAAATAAACCATGATGTATTTCCTTGAAAATACTTTAAAACTAGAATTCTATTGTATTTTGGTCAGATAAAAGGAATAAGCTGATTGTGTTACCTAAGCTTTTGAGCGGATTACCTTTTAGCCTTTTACCATTCGCACATGATGAATAATCTAAAATGCAAAGCGTTCCTTTACATCAATAGTAGTTTAAAGAAATTATAAATAATTGAAATAAAACTTCATTATAGATTGTTTGGCGTAGTGCACCATAATTTTTAATGAGTAATTTGCATGACACAATTGTTAAAAGTACTTTTGGAAAGTATGCGTCATGATATAATTAAATAAAATAGTTCAGTGTGACACGTATAGCAGCTAGCCCTCACGTATAGCTTTGCCTTAACCAATAACAGATAACCTAATTCCAGTATTATTTTGCTGTTATATATATATATATATATTTACTTTTTTATGTATTTTTCACAATATTTATTTAACAGCTATATATTTTAGCAATTTACATGTGTGCACATTTGCCTTTGATTTTACATTACTTATTAATGCAAAATTACCAGATAGCGTTTCAACTTTAGCTGATGACTTAAACTCTCTCATATACCTCACTAGCATACTTTTCTGCAATTTATCTATTCTAGGCTGTTGCCTCCAAGCTGCACAACACTGAAGTAGAAGTCGAAATTGTTCAAGGCAAAAGTAGCACCTGCGATCACGTGCAGTTCGCCATCACCGATCGCAATGCTACGAAAAAACAAACTGAAGAAGATAAAGATGAGATCGAGACTTTGTCAATGGAGAACAAAATAAGTCCTGCCACGTTTTCTCGAGCTTTCCCGTTCCACATAATGTTTGACCGCAACCATTTTGTTCGGCAAGCGGGAATATCCGTTGCTAGAGTTCTGCCAGCTTTGACACAGCCGACATGCCGAGTAACAGATTTATTTACCATGGTACGACCCCATGTTGATTTTACATTCCACAATATCCTGGCACATATCAATACGGTATTTGTACTTAAGATGAAAGACAAAGAAAATGCTGATCAAAGGTAAGTTTTTTAATATTCATACGAAAGATATAATTAAAACTGGAAGATAGGCAATTTTACTTTAGATTGCGGCAAATATTATAAATATTTTATACACACTGGTTAAATTTTGGGCCCTACATTTTTAGAGTATTTCAGTTTGCTTGTTGCTTGTATGTAGAAATTAACAATCTCATTACTTAAGTCCACTTTTATTAGGAAAGCCGATGCAGATTATATAACACTGATGATTCTACAGATTATATGAACAGTCATGAATAAAATGACTGTAAAAAGCTGCAAGAATTCTTCAGTCATAGCAATGGCTGCAGGACACATGATTAGGTTTCTACTGGAGTTGCTTAGATTCTAGAGTTGGAGTTTCTGTCTGGACTCTCAGTTCTCTCACAACTGTAGTTAGTCTATTTTTTACTAGGAAAATATAGTGCACTTAAGATACAATAATTAGTCGTATGTACAGAAAAATATACCATACACCGATGAAATGCATTTCGTTTTGAAAAGTAAGGTCATCGACAAGAAAAGAAATATTTATTTTAGTAGAGAAGTAATACATATTACGGCAACTTTTATTGTACGAAAAATACAGTGTGTCTCAAAAAGGATTGTCTGTTTTAAAAAATGAATAAGCATCAAACGAATAGATTTGTTAAAAAATTCTTGAAGAAAACGAATGAGTGATGAGTGGAAAATTTTCGGAACACATTATTATGTTAATACAAAATATTACAGACAGGTGGCGCTTCGACTTCTACCTTCAGCAGCAGTCGTTGACAACTACATGACAGTATTCTCAAAATGTTCTCCAACCGTGGCAATTAAATGTCAGTCTCAGAATAAAATTAGAACTGACTTTCTGAAACGTCCCTTACGGAATGGCAGCACACTCCTCACAGATTAATCACTGCACTAGGTGGATTTTGGCAGTAAACATCCTTCAAATGTCTCAAAAGGAAAAATAATCACATGGATTAAGTAATGAATGGACATTTTGAGAATATTTTCATGTAATTGACAATTACTGTTTCTGAATGCAGTAGCCACAACACCATCTATCGGTAAGATTTTGCACTAACATAATAAAGTATCCTAAAAAAATCTGGACTCGCACATTCGTTTGCTGCAAGAATTTTTTTTAAATAACTATCCGTATGTGTTCAGTTCATTTTTAAAAACAGGTACTTCTATATGGGATTCCCTGTAAAAACCTGAAAAATTTCTTATCCTTGAAAATTTTTTGTCAATATCGTTTAAAAAATGTAGCTAAGAACCTTAATCAACATTTGTATCAGGGTCGAGAAAAAGTATTCACTATTAGCAACTTCAGATTAATGAGTATTATTTCATCGCGATTATTGTTTAACGGTTGAAATTTTGCAGTCACTAATAATGACAACGATATTGTTAATTGTAATTACTGACTAAAAATTAAAATTTTCAATATAGCTGATAGTTGCTCACGGTAATATTCTGGGCTGATGATGATATATTTTTATCATCGATTTCTTATATGTTGGAATATAGTGACTGTAGTTCAAGAAACTTACTTTCCAGCTAGATAAATTGCGTTCAACAGATTTGTAGTAGAAATTTTTTCTCTGTATAATTCTCTGTTTTTATAATACAAATTCAGAGTTCTGAATTTACTGCTATTGAGTGTACCATCGTGAAAGTAGATACAAACTACTTTCTTAGCCATTTTACGACGCTATGAAACTAAAAACTAGCTTCCGTACGGCGGTTCAGTCTAAAAGGTAAGTGTAACTGTTATTTTAACTTTATTTAAATATACTTTTGTAAACTGCTTTTGTTAAATATATATATTTACTAGCTGAAGTACCCGTCCTCGACGGGTTAGTGAATGCAAATTTCCAAAAAGCAAGAACTTTCGTCAGCATTGTAGGAGTACACAGAATGGATGTAGTATGTTGCCAAAGTAAAGAAAGCGAAGTTATAATTTTTATGTATTGTTAAAATATTACATGTTAGAGAGTAACTAAGTAATATCATTTCATTCGCTTTAGTCGTAATTATGTGATGCACGAATATTTACGCATATTGAAATAATTTTCGCAAAATCTCAAAATTTAATCAATATTTTTGAAAAATTGGAAGCCTAGAATTTAAGTTGAGAGACAACCTACTTAATCATGTCACCCAAATTCGTTTTATTCCCTGCAGTCTTTATTTCGTGATGCTGGAACAAATTTTCAGCATTTTAAAACGATTTTCACAAAATCTCAAAATGTAATCAAAATAATTTAAAAATTCAATGCCTTTAAATTAAGATTAGCAACTACCTATCATATCACTAAATTTCGTATCATTCGTATTAGTCGTTATTACGTGATCTTTGAAGAAATATAAACGTATTTTGAGAGAATTTTCACAATCTCAAAAAAATGTTTAAAAAATTGGACACCTGTAGTTTATGTTGAGCAACCATCTATCATGTGACCAAATTTCATATCATTCGCTTTAGTCGTTATTACGTAATGCGGGAACAAAGATTCACTCAGTTTTAAACGATTTTCGCAAAATCTCGAAATCTGATCGATATTTTTTTAATTAGATGCTAATAGTTTAAGGTGAGTGATCACCTATCATTTCACCAAATATCATTTTTTCACATTTGCAGTTATTACGTGATATGCGAACACAAATTTACGCAGTTTCAAATGATTTTCGCAAAATCTCAAAATCTAGTCCAGATTTTTTTTAATTCGACGCCTATGTTTTAAGTTGAGTGACCACCTATCATGACACCCAATTTCATATCATTCGCTTCAGTCGTTTTTACGTGATGCTCGAACACAAATTTACGCAGTTTGAAAGGATTTTCGCAAAATCTCAAAATCCAATCAAGATTTTTTAAAAATTCGACGCCTATGTTTTAAGTTGAGTGACCACCTATCATGACACCCAATTTCATATCATTCGCTTCAGTCGTTTTTACGTGATGCTTAAACAAAAAGAAAGCGTCACGGACAGAATGACAGAACGACTGAATGACAGAATGACAGACAGACAAACTTTTTTTTGAGGGTCGCATCAGATTCCCGGGTGCTTGAAACGGAAAGAAATAGCAAAATTTATGAATTCCAAGAAATGTACAGACAAAAGCCTAATTTTATTTATATAAATATGAAAGACAGCATAAAAGCGTGAAGGAAAAATAAAATATGAAACTAAACTAATCGATAAAGTAATATCGGATTCAGAGTTTTGAAGTTTACCATTAAGCAAGAACATCACTACTTATAACATGTTGTAAAAAGCCTTTGCATTTCTATTCAGGTTTGCACGTTAAACCGAATGAATTTTTGCTTTTTTAAGACACTAATGAGGCTTTTCAAAGCGAATCGAACTCCAAGAATACTATAGCATTCAGTAAGCACACTGACTGGGGAAATTCTTTTTATGATGCATTTTGCGATCTTAAGAGCGAGTTTGTCGCAATAGGGACAGAATTTTGCGATTTCGGTTTTCTGGGAAAACCTATGTGGGTGTCGTGAGAGAGTTTGTGCAATTAGCTAACAAAAATTTTAAGATATTAAGATTTTAAAATCAAGCAGCAAAATGTTTGTAACAAGAAAAAAAATATATACTCACTACTAAAAAAAATGCCAATTGGTTATAAGACTTTTCCATTTATTTTATGCATTTTACATCCTAAGAGGAACCCAAATGCTTCCATTCAACTGGAATATAAGCTTGGAAATTTTTCCGAGCGAAAAGCGATATAAATCAATAGTCAGTATTTCTATAATAATGCCATATTATGGGCTTTGTCGTTTTGCTTCATTTTAGAGAACAATTATTATATTCTGACTGAGAGGGATTAGTAACATGTTTTGACATTTTAAATTCTCCTTTGTTAGTGGAATAAGAATAAAAAAAACAAACTCTTATAAGTCTTTATAATGAAGAAACATATTTTTACGCTCACTTTTATTTCTTCATCCCGTTACTCGCGGGTTACCTTCTTTAATACTCCATGGGTGGCCTTAGCCGTGACCCTCGTAAACAAGGCCTGCTGGCTTAAGAAATGGATTACACAGTATACATAGGTGCTAAGTATTACGGAATATAATTAACCACTTTTTGTAAACGGTAATTTTTTGTTGAAACTATGGCAAAATTTCTTGACTTTAAGTGTGTGGTCGTTACTAATTTTGGAAAAAGGTTCAAAAAGTTTGCGATTTAGAAAAAATGGTAAACTACGTAGGACTGGGCACCTATGAGCAGTGTGACCACATTCAGTAAATTTCTACTTTTGGAAGAGATTTTAAGTGAAATTTTGAGGTCCAGAAGAAATTGTAGTAGGTACCATTCTGGTCACACTGTCTATGAGTATAACAGGATCCAGGAGTAGATTTAACATTTGTACAGCAATATTGTGATTCTGGTTGCTTATCATTATTTTATATAATTTATTTTCCTAAAATCTATTTTGATTTACTATTGATTATGGACTAAATATTACTCTAAAAATTTTTTTTAGAAATTTCTTATTGCACCTTCAGTTTTTTAAATACTGGGTAGTATTTCTATTTAAGCTGTCTGTAACTTGAAGGAATAATTCTAATTAAACCACTATCGGTACACCTACTAATGGAGAAGGGTGAAGAAAAATGGATTTAAAAAATAGTTGCAACAATAGCCGACAGGTGGCGCTTTTGAATGTTTCATGTTAGAGATACCGAACTTCGTAAGAGATACGACACGGTCTTAGTGCGCATGCTCAGACAATCATCCCCGGAAGAAAAATCATCCAAATTACGGCAACCCGTTTTCCCTCAGTTGGCCGTTACTCGCGAAGCAGGCGAGTTTTATTTTTCGCTTTTTATTTCTACCTGTTAAAGGGTGCGAACTGAGCATGCCGAATATCGTTCAATTATGGATGCAATGAGTACGGAGAAATAACTACTGTGAAGCAAATTAAAGTGCTGTCACATAACGATGCATTATTATTCCCCTTACATTTTGTTTGTTTTTGTTTATTAATTCATATTTGTAGTACATCATTCATAAAACCCTTACTTTACATGCATATTGGTATTGGTTGATTTTTAAATACTGGAAAACTGATTTTTTTTTTCTTCAAGCATGCTTCCTATAATGTTGTTGTAGAAGTAAATTATGGTCAAGTTCACAAGTCATAACTTCGTTTGTCAGTTTTAAATGTATACAAATACATATATATTTGTGCTGAACAATTCTACTTTTCTTTCCTTCTAAATGTTGTGAACCTTTTACAGATCACATTGAGATCCAGGCATATTTTAAATCAGTCTTTTTTTTTGTGCATATTTTGCCTTCTAATGCGTTAGTTAAAGCACATTAGTTATTTAAAAGGGGGAAATTTTTAATACAATTTTCACCCTGTTTCCAATTGGGAGCATGGGTCATTTCTGACTATAATTTACATTGATTTCAAAAACGGAATATGCTGATGGATAGTTTAAATGATAAGTGAAATATTAAGAATTAACAAAAGATTTTTTTAAATTTAATATTTGGTAAGTTTTAATGTTACTTCGTTAAAAAGTCTAACTGGGTTAATTAACTGGGTTTTCCTTTTACGTCAGTATGGAACGTGACTTCTTAAATTAAAAATTTCATGAGATTAAAACTTCCGTGTTTACTCGCGTAGTAGTCGGCCTCGCATTATAGTCGCACCCCTGTTTTGAAGCAGAAAAAATCGTCAAAATATTTTCCCTACATAAAAGTCGCAGCCACGTATTTGATCTTCATTTATGTCTATAAAAATATTACTATAAAAAGGAAAATGCCTCTTTTTTGTGTGCAAGTGACGAAAGGACTATTTAACATACGGCAGATAATCTGGAAGCATTTGGTAACTTAGTAATTTTATTATAATACCAGTAATGTTTTAAAATTGGAGTGTAGAATATTATGTATTTATGAATAGTGTATTTCCTCGCATAATAGTTTAATTTCTCCATGAAAATGGCAAAAAAGTACGACTATTACGCGAGTAAACATGGCATGCCATAAAATTTACGCCATATCAAAGTAAATTCGCAAAGAAACGAGATTAAAGTAAACTGTTTCCTTCTGACGAAATATTTAAATATTTAAATTGTGCATTTACGGGTAAAAACGAAGATGAAAGTAATAGGTATTATTAGTTTAATTTAAAGGGGGGATAATATGGGTTAAAGCACAATATGCCGTTAGAATATACAGAAAGGGGCACGTGCTCCCAATTTTGCTTCAAGATCTTTTTATTCTCAATATTTGTTTGGAAATTCAAAAGGAACCATCGATAGAAGAAAAATCCCTCCAAGTCTTTCCTGTGCCTCCCCCCCCCAAAAAAAAAAAATCGTAAAAATCAGTCACGCTACACTAAAGGTTCATTACAAGTACAAAAAGCAAAAATGAAAAGTAAACAGTAAATATTCAATTACACCTCAATAACACGTACATTTATGAACAGCTGAATGACTTCTGCATAGAGTGCTTAAAACAACTCATGCCAGTAAATATTTTTCAGAGACTGATATCTAGTGAGCTACGATTTCAGAAAAATATAGCATTATCTAAATATTTTTAACTGAAACTGAAACATTTTGACTCAAAGCGAAAAACGCAGATGAAACGCGCCGAGTAAAAGGGAGCCAACAGTAGTTTGGCGTCTGTATACTTTTCGCCAAATACAGTCCGACGCAATCATGGAAAAAAGTACAAAATATAAAGCTTTTGAAGGATTTTTAAATTGATTTAACGCATGATATGCGCACATATAACATAAATAAATATTAAAACAATATTATTGTAAAGTTCAAACAAGGAAAGTGTATGATAAGACTGAAAAATCAAGCTTGCGATGACAACTCGAAAGCAAAACTACGTAAATAATCGCTTCAAAATAGTATTCAATTTCGGATTTCCAGTTAAAAAATGATTTTTATGCATTAAGTAAGTATTTCAGATCAAGAAAATCGTAAGGAAAAACATAAGACTGATTATTTAATGCTTTGATATAGCAATTTTTCCGAAGTCACTCCGTTCCACAATGCTAACTCTACGGAAGATTTTCATCCATAGCCCACGGCGGCTGATTCTCCGCTTCAGCCAATCAGAAATTATTTCACTCGTGTCGGGCCTCTGACGAAGTATAGGGTCTCTATTTAATGTGTAATACAAGGACGAAGAGCTAAACGTGAAGCCGGATGGCATACCTAATTTATTGAAAAATGTAGAGGATAATTTGATGTCCTGAATTGCAATGGATTGTTTTTCTTGTATGGGAAGAGGTACCGCCTTTCTCGCTCTTCCCCTGCCCCCTAAATTCTCGTAAAGCAGCTAAAGCTTTCGAATTGTTAACATTGAGTAGTTTTAAAATCAAAGAGCGATCTGGCAAACGAAGAGGCATCCGCTGTCGCGTTATTGAAAGAAATGAGCGCTTCTTGATTTTTCTGGGGATTACAACGGCTTTCCCGCTGTCAACTTCATCTGTCGCCAACCCTTGGAACTATTTTTTTCTTCCATTCGTCTTCCCTCTTCTCTCTTAGTAAGCGTGCCGATTTCGGTTTCATTTGGACTATTTCTTCAAACAGCAGACAGCTATTATTAGAGATAGTTATTCTATAACCCCTCTCCCCCCCCCGGTATTTGTAATATTAATTATTGTTTAAAGGTGTATTTGAGCAATGATATATTTTATAAAATGAGGATAAGCAACCATGATCTTTACACAATTTTTTTACACATAAATTGACGGTGACCTGTGTAAGATGACTCGTTCTTGATAATAGCATAGCTGCCAACTCTTCTGATTTTATCGGAAGATTTTCCACCACTAATTTATACCAAACAATTCAAAGTTAAAATAAGTCCAAATTTTTAATGCAAAATAAAGCTGCTTAAAAATTGTGGTGGAAAATCTTCCGATAAAATTGGAAGAGTTGGCAGCTATGAACTAGTGTCACACTTTAACCCGCACTTCCCACCTGCAAAAAGCTTATCTCAAGCTTTGACGCCAACACTAAGCCTACGAAAATGACGTCCGAAACGTACGAATTTAACTAAGTAAACATATTTAAAATTTCGGGTGAATGCTACAAGTATTCGAAAATATCTGAAATTAAACATAAAATTAAAATACCTTTCTTATACAAAATTATTCAGTATGATCTATTTCCTTCTCACATTACCAAATTAACCATAGTTAAAAACTGCCATTTGTTATAAAATTAAATTTTTATCCCAAATTATTAAAATTTCGTTATGCATGAGGAAATTCACCAGAAATTTTTAATAGTTTTATTTTCCGAAAATAAAACTTTAAAGTGCAGTCCTAGACATGACCTAGCAGTTCTGGGCTTGCTTTATCTAGGCGGTATTGCCCTCACCCGCCATGTAGGTAGGTTATTTTTCGCAGGCAGCCAACGGAAACGGTTAAGTAACAGTAATCTGCCGAAACGTCCTATACATTGAAAGCCTAAGAGAGGAAGCTTTTGGGTCACCACAACGTGTACTGAAGTGATGCCACGAATCTTTTATTTTCATATTGGATGGTATTCAGAAAAATCTATTCACATTAAGAGCCGTTGCAAGAGAAAATCGGGCAAAGTCAAAAGAAAAACGTTTCCATCACCATCTCAGAATTTCATGATTTTTTTTTTATTTTCTTGTGTTGCCTTACATAAGGAAAGAACAAATCTGAAATATTTCTGATTTACGGCTTTTAGTTTTGGAGTTATGAGGGGTCAAAGTAACGAGTGGCGTAGAAATAATTTAGGGCCATTTTTGCCACTTTATTGTCTCCACTGTGACTGGCTCAGAAGTGCTTCAGATAATTTTTTTCATTTTATCCTATAATATACTTTAGATATTAAAAACTCAAATTGAAAATTCAGTCGAAAATAGTCAGAGCCCCCAAATACCCCCAATTTCATAAAAATTCTGGAGTGACTCCACTCGACTTTCCGAACACTTACGATTAAGATCATTTCCCAAGCATTTAAATAAATTTTAATCGATGAATAATTCAAATATATATACCAAATTGAAGCTCAATCGAATGCGCTGCTTAAACGCTAGCGCACTTTCAAGAATTTCTCCCCATGCGACATAATGTAAAAGAAATATTTGTCGTAGCCCTGTAGAAAAACTATAAGACCTATACACATCAAAATCAATACCGGTCTTACGATGGTGGTTTATGACATATATGCCCAATTTGAGTTCAATCGAATGTACCGTTTAAACGCTAGCGTACTTTCAAGTATTTCCTCCCGTGGACCATAATGTAAAAGAAATGTTTGTCGTAGCCCTGTAAAAAAACTATAACTCCTATATACACCAAAAGCAATACCGGTCTTGCGACGGTGGTTTGTAACATATATACCAAATGTGAGCTAAATCGAATGCCCCGTTTAGGAGCTATCGCGTTCACTCACATACACACACACATACAACCATACATCTCAAAAAATAGAATAAATGAATTCAGAAGACCTCAAAACGTTTAAATACACAAAAATCTCGAAGTTGAATTTTTTCATGATTACAATACTTTCCTTACAGGGTGTGGTACATGTTCGGAAAGTAAAAATACAGTTTTAAGAATGCTTTAAATCTTGGCTCTAACGTGATACAGAAAACATTTTTAGGCAGAGAAGTTCTACATCTTGATATAAAGTGAATCCAATGTTAAAAATTTTTGTACCCCCCCCACAGGGCCCCACGGTACGGCGCCCCGAGCATGGTCCTTAGTGCAATTTTATGCAATTTTGAAGCATCAGTATAGCTGAAGCTGACTTCCCACAGGAGAACCAATGACATGGAGATGTAGTATCAACATAGTAGTTTCATATTATGAAAAAATATTTTTTGAAGGCGCAACTGTTTCTAAGAAAAATCCCAAAAAGTTCCTCCCTATTTGGGACACTCCACTGGCCTGCTGAGGGGCATTTCGGTGTTACTTTTAGAAGTTAAATCGACTGTAACAAAATTGAAAATTAACTTATTCTGCATATATCCAAAATATATCCTCATATCACATAGGGGATCTTTTACAGGGGCACTCATAAGAATAACTTTATGCTGAATGGGGATCTGCAAATACTGAACCTATTCAAGAAAAATTTTCACTGATAGGAAGTTACACTATTACTGAATATTATAGGCTACCTTTCAGCATGCAGCATAACTAGTTCTTTTACAGGGACACTCCAAAAGAATTCTAATACATTACGCTATATGGGCAACTCTGTAACTACTGAACGGATTCTAAAGATCCTTTCACTGAAAGCTACACTATTTTTGAGTAACATACACTAAAATTCTTGCATGCAGCATAATTTACAAGAATACTCAAAATAATTAAAATAATAAAAAAAATCGTACATGTTCTATAAATAAATTATATTTATTATAGAGCATTTTACATTATTTCGGTTTGTAAATATAATTTTCTTTAAAGACTCGTGAAAAAAAGTAGTAAGTTGCTAATATTGAGTTGAATTCTTATTGGGCAGTGGAATAGAAAAAGTTATTTTACAGTGGAAGGGTCATCGCTTTATCAGAAGTAGATGGGACTGCTACAATGAAATATTTGCATACAATACCTGACTCTGATTCATTAAATGGCAACAAAGAGATGGCACAAAAACAGTCACTACAGACAGGATATTTTTTTGTGAAAATGAATATGCTTCTGTTACTCCATTTACGATTGCTAATATAAAAAGTATCAAAGCAGCTGACAATAAACAATACGACAGACTCTATAATAAAACTAAGTAAATAGCCTGAGAATTTGTCCTTGAGAATTTTGTTGAAAAATAGTGTACAAGATAGAAATAAATGATGTACAGTTTCGACAATTTCTTTTATTCACAATATTATTTACTTTTTGTTTATTTTAAATGAAGTATAAGACATGTTATATGTAAAGTTAATTAATTTAGATAACTTTTTTTCGCATTTGGCCAATGGAGACAATTATGTCAATGTTTTCGAATTATTCTGAGTGTTCCTGTAAATTATGCTGCATGCATGAATTTTAGCCAATGTTTCTCAGGAATCGTGTAGCTTTCAGTGAAAAGATCTTTAGAATCGGTTCAGTAGTTACAGAGATGTCCGTATAGCGTAATGTATTTTAATTCTTTTGAGTATCCCTGTAAAAGAACTAGTTATGATGCATGCTGAAGGGTAGCCTATAATATTCAGGAATAGTGTAGCTTCCTATCAGTGAAAAAAAATTTCGAATCAGTTCAGTAGTTCAGGAGATCCGCATACAGCGTAATGTAATTCTTATGAGTGACCCTGTAAAGGAACTATTTGTGATATATGGAGGATATATTTGTGATGCACGCAGAATAACTTAATTTTAAATATTGCTATAGTCGATTAAACTTCTAAAAGTAACGTCGAAATGTCCCCATGCGTGCCAGTGGAGTGTCCCACCCAAATAGGGAGGTACATTTTGGGATTCTCTCTATTCTAAAAAAAAAGTAAAGGCCGCTGTCGCCGCTGTCAAAGCTTATGGACCTATCTCCTCCTAAAACGTAGGGATTTGAGTTTCGACTAAGGTGCCCACAGATTCGAAAAATTCCGAGGAACCTGCTAAGCTGATTTAAATTTCGAAAATCGAATTATTTTAGAAGATATTAATAAAAAACTGAAAAAATAAACAGAATGGTTTCCAGATTTGGCATAAAATCATCCATTCCTTTGCAACAAAGCGTTTCCAAGTATCTAGAATCGCGTGAAATTTACAAACATGAGTTAGAATTACGCCCATTTTACGCCAAAATAAAATGTTTGTCCGTGCTCTAATTTCCGGAAATATGCATCGATTTCTACGAAATTTATATATTTTACTCTTATCTACTGTACCATGTACCCTATTGAAAATGGTATTTGTAGCATTTATAGTTTTTCTACAGGAGCACTCATTATATTCCCAATACATTGCGTTCTATGGAAAGTTATTCTTTAAAGCGTATCATCCTACTATATAGTTACGCTGATCCTTGAGTCAAGATAAAACTCATTTCCACCATTACTGCAAAAAGATTACGAAATTAAGCACTGAAAAGCCTAATAATATCTACACCATTTGTACGATCCGCTTGAAATTTTCCTTAAATATGTATAGAAATATAGACAATAGTATGCGCTATTTTAAAAATCTGAAAATCCACCCGTTCCCTCATTTTTAAGCGATTTTTCGCTCTTTTCAGATCCATTTTATTTCCGAGAGTAAAATAAGTTAATCATTTGCGTGACAAAAGTAGCTGTTGCAAGTGAGTATGACATCATATTGATGTCACAATTATCCGGATTTTTCCTGATTCATGAGTTTAATTTTTTTTCATAAATAAAATTATTTCTTCGGGATTGCGCAGGTATATTATAGTAGTGGACACTCTTCATAGCTGCTTGCTTAGGTCTTTGGTACCCAAACTAAGTTTCAATAATGTAAACATTGGAAATTTGGTAAAGTGCAGCGATCCTAACGATAAAGGAATAAAACATTTCCCGCCCTGACTCTTAACCAGTTTTATGTTTTTAATTTTTAAACCTAGCATGTGAACGAGATTATAAACACCAGCACTCAATTTTAATATTTTGTTTCACATTCTCTAACGTGGCTGCCTTAGCAACAAATGAATATAAAAAAGGGGGGGAGAGGTTCTATCTTGAGATTATTAAAATACATGGAGTTCGTATTTGTCAACGAAAAGTTTTCGTCTGCTACGGTGTATATTTACATTAGAAAATAACTTTGAATTGATTACTGAGTTTTTTGTGTAAAATGAATTTTAATTTTTAATATGAGTTTAACGGTAACTTGAAACTGTGTTAAAATTTATCGATGCATGAAATAAACGTATATACTGTTTGAGTGTGATCGCCATTATAAATTAACACTTTTTAACGCTTTCTGACAAGGTTGAAAAGTGTTTATGATTTCAGTTAGTCTGTCTGTCGATCCGTCCGTGCTCTAGCTGTCGTGAATATACATCGATTTCTGTGACATTTATGTATGTTATTGTTATTTCTCTCTATTCTAAAAAAAAGTAAAGGCCGCTGGCGCTGTCAAAGCTTGTTGGCCTATCTCCTCCTAAACCGTGGGGATTTGAGTTTCGACTAAGGTGCCCACAGATTCGAAAAAAGTACGAGGAACCTGCTAAGCTAAATTAAATTTCGAAAATCGAATTATTTTATAAGATATTAATAAAAAACTGAAAAAAATAACCATAATGGTTGCCAGATTTGGCATAAAATCATTCATTCCTTTGCAACAAAGCATTTCCAAGTATGTAGTATCACGTGAAATTGTCGAACATGAAGTAGAAATACACCCATTTTACGCCAAAATTAAAACTATATGAAATAGGTAACTCAAAATGTGTTACACAAAGTTGACAATTTTCAAATAGTAAGTTCGCTTAGACAACAGGAGTTTAGAATTAGCGATTATTCGTTTTTCCAAAACAGAATAACTAATATATTGAAAATGAAAAATAATTAAAATGCAGATTATTTTAAAGCCGGTTCGGTCCAGCTGGGTTATTTTCTAGCAGTAGAAATATTTGGCGGCGGTAACTATGCCATTATAGCAGTTATAGTACACTTTGGATATTTGCTAGCGCGAGGAGATGGTATAATTCGTGGTGCTAAGTACGCCAATCTGCAAACGATTATGTAAATGAAAATATGGATAACGTTTTTCCAGTAACCTTAAATGAACAGTAATTATAGGTTGTGATCATGTGTCAATCGTCAAATAATGAAAAGTTGCCATCGGTGGTAAGCTATCCTATCTGTTCCGTAGCTTTTATTAACTTTACATGTACGCAAATCGCCAAATAATGAAAAATCGCCATGGGTGACAAATTCGCAAGACGTCCAATAGGTTTTGCATTATTAAAAATACAGCTGAAACAGATGTTCTGATTTTATTACGCTTTAGCTCCTAATTAATATAATTTTTGAATGGCAACATTAAATATCATTGTGTTTCTGAGGAGTGCAAATAATTTTTCCAGCGATTATAAGCGGAGTCCGCACTCCAGGTGGAGAATAGCTCAGGACCCGTACAACACGGATTCCCATAACAAAATATCTTCCGTGTTATGAAGGGGAGGGGGTCTACTGCAGTGTGAAGTTTACATTTTTATGTACCAATGAACATGCAAGAACCAAGCAATGTGTAGCTCAGTAACATTCTATCTGATCCAATCTTCCGGTTTTGTCTGTTGAAATTATGTCTTTTTTACGAATAAGCCTTATTAGGGGCCGAATGCCTCATACGAAAAGCGAGCGTAGCGAGTCTGGGGGCCTTGGCCCCTAGTTTCCTTGGAAACAGTTGTGCCTTCAAAAAATGTTTTTTCATCATATGAAACTACTATGTTGATACTACATCTACATGCCAATGGTTCTCCTGTGAGAAGTCGGCTTCAGCTGTACCAACGCTTCGAAATTGCATAAATTAGCAATAAGGAGCATGTTTGGGGCCTCGTACCGTGGGGCCCGGGGGCCTTCAAACATTTTTAACATGGGATTCACTTTATATGAAGATGTATAACTGCACTGCGCAATTTTTTTTTCTCTATCACGTGTGAGCCATGGTTTAAAACATTCTTAAAACTATATTTTGTAATGAAATTGGAGGTATTTGGGGGCTCTGACTATTTTCGAATGAATTTTCGATTTGAGATGTTAATATCCATGGTCTATTATAGGATAAAATGAAAAAATCCTCTGAAGCACCTGTGAGCCAGTCACAGTCGAGAAAATAAAGTGGCAAGAATGGCCCTTAATTAATTCTACGTCACTCGTCTGTGGTACTTTGACCCCCCCCCCAATAACTCCAAAACGAAAAGAGGTAAATGAAAAATATTTCAGATTTTTCTTTCATTGGGTAAGTCAACACAAGAAAAGAAATTCATGAAATTCTGAGATGGTGATGGGAACGCCCTGCCTTTTTTGCCCTGCAGTGCCTCCTATGTGGTTGGTCATATTCCGTACATATTGGCAGCTCTGTCATTCATAAATCGATGCCATATCTTAGAAATTTGTACAAAAATGTTTAATATCATTTGACTGAAATGTTATCGACGTATTTCTAAGGTAGGTCGGTTAATCTTACATCAAATAAAGAAGGTAATTTTTTGCAATTTCGTATTATACTAATACTGATGACTGTACCATTGCACTACTTACTTTGTGTAAGGTTTTCTGTGGTCGTATGAAACACCCTATAAAATTTCCTTGCCTCTACACTTCTTTTTTATTTAACAGCAACTCTGATTGCTCCGAGTCGCAGTTCTTGATCTCCTACCCCTATCACCAGCCTGTACGGAAACTTAGAAATTTTAATATTTTTTAAGAATGCGCTCCTACAAGATTTTTGTGGTTGGGAAATTTTTGCCAATATTATATGTCAATTTCCGTATCTATCGTAAATGATTGATTTCTAGAATTGAAGTATGATATGTTTCTGTAGAAAATAAGTATAACTATACGTAATAGTTATACTTATTATAATAGATATTGCATAGCAACGTTAATGCATTTGTTTCTTTGAGATTTACATCAACAATTGACTCTTTTACTGTATTCGAACACAATGAATAATTTAACAAGATTCACTTTTTCGCTTTGCCCTATTCAATGCACTAGCATTACGCAGAAAGCCTAACACGCAGAGCTTATGAGGGCTCATCACAAAAACGCAATACATCACTACACTATAATGAGAAACAAATAATGAGAACAAACTATAATATACATTACAAAATACCTCTTGCAAAAATATCAACATTACTCTGCTAAAAATAAAAACAATATAAAATTATACAATTATTCATTACATATCAAAACTACACATGTGCAAAACTAAATAAATAACCTTGAATATTCAAAATAATATTCGTATATATGACGTCATAGATATGAGATCTCTTTATACAAACAACTTTGCACGTGTTAAAACATTTTTTTTTCTAACTTTCCTTTTACTTTCAAGTCATTTGCATTATCAACGTCCATTCAAAATAAGAAATAAAAGTTTCACAATATTGTTAACAATCTTAAATATACTCAGTGCACTTAATCAAGTTTAAATTTTAAAATAAAGTTCAAAGATGAAGCTTCTAAATATATGAATGTCATGACATAATTCAAATAAACAAGTCAAAATGATTGCAATCAAATACCTGAAATGTGTCCAATGCAATGTAGTTGCAGTACAGGTATTGCTATCAACTTTCAAAACAAACTTTTCTTTCTTTCAATATCAAAAACAGTTCACTTTATGAAAAACATTATAAAAACTTTCAATGAATAAAATATCAAAACATATATAAATATAGTTTTTCAAACGTGAGCATCACAACAAATTAAGATTTTTGTTTCATAAATCAGGAAATTTTCAGACAGACGAAATATGAACATGAACATTACTTGAAAAAAAAATAGTAAACAGAAAAGAAAAATGTTTGTGTGTGTATGTAAAGAAGGTGCAGGTATCAGTACCGTGGACAGCAATTAGGTTTCAGTAGAGTCTCACACCGCTGGGTAATCAAAAATCCTCTGATCCCTCAGTAAAATCCGAGAAAGTTCACAGCACAAGGATTCGTCACTGAATCACCTCAGGGAGACATCAAAATTCCGATGACATGGAGACGGGAGAGTCCGCAGAACAATTGTTTTGCTTAAGTAGGAACAGTTTTTTTAGGCTTTCTTTGACAAAAGGAAACTCCGACAGCCGGTGACGTGCCGGGAACATTTACTCGTGTCAACGAGCTGGTCATGCCGCACCAAGTTTTTATGAGGGAGTTGTCTAAGGCCTATCACGAAACTTTCCCTCGGCCGCTTACACGACGTATAGTGTATTAAAAATATCTATGAAGTACGCTGAGGACTTAGAAAACGGGAAGACGACTCGAATTCAGAAAAAGCTACGTTTATTGGAGGTATCAGCAAAACAGCCTTAAAGGAAACAACTTCAATTACGTACAGTACATTACTTCAAAATTAACACCAGGAACATATCTAATCGTTCCGGCCACCGGCATGCCGGAGTCCCATAAAAAAGAATACAACCTCCTCTGACGGAGAGCTATCGAGAAGTGTACTAAAAACTTCTTACAAAACTGCCATCTCTTTACAGGTTGGCGAATAAAATATGAGCACTCATAAGATACAGTTCACGTGACAACAACTTTCCGGTAGGCGTTATTAATATAAAAATTTGAAACAAACGGAATAACTGATAATCGCCAAGACAGAAGTGCCAGAATTTGGCGACGCCAAAACTAAAGCCTACAACCCCGTGAGAAAGCAAAGACGGACGACCGACAGGCACCAAGAAGTTACATAGCAAATGCTAAAGCGAAATTAGTTTAGAAGGGGAACCCGGAAAATCCCAGACATACCGTCGCGTAAAAGAAAGAACATTTTATCGAGCCGAAAAACAAAGTGGAGAGAGAGACTAATACGGAATACGAAATTTTGATTTTGAAAAACGAAACATAGGAACATTATTTTAAGACGCGAAAAATATGTGAACTTCGTCACACCCCCCCCCCTCCCTAAGTTCACGTAAAGCTGCTGAAGTGTTTGAATTGTTAACGTAAAGAGTTTTAAAATCAAAGTACGGTCTGGCAAACTACGATGCATCTTGTACCACGTTATTGGCAGAAATGGCTGCTTCTTGATTTTTCTCCTGATTCATCGGCTTTTGCACTGGAAGCGCGATCTGTCACCGATCGTTGAAACTATTTTTTATTATTCCATTTTTCTTCTGCGTTCTGATTAGTAAATGTACCAATTTAGGTTTCATTTGGACGATTCTTTCAAGCTACAGGCAGCTCCAAATAGATATACAGTAGAACCTCGATTAGCCGAACTTCGATTAACCGAAACTCTCCGTTAACCGAAGTCGGTTTCCTCTTCACTTTTTTTTCCATCAGAAAAACTTTTCGAAGGAGATTCTGAACCTGGTGCAGTTTCAATAATTGAGTTTTGGCACACTGCCAATATCAAAGACTGCATTTATATGATCAGTAACGCGTGGGAATCTATGCCGCAATCGACACTAAGACGAAATTGGCGAAAACTTTTGCCAAATTTTTCAACTGGCGCAGATGAAAATGCTACAGGCATTGTGAAAGACAGTGTTACTGAGTTTTCGAGCCTCTTTAGCACAATGAAATAAGGTTTTGAAAATTGTGGAGATAGAGAAATCACAGATTATTCGAATTGTGACGTGGATGTTACAGGCTTCCGGTTGCTCAATGATGAGGAATTAATGGCAGAAGAGCGAAAATCTCCAAAAGGAGAAGATGGGAATGATTCTGGAGTAAATAAGATCTGTAACAATGATGCTTTTGAGTACTTCTCAAAAGGCTTTCTTTTGTTGGAACAACAGGAACAGTGTGATTCCTCTGAAATCATGTTTTTATGAAAACATCGGGATAGAGCTGCACGGCAAAGGATGGCCAATTTACACCAGATGAAGCTTCCATTTAAACCATCGTAAGTTTTTGTTTCAGAAATAAATTTATTTTCATTTATAATTTTAATTTATTTAACAGTTAAAATAGTCATAATAGCAGTTCAATGACGATACTACAAATTAAACTAGATTATTTTTGATGAATTCTCGATTATCCGAAAATTTCGATTATCCGAAGTAGGTTCGGTCCCAATTACTTCGGATAATCGAGGTTCTATTGTAGTTATTTTATACGTAATAACTATGTAATACCCCAGAGAGTTTGCGCAAATAGCTAACAAGCATTTTAAGATATTACGATTTTAAAATCAAACAGCAAAATGTTTGTAACAAGAAAAAAAATTCGAATTAGTTATAAGACGTTTCCATTTATTTTATGTACTTTAGATCCTCAGAGGAACCCAAATGCTTCCATTCAACTGGAATATAGACTTGGAAATGTTTACCTGAAGAAAGCAATATAATTCAATAGTCAGTATTTCTATAATAATGCTATCCTCTGGACTTAGTCATTTTACTTCATTTTAGATAACAACTATTATATTCTGACTGAGAGAGATTAAAATTGAGTTTTGACATTTTGAATTCTCCTTTTTTAATGGAATAAGAGTTTATTTTTGAAAACAAACACTTTTAAGCCTTTATCATTAATAAAAAATATTTTTACGCTCACTTTTATTTCTTCATCCCGTTACGCACGGGTTACCTTCTTTAATGCGAAAAGAAAACTCCATGGATGGCCTTAGCCGTGACCCTCGTAAGCAAGGACTGCTGGCTTAAGAAATGGATTACACTGTATACAGTGGCGCTAAGTATTACGGAATATAATTAACCACTTTTTGTAAACGGTAATTTTTTGTTGAAACTATGGCAAAGATATAAAGTGACTACTACTATCTGCCTAGGATGGAGAGTGCCTTGGTAGGCGGACTTTCTACGGGGTTCTAACGCGTATTCACGTTACATATCGAGAAAACCTACCAAAACTCCAGACCGTTAGATCGACGACTACGCGATGGGACCCGAACCCGGGACCTTCACACTTCGGCCGTCTACCATTTTCAGTGATATAACCACTGTGCCATGGTGAGGCTGAAGAAGGGTGGAGAAAAATATATTTAAAAAACAGTTGCAACAATCGCCGACATGTGGCGCTTTTGAATGTATAATGTGTAATAGAAGAACGAAGAACAAAACGTAAAGCCGAATGGCATACCTAATTTATTGAAAAATGTAGAGGATAATTTGAATTCCTCTACATTTCCTGTTACATTTCCTACTACAAATATCCACAAGTGGATATTTTTTATTGTATGGGAAGTGGTACTGGTTTCCTCGCTCTTTCCCTGCCCCTAAATTCACATAAAGCAGCTAAAGCTTTCGAATTTTCAACATTGTGTAGTTTTAAAATCAAAGCGCGATCTGGCAAACGAAGAGGCATCTGTTGTCGCGTTATTGAAAGAAATGACCGCTTCTTGATTCTTCTGGTGATTACAACGGCTTTCCCGCTAGCAGCGTCATCTGTCGCCGACAGTTGGAACTATTTTTTTCGTCAAATCTTCTTCGCTCTTCTGTCGTAGTAAGCGTGCCGATTTCGGTCTCATTTGAACTTTTTCTTCAAACCTCAGACTGCTCCTAATAGAGATATTCTCTAAATATAAATAGACTATAACCCGTCCCCTCCCCGGTATTTGTAATATTAATTGTTGTTCAAAGGTATATTTGAGCAATTATACATTTTATAAAATGAATATAAGCAACCAGGATCTTAATTTTTATACACATTTTTTTTACACATAAATTGACGGCAATCTATAGTATGACTCATTCTTTAAACCAGCAGGCCCTGTTAAAAACTGTCGCACTTTAACCCACACCTTCTACATATAAAAGCCTATCTCAAGCTTTGGCGTCATCACTAGGCCTACGAAAATAACGTCATCACATTTTTATTGTCACTAAGTAAAACTATTTAAAATTTCTCGTGAACGTTACATTAGAAAATATCTTAAATTAAACATAAAATTAAAATACCTTTCTTATACAAAGTTATTCAGTATGATCTATTTCTTTATCACATTACCAAATTAGTCATAGGTAAAAACTGTCATTGGTCATGAAATTAAATTTTTTATCTCAAATTATTAAAAAAAAAATTTTTACATGAGGAAATTCACCAGAAATTTTTAATAGTTTTATTTTCTGATGATAAAACTTCTAAGAGTAGTCCCAGTGTCGACGTAGCAGTTTTGGACTTTCCTTATCGAGGAGGTATTGCCTTCACCCACCATGTAGGTAGGGTACTTTTCGCAGGGAACCGGCTCAAACAGTTCTGTAACAGTAATCTGCAGAAGCGTCCTAGACACTGAAAGCCTAAAAACGGAAGATTTTGGGTAACCACAACGTGTACTGAAAAAATGCCACGAATCTTTTATTTTCATATTGGATAGTATTCAGAAAAATCTATTCACATTAAGAGCCGTTGCAAGAGCAAATCGGGCAAAGTCAAAAGAAAAAAGTTTCCATCACCATCTCAGAATTTCATGATTTTTTTTTCTTGTGTTGCCTTACCCAAGGGAAGAACAAATCTGAAACATTTTTTATTTACTTCTTTTAGTTTGGGAGTTAAGGGGGTGAAAGCACCCAGGACGATTGACATAGCCATAAGGGCCATTTTTGCCACATTATTGTCTCGACTGTGACTGGCTAAGAGGTGCTTCAGAGAACTTTTTCATTTTATACTATAATATGCCTTGCATATTAACATCTCTAATTGAAAACTCATTCGAAAATAGTCAGAGGCAGCAAATACCCCCAATTTCATAAAAAATACAGTTTTAAGAATACTTTAAATCTTCGCTTGACATGATACACAAAAAACTTTTGCGCAGAGCATTTATACATCTTGCTATAAAGTGAATCCAATGTTAAAAGTTTTTGGAGGTCCCCTAGTGCCCCACGGTACGGGGCCCAGACATGGTCCTTAGCGCTAATTTATGCAATTTCGAAGCATTGGTACAGCTAAAGCCGACTTCCCGCAGGAGAACAAGCATGGAGATGTAGTATCAACATAGTATTTTCTCATTATGAAAAAATATTTTTTGAAGGCACATTTGTTTCTAAAAAAATCCCCAAAAAGTACATCCCTATTTGGGACATTCCACTGGCTCGCAAGGGGGCATTTCGGCGTTAATTTTAGAAGTTAAATCGACTGTACCAATGTTGAAAGTTAACCTACTCTGCATATATCACAAATAGTTCTTTTACAGGGGCACTTATACGAATTACATTACTCTGAATAGGGATCTCTGCAACTAGTGAAACGATTCGAAATTTTTTTCACTGATAGAAAGCTACACTATTCCTGAATATTATAGGCTACCTTTCAACATGCAGCATAACTGGTTCTTTTACAGGGGCACTCAAAAGAATTCTAATACATTACGCTATATCGACATGTCTGTATTTACTGAACTGATTCTAAAGATCCTTTCACTGAAAGCTACACTATTTCTGAGTAACATAGGCTAAAATTCTTGCATGCAGCATAATTTACAGGAACACTCAAAATAATTCAAATAATAAAAGAAATTATACATGTACTATAAATAAAATATTTTTATTATACAGCATTTTACATTACTTCTGTTTTTAAATATAATTTTCTTTGTAGACAAGTGAAAAAAATTAGTAAGTTGCTAATATTGAGTTGAATTCTTACAAGGCAGTGGAATAGGAAAAGTTATTTTACAGTGGAAAGGTCATCGCTTTATCAGAAGTAGATGGTACGGCTACAATGAAATGTTTGTGTACAATGCCGGACTCTCATTCATTAAATGGCCATGAAGAGATGACATATAAACAGTCATTACAGACGGGATATTTTTTTTGTCCAAATGAATTTGCTTCTGTCACTCCACTTACGATTGCTAATATAAAAAGTATCAAAGCCGCTCACAATAAACAATACAACAGACTGTATAATAAAACTAAGTAAGTAACCTGAAATGTTGTCCTTGAGAATTTTGTTGTAAAATAGTGTACAAGTCAGAAATAAATAATGTAGAATTTCAACAATTTAATTTATTCACAATATTATTTACTTTTTGTTTATTTTAAATGAAGAATAAGACATTTTCTTGGTACTGTTAATTAATGTATATAGTTGTTTTTCCGCATTTGGCGAATAAAGACAGTTACGAAAATGTTTACGAATTATTTTGAGTGTTCCTGTAAATTATGCTGCATGCATGAATTTTAGCCTATGTTTCTCAGGAATGGTATAGTTTTCAGCGAAAAGATCTATAGAATCGGTTCAGTAGTTACACAGATGTCCATATAGCTTAATGTATTAGAATTCTTTTGAGTGTCGCTGTAAAATAACTTATTATGCTGAATTGTAAAATGTAGCCTATAATACTCAGGAATAGTGTAGCTTTCTATCAGCGAAAAAAATTTTCGAATCGGTTCAATAGTTACAGAGATCCCCATACAGCGTAATGTGCATCTTATGCGATTAACTATTAGCTTATAGTTCTATACTATTAAGTATAGCTTAGCTATACTTAATAGTATAGAACTATTTTGTGAGATATGAGTGCCCGTGTAAAAGAACTATTTGTGATATATGGAGGATATATTTGTGATAGATACAGAGTAAGTTAATTTTGAATATTGCTACAGTCGATTAAAATTCTCAAAGTAACGCCGAAATGCCCCATGCGTGTCAGTGGATTGTCCCAAATAAGGAGGTACTTTTGGGGATTTTTCTTGGAAAAAGTTGTACCTTCAAAAAATGTTTTTTCATAATATGAAACTATGTTGATACTACACTACTATGTTGATACTACACACTATGTTGATACTACATCTCCATGTCAATATTTCGCCTGTGGGAAGTCGGCTTCAGCTGCCCTGCGGGGGGCCTTCAAACATTTTTAGCATTGGATTCACTTTATATGAAGATATTTAACTGTACTGTGCAAAAATTTTTTTTGTATCACGTCAGAGCCAAGATTTAAAGCATTTTTAAAACTGTATTTTTTGTATGAAATTGGGGGTATTTAGGGGCGCCTTTATTTGGGGGCTCTGACTATTTTCGAATGAATTTTCAATTTGATATGTTATTATCCAAGCTATAGTATAGGATAAAATGAAAAAATTCTCTCTAGCACCTCTGAGCCAGTCACAGTCGAGACAATAATGTGGCACAAATGGAACCAAATTATTTCTACGTGACTCGTCAGGGGTACTTTGACGCCCATAACTCGAAAACTAAAAGAGGTAAATCAAAAATACTTCACATTTGTTCTTTCCTTCTGTAATTCAACACAAGAAACGTAATTCATGAAATTTTCAGATGGTGATAAAAACGCCCCGCCTGGTTTGCCCCTGCAGTGCTTCAAGTGTTAAAAAAGAGAAAGAGAGAGTGATTGTAAAACTTTTAAATTTTTTTTGCATATTTGTTTGGAAATGTAGCCTCGAATGAAGTATAATACATGGTATATGTAAAGTTAATTAATTTAGATAGTTTTTTTTCGCATTTCGCGAATGGAGACAGTTACGTCAATGTTTTCGAATTATTTTGAGTGTTCCTGTAAACTATGCTCTATGCATGAATTTTAGACTATGTTACTCAGGAATGGTGTAGCTTTCAGTGAAAAGATCTTTAGAATCGGTTCAGTAGTTACAGAGATGTACGTATAGCGTAATGTATTAGAATTCTTTAGAGTATCGCAGTAAAAGAATAGTTATGTTGCGTTCTGTAAGGTAGCGTATAGTATTCAGAAATTGTGTAGCTTCCTATCAGTGAAAAAAAATTTCGAATCGGTTTAGTAGTTGATGGGATCCGAATACAGCGTAATGTAATTCTTATGAGTGCCCCTGTAAAGGAACTATTTGTTTTCCCATGCGTGCCAGTGGAATGCCCCAAATAGGCAGGTAATTTTAGGATTTTTCTTGGAAACAGTTGTATCTTCAGAAAATGATTTTTCATATGAAACTGCTATGTTGATAGTACATCTCCATGCCAATGGCTCTCCTATGGGAAGTGGGCTTCAACTGCACAAGTGCTTCGAAATTGCATAAATTAGCGGTAAGGAGCATGTTTGGGGTTCCGTACCGTGGGGCCCTGGGGGCCTTCAAAAATTTTTAACATTCGATTCACGTTACGTGAAGATGTATAACTGCTCTGCGCAAAAATTGTTTCTGTATCAAGTCAGAACCAAGGTTTAAAGCATCCGTAAAACTGTATATTTTCTGAAATTGGGGGTTTGGGGGGGCCTTATTTGGGGGCTCTGACTATTTTTCAATGAATTTTCAATTTGAGATGTTAATATCCAAGGTATATTATAGTATAAAATGAAAAAATTCTCTGAAGCACCTCTGAGCCAGTCACAGTCGAGACAATAAACTGGCAAAAATGGCCCTAAATTAATTCTATGTCACTCGTCTGTGGTACTTTGACCCCTCATAACACCAAAACTAAAAGAGATAAATGAAAGACATTTCAGATTTGTTCTTTCCTTCTGTAAGGCAACACAATAATAAAAAATTCATGAAATTCTGAGATAGTGCTGGGAACGCCCTGTCTGATTTGCCCCTGCAGTGCCTCCTAAGTGGTTGGTCATATTCCGTACATATTGACAGCTCTGTCATTTATAAATCGATGACATATCTTGGAAATTTGTACAAAAATGTTTAATATCATTTGACTGAATTTTTATCACGTATTTATCAGGTAGGTCGGTAAATCTTACGTCAATAAAGAAGGTAATTTTCCCTATTTCGTATTATATTAATACTGGTGACTGTACCATTGCACTTCTTACTCCCGATTTTAGTGGTCGGATGAAGCAACTCATAAACTTTCCTTACCACTACACTTCTTTTTTATCTAGCAGCAACCCTGAATGCTCAGAGTCGCAAGGCTTGATCCTATAGCAGTCTTGGTTACGCATCGCAAGCACTAGAATTTTAATATTTTTTTAAGAATGCGCTCCTTCAAGATTTTTGTGGTTGGGAAATTTTTACGAATATTCTATGTCAATTTCCGAATCTAAATGATTGATTTCTACAATTGAAGTATGATATGTTTCTGTAGAAAATAAGCATAACTATATGTAATAAATATTGCATAGCAAATTTAATGCATTTGTTTCTTTGAGATTTACATCAACAATTGGCTGTTTTTCTGTATTCGAACATAATGAATAATTAAACAAGATTCACTTTTTCGCTCTGCACTATTCAATGTACAGAGTGTCTCAAAAGTTCGTTGACAACATGCTGGTCAAGATTTTTGTGGTTGGGAAATTTTTCCCTATATTATATGTCAGATTCCGTATCTAAATGATTGATTTCTAGAACTGAAGTGTGATATGATTCTGAGGAAAATAAGTATAACTATATGAATTAAATATTGCACAGCAAAGTGATGCATCTGTTTCTTTGATCAACAATTGATTGTTTTACTGTATTCGAATATAATGTATAATTAAACAAGATTCACTTTTTCGGTTTGTCCTATTCAATGTACAGAGTGTCTCATAAGTTCGTTGGCATGCAGTTCTGTCATATAACGACAATAAATCTTTACAAGGAATTTTCTCCCTGAAATTTTCACAGCAATATTGCGATCCTGGTTCTTTAAGATCAATTTATAGAATGATGACTCTGAAATCATTGGACTTTATTGATTAAGTATTGCTCTAAAAATTTGTTTAGAAGTTCTGGTAGCAACTTCATGTTTTAAATACCGGGTAGTTACAAAATAATATCTCTGTTTAGAGCTGTCTGTAGCTTGAAGGAATAATCCGAATTAAACCAAAATCTGCCACTTACTAATCGAGAAGAGGGGAGAAAATGGGAATTAAAAAAAGAAACAGTTGCAATAATCGCCGACAGATAGTGCTTTTGAATATATAATGTTTAATACAAGAAAAAAGAATGAAAGCGTAAAGTATTATGGCATACCTTATTTATTGAAAAATGTAGAAGATAATTTGATATCCTCAACTCCAGTGTCATTTTCTTCTTGTATGGCGATAAGTACTGGTTTCCTTGCTCCCCCCCCCTCCTACATTCACGTAAAGCTGCTGAAGTGTTTGAATTGTTAACGTAAAAATTTTTAAAATCAATGTACGGTCTGGCAAACTAAAATGCATCTTGTACCACGTTATTGGCAGAAATGACTGCTGCTTGATTTTTCTCCTGATTCATCAGCTTTTGCACTGGAAGCGCCATCTGTCATCGATCGTTGAAACTATTTTTTATTTTTCCATTCTTCTTCTCCCTTCTGATTAGTAAATGTACCGCTTTAGGTTTCATTTGGACGATTATTTCAAGCTACAGGCAGCTCCAAATAGATATATTTATTTTATAACCCCCAGTATACGTAATTTTAATTGTTGTTCAGAGATGTATTTGAGCAATGATAAGTTTTATAAAATGAGTACGAGAAACTATTATCTTAATTTTGTTATACAATAATTTTACACCCAAATGGTCATCAATTAACACCTCTTACATATAACGAGCCCAACAACTGAAGGTTTAACGTCATCGCAGTTTCCATTTCACTATCTAAAATTATTTAAATTTCCTGGTGAATGTTACCAAGTATTAGAAAAAATCTTAAAGGTAAAAATTAAAATTAAAATCCTTTTTTTACACAAAATAATTCGTTATGATTTATTACCAAATTTAAAAAAATATGTTAAGTTAATGATAAAAATTAAAATACCTTTCTGATAAAAAATTATTTATTATGATCTATTTCTATATCATATTATATAATAGTGATAGTTAAATTTTCCTATTTGTCTTAAAATTAAATTTTCTATCTCAAATCTTTAAAATGTTTCATGTGGGAGTAAATTCACCACCAACTTTGAATAGTTTTACTTTTCTAAAATAAAAATGTAATTGCGTGCACTCTAGTGGAACTTGTGATGCCGTAAAAATTTCTGTTGTCAGCCCTTCTGTATCTAATAGGTGGTGATTGAAATCCCAGAATAGGATCGCTTTCAGTAAGCACATTGACCGGTGAAATTCTTTTTATAATGCATGCAGTCTTAAGAGTAAGTTTGTCCTTCATCTTCTCGCATTTGGGTCAGAATTTTGAGATTTCGATTTTCTGGGAGTACCTATTTGAGTGTCGTAAGAGAGTTTTTGCAAATAGCTAACAAACATTTTAAGATATTATGATTTTAAAATCAAACAGCAAAATGTTTGTAACAAGACAAAAAAAGTCTCAGTAGTAAAAAAAATTCAAATTAGTTATAAGACGTTTCCATTTATTTTATGTACTTTACATCCTCAGAGGAACCCAAATTTTTCCATTCAACTGGAATATAGACTTGGAAATTTTAACGAGCATAAAGCAATATGATTCAATAGTCAGTATTTCTACAATAATGCTATCCTCTGGACTTAGTCGTTTTGCTTCATTTTAGATAACAACTATTATATTCTGACTGAGAGATTAATAATATGTTTTGATATTGTGAATTCTCCTTTTTTAATCAAAAAAGAGTTTCTTTTTGAAAACAAACACTTTTAAGATTTTACAATTAAGAAAAATATTTTTACGCTCACTTTTATTTCTTCATCCCATTACGCACGGGTTACCTTCTTTAATGCGAAAAGAATACTCCATGGATGGCCTTAGCCGTGACCCTCGAAAGCAAGGACTGCTGACTTAACCCTTTAACGCGCAGTGTTCCTGCTCTGGGATCACCTAACACTGACGTTTTGACTGTTGGCAGTCACGAAGAAAAGATTTGATTTCTATAAATATAGTTTCACGTGACATAGCTCCACGAGAATCCTTTACTTTTTAGCACGTCGTTTCCCGGAAAAAAATTGCCACGATTATTTTTAACAGCACTGACATCTGCTGAAAAATGAAAGAATGCGAAAATAGCTGGATAGATTGCCCAATGCTGAAAAAAGGCCAGCCGTTGCCATCGCTCGAACTGTCGTCAAAAAGGGTCTCTAGATCTGTGGCGCGCGATGAACATTTCGATCGTCCGCGCCATGATTCTGATTGCTTATCATCATTGTGATTCTGATTGCTTATCATCATGTTATATAATTTATTTTTCTTATATATTTTGATTTATTATTTATTATGGATTAAATAATATTCTAATTTTTTTTTTTACAAATTTCTTATTGCACCGTCAGTTTTTAAATACCGGGCAGTATTTCAATTTAAGCTGTCTGTAGCTTGAAGGAATAATTCGAATTAAACCAATATCGGCACACTTACTAATGAAGAAGGGTGGAGAAAAATGGAATTAAAAAATAGTTGCAACAGCTTTTGAATGTATAATGTGTAATACAAGAACGAAGAACAAAACGTAAATCCGGATGGCATACCTAATTTAGTGAAAAATGTAGAGGATAATTTGATGTCCTGAATAAAGTGGATATTTTTTATTGTATGGGAAGAGGTACTGGTTTCCTCGCTCTTCCCCTGCCCCTAAATTCACATAAAGCGGCTTAAGCTTTCGAATTTTTAACATTGAGTAGTTTTAAAATCAAAGTGCGATCTGGCAAACTAAGAAGCATCTGTTGTCGCGTTGTTGAAAGAAATGACCGCTTCTTGATTCTTCTGGTGATTACAACGGGTTTCCTGCTAGCAGCGTCATCTGTCGCCGACCGTTGGAACTTTTTTTTCTTCCGTTCTTCTTACCTCTTCTCTCTTAATAAGCTTAACGCTTTCGGTTTCATTTGGACTATTTCTTCAAACAACAGATAGCTCCTAATAGAGATAGTTATTCTATAGCCCCTCCACCGGGTTATTTGTAATATTAATTGTTGTTTAAAGGTGTATTTGAGCAATGATACATTTTATAAAATGAGGATAAGCAACCAAAATGAATGACACTGACGTAGTTTTTTGAGTCATTTTACTGCAATGATGCCAGGTTAATGCTCGTGACGCAAACTTTACATCAAGAGTCAAATAATTTTGCTCTTTTTCTTTAAATTCCACATCACGAATAAATTCGAATTACACATGTAAGGAAAATTTTCGTTTCCTACCGTGCGAAGAACGGGCACGCAGCTAGTACATCTATAAAGTGAATCCAATGTTAAAACCTTTGAAGGCCCCCAGGGCCCCACGGTACAGGGCCCCAAACATGGTCCGTAGCGCTAATTTATGCTAATTCGAAGCATTGGTACAGCTGAAGCCGACTTCCCACAGGAGAACCATTGCCATGGAGATGTAATATCAACATAGTAGTTTCATATTATGAAAAAACATTTTTTGAAGGCACAACTACTTCTAAGAAATATCCGTAAAAGTACCTCCCTATATGGGACATTACATTGGCACGCAGGGGGGCATTTCGGCGTTACTTTTAGAAGTTATATCGACTATAGAAATATTGAAAATTAACTTATTCTGCATATATCAAAAATATATCATCTATATATCGCAAATAGTTCTTTTACAGGCGCACTCATAAGAATTACATTACTCTGAATGGGGATCTCTGCAACTACTGAACCTGTTAGAAAAAAATTTTCACTGATAAAAAGCTACACTATTCCTAAATATAGGCTACCTTTCAGCATGCAGCATAACTAATTCTTTTACAGGGACACTCAAAAGAATACTTATACATTACGCTATATGGACTGGACATCTCTGTAACTACTGAACCGATTCTAAACATCATTTCAATAAAAACTACACTATTTCTGAGTAACGTAGGCTAAAATTCTGGCATGCAGCATAATTTACAGGAACACTCAAAATAATTCAAATAATAAAAAAATTGTACTTGTTCTATAAATAAAATATTTTTATTATACAGCATTTTACATTATTTCTGTTGGTCCAAATGAATTTGATTCTGTTACTCCATTTATGATTGCTAATATAAAAAGTATCAAATCAGCTCACAATAAACAATACAGCAGACTCTGTAATAAAACTAAGTAAATAACCTGAGAATTTTTCCTTGAGAATTTTGTTGTAAAATAGAGTACAAGTCAGAAATAAATGACGTAGACTTACGACTATTTCTTTTATTCACAATATTATTTACTTTTTGTTTATTTTAAATCAAGTATAAGACATAGTATATGTAAAGTTAATTAATTTAGATAGTTTTTTTTTTCGCATTTGGCGAATGGAGACAGTTACGTCAATGTTTTCGAATTATTTTGAGTGTTCTTGTAAATTATACTGCATGCATGAATTTTAGCCTATGTTTCTCAGGAATAGTGTAGCTTTCAGTTAAAAGATCTTTAGAATCGGTTCAGTAGTTACAGAGATGTCCGTATAGCGTAATACATTAGAACTCTTTAGAGTATCCCTGTAAAAGAACTAGTGGAATACCCCAATTAGGGAGGTACTTTTGGGGATTTTTCTTGCAAACTGTTGTACCTTCAAAAAATAATTTTTCATATGAAACTACTATATTGATTCTATATCTCCATGCCAATGGTTCTCCTGTGGGAAGTGGGCTTCAGCTGCACCAGTGCTTCGAAATTCCATAAATTAGTCATAAGGAGCATGTTTGAGGCTCCGTACCGTGGGGCTCTGAGCCTTCAAAATTTTTTAACATTGGATTCATTTTATATCAAGATGTATAAGTGCTCTGCCTAAAAATGTTTTCTCTATCATGTCAGAGCCAAGTTTTAAAGCATTCGTAAAACTGTATTTTTTATGAAATTGGGTTTTTTTTGGGGGGGGGGCTTATTTGGGGGCTCTTACTATTTTCGAATGGATTTTCAATTTGAGATGTTAATATCCAAGGTATATTATAGTATAAAATGAAAGAAATCTCTGAAGCACCTCTGAGCCAGTCATAGTCGAGATAATAAAGTGGCAAAAATGTCCCTGATCTCTACGTCACTCGTCTGGGGTACTTTGACACCCCCTCCCCCTCATAACTCCAAAACTAAAAGAGGTAAATGAAAAATATTTCAGATTTGTTCTTTCCTTAGGTAAGGCAACATAAGAAAAAAATTCATGAAATTCTGAGATAGTGTTGGGAACGCCCTGCCTGATTTGCCTCTGCAGTGCCTCCTAAGTGGTTGGTCCTGTTCCGTACATATTGACAGCTCTGTCATCTATAAATCGATGACAGATCTTGGAAATTTGTACAAAAATGCTTAATATCATTTGTCTGAATTTTTATCAATGTTTTTCTAAGATAAGTCGGTAAACCTTACATCAATTAAAGAAGGTAATTTTTCCTATTCCGTATTATATTAATACTGGTGACTCTACCATTGCACTACTTACTTCCAATTTCTGTGGTCGGATGAAAGAACTCATAAAATTTCCTTGTCTCTACACTTCGTTTTTATTTGGCAGCAACCTCGATTGCTCCGAATCGCAGGTCTTGATCCTATTACGGCCGTACGATGGTATCGCAAGCTGGACTGGACTGAAAATGGGTTTTAAGGGAGTTCTGACTATAAAGTCTAACCTCCAGTTAGGCTCAAGGATACGTTCTTCGTACCTTGGATTGACGTGTGGTTCGAAGTTTGTAGCCGTAGGCTACACGTCGTGGAGCATGAGGTGCCCCGTGTATTTCAGTTCGAGTCCTGGTGCCGGGTGCAGCCTGAGCCTCGGGTGTCGACCCATATTCCCCTCGCCGACAAGCGACGATCTTCCTCTGGGTTGCTCGACAGAGGACTCAGGTGGAGGAGTGAAGGATGGCTTTGGGCCATTTGCGGAACCGCGGATCGGATACCTCGAAGTCTGGCAGCTCTAAAACAATCTCGCTGGGGAGATGGCTGAGTTGTTCATGAAACCTCTTCGTCATTCTTCGGACTTGTGACATGAAGGGGTTGATATGGAGGTCCTTTCTGATGGCCTTATTACAAATGTGGGTTGGGCCGTTGCGTATAGTTCTAAGGATTCTGGCTTCACGTGCCATGATCTGTTTAAGGTGGGTGTTGGCTGCATAGGCCCAGGCAGGGGCTGCGTAGAGAGCTATCGGCCTGACCAATGCTTTATAGAGGAGTATTTTGGTGGCGATTTTGATTTTTCTGTTGAAGATAAGTTTCCTCACAACACTGAATGCGCTGGTCATTTGGTTCCTTGTTTTATCGACGTGTTGCTTCCAAGTCAGGTTGCGGTCGAGTGTAAGTCCAAGATATTTGGCGTTGGTGACCCACTCAATTGGGGTACTATCGACAATGATGCGGCTGGGAGGAGCATTGTTTCCGACATACATCGCAGTGCATTTGGATGCGTTTAGTTTAACTTTCCAATTTCTCATCCACAGGTCGATGGCATCAATGTGACCTTGTAGTGCTTTTTCAGAAATCTTTGCTTATAGTGCTTGGGCGACAATTGCAGTGTCGTCTGCATGAAGTACTATTGTTGTCCGCGGACGCATCGCAAGCTTAGAAATTTTAATATGTTTTAAGAATGCGCTCCTTCAAGATTTTTGTGGTTGGGAAATTTTTACCATTATTTTATGTCAGTTTCCGTATCTAAATGATTGATATCTAGAACTGAAGTATGATATGATTCCGAAGAAAATAAGTATAACTATATGTAATAGATATTGCATAGCAAAGTTAATTCATTTGTTTCTTTGAGATTTACATCAGCAATTACTGTTTTACTGTATTCGAACATGATGAATAATTAAACAAGATTCACTTTTTCGGTTTGCCCTATTCAATGTTCAGAGTATCTCACAAGTTCGTTGATATGCAGGTCTGTCATATGGCGACAAAAAATGCTTTACAAGGAATTTTCGCCCTGAAATTTTCACAGCAATATTGCGATCCTGGTTTCTTAAGATCAATTTATAGAATGATGACTCTGAAATCATTGGACTTTATTGATTAAGTATTGCTCTAAAAATTTGTTTAGAAGTTCTGGTAGCAACTTCATGTTTTAAATACCGGGTAGTTACAAAATAATATCTCTGTTTAGAGATGTCTGTAGCTTGAAGGAATAATCCGAATTAAACCAAAATCTGCCATTTACTAATCGATAAGATGGAAGAAAATGGGAATTAAAGAAAAGAAACAGTTGCAATAATGGCCGACAGATAGCACTTTTGAACATATATAATTTTTAATACAAGAATAAAAAATGAAAACGTAAAGCATGATGACATACCTTATTTATTGAAAAATGCAAAAGATAATTTCATATCCTCAACTCCAGGGTCATTTTCTTCTTGTATAGGAAGAGGTACTGGTTTCGTCGCTCTTCCCCTACCCCTCCCCCCTTTCTTAATTCACGTAACGCTGCTGAAGTATTCGAGTTGTTAACGTAAGGGTCTTAAAATCAAACTACGGTTTGGCAAACTAGCATGCATCTTGTACCACGTTCTTGGCAAAAATGACTGCTTCTTGATTTTTCTGATGATTCATCGGCTTTTGCAGTGGCAGCGCCATCTGTCACCGATCATTGAAATTTTTTTTATTATTTCATTCTTCTTCTCCGTTCTCGATTTGTAAATGTCAGGGATCGACCGATACCAGATTTCAACCGATACCCGATACTTTTGTACAAGGGTCTGTATACATATTATAATACAAATTTTAACATATCATAGCTGCCAAAGATTTTCCACAACTAATTTTTACATAGCAATTAATGCTTAAAATAAGGCTAAATTTCTAGTGCAAGTTGTTTAAAATTGTGGTAGAAAACTCCCGAAAGTTTCGGGAGTTGGCAGTTATATTATATAGAGCACGTTTCCCATCACTTGCATTTGGAGAAATTTTTCTCTGGGTCTACATTTTTCCGAATGTAAGTGACAGGAAATTAGGTTCCATGTAAAATTCAATATTCCATGTTTATATGTATACAGACCTTTGTAAAAAAGTATCGGGTATCTGTCGAGCCCTAAAAATTACTATTTTTGCTAAAAACATGTCTAATAGAGATTTTAATGTTAAGGTATAGAAAACTGGAAATACAGCAATATTGCACTTTCGCGTTTCAAAAATGAAAGATTTTCCATAATGCGTGTTCAAAATAGTTTTGAAAATTAGAACATATTTCCAGATTATGCTTGAAATGAGTGTGTAGAAAAAGTCTTTGCAGCATTTAGAATTTATAAAAGTTTTAGTAAATGCTCAACGTGTATTTCTCTTATATCTCTGGTATAAAAGTGGTATTACAAGTATTATCGAAAATATTAAAAAATGTTCGGAACTGTAAATGTGAACTTAAATTAAATTATTTGTAGCATTTAGAATCAATAATAAAGTTTTAATCAATAATTAATATGTTTTTAATTTTATATATCTGGGAGTGAGTTGCCAGAATCTGTAAATCTACAGTTGTATTCTTTGAGGGTATAGATTGCGATAACTTATATTTTATGTGTTTGGCATTCATAGGTTTATTTTTCAATGTTCATCGACACTATACTATATAATAATTTACAGCTGCTAAAACTTTTTTACGTTTAAAACGTCCTACTATAAACAGCCAAAATTGGTATTTTATTTTCAGTTTAACTAAATTTCGCAAATGATTTCAGATTAACAATCAGAATTTAATAATTTCACTGTACTAGGTGTTTTGTAGGTTTCTGCCTAAAACTGCAAGTGTCGGTCCTTAGTTTTAAGTTTGGGTGTATTAACATTGCTTTCATCTGTTCAAACTATGAGCATCAGCAATCATCTAAACATCTTAGCCTCTTTTCTTTAATCTTAAGACATGAGCGAAATGTCTAATTTTTATTCGACGTCTGTAGACATCTTTATTGATCTTCCGCATATCTGTCACTAAAGATAATAATTTTCTCCGTTTAAAACGAGATTAACTTAAAATGCAATATACCTATTTCACGTTGCGTTATTAATTATACTTAAACTGTCATTAAATCAGGCCAAATTTATCGATGAAAGACTGTCAAATGTGCTATGTCACGTATGATTGCACATTAATTAAGAAACAACGTAATGATTGATGAGAACATACTATAATCTATATCTATGCTGCTAAATTAAGTTTTCAAAGGAGATATTTTGATGAATTGTTTAATATACACGCAATGAAAGATTAAAGGAACAATGAGATATCAGTACTTTAATTCATAAACCAGAATTATTTTGCACTTTCCAGATGACTTTTATGAGTTGAAATGCGTCTAATTCAGATGTTTCAATCTATAACATTTTTTCGTAAATACACCCAAACCTCCAAAAGTTAAGCACGGAGAGGAAAATGTTAATTTTTGTAAACCTGTATGAATTAAAGAAGCTGAAATATTCTGCAAAGGTAGAAGGAAGTACGCAGATACTAAGTTAGGCAACAGCTGATCGCGATTTCGCGTTGAGAAATATGTAAAATAGGCAGTCGTATAAGAAGCCGCCATTGTGAAGGGTTACACGAGTTGCATGTAAGTGCTGATGAAAGATGTTTAGAATGTTCATACGATTTTTTTTCAAACTAGACGTGTTTTTACGGTTTCCAGAATACAAATGGAAAATTCTGAGCTCTGTTGGGCGGCCGGATGCATTGACCAGGACTGTCTATGTAGCTTTTTTTCTGCGTTCATCATTACGTCATTTCAGGATTATGGAAGCAATTTCAAAACAATCCAAAACAACCACAAAGCTGTCCAAAGACCTGTAGCCGGTTCTCCCAGGCTTACGACCCCCACGGAAAATCGATATATTACTGATGTGAAGAAGCGGAATCAAAGATCGACTTCCAGACATGTGACACTTATATTTGCAGCGACCATTGTTAAGGCGATATCTGCCGCAGTGTTTCGTCGAAGGCTAATTATGAATGCTCTGTATGCCCAGGGACCACGAGTTTTTATTCCTTTATCCGTCCAAACCAGGAGGACAAGACTGAAATAGTGCCACCAGCGTGAGAATTGCATAGCTGTCAACTATTCCAGAATATAATGAACTCTTTTCTTATGCAGAAGCAGTTGGCTTAAAATATAGGCAAAATTTCGAACCTGGCCACCTCCTTCTAGAATCACTGCTTACCATCCTTGGAAGAATTGAATGGGAGAGGGGAAACGATAAGTGGCGCCCCTTGCGTTACCTACCCAGCCTAAAATATAAATTAATATTTTTTATTACAAGATCTCTTAACAAGTACTGGTGTTGGAATGTAAACTTGATAAAAACTTTGTATAATAACACAAATTGTTGATAAATACCATTATGGATGTTTCATATGTTTCCCCCCTCTAGATCGTTTTAAAAATAATCTAAAACAACTAATGACTGTATTTTGAAAATAGTTTGTTTTCAATTCAAGCCTTCTCCACCATTTTTAAAAATAAAAAATAAAATACATATATATATGTATATAATAATTTCTCCACTTAAAAAGGTTAAGAGATTTAGTTGCAGAACTTTAGGTATATTTAAATTTCAAATAAGAAAACAAAGCTACTAAATTTACCCAAAACTCATGATAAATTAACAGCTGATAATGAATACATCAGATTATTTTATACGCTTACCATAAAAATATGGGCATTAACATTTCCAATATATTTTATTTAAAAAGAAAGCGTGTTTCATGCATCTTTAACATGAGTTCTAAATTTAGTAGATTTGGTTTTTCATTTGAAAAGTGTTATTATATGTGTGTGTTATTATACAAAGTTTTTATCAAGTTTATATTACAACACCAGCATTTGTTAAAAGTTCTTGTAATAAAAAATATTAATTTAAATTGCTTGCTCGGGGGACGTGCAGGTGGAGCTACCTGTAGTTGCACCTCTCCCATTGCATTCTTCCAAAGATGACGGGTAGGTTGCAATTAGGAAAAAATTCTCTAAAAATATTTCTGCTTGCAAATAGTAGTTTTCCGAATAGTTGGCAGCTGTGGAATTAGACTGTCTCCGATTGGGGCAACGTTATGTTAAGGGGACAGCCTACTTTTAAGAATGGGAAAATGTAGAAATTTTAGTTCAACTTTCATAATTAAAAAAAAAATAATGAATGCAGGCAGAAACACAATTTTTTTTCAGTTAACTACTATGACATTACTCTATTGATTAAAAATATTATTGTAGTTTATTATAAAGGTGATAATTTAAAAAATATTATTTTACCACACAATATTGTAAAAACAATTCAAGGGTACTTTCCCACTGCGCGCAAGATATCTCAATTAGAATTCCTTTGATCCTCATAATTTTTTTCTAAATTAAACAAAACATTATAATTAACAATCTAAACTAAAATGGTTTAATTATTTTCACAATTTAAATTTAAAAAAATATTTAATCTAAAAGTTTAAATTATCATAAAAATTTTGATAGTTTACAATCATAACTTTTTTTATATGAAACACAACCATTTCATTTTAGTTCATTTTGTTCATTATATTAAAATAAATGCCTGAGAAAAATTTCAAGTTGATATCTTAAATAGTTTTTAAAATATCATGAGCGCAAACTTGAAAAACAGTGTTTTGAGAAAACGCCAATTAAAGTTCAAATTGTAGTTTTGGAACATAAATTTAATTTTTAAAAATTAAAAACATTTTCTATTGAAACATTTACTATTTAAAAATAATTTTACTGACTATTTAAAATGATTAACCCAAAATATGTTTTAATATGGCTTAAGAAACATCAATCTAAAGAAAAACTTGACAATTGTAAATATGAAAAAATAAGTACATACCTTAACAAAAGATACATTTTTAGGATATAAAGGCACGAATATTGGTAAAGTACATTATTTGAAGTTATTTTAATAATTATATCCATGTATATATTTTGTTTTTACTGTGCAACATAAAAATTAGATTTTATTTCACTTTATGAACTTTTCGATTTAAAATTTTCCGCTTTCATGCACATTGCCTTCGTTTTCTTTTATTGCCTCAAACTGAGAACTGTTGAGCATTTTTCTGGCTCTTCGAGTTTCTAAATTAAATTGTGTACATTTCTTTTCTGCCTCTTTTATGCTTTTAGTGTCAACATTAGTTGCAGCTTCTACAGCATGCTGCCCAACTTGCGTTACATTTTCCTTTTTATCTCAATAAATAATTGTCATACAGAAAAATGGTTGGTATCAATCTTTTTAGAATAAAGGAAACTATTTAATGAGATAAAAATCTCAAAATCAATTTTTGGGGCATTTTAAAAGTAGGCTGTCCCCTTAACAGCCGAGTCCAGATTTGCTCATCGACCCGGGAACATCCACCACCTCCTAGATATAGAAGGCCTGAGAACACAAACTTTTACGTCATCACTAGGTCCACTAAAATGACGTCATCACACATTTATTTTAACAAAGTTAAACTATTCAAATTTTGTGGTAAATTTACTCCCGCATAAAATATTTTAATGATTTAAGATAGAAAATTTAATTTTACGACAAATAGGAAATTATAATTATTTCTAATTATAAAATATCATATAGAAATAGATCATAATAAATGATTTTTTATGAGAAAGGTTTTTTAATTTTTATCTTAAGATATTTTCTAAAATTTTAATCATTCGCCAGAAATTTTAAATAGTTTTACTTTGTGAAATGAAAACTATGATGACGTCATCCTAGAAGACCTTCTGATGACGTAAAAGCTCCTGTTCTCAGGCTTTCTGTATCTAGAAGGTGGTGGAACATCATGGTCTGGATAGGGATTTCATTGGGGTATCGCACCGACCTGCAAATCTACAGGCGAGGCTCTGTGACGGCTGTACGGTATCGAGATGGGAAAACACCTCCTAGATAGAGAAAGCCTAACAACTACTACGTCACCGAGTTTTGACGTCATCATTCGGCTTGCAGTTAAATGTTTTATTTTCATAAAATAAAACTATAGAAAATTTCTGGTGAATTTACTCATAAATAACAATATTTTAATAAATTGAGATAAAAAATATAATTTTATGATAAATGGCAGTTTTTAACCATAACTAATTAGATAGCATGATAAGGAAATAGATCGGAATGAATATTTTTGTATGAGAAAGGTATTTTAATTTTAATTTTTTATTTAAGATATTTACTAATATTTGTAGCATTCACCAGAAATTTTAAATAGTTTTACTTTGTGAAAATAAAACTGTGATGACGTCAAAGTTTCAGTTGTTGGGCTTTCTATATCTAGGATGTGTTGGATGGGATAGACCACTGCCTCCTAGATATAGAAAGCCTAATCACTCTTACGTCACCAAGCACTGCCTCCTAGAGTAGAAAGCCTTACCACTGCTACGTCACCAGCCCTCTACGTCATCAATTGGCCTTCTAAAGGTGACGTCATCACAGATTAAATTTCATAAAGTAAAACTATTCGAAATTTCTGGTGAATTTACTCTCTCATAACAACATTTTAATGAATTGACATAGAAAAATTAATATTACAAAAAAGAGCAGTTTTTAACTGTAATTAATTATATAATGTAAGAAGGGAGTAAATCACAATGAATTGTTTTGTGTCACGAACGTATTTTAATTTTTATCTTTCACCTAAGATACTTTTTAATATTTGTAGCATTCACCAGAAATCTGAAATAGTTTTACTTTATGAGAATGAAAGTGTGGTGACGTCATTACTCGAAGGCCTAATGATGACGTCAAAGCTTCAGCGCTCAGGCTTTCTGCATCTAGGTGGCAGTGCACCAAGCCTCTACGTCATTTAAAGGTGACGTCAAAAGGTGCTTCCTTTCGTCCTTCTAAAGGTGACGTCATCACAGATTAACTTTCATAAAGTAAAACTATTCGAAATTTCTGGTGAATTTACTCTTATCACAACATTTTAATGAATTGAGATAGAAAAATTAATTTTGCAAAAAAGAGCAGTTTTTAACTGTAACTAATTACATAATGTAATAAGGGATCAAATCAGAATGAATTGTTTTGTGTCACGAACGTATTTTAATTTTTATCTTTCACTTAAGATACTTTTTAATATTTGTAGCATCCACCAGAAATCTGAAATAGTTTTTCTTTATGAGAATGAAAGTGTAGTGACGTCATTACTTGAAGGCCTAATGATTGCGTCAAAGCTTCAGCGATCAGGCTTTCTGTATCTAGGAGGCAGTGGATAGACCTCATTGTGAAATCGTACGCAGCAGCAGTTGTCCCTCTTTTGTTTTAACAGACGATAATTCACGTCCGCATGGAGCTGCCTTCGGTAACGACTTTCTGGTGAGTGAGGGTATGGAGTGGCCGGCTTACTCGCCGGACCTGAATCCAACTGAAAATTTTTAGGATACCTTTGGCTCTAGGTATATGTTTCCCGCCTCCAGCACTCTCAAATTTAGAAACTGCCCTACATGAGGAATTGCGATTACTGGACTCTGTGGTGGTTGATCACCTCATAACAAGCATTATCACGCGCTGTAGATTTTGTATGAATGTCAGGGTTTCTTACATACCCTATTAATGTCGATTTTTACTGTTTGTTTTGCATTTAAACATCATTTCGTTAATGACAAAAATATGACGTCATCTTACAATTTATAAAAATTCAATATATATATATATATGTATGTATATATTAATCTCTTTATCCAATTCTTTATTTTGTTTCATGAATAAACATAGAGCTATTTACTTGTAGCATTATGCGTTAATCAAAGCAGAACCTGTCCATTTTTCTTTTTTTTTTCCATTTTACCGCTCCGTGCAGTGTTGCCAGATAGTATTCATTTTCAAAAATTCCTATCTTTTTAAATATCATGTGAAAAAGTGTTAGTACTTTAGCAGCTGTTGAATGTTGGTTTTTTTTACACTTTAATTACACCTTTGTTACACCTTTAAATATTATTTAAGATCTTTAAATGAAACTTATGAACATAGGAATTTTTGGAAACTAATACTGTCTGGCGACACTGGCTCCGTGCTTAGCTTTCTGAAGTGAGTATAAGTTAAATGCTCCAGTATTGGGCCACTTTAGGATATTTCCTAGATTATTATCTTTTAGAGAAGTCATGTTAATCACTGTTTATGTTGGTTAGTGGCACATGCTTTTGTGCCACTAACTAGTAGTGTGCAAAGCCCACTACTAGTTAGTGGCACAAAAGCATTTGCTAAAGTACTGGCCCCCCTCGGCCCACTTTTAAAACATTTAGTAAACCATTTATATTCAAGTGGACTACTCAATTATTATTATAATTTCGTACAATGATCGTTTATTCAGTAAATAATCAAATAATTCGTTCAGTATAAATAATCAAATAATAACAATAACAATTCAATTTAAAAATAAATAGAATGTTATTTAAAAACAGTTTGAATGAAGACTTGCTTAAGGAAAGTACCTAAAAATCGGCTTAAAATGCTTCTCTAAGAGACCAACTTCAGTAACGATATTTCTTGCATCTAACTAAATAGAAAATGAAATCTGTAGCTTTGGTAGTTTGTTGATAAGAGTTTCAGTCAATCATAGGTTGAGCTCTTATGTCAGTGACTAATTTTTACTGAGCATTTATCATACGAGTTTTTTATATGTTTGTACTGCAACAGGAAATTGACTCATTCTTGATGCTTTTGAAGAGTTCTATGTACTTCAGAGTTAGTAATGATAAGCAGAGCCTCCTAATTTGTGAACTTCTAGTAGCTGATTGGAGAAACTTTTCGAAAAGCCCGATGATGTACTGCAGAGTTGCTGTCAGTTGCATTTCACTGACATTTTTCCGTTAGCATATAACATCTGAAGGGTCCACGGGAAGAACGATGAGAGTCCAATACAGCTGATTTTCCAAAAATCGAAAGGCGCACGGGACTTTCATCGTTCTTCCCCAGTAAAATGTATCTTTGGGCTATTTTTTCAGTGTATTCTCATCGTTCTTCCCCTTATGGGTTCGGATATTAATAGTGCCACTAATGGACAACAGAATGCAGTAGAAACCTCAACATTGACGAAAAGTGGACTCTCATCGTTCTTCCCGTGGAACCTTCATCTTGTATTTTAAGTTATACCCCTATCTTTGTTTATTATATAGTTACAAATTTATGCATTAGGTTTGTAAGTTCTGTGTGGAATTCACTTTTATGTGTTGTATGTATCGAATGCAAATGTCTGTTTTTCACAGACCTTATTCAAAATAATAATTTTGTACTGCTGTACTATATTTTGTTAATCTAAAACTGATCTCTTTCATTTTCTTTTCTTTGTAGTCTTTTGAAACCAACAAATTTTTTCAGTATTTTGAGAAGTGCCATGATTTGTAAAGTTAGTGCATTAACTCACGCGTTGATTACTTCAAATACATACTGACATAGCTGCCAACTACTACGGAATATAACTACCCGCTTTTTGTAAACAGTATATTTTTTATGATTTTTTCGAAGACGTTAAAAGGACACGTGCTTAGTACAAGAATTTTGCTTTTTTTTTTAAGCCGAAAAATCATGTTTAGAAAAAGTGGTTAATTATATTACGTAGTAGTTGTCAGCTATGATTCTGATACTATAAACAAATGTATTTATTACCATTTATCTACTGAATTTGCCTTATACGGAGGCTGCGGTCCAATTAATTAATCAGGAAAAAAATATTTTAATTAGTGTTGCAGTTACGGCAGAAATATTAACAAAAATTTCCATCTTAAAGTATAGCAAAATTGCACAGTTCTAAGTTGAGTGTTTTCCTCAAAAATAAACTCTTTCAAGAAGTCGTTAATCATATTTGTCGGTGTAGTTTGAAGCTGTTATTTATATGAACTAGAGATACGAACAAGTTCGTAAAGCTGGAAATAACTTTCGCCAACTGGTTCTAACTTTCGCCAACTAACTTTCACCTTTGGCGAAATAACTTTCGCCTAACTTTCGTCAAGCTGGAAATAACTTTCGCGAGAAATATGGACTTACGACAATCAGCCGCACAAGACGAAGCACTGTATGGGATGATCTTGGGATAGAGAGATAGTTTTACGATCTCCAATAATATCCTGCAACAATACAAATTTGTTCAGGCTGCAAAATAAATCTCAACATCTCTTTTAGTATTATTTTAAGGCATATGACCACTAGTGTCTTTTCGCTTGTCTATACATTTAAATATTTGCACTTGCTACTCTTGGGCAGCTACGAATATCTCAGAAAGTTCGCAAGATTTCTTGAAATTTAAACTTTATTGATAGATTGATGAAAAATTGCCACGTTTGTCCTCGAAATTATTTCAGGGCATTTATTAACAAAAAATCTAGACATGATATGCTGCTGAAATCATCTGAGATATATAAAATCCGACTTTGTGCTAGGTATGACTATTTCTCTTCTTTTTGAAACAGTAAGTGAAGGTTCAATCCCATAACAGCCTGTATGACAAAATTCAATAAACAATTGGCTGGTCTTAAAAACTGGTCTTAAACTTTTGCAAACGAGTGTACACTCAATGCATTTAAAAACTTCTCTTCATTAATTTTATCATAAACAAGTTGATATCATAACAATTAATATTTATTCATATTTTAAGAAGTTAAACTTCGCTTAACACTCTAGAATAATATGCCACTGACATCTACAAAATAATTGGTGGAACTAGAATTTATGAGTCTATCTACCCCCTACAAATATTAGATCACAGATCGAGACACTTCTGAACACACTTAGCCAATTCTTAGATCTCTGAAGAGATGAAAATATCTGTAAATCGTTGCGTACCTTAGGGGGTAAACAGAAAACCATAATACTAGCTCTTGAAAAATCAAACGATAATTTCTCGTTTCACAAACAAGTCATTCTGCTCTTATCAGACTCCGAGGTAGAAAATGTTTGCAGTTTTATTTTTTTTTTCTTTTTGCGAAAAAGTGTAAATTGAACATAAAAATAGAATAGTTTTGAATACGTTCAAAAGTATATATTTTTTGTGCAAGTTATCTGCAGTTTTTAAGCATACATAAAGTGCATATTCTGTGTTGTCAAAAACTCTGCACAAAAAGTGTACACTTTTCAATGTATTCAAAAATATTCACTTTTTATGCACAAATTCTGTATAATCTATAATATTTTGCAATAAAAGTTGCAAACATTTTCCAGCTGGGATATACGCAGCTGGGAAACAATTTTCGCAAAATCTAAAAATCTAATGGCATATTTAAAAAAATCCAACGCTTATAGCTTAAGTTGAGTGATGACTTATCATGTCACCAAATTTCATTTCTTTCGCTTTAGTCCTTGTTACGTAATGTGCGAATAAAGTTTTACACAGCTTGAAACAGTCTTAGCAAAATCTCAAAATGTAATGAAATTTTTTTGAAAATGAAATTTATTTAAATACTTAAATTTATAGTTTAAGTTGAGTGACCACCTATCATGTCACCAAATTTAATATTATTCGCTTCAGTCAGTTTTAAGTGGTCTGCGTACAAATATAACGTCACGGGAAGAATGACAGAACGACGTCTCAGGTGCTTGAAATGGATAGAAACCACAAGATTTTTAAATTCAAAGTAATGCACAGACAAAAGTCTAGTTTTATTTGTTTAATTACATTCTGAAATTGAAGGAACTATCACTTCAAAATTTAGTCTCTGTATTAAGAGTCACAGGTCGTCTGGTGCTTAACACCCTGCACTTCACCGCCTTGGTCCCACAGTTCGAACCCCTATCCCGGAGAACTAGAATTGCGCAGTTTTTAAAATGGCTTGTCGTTCGTACGTTCAATGATAGATGGCTGCACTAAGATAAAATTGAGATTGGTAATTAACTCAAAGGAGAAAAATCACAGCAGTTAAGAACAGTACTCCAAATATGACATCATTGCTATGACGTCATTCATTACAATTAACCGACCACGCCCCTTGCTTTCGTCTAGATATGATTAACTAAATTGGGCACAAAAGTTCACTAATTGATTAGTATGGAAGAAATGAATCAGTTCACATTTTGTACACAATTTAGTTTGCAATTTTTTTTCCATATAATCAGAGGTGTCAAATACCAAGCAAACATACACCTGCTTGCAGAGTACCTTACCACTACCTTTGTGCCTTTACGTCCAGCACCGGCCCGGCACTGCAAAAAGTAACTGAATCGTACCAAAAGTGGTCGCCCGAGAAGTACCTTGCTTGGATCCCGGGAGGGCAACGGCACTCTGCTGGCATACTGCAGCTGCCCGCCGTTACTCGCAATAAAGGTACTGGCCCATTAAGTATATAATGCCCAAAATGAAACGGCCGGATGCCGACTATTATTAAAAATAAAGGCATTGGCTTGGTATCTTAGCAGTGACTACAATATAATGGCACCAGGCCGGATTAGTGAATATTTACAGTAATGCTGCCATAATTAAAATACGAGCCAGTGGCGGATTCGGGGTAGGGGGCTTATTCATAAACCCCCACCCCCACCCCGCAAACGAAACAACAAAAAAAAAACATTACTTAAGATAACATTTTGAAAGATAAAAAACAACTTAAATGAAAAATAAAGAACAGCAAAATTCGTTGGTCAATCGTTTGCAAATTATGTGCGCCTATCATTAGTGAATTGTGTGCAGTTTTCATAAACTGCAATTTTCTTACAAATTTGTTTTATTGTAAATTTAAGCATTAATTACCTAATTTATATTAAAAATTAAGCAATCTTTTGTTTTATCACTGCTATATTTAATATAATAAAAAAAATATCAATAGAAGCAATTATGTAGGCTGTTAAAAATTTTAATTTAATCTAAAATTCTCTGAAAAAAAATGAGTACAGGATCTCAGCTCTCATGCAAATTAAACCCTGACTGGTCTTCGTGTAATACTCTCTAACATATTTCTGCACCCTACTTCGGTAGATTTTAAAAGGGGCTTAACGTAGAGAAAAAGCTCCAAATATATTTTTCAGGAAAAGGCAAAATTGTAGAAAATTAATATAAATTATAAAAATTTTAAGATTAAAATTCATAAATCTGTACATAGTGGGGGATACTGTCATATACAGAGTGGGGATTTCACTGTCGGTGTAGTAAACATTTTTATACCATACTGAACTCGTTTGTGTTATTTTAGTTTTTAGTGCTAAAATATTTGAAAACACAGTATGAACTTCTCCCCTTACATCCCCCCCCCTCAAAAAAAAAATCTTAGCAGTTACCCTGCCTTTGGGTGCCCGGAACTTATATCCCCTAACACTTATACACAGTATAATGTGAAACAATATTATTTAATTAAAATAACGAAATTTTATCCCAACACTAGGAAATATATACAGGCCCATTATTCGACTGCCAAATAGTGCTGGCCCCCTACATTTTAAGCAGTATCATGCCGTTAACTTTTCTGTGCATGTAATAGACACATGGCAGTTCGCCGTTACTAGTTATGTCCTGGTGCATATGCACTTTTCAGACACTGGTACTCCAGTGACTTCCAGATGATGGCAATCTACCTTGCTCCCGGTATACGGCACTTTGCCAGCACGACGGGTGCCCGGCCGTGATTTTGCGGGTAGTAGTGTGTTTGCTGGGTATGCTCGGATTTTGCACACTTTTTATTTACTCTTTCTCATCAAGATTTTTCTAGCTGGGCAAAATACTACGAACTAGAAGTCCTCGACCATTTCGTCTATAACAGTTGCGTGTAACACCTACAGGCATTATTCTACGATCTGTTCTAATTTTTTGGTCACAAGAAGCAGCGATTTATTCGTTCTGGGTGACAGCGGTATTTTCTTTTTCGTGAATAGAAAATAAGCCATGCATTTCTTTTTCTCAGCTTTGTTGCACGGTGCCCGTCGACCAACCACTCCACATTTTTTGCAGCGATATGCTACAATCACCTACATAACTATATATCGTTTCGGAATGTCCCTTCTTTTCCTCACCAATGCAACCGACATCAACGAAACTTCACTCACCTGTTCTTGCAAGCAGTAATTTTCTTTCAGTTAGAAAATACACACTTAAGTAACACTTTAGCGATAGGTACAGCATACCGAAAAAAGATTCAGAAAAATTACTGTTTACAAAAAGTGGTTGGTTATATTCCATATATGCTGGCAGCTCTGTCATATATAAATCGATCACCAATTTTGAAAGTTTAGACAAAAATGTTGAATATCATTTGATTTAATTTTATCAACGTATTTCTAAGGTAGTTCGGTAAATCTTACATCAAAGAAAGAAGGTATTTTTTAAAATTTCTTATATTTATATGGGTGACGGTACCATTGCACTGCTTACTTACAATTTCTATGGTAGGATAAAGCAGCTCACCCGTAAATCTCCTTGCCGCTACACTACGTTTCCTTTAAGCAGTAACTCTGATTACTCAGGATCGTAAGTCTTGATCCTGCACCGAAGTAATCCTGCACTCCGAAATTTTAATATTGTTTAAGAATGCACTGCAACAAGATTTTTGCCGTGAGGAAACTTTTACCAATATTACATGTCAGTTTTCGTGTCTAAATAATGGATTTCTGCAATACAAGTATGACATGATTCTGAAGAAAATAAGTATAACTACCACTCCACTTTTTTTGGAGCAACCTGCTACAGTCATCTGCATGCATTTATATGCATTTGGGGTAAAAATCGCTTCATTTTCTTATCGTTGGAACCAACCTGTACGGACTGTCTTCAACTTCTTCTGGCAAACAGTAATTTATTTCTTTTAGAAAATTCCTAGATATCTGAGTTAAACTCTTGCGATAATCGTAATGTTCAAAAAAATATTCAGAAAAATTACTGTTTTCAAAAAGGATTTGGTCATATTACGTACATGTTGGCAGCTATGTTTTACATAGAATCCGATGACCTATCTTCAAAATTTATACAAAAAGGTTGAATATCATTTGACGGAATTTTTATCAACGTATTTCTAAAATAGGTCGGTAAATCTTACATCAAATAAAGACGGTAATTTTCCAGTTTCTTTTATTTATACGGTTGTCTCAACCAATGCAATATTTACTTGCCATTGCCTGTTGACGGAGATTTATGAATGGGTTTACTAACTCAGAATTGTGAGATATGCATTACGCGTTAGGTGTCCGCGGATGGAAAGCCATATTAATAAATAAGTCATAAAATAAAAGTCGCTGATCGTTTGACGTAATTTCTCCCTCCCCTCTACACCCACTACATTTCCCCCCTTAAATGTGCGCTCAAGGTACATCCGTACCGTCTGTCTCTCGTCCATTATCATCCGTGGCACCATGCCGTGACCTTCGCAAGTAAGGCATGCTGGCTTAAGAATTACGTCATCCTAAGAAGGCCGATTTAGGTATAAATGAAAATTGGTAAAATAAAATTAAAATTCTGGTTGCACATCATCATTTTATCAAATTTATCAGTGCTTAAAAACATATCTTCAGATTAAAGTTAAAATTATATATATATATATATATATATATATATATATATATATATATATATATATATATATATATATATATATATATATAAGTATTAAACATTGGACCTGCAATCACAATTTCTAAATGCATTTTAGTGTCATATTTAATCCGTAATCAATGATAAATCAAGATAAATGTAAGAAATAATAAATTTTATAATCTGATGATAAGCAACAACAATCATAATATTGCTATACAACTTTTAATTTTACGTCAAAATTCTGCCTACCTTGGATGACTCATTATGTGAGCCACCAGGCCTTGTTTTCGGAGGTCACGACCATGCAAGTAATGCATTGGTGCCAAGTATTACTGAATATAATTAACCACTTTTCGAAAAGCGTAAGTTTTTTGAATATATTTCCAAAATAGTTACAAAGCCACACGTTTAAGAAAAAGTTTTGTTATTTTTTAAACAGAAAATTACCGTGCACAAAAAGTGGATAATTATACTCCGTGATGCTGGTAACGTGTTTTATCATGTTGCACAAATTATCTGCAGTTTTTATGCATACATAAATGCATATTCTGTATTGTAAAAACTGTGCACATTTCAATGTATTAAAAAATATTCACTTTTTATGCACAAATTCTGTACAATCTATAGTATTTTGCAATAAAAGATGCAAAAAAATTCCAGCTGGGATATACTCAGCTGGGAAACAATTTTCGCAAATTCTCAAAATCTAATGGCATATTTAAAAAAATCCAACGCTTATAGCTTAATTTGAGTGATGACTTATCATGTCACCTAATTTCATTTCTTTCGCTTTAGTCGTTGTTACGCATTGCCCGAACAAAGTTTTAGACAGCTTGAAACAGTCTTAACAAAATCTCAAAATCTAATGAAATTTTTTTGAAAATGAAATTTATTTAAATACTTAAATTTATAGTTTAACTTGAGTGACCACCTATCATGTTACCAAATTTAATACTATTCGCTTCAGTCAGTTTTAAGTGGTCTGCGTACAAATATAGCACCACGGGCAGACTGACAGAACGACGTCTCAGGTGCTTGAAACCTCAAGATTTTTAAATTCCAAGTAATGCACAGACAAATTCTAGTTTCATTTGTTTAATTACATAAAATATTCCATTCCGAAATTGAAGAAACTATCACTTCAAAATTTAGTCTCCCTCTATTACGAGTCACAGGTCCTCTGGTGCTTAATCCCCTGCACTTCACCGCCTTCGTTCCACAGTTCGAACCCCTATCCCGGAGAACTTGAACAATGCAGTTTTAAAATGACTTGTCCTCGTGTTCGTTCGTACGTTCAATGATAGACGGCTGCACTAAGATAAAATTGAGATTGGTAATTAAATCAAAGGAGAAAAATCACAATAATCAAGAACAGTACTCCAAACGTGACATCATAGCTAAGACGTCATTCATTACAATTAGCCGACCACGACCCCTTTTTCGTCTAGATATGATTAACTAAATTGTGCACAAAAAGTGCACTAATTGATTAGTATGGAAGAAATCAATCAGTTCGCTTTTTGTACGCAATTTAATTTGCACTTTCTTTTTGCATAATCAGAGGTCTCAAATACGCTCAGATGTTGCACACTTTTTATTTACTCTTTGTCATCAAGCTTTTTCTAGCTGGGCAGAATACTGCGAACTAGAAGTCCTCGGCCATTTCATCTATACCAGTTGTGTGTATCACCTACAGGCATAATTCTACGATCTGTTCTTCTAATTTTTTGGTCACAAGAAGCAGCCATCTATTCGTTCTAGGTGAGAGCGGTATTTTCTTATTCGTGAATCGAAAATTAGCCATGCATTTCTATTTCTCTGGTATGTTGCATGGTGTCCGTCGACTAACCACTCCACATTTTTGCAGCGATATGCTACAGTCACCTACGTAAGTATATAAGCGTTTCGGAATATTCCTTCTTTTCCTGATCACAGCAACTGACATTTACGAAACATCATTCACCTGTTCTTGCAAGCAGTAATTTTCTTTCTGTTCAAAAGTACACACTTACGTAACACTCTAGCGATGGCAATAACATTCCGATAAAAGATTCAGAAAATTACTGTATACAAAAAGTGGTTGTTTACATTCCATATTTGCTGGCAGCTCTGTCATATATAAATCGAGTACCAATTTTGAAAGTTTAGACAAAAATGTTGAATATCATTTAATTGAATTTTTATCAACATTTTTCTAAGGAAAGTCGCGGTAAAAGAAAGTAATTTTTCCAATTTCTTACATTTATGTGGTGGACTGTACTGCTACACTGTTTACTTGCAATTTCTTTGGTCGGATGAAGCAGCGCACTCGTAAACCTCCTAGCCCCTACACTGTATTTTCATTAAACAGCAACTCTGATTGTCCTAAGTCGCACGTCTTGATCCAACAGGATTCGTCTCGACGCGGGTTTCGAAATTTTAATATTGTTTAAGACTGCACTGCAGCAAGATTTTTGCGGTGAGGAAATTTTTACCAATAATACATGTCAGTTTTCGTATCTAAATAATTGATTTCAGGAATTCAATTATGATATGATTCTGAAAAAAATAAGTATAACTACCAATCCAATTCTTTTGGAGCACTGCAGTCATCCGCATGTATGTATATGCATTTAGGAAAAAATCGTTTCATTTTCTTATCGTTGGAACCGACATGTACGGAATGTCTTCAAATTCTTCTTGCAAACAGTAATTTATTTCTATTAGAAAATTGCTAGATATCTGAGTTAAACTCTTGCCATATTCGTAATGTTCAAAAAAATTAATGTTTGCAAAAAGGATTTGGTCATATTCCGTACATGTTGCAGCTCTGTCTTACATATAATTCGATGACCTATCTTCATAATTTATACAACAATGCTGAATATTATTTGACTGAATTTTTATCAAATTATTTCTAAAATAGATCGGTAAATCTTATATCAAATAAAGAAGGTAATTTTCCAATTTCTTTCATTTATACGGGTGTCTGTACCAATGCACTATTAACTCTGAATTGCTTAATAAGTGCCAAGAAAATAAGTATAGCTATTTACGAGCTCGTATAATAGATATTACATAGCAAAGTAAATACGTTTGATTCTTTGAGATTTACAGGAACAATTGACTGTTTTACTGTATTCGAACATAATGAATAATTAAACAAGATTCACTTTTTCGGTTTGCCCTATTCAATGTACAGAGTGTCTCATAAATTCGTTGACATCCAGGTCCGTCATATCACGACAAAAAAGCAATCAATCATAGGTTGAACCCTTATTTCAGTGACTAATTTTTACTGAGCATTTATCATACCAGTTTTTCATATGTTAGTACTGAAGCGGAAATTGACTCGTTCTTGATGATTTTGAAGAAGAGTTCTATGTACTTTAGAGTTAGTAATGATAAACAGAGCCTCCTAATTTGTGAACTTCTATAGCTGATTGGAGAAGCTTTTCGAAAAAACCCGAGGATGTACTGCAGAGTTTCTTTCAGTGGCATTTCACTTACATTTTTCAGTTAGCTTAAAATATCTTGTATTCTAAGTTTTACCCCTAACTTTGTTTATTATATAGTTACAAATTTAAGCATTAGGTTTGTAAGTTCTGTGTGGAATTCACTTTTATGTGTTGTATGTATCGATTGCAAATGTGTGTGTTTCACTGACCTTATTGAAAATAATAATTTTGTACTGCTATAGTATTTTTTGTTAATCTAAAACTGAACTCTTTCATTTGCTTTCCTTTACAGTCTTTTGAAACCAAAAAATATTTTCAGTATTTTTAGAAGTGCCATGATTTTTTCAAGATGATGCATTAACTCGTGCGTTGATTACTTCAAATGCATACTGATACTATAAACAAATGTATTTATTACCATTTATTTACTTAATTTGCGTCATAAAGCGGCTGCTTTATATTTATTTAATCAGGGAAATAATTTCTTGTAATTACTGTTGCAATTACGGCAGAAATATTAACAGAAATAGCCATAGTAAAGTATAGCAAAATTGCACAGTTCTAGTTGAGTGTTTTCCTTAAAAATATACACTTTCAAAAAGTCGTTGATGATATTTACCGGTATAGTTGAAAGCTGTAGTTTATATGAACTAGATATACGAACAAGTTCGTCAAGCTGGAAGCAACTTTCGCGAAAAATTATGCACATATGACAAGTAGCAGCACAAGACAAAGCACTGTATGTGATGATCTTGGGATAGAGAGATGGTTTTACGATCTCCAATAATCTCCTGCAACAGTACTAACTTGTTCAGGCTGCAAAATAAATCCCAACATCAATTTAAGTATTATATTAAGGCATATGACCACAAGTGTCTTTTCGATTAAGAATGTCTATACATTTAAATACATTTGCACTTGCTACTCTTGGGTAGCTACGAATATCTTAGAAAGTTCGCAAGATTTCTCGAAATTTAAAATTTATTGATAGATTGATGAAAAATTGTCACGTTTGTCCTCGAAATTATTTCACGTCATTTATTGGCACAAAATCCAGACATGATATGCTGCTGAAATCATTTGATATTTATAAAATCAGACTTTGTGCTAGGGATCACTATTTCTCTTCTTTTTGAAATAGTACGTGAAGGTACAATCCCATAACAGCCTGTATGACAAAATTCAATAAACAATTGGCAATAAAAGAGACAGACGCTTTTACTCATAACAGTAGCATGCATTTGATATCATGAATGCAAGAGATAATTCAATAATTTATAAAAATGCTAAAACGTGTTGAAATACTGAAAATCGACAACTGGTCTTAAACTTTTGCAAAGGAGTGTACACGCAATGCCTTTAAAAACTTCTCTTCTTTAATATTTTCATAAACAAGTTGATATCGTAATAATTAAAATTTATTCATATTTTAAGAAGTTAAACTTCACTTAACACACTAGAAGAATATTCCACTGACATCTAGAAAATAATTGGTGGAACTAGAATTTATAAGACTATCTACCCCCTACAATTATTTCATCACAAAACGAGACACTTCGAAACGCACTTACCCAACTCTTAGATCTCTCCTCTACAATATGTTGCTTGTACAAAGATGGAAATATCTGCAAATCTTTGCGTACGGAAGGGGGGTCATCTGCAAAACGCTAATTCTAGTGCTTGAAAAATCGAACGATAATTTCTGGTTTCATAAATTAGTCATTCTGCTGTGATCAGACTCCTAGGTAGAAAAGGTTTGCAGGGTTTTTTTTGCAAAAAAAATGCAAATTGCGCATAAAAATTGAATATTTTTGAATACTTTCAGAAGTAAACATTTTTTGTGCAAATTATCTGCAGTTTTTATGTATACATAAAGTGCATACTCTGTATTGTCAAAAACAATGCACTTTTCAATATATTAAAATGTATTTACTTTTTATGTACATATTCTGTACAATCTATAATATTTTGCAATGAAAAATGCAAACATTTTCCAGCTGGGATATACACAGCAGGGCAACAAATTTCGCAAAATCTCAATCTAATGGCACTTTTTAAAAAATCCAACGCTTATAGCTTGATGACTTATCATGTCTCTAAATTTCATTTCTTTCGCATTAGTCGTTGTTACGTAATGCAGGAACAAAGTTTTACATAGCTTGAAAGAGTTTGCAAAATCTCAAAATCTATTGAAATCTTTTCGAAAATGAAATTTATTTAAATAATTAAATTTATAGTTTAAGTTGAGTGACCACCTATCATGTCACAAAATTTAATATTATTCGCAGTCAGCTTTACATGGTGTGCATACAAATATAGCGTCATGGGCAAAATGACAGAACGACGTCTCAGCTGCTTGAAACGGATAGAAACCTCAAGATTTTTAAATTCCAAGTAATGCACAGACAAAAGTCTAATTTTATTTGCTTAGTTACTTAAAATGCTCCATTCCGAAATTTATGAAACCATCACTTCAATATTTAGTCTCTCTCTTTCGAGTCACAGGTCGTCTGGTGCTTAGCCGCCTGCACATCACCGCCTGGTACCACACCATTGGTACCACAGTTCGAACCCCTATCACGGAGAACTAAAACAACGCAGTTTTAAAATGACTTGTCCTCGTGTTCGTTCGTACTTTCAATGATAGATGGCTGCACTAAGATAAAATTGAGATTGGTAATTAACTCAAAGGAGAAAAATCACAGCAGTCAAGAACAGTACCCGAAATGTGACATCACAGCTACGACGTCATTCATTACAATTAACCGACCACGCCCCCCTTTTTCGTCTAGATATGATTAACTACATTGTGCACAAAAAGTGCACTAATTGATTAGTATGGAAGAAATCAATCAGTTCGCTTTTTGTACACAATTTATTTTGCACTTTTTTTTTTGCATAATCAGAGGTGTCAAATACGCTCGGATTTTGCACACTTTTCATTTACTCTTTGTCATCAAGCTTTTTCTAGCTGGGCAGAATACTACGAACTCGAAGACCTCGACAACTTCGTTTATACCAGTTGCTTGTATCATCTACAGGCATAATTCTACGATCTGTTCTTCTAATTTTTTGGTCACAAGAAGCAGCGATCTATTCGTTCTGGGTGAGAGCGGTATATTCTTTTTCGTGAATCGAGAATTAGCCCTGCATTTCTACTTCTCTGCTTTGTTGCATGGTGTCCGTCGACCAACCACTCCACTTTTTTGCAGTGATATGCTATAGTCACCTACATAAGTATATGAGCGTTTCCGAATATCCCTTCTTTTCCTCATCACAGCAACTGACATTTACGAAACATCATTCACCTGTTCTTGCACGCAGTAATTTTCCTTCAGGTAGAAAACACACTCTTATGTAACACTCTGGCTGTAGGTTCGTCATACCGGAAAAAGATTCAGAAAAATTACTGTTTACAAAAAGTGGTTGATTATATTCCATATATGCTGGCAGCTCTGTCATATATAAATCGATCACCAATTTTGAAAGTTTAGATAAAAATGTTGAATATCATTTAATTGAATTTTTATCTACGTATTTCTAAGGTAGGTCGATAAATGTTGCATCAAATAAAGAAGGTAATTTTTCTAGTTTCTTACTCTTATATGGGTGACGTTACCGCTGCACTGTTTACGTGCAATTTCTTTGGTCGGATGAAGCAGCGCACACGTAAATCTCCTTGCCACTACACTTCCTTTTCATTAAGCAGCTGCTCTTATTGCTCTGAGTCGCACCTCTTGATCCCTTTCAACTGTATCACCCAGATATAGGCTTCAAAATTTTAATATTGTTTAAGAATGCACTGCAGCAAGATTTTTGCGGTGAGGAAATTTTTACCAATATTACATGTCAGTTTTCTTATCTAAATTATTGATTTCTGGAATTCGAGTATGACATGATTCTCAAGAAAATAAGTATAACTACCACTCCACTTTTTTTGGAGCAACCTGCTACACTCATCTGCATGCATATATAGTATATGCATTTGGTGAAAAATGGCTTCATTTTCTTATCGTTGGAACCGACCTGTACGGAATGTCTTCAACTTCTTCTTGCAAACAGTAATTTATTTCTATTAGAAAATTGCTAGATATCTGAGTTAAACTCTTGCGATAATCGTAATGTTCAAAAAAATTACTGATTGCAAAAAGGAGTTCGTCATATTACGTACATGTTGGCAGCTCTGTCTTACATATAATCCGAAAACCTATCTTCAAAATTTATACGAAAATGCTGAATATCATTTGACTGAATTTCAACAAAGTATTTCAAAAATAGGTCGGTAAATCTTGCATCAAATAAAGAAGGAAATTTTCCAATTTCTTTTATGTATACGGTTGTCTCTAACAATGCACTATTTACTTGCCAGTTGCCGGAGATTTATGAATCGGTTTACTAACTCAGAAATGTCCGATATTCATTACGTGTTAGGTGTCCGCGGATGGAAAGCCATATTAATAAATAAGTCATATAATGAAGGAGTAGCGCCTCGTTTGACGTAATTTCTTCCTCCCCTCTACGCCTGCAAAAACTGCGCTCAAGGTACATCCGTACCGTACGTCATTCGTCCATTTTCATCGGTAGCACCATGCACGTAATGCATAGGTGCCAAGTATTACGGAATATAATTAACCACTTTCCGAAAAGCGTAAATTTTTTGAATATTTTTCCAAAATAGTAACAAAGCCACACGTTTAAATGAAAAATGTGTTATACTTTAAACAGAAAATTACCGTGCACAAAAAGTGGTTAATTATACTCTGTGATGCTTGGCACGTGTTTTATCATGTTGCACAAATTATCTGCAGTTGTTATACATACATAAAGAGCATATTCTGTCTTGTCAAAAACTGTGCACTTTTTATGCACAAATTCTGTGCAATCTATAATATTTTCCAATAAAAGATGAAAACATTTTCCAGCTGGGATATACGCAGCTGGGAAATAATTTTCGCAAAATCACAAAATCTAATGGCATATTTAAAAAAATCGAACCCTTATAGCTTAAGCTGAGTGATGACTTATCATGTCACCGAATTTCATTTCTTTCGCTTTACTCGTTGTTACGTAATGCGCGAACAAAATTTTACACAGCCTGAAACAGTCTTAGAAAAATCTCAAAATCTGATGAAATTTTTTTGGAAATGAAATTTATTTAAATTTTTAAATTTATAGTTTAAGTTGAGTGACCACCTATCATGCCACCAAATTTAATATTATTCGCTTCAGTCAGTTTTACATGGTCTGCGTACAAATATAGCGTCACGGGCAGAATGACAGAACGACGTCTCAGGTGCTTGATACGGATAGAAACCTCAAGATTTTTTAATTCCAAGTAATGCCCTACTTTTATTTGTTTAATTACATAAAATATTCCATTCCGAACTTGAAGAAACTATCACTGCAAAATTTAGTCTCACTATTACGAGTCACAGGTCGTCTGATGCTTAACACCCTGCACTTCAACGCCTTGGTGCCACAGTTCGAACCCCTATCCCGGAGAACTAGAACAACGGAAGTTTAAAATGACTTGTCCTCGTGTTCGTCCGTACGTTCAATGATAGGTGGCTACACTAAGATAAAATTGAAACAGGTAATTAACTCAAAGCAGAAAAATTACAGCAGTCAAGAACAGTACTCCAAACGTGAAATCATACCTACGACGTTATCCATTACAAGTAACCGACTACGCCCCCTTGTTTCGTCTAGATATGATTAACTAAATTGTGCACAAAAAGTGCACTAATTGATTAGTATGGAAGAAATCGATCAGTTCGCTTTTTGTACGCAATTTAATTTGCACTTTCATTTTGCATAATCAGAGGTCTCAAATACGCTCAGATGTTGCACACTTTTTATTTACTCTTTGTCATCAAGCTTTTTCTAGCTGTGCAGAATACTGCGAACTAGAAGTCCTCGACAATTTCGTCTATACCAGTTGCATGTATCACCTAAACCATAATTCTATGATCCGTTCTAATTTTTTGGTCACAAGAAGCAGCCTTCTATTCGTTCTAGGTGACAGCGGTAGTTTCTTTTTCGTGAATCGAAAATTAGCCCTGCATTTCTATTTCTCTGCTTTGTTGCATGGTGCCTGTCGACCAAGCACTTCACTTTTTTGCAGCGATATGCTACAGTCACCTACATATGTATATAAGCGTTTCGGAATATCTCTTTTTTTCCTGATCACAGCACCCCAAATTTGAAAGTTTATGCAAAAATGTTGAACATCATTTGATTGAATTTTATGAACGTATTTCTAAGGTAGGTCGGTAAATCTTACATCAAATAAAGCAATTTAATTTTTCCAATTCCTTATATTTATATTAAGGTAGTTTTTCCAATTTCTTATATTTATATGCGTGACTGTACCATTGCACGGCTTACTAGCGATTTTTTTTTGGTCGGATAAAGCAGTTCACTCGTTAATCTCCTTGCCGATACACAACGTTTCCGTTAAGCAGCAACTCTGAGTAACACGTCTTGATCCAGACATGAAATGTTTAGGGTTGTCGCGCGCTTTGAGAATTTTAATATTGTTTAAGAATCCACTGCAACAAGATTTCTGTGGTGAGGAAATTTTTACCAATATTACGTGTCAGTTTTCGTATCTAAATTATTGATTTCTGGAATTCAAGTATGATATGATTCTGAAGAAAATAATTATAACTACCACTCCACTTTTTTGGAGCAACGTGCTGCAGTCACCTGCCTGTATGTATATGCATTTGGGAAAAAATCGCTTCATTTTGTTATCGTTGGAACCGACATGTACGGAACGTCTTCAACTTCTTTTTGCAAACAGTAATTTATTTCTATTAGAAAATTGCAAGATATCTGAGTTAAACTCTTGCGATATTCGTAATGTTCAAAGAAATATTCAGAAAAATTACTGTTTGCAAAAAGTAGTTGGTCATATTCCATACATGTTGGCAGCTCTGTCTTACATATAATTCGATGACCTATCTCCAAAATTTATACAAAAATGCTGAATATCATTTGACGGAATTTTTATCAACTCATTTCTAAAATAGGTCGGTAAATCTTACATCAAAGAAAGAAGGTAATTTTCCAATTTCTTTTATTTATGCGGGTATCTGTACCAATGCAATATTTACTTGCCATTACTTTTGCCGGGCGAAAACGCTTATTTTTTAAACCTTTTTGCCTCTAGACATCGTATTAAGACAGCAGATACTCTGATTGCTTCCAAGGCCGCACGCCTTGACCTCGTCTTTACACACCGTCAGTCGCCAACTTTCGAAATTTTAATATTGTTTAAAAATGCAATTCGCAAGATTTTTGTGGTAGGATTTTTTTACCTCCATGACATGTCAGATTTCGTATCCAAAATATTAATTTGTGAAATTAAATTATGATATGAGAGATTTTGAAGAATATAAGTATAACCATATGTAATAGATATTACATAGCAAAGTAAATACGTTTGATTCATTGAGATTTACAGGAACACTTTACTTTTTTACAGTATTCGGGTTAATGAATAATTGAACAAGCTTCGTTTTTTCCGCTTGCCCTGTTCAATATACAGTGTGTCTCGAAATTTCGTTGCGAAACTTAACACACTATGCTACATATGTAGCACACTTTTTTTTTACTCTTTCTCATCAAGCTTTTTCTAGCTGGGCAGAATACTGCGAACTAGAAGTCCTCGACCATTCCGTTTATACCAGTTGCGTGTATCACCTACAGGCATAATACTACGACCTGTTCTTCTAATTTTTGGTCACAAGAAGTTACCATCTATTCGTTCTAGGTAAGAGCGGTATTTTCTTTTTCGTGAGTCGAAAATTAGCCATGCATTTCTATTTCTCTGCTTATTTGCATGGTATCCGTCGACCAACCATCCACTTCTTTTGCAGCGATATGCTACAGTCACCTACATATGTATATAAGCATTTCGGAATATCCCTTCTTTTCCTGATCACAGTAACTGACATTTACGAAACATCATTTACCTGGTCTTGGAGGCAGTAAATTTTTCTTCTGTTAGAAAATACACGCCTAACTAACACTGTAACGATAGGCACATTCTTCCGAAAAAACATTCAGAAAAATTACTACTTACAAAAAGTGGTTGGTTATATTCCATACATGCTGGCAGCTTTGTCATATATAAATCGATCACCAATTTTGAAAGTTTAGACAAAAATGTTGAATATCATTTTATTGAATTTTATGAACGTATTTCTAACGTAGGTCGGTAAATCATTCATCAAATAAAGAAGGTAATTTTTCCACTTTCTTATATTTATATGGGTGACCGTACCATTGCACTGCTTACTTGCAATTTCTTTGGTCGGACGAAGCATCTCACACGGAAATCTCGTTTCCGCTACACTACGTTTCCGTTATGCAGCAACTCTGAATGCTCTGAGTCGCACGTCTTGATCCGTCAGCCATACTACCACCATAACGTACGCTTCAGTATTTTAATATTATTTAAGAATGCATTGCAACAAGATTTTTGCGGTAAGGAAATTTTTTCCAATATTACATGTCAGTTTTCGTAACTAAATTATTGATTTCTCGAATTCAAGTATGATATGATTCTGAAGAAAATAAGTATATTTACCAGTCCACTTTTTTTAGAGCAACCTGCTACAGTCATCTGCATGTATGTATATACATTTGGGAAAAAATCGCTTCATTTTCTTATCTTTGGAACCGACATGTACGGAATGTCTTTAACTTCTTCTTGCAAACACTAATTTATTTCTAGAAAATTTCTCGATATCTGAGTTTAACTCTTGCGATATTCGTAATGTTAAAAAAAATTACTGTTTGCAAAAAGGGTTTGGTCATATTACGTACATGTTGGCAGCTCTGTCTTACATATAATTCTATGACCTATCTTCAAAATTTATACAAAAATCCTGAATATCATTTGACGGAATTTTTAAAATAAGTCGTTAAATCTTACATCAAATAAAGAAGGTAATTTTCCAATTTCTTTTATTTATACGGGTGTCTGTACCAATGCACTATTTACTTGCCACTGCTTTGGTTGTGTGAAAAAGCTTATTTTTTAAACCTCTTTGCTTCTAGACTACGTATTAAGTCAGCAGAATCTCCTATTGCTTCCAAGGCCGCACGCTTAGACGCCGTCTTTATACAGCAGAAGTCAAAAACCTTCGAAATTTTAATATTATTTAAAAATGCAATTCGTCAAGATTTTTGTGGTAGGAATTTTTTACTACCACTACATGTCAGATTTCGTATTCAAAATATTTATTTGTGAAATTCAATTATGATATGAGAGATTTTGAAGAAAATAAGTATAGCTATATGTAATAGATATTACATAGCAAAGTAAATAAGTTTTATTCATTGAGATTTACAGGAACAGTTTACTTTGTTACAGTATTCGGGTTTAATGAATAATTGAACAAGTTCCGCTTTTTACGCTTGCCCTGTTCAATATACAGTGTGTCTAGAAATTTCGTTGCCAAACTTTACACGCTATGCACAGGAACATTTGTCCGGAAATGCAAACAGCGACCGCTGGAGGGCTTTGTTCACAGGCTTATGAAAGCGTGATCATTTGAGCCCAGAACGTTGCCGGAGATTTATGAATCGGTTTACTAACTCAGAATTGTCCGATATCCATTACATGTTAGGCGTCCACGGATGGAAAGCCATATTAATAAATAAGTCATATAATAAAAGTCGCGCCTCGTTTGACGTAATTTTTCTCTCCCCGCTACGCCTGCAAAAACTGCGCTCAAGGTACATCCGTACCGTCCATCACTCGTCCATTTACATCCGTAGCACCATGCAGTGCCGTAAAAATAGGGAGGCATGGCGGGGCGAATGCCTGAGGCCCCCACACGTAGGGGCCTCAAAATCCATACAGTTATTTTCCCAACGTTTCTTTATTTATTTATTTATATTTTTTTTTTTAGTTTTTTATAACTTTTCAGATTTGCACATCTAATATTCTAAACGGATCACCTAGCACTGTTTAAGCAGAAAACAAATGAGCTGCTTACTGCTTACAAAACAGCTAACAGCTCACCAACTGATCCGCTGTATTACGATATGTACAGCTGATTTGTAACAGTTAAATTTATATGCCAGTATTTTTAGTCAAAGTTCCTTAAATATTGACCTTGTGTTCCCTTTATTGTATTCTAGAAAAACATGATCTGGGCCTCAAAAAGCCACTCTGGAGCAAACATCCCTTTTAGGGGGGGGGGGCTCTTATTTCTTAAAATTATCATATCAATTAGGTAATTTTAAGCAAAAGGCCTGTTTTTTTTTTGTAATTATTACTTACAAGCATTTTATGCACTTACTACGAAGAATGCGCAGATGCATAATCAGTGGTGTACACTGACTTCCTCTAAGAGAAGGGAGTATGGAAGTAATGTTATGTTAAAAGTGTTCGCGGACTTAATGTTAAAAATGCATGGACAAAGGTCGGGGGAAGTTGAATCCCCCACACGCTATTTGTGTACGCCAATGCGAATAGTAAAGATATGAAGTCTTCTTCCACCCTTTTCTAGAAAAGGATACTCAACTAAGTTTAGAGTAAGTCAATGCTCTCGACTAAGGGTACTCAGGGTACTAGAGTAAGTCAATGCTCGAAATTTTTTTTTTCCCTTTAATGAGGATCTAAATTAGGAATGGCATGGCATGACATACAAAACTCCAAATGCCAAATGGCATGAGCTGCTTTTTCTCGCATATCTTAAAACACAAAATTAAACTACTTAATTTGACACTATGTCCTTTAATTTTTCCCCTCTAAAAACCAATGGTCTGAGCCCCTCTTGCAAACTATTTTAATATTTTTTGGCCGTCCTTTCCTTCTACTTGTGTAATAATCGGCGATTTGTACATTCTTTTTACATTCATTATACAAATAATTCAATAATTATTTGTATAAACACTCAAACTTAAGATGAAAATAAACTCTACATTTCAGCTGGAATGTAAAATCCATTAATTACTTCAATATATGGAATAAAAAATACCTTTTTTTTTTTTTTTTTTTTTTTACAAATCAAGTGCTCCATTAATGGTTGAAAACGCTTTTATTAGAAATAATACTACTTACATCACGAACACATAAGAGCTATATTGGTGATTTATTAATACTCTTTGTGTTGTCTTGTGTTTTGTTAAGGTAAAGCTACGCAAGAGTTATCCGCTTAGAAGGAGTGCAATGGAGAAAACCGTACAAAACTTCGAACGGCAGGACAAAACCCTGGACCTTCACACTTCAGCCCAGGCGCGTAGCCAGGAAAATTTTTCGAGGGGGGTGATATGCGCCTGGAAAATTTTTCGGGGGGGGGGAGGGATATGAACTTATATGTGTATAAATAGACGAAATTTCATCAATAATCTAAACATTTCGGGGGGGGGGGATCCACTCGTCCATGGCGGGGCTTAATTTATTAATTTTTTATCAAGTAATATAATTTTGTAATTATTTAAGATAGGGAATACACAAAGTTCCATGAGAAAAGGGACGAAGCGTGAGGAAAAATAACTTTGTAAAGTTTTGAAACTAATCTACTTCTAGTCAATGACTTATTTATGACAAGTATACACTTTTGCCCGTTCTTTGTATAAAATGTCAAAAAACAAAGGTTTTTAGTTCTCAAATGAAAAAAAAAAAGAATAGGGATTGGAAAGTACTTCATGTCATTTAAAAAAATTATTCATTCAGCACTGTGGGGATTGCGAAATGAGCATTTTTACTGCGTTCTGAATTCTTTTGTACTTTTGTATTGTTTTCGTTCTAAAATAGTTCAAAGCCTGAGATGAGTCCCTTTCCACAAGTGCAAGATCCCTCTCTAAATCTCCTACTGAATCTTGAAAGAAACCTCTTCAACGATCTCGAAGAAATTTGCATCCTTTACATGTTTTCTTCTCAGGTGTTCTTTTCGCGGTTCCGGTACATCTGTAACACAGAACACAGATACTCAAAATAGATAACACCTGTTTAAAAAGTTGATAACGATACGCAAATGACCATCTAAAAGAAAGTTTTCTGGCCTTACGAAATTGGTCATTCATTATGTGGTGACAACCCCTTCCGCTGCCTGTGTACTGATCAACAGTTGAGCACCCACGATGCTTTTGCTAATCGACAGCCTCGCAAAAGCTGCTGCCGACAATTTTCATGATAGGAGATAACAGGTTAGAAACATGTGTTTACAAGTGTCTTCCATGGTGAAACGGGAGCGACTCCCGATTCCCCCTTCCATTTCCACAAATCATTAGTGGACAGACATTATCTTTTGTTGTTTAACACTGAAATCCGGTTGTCCCCCACCCAAGGCTTTTGTGGCTTTTTAAAATGAATGCTTTTCGACAATGTAAATAAACTGTCTTGCGACTTCAGATTAAAATGTTGTAAATGATTCGGAAGTAAAATCCAGCGACAATATTAATTTAGCTGAATGCTTGGCTCGGTGCATAATACAGAAAATTCAGCGTCTGGAAATGCAACATCAGAAGATGAAAACACTTTGCAACAAAATATGGAATTCTTAAAAGGTTAATTCATATTTTATTACTTTTAATCATATCATTTCATATAGCATGGCACTGTATGTACAAAAGAAAATGTATAATTAATTGTATCAATAAACCATGTGTTAATTTTTCAATATTTCTACATTTTTCTATCTCGTACTTTATTTTTCGAATTATTAGTTTCGAATAAACAAATATAAATAGTATTAAAATTTTCATATTTGAACACAAAGCTTATTTATTAAAAAATTTATCCAAGCCTAGTCTTGAGATATCTATTTATCAAATTGATATTCGTTTAAAATTATTTAAAAATTATTTCTGAATCTTTCTAACTCATACTTTAATTTTAAGTAATAGCAATGTGTTTATTTACTGTTATAATTTATTGAATTTTACAGTTTTTATTAAACAAATATATATTGTGGTCAAATTAAGCAGACTATATTTATTTTCTTACGTATTTACCTATTTATTTCTACTTTTTTTTAATTTTTAAATGAAATAATAAATTACTCTTTTTCTTTGGTACTTCAAATTTTCAATTTTTCAACCTATCAATTTTCAATTTTTCAACTATCAATTTTTCAATTTATGTACATACTGTACATAAGTTGAAACATTGAAAAGTGTTATTTATACTTTAGAAACTAGTGCAAGATTTCTGAGCCATTTACTTTTTAGTAATTATTTCCACTTGACTCTGAAGAGTCCAACATATTATATAGAAATAGCTTTAAACTAATTACGAAACGTAATTCCAATAGGCATGACGATTCTTTTTATAACTTTTCTTTGTGTGTGTATCTACACTCAAATGTAGTATAATACATTAGTTCTAAAATATAATCAATATTCTTAAAGGTATATTTATGGAAATTTAGGACGAATAGATAAGCTGCTGTAATTTTTAGTAGTTTAAATTATATCAAAAGAATAATTTTCATACTAATAGAATATTACTAGTGTTTTCTGTTTGTTTCTTCGGTAGATTTTAGCAAATGTACTGAACCATTATAATTCTTATTTCTCCCAATGTCATACCCGGGTAAAGTAGCGCCCATGGCAGGTACCAAAATTGCACTTTCTTTTCTTTGTAAGAACGACACCGATCTCTTCGTTTGTATATGACCATTCTTTGTTTCATGGTTTGTGTTGCGGTAGTTGATTAAGCAAATGAAAAAGCCATCACAAAGTTAGGTCACAATAAGTAGTGCCTTCTTGATTTTAACCTGTTCACTTCCATCGTTACAAGGAGGCGATGGTAGCGATTCTCTCTTCTGTCCTCATCTTTGCTTCCAGGCCTGGTTGTTACAATGCCCTTGTTTCGAGCAAGCGTTTGCGTTGCGCTACATTATAAGCATTCAAATACCCAAACGGGAAGCAACGATGGGTACAGAAGGGTTATTGCCTCAATCTAGCAATAGAAATCTGCACCCCTTTTCAAGTGTCACACATGACACACGCCATCTTGTTATATCTCAGATATACGCCACTGATTTCTCTTTAGTGCTGTATGCTGCCTGTTGTAAATTGTGTTCTTAAAGTGAATTTTTCAAAAATAGAAAATTTATGTATTTAAAATAGAGGTCCGATTTTTTTTTATATTTTTTGTTTGGGGGGGGGGATAAATACTTATATTATGCCATATCTACTTATATTATGTCTAACCTATTTTCGTTTTTATCAAATGTAAGATTAAAAGGGCCCCCATATTCATTCTTGCCCCTGGGCCTCGTAAACCCAAGTTACGGCACTGGCACCATGCACGTATTCCATAGGCCAAGTATTACGGTACATAAATAGCCACTTTCCGAAAATCGTTAATTTTTGGAATATTTTCCAAAATAGTAAAAAAGCCACACGTATAAGAGAAAGAATTTGCTATATTTTAAAAAGAAAATTACCGTTCGAAAAAAGTGGTTAATTATACTCCGTGATGCTTGTCACGTGGCTGACGAGAAACACAGTCTGCGGGGCTGACATTTGGTCATACCCCTTTTGCCCTCGAAGACTCATGTGACTTAGAAGGTGTGGCCAATCCGAGATAGCCACAGCAAGATGGCCACCTGACACTTGGCGGAACAAAGGGGTGTTACCAAAGGTCAGCGCCACAGTCTGTCTTTATCGTCAGCTACATGCTTGGCACCTATGACGTAATGCATATCGGTCAAATCTGAATTAGTAAACCGATTCATCCATCCCCGGCAACGTCGTAAAGCCACATCTTCACGATTCCATAAACGCGTGCGAGCATCGCCAACGCCTCCTAGATATAGAAAGCCTTGCAACTCCTACGTCACCAAGCTTTGACTTCATCATTAGGCCTAGATTTTAGAGTTTTATTTTAGCAAAATAAAAGTATGAAAATTTTCTGTTGAATTTACCAATGAATAGCAATATTTTAATAATTTAAGATAAAAACTATAATTTTACGACAAATGGCAGTTTCTAACCATGACTAATTTGATAATTTGTTACGGAAATAGATCATAATGCATATATTTTTATGAGAAAGGTATTTTAATTTTGATGTTTAGTTTACTATATTTTCTAATAATTTGTAGCAGCCACCAGAAATTTTTAATAGTTTTATTTTGTGAAGATGAAACTTCTTAACGTTGGCACAACAGCGATGTCAAAGCTTGGTGATGTAGGAGCTGGTGTTACCGGATGTAAGTTCCAGCGTGAGTCCTGTTTATCGTAGACAGACAAACCGGTACGTTAGGTACGGCAACGACCTTTTAAGGCACCCGGTGCACACCAGTGCTGCGAACCAGCTTATTTGCACTAATTGTACTATATCCACAGCTGTCAACTTTTACGGAATATAATTAACCACTTTTTCTAAGCAATTGTTTTCGACTTAGAATATAGCCCACGTTCGGAGTTGTGCTTGCGCGCTGATTGCTACCTGGAAATTTTTTTAACAACATTTATTGTTTACAAAAAAGGGTTAATTATAGTCCGTAAAAATTGGTAACTATGCATTTTCGCACCCCTTACTCAAAAACTGCAGCCAGAACCAATACAAGAAAGGTGAGATGCCAACCATTACTGTAATATCATTAACTACTTTTTGCAAACGGAATTTTTTGACTAAAAATAAAGCAGGATTTCTTTGCCTCGCGTGTGCGCTCGTTAGCGTTTTAAAAAACATTCGAGTAATTTGCGAATTATTAAAAGTGTGTAGTTAAGTCCTGACCTTCGCAAAAAATTCCTACTACAGAGCTGCCAAGTCTCCGGCTTTGTCCGGAAGATTTCCCACCACAATTTTTAGACAGTTTTATTATGGATTAAATATTTGGACTTATCTTAAGCATAAGTTTGTAAGTAGAAATTAGTGGTGGAAAATCTCCCAAAAAAAGCCGGAGACTTGGCAGCTCTGCTACTACGTCACTGAGTGGGGTATCCTGCGTAGGCGGATGTAAGGCACAAATTTAAAACGTGTAGTAAAGTTAAGATTCAGAATGAGCATAATCATTTTTAAAATTTAACATTACTTGAATCTATCTTGAGTTATTAATGATTATTGATTAAATATTATACTAAAAATTTGTTTATAAATTCTGATTGCAGTTTGAATTTTTAAATATGCATAATTTTAATTGTTGTTTCAAATATATATTTGAGCAATGATAAATTTGATAAAATGACGATGACCTACATAGGGTGAGTCATTCCTTAAGACAGCAGGCCTTGGTGCGAATGTCACGGATAAGTTTCGAAATGTTTGGCAACTCTACATAAGCGTCATCACCTATTGGAAAACCCAGTTGCAAGTTTTGTAGTCTAGCTTTCTTTCCACTAGTTTAATTGAGAAGCTTTCCGAAAGATACCATAATTCCTAAAATGTCTATCTCTTCCCCCTGTTTTCATTTGTTATGTCTTGAACTTTTGGTTATATTCTTGTCATGATTTATTAGATGGTTGCAAATTTATCACCTTAAATCTGAAAATCATGAATTAATTTAAACATCTGGCGTAACACATTTTTTTACTGGCCTTATTTATAGGCTAGCATTTATGTGGCTGATGAATTTTCTTAATAAATTTCTTACGTTAAGTATTTTCTTAAGTTAATTATATAAAAATTTTTAGTTCATGTGTCAAATTTTTTAAGTATAGTTTTGAGAAACTTCGGAACGCACATTATGCTATCAAACTGTAAATTAACTACATAGTCATTGTACAAATAGAACCCATTATAAAAGGAAAAACTATAATTTCTACAAAGATATTTAATACTCTCACTTGAACGGTATATTGCTAAAAGCTGTCTTTCTAAACATGGGAGAGTTCATTCAAGTAGCACATCTATCATGTATACTATTATTCAAATAAGTATAAAAATTACGAATTTTTCCACTTTCAATGCTTTGTAAGCTTCTACTATTCTTTGATATCCTAAGATGTTTAGCAGATTACCCTTGGAGATCATATTTCTACTTCTTTCTTTATTTATATGACAAGAAATGTGTAGTGAGTTTTTCATTCCTATGTATCTGGTTTTCTGTGCATGTAATAGAAAGTATATGCAAGATGATCATAATAAAATAAAGCTGCCCAGGTGGTATAGTTTCTAAAGAGCTATTCCATCACTCATTGTGTCAGGGTTTTATTTTCGGCTTGGTTAACTTTTCCAGTGTTAACTTTTCCATTCCGTCATAGAGCGCCCAATACCTTCCGGCAGTGGCGTAGCCAGAAATTTCTCGAGGGGGGTATTATGACTACTGGAACTCATATATATGTATACGTGTATGTGGTAAGGGAGTGAAGAATATACATTTTGTACGGCAAAAAATTCCTAATGGGCGGTTGACCCCCTAACCTCCCCCCGTGCCTACGCCACTGCCTTCCGGAAGTCGTAGTGGCGTTTTGAATATTGTTTCAGCTTTTATCAGTTATCTATAAAAGCTACTAACTAAATTTATAAATATATGAATGAATGATTATTTTGATAAGCAGGGCAATCGAACGAAAGAAAAAGAAGCCTAATATCAAAAGGCTAGTTTAGGCAGAGCTGCCAACTACACCGGAATATAGTTAGCGACTTTTTGTAAACAGCAATTTCTTTTAGATACTTTATCAAAAGGACAATCAGCCCACAGATTGTACGATAATTTAAGCCAAAAATTAATCTTTGGAAAGTGGTTGATTATATTCCGGAGCAGCTGGCAACTCTGGTTTAGGTTTCGAATTAATACTTAAATTATTAATAAACTAAATTTTTGTAATTCCAGACATATGCAAGTATTAATTAGCTTATATTTGAGCACTTAAATATAATGTGGCGACTTAGTGTTCTTAGATTGCAATAAATGATGGTAAAAGCGAGTATTTATACCTTAGAAAAGGTATTCATGCGGGTCACCTTAAAGTCGAGCTAAAATTCTGTAAAAATTTACACAAAATTATGGATATAACGGGCACTTTTCTAAATTCCCCCAATTTTTATTTCGAAGGAAAAAACTGCAAAAAATCTGAAATTTTCATAGTTACAATCTTTCAAGCTAGGGTCGTTTGCTATCTTTTTTGGGGCAACCTTAGAGGAAATAAATACTAGGATTCAATTATTTTTTACAGAATAGAAAATTATATTCCAATAATTTTGATTTTTAGTTTTTTATTTTATTTTATTTTTTACAGTATGCGTCTGAAGGGTCAAATGCTGTACGTTCCAGACACCGACTTAATGCTATTCCTGTGCTCTCCCAGCGTCCTGAACATGGACGACTTGAACCGAAGAGGCCTGTTTTTGAGTGATATCCCATTGCATGACGCAACTAGAGACTTGGTGCTACTTTCAGAGCAATTTGAAGCGGAATACAAACTAACAAAGAATTTGGAAATTCTTACTGATAAATTGCAACTTACCTACCGCGAACTGGAAGATGAGAAGAAGAAGACAGATAAGTATGTAGAGACAATCAAGATCTAGTTAAACATCAATTCAGAAATAATGTTCTTTGCGAATTTTATGTAATGGAAATTCAGATTTTTCGTCGAGAAAATACATTACCATAACGACAGCTGCCAAGTCTCCGGCTTTTTCCGGGAAATTTCCCACCACAATTTTTTGACAGTTTTATTTTGCATTAAATATTTGGACTTATTTTAAGCATAAAATTGTAAGTAAAAATTAGTGGTGGGAAATCTTCCGAAAAAAGCCGGAGACTTGGCAACTCCGCATAACTAACATCTTTTACGCTTTTTTTCCAAAATTACGCACCAAAAATTTCAAATAACTTTGGTATGCACTACAAGTTTAGATACATTCCATGCTTCCAATTATCGAAATGAATTACGGAGCTGCAGCTGCTCTGGAATGTGATTTACCACTTTTTTTAAACTGTAATTTTTGACTTCGGTTAGTGCGACATATTTAATTTTACGCGTGTGGGCTGTTTAGCATTTCGAAAAAAACATAAAGAAATATTTGCTGATTACAAAAAATGGTCAATTATTCTCCGGATCAGTTGGCAACTCTGAAAGTAGTTGTGGATGATAGACCATACTTGGCAACAGCTCCGGAATATTATTAACCACTTTTTATGAAAATTAATTTTTAGTAAAACTTTTTGATATGATTATTGCTCCCTACGCTTGGGCTGGAAATCTTGCTGTAAATTAAGTCAAAAATTACTGTTCAAAAAATGGTTTAATTATATTCCGGAGCAGCTGGCAACTCTGTAAACTGAAAGAATCATGAAACTTGGCAACTATGTATTACCCCACATATGTGATGGTATTCCGCAGATTTTACTCCAAATGAAAGTTTAAAGATTATTCAACGTTTTTGTATGTGTCTGATCATAGTTGAATTCAGTAAAATACAGCAATACTTTTTTAAATATTCAAATTTCTTTCAATTACGAAACTTGAAAACATACTTCATTTGCTGGATTTTCAGTTTTAATGCTATGTATTAATGATACAGGAACGATAAACCGAGATTTCGGCTTTAATGTGGAGCCTCGAACTGTCTACTTAAAGGTTATTGCTTTCATGATATGTTTGTTACACACGTCTTTGTGAACGTCATAAGGTTATCATAAGCGTTCTTTGAAATTACTAGAATGTGTGCAAATGAAAGATATTGTAAAAGTTAGTAATAATTCGTCTTGTTTTTGCATGAAAATTTTTGCTCCTTGTAACGGTCATATTTAGCAGAACAATATATTTTTAATGTTATCGATAAATTTAAGATGGAGGATATCCTTTACCATATAAAAACACACATGCATTTGAATCATACGTCAAAGTAAATGGGGTACTATTAATTGGGCCCGGTGATTATAAATATTGCAAAGGCATACTGCAAAGGCATTACGATATTAATACCTATATGCATAGGGTAGTTAAAATTAAACATCCCCTATAAACAGGGTTCTACAGCTAAAACGGGGAACGCGTTGTAAGCATATTTTATTTTGACTATTGATTAGATTCACTGAAGGAATTTCAAATAAAAATTGGTTTTAAAATGCCACTAGGTGGCGCTTTGCATGAATAAACAAATTTATCAATAGAAATGGCTTAATTCGATATGTTCAAACAAATTCAGCAGTCATTCAATAGTTTTTGAGAATTTAGTAACTAATTTGGATGAATTTTTGTGCTAATTTCACCATGCAAAGTGCCATTTAATGGACACTTTTTGAATTAACATTTAAAAAAAAAATCCTTTGGTGAATCTCCTGTTCAGTCCGTATTTCAAAGTTATTAGCAATCTGCTTGCTCGTTTCAGTTGTAGCATACTATTTATGGGAGAATTTTTACTATAATCACCCTGTATATGAGATGGAGCTTTTTCATCCATATTTCTTCGGCAGGTTGTTATATTCCATACTTCCACCATCCGTAGCCAATGAGTTGCGTCATCATCGCCCAGTCCCTGCCAAGAAATACGAATGTGTTACCATCCTTTTCAGTGGTATTGTTGGATTCAGCCAGTACTGCGCTAAAAATTCCGATTCAAACGGCGCAAAGAAAATAGTACAACTGTTGAATAACATCTACACCACATTCGACGTACTAACTGATCCGATAAAGAATCCCAACGTTTATAAAGTAAGTGCAGTGTTTAAAATCATTTTTATATTCTCTGAGTGACATTTGAAGCAAAACAATATTGGTTTGAAATACTAGTACGCGTGTGTAAGGCATTAATATTTAAAGGCATAGGTGCCAAGTATTACGGAATATAATAAACCACTTTTTGTGAACGGTAATTTTCTGTTTAAAATATAGCAAAATTTCAGAGTTTAAGGACTAGTATAGTAACTATTTTGGAAAATTATTGAAAAAAACTACTGTTTACAAAAAGCGGTTAAATATATTCCGTAATCTTGGCACCTATGTTTAAAAGTAATTACCTATAAATTTTAAACATGTTTTCTTGGAAATATTTCAAACGTTTTGCCAATGCTGAATACCTTTTTTTAAATGTCAACACCTAAATAGTATATATATATATATATAGGGAGAGAGAGAATTGAAAAGATTGTGTAAAATTTGATAGCATCAACAAATACATGAGAATGATTATGATTTTATTAAGAGCATGAATAGAATAGTCTTGTGCTTCTTAGTGCTTTAATAAGCAGCGTTAACATTTTTAAAGGAAAATATGTTCGATAAGAATGTTATTTTATAAGAGAATATTTTCTAGCAATATTATAACTTTCAGAGTTAAGGGTATGCATCCTCAGTTATATTTAAATCGTGCTAGCTTGTGTAATTAAACGTGATATGAAGCAGTAAATAGTATGAATAAAAATACTCATTAACTTTATATAATAAGTTAAAGTATTAAAAAATTAATGAAAACATGCATAACAACAAAAAATAACATAAACGGTGCTTTAAGGAATATATTATTTATATTCAAAACTTCTCTGATTTTGTAAATTCAACTTAAAATCAGAGACCTGACTCATTCCAACTATTTAAATATTTACGATTTTATATTTTAGGTGGAAACAATTGGGGACAAATATATGGCAGTCAGCGGTTTGCCAGAACCTTGTGAAAGTCACGCAAAGTGTATTGCTCGCTTGGCACTAGATATCATGGATTTGTCGAAAGAGGTGAAAACAGAAGAAGGAGACGTGGTGGTAAATATTCCAAAAATATTTTTACTTTACACAAATACAAACTTTTCCCAAAACATTTCTTTACTAAACATTAACCCAATTAAAAATACCTAATAATGGTTTGCGACTTACTTCCACATAAGTTTACGAGCATAGCGAGAAGTTTCTAAATCTAAAATATATTTAAGTAAGAGATGTAAAGATGCTCTTGTTTGTCATTGTTGTTTTGTGTTGTGAGATTATGTCCAATTATCTACACACAGGGTCCAGGCAACGCCTCCTACATATAGAAAGCCTTACAACTCCTACGTCACCAACCTTTGACGTCATCAATTGGCCTATATTTAAAAGTTTTATTTTCACAAAATAAAACTATTAAAAATTTCTGGTAAATACTACAAATATTAGAAAATATCTTATATTAAATATTAAAATTAAAATATCTTTCTCATACAAAATTATTCAGTATGATCCATTTCCTTATCACATTATCTAATTAGTTATGGTTAAAAACTGCCATTTGTCGGAAAAAATTATTTTTGTATCTCAAATTATTAAAATATTGCCAATAATGGGTAAATTCACCAGAAATTTTTAATAGCTTTATTTTGTCACAATCAGACTTTTAAATGTAGGCCAAATGATGACGTCAAAGCTTGGTGATGTAGCAGTTGTAAGGCTTTCTATATCTAGGAGGTGTTGGTCTGGGCCAGGGATGGGCAAACTTTTTCGGTTGCGGGCCAAAAATAGAAAAAAAAAGTTTGGCGGGCCAAGATAATTTTTTCTAAAATTTCAAGAACAATATACAAGAATTACAATTTAAATATGTTAATGAGATCAATGAAATTGCTATTTCATTTTTAAAAGTTCCTTATATTGAGGTTCGAAGTGAGATGCACTGATTCTAAGGAACGAGGCTAAATGCTCATCTGTCAGTCTACTTCTGAAAGAATTCTCTCAAAGGTTCATAGTTGAAAACACTTGTTCTCATATATAAGATGAAGCAAACATAGCACTGATTTTCTGGGCGTGAGATATTAAATTTGGGAAACTTCGATAATGATTTGTAAAACTCTAACTTTGGCATATTTAGAAACAACTGCTTGAGATGATTGTTAGATTGCAATTCAATTAATTCAAGCTGAAAATCTGACCTCACTGCTTCACAATTTACATTGAAAGGCATGGTCAAAATATCCAATTCTGTTTGAATGGCACTGAAATCTTGAAATCTGCGTTCGAACTCAAAATGCACTTTTTTCAAGCCATCTTCATAATTCTTAATATGGATATATGATATATATATATATATATATATATATATATATATATATATTCTTTCAATTTCCGTCGGACCGGCTAATTAAAATTCCACCCGTGGGCCGGATAAAACCTTCCAGCGGGACGGATTTGGCCCGCGGGCCGTAGTTTGCCCATCCCTGGTCAAGGCCGAGGGGAGTAGTGCCCGCCGTGAAGGGTCTTTCTAAAGGGTCCCAATCCGTATTTACACTAAATTTTGAAGGAACCAACGAAAAACCTCGAATGGTTCGGTCTACCATGACCTTCGCAAGTAAGGCCTGTTGGCTTAAACATTGAAGCTTACGTGAGCCAAATGTAGGCGTAAAATTAAAAGTTATATAGCAATATTATGATTCTGGTTTCTTGTCACTGTTTTATAAAATTTATTATTTCTTACATTTATCTTAATTTATTATTGATTATGGATTCAATATGATACTAAAAATGCATTTAAAAATTGTGATTGCAATTCGATATTACATATATATAATTTTAACAGTTGTTCCATAGATATGTTTAAGCAATGATAAATTTGATAAAATGATGATGAGCAATCAGAATTTTAATTTACAAATTTTCACTTAAACCTAAATTCGCCTAACTAGGATAACTCATGCCTTAAGCCAACAGGCCTTACTTGCGATGGTCACGGGTCGGCCGACACGACCAACATTAAAGAGCTTAAAAAACTATTTGAATAAATTGCTATCTACAAAAAGTGGTGGTTAATTATATTCGGCAAAGGTTGGCAGTTGTTCTGAGCGAAAATATCAGGTTGTAACGAAAGTTTTCCGCCAATACTGCTTGAGTCAGCTCATGAGGCACTTGCGATTGAGCTTGCGCCTCAAGTTTATGTAATGCATAGCACGACTAATAGGCATGTACTGACGTCTAACACCTTAGCTAGTTCTCGAGTGGTTGAATACTGATCTTCTTCAACAAGTTCGCGCAGGTGGCCCTCATTAACATCAGTCGGCCGGCCACAACGCTCTGCTTCTTGAATCCTTCTTTTTAACTTTCAGTGCCAAACCTTCACAGTGTCATATGATAAAACAGTAGTAGCTGAAGCTGTGCACATAATTTGTTTACATTCTATAGTTGACTTTTTGTAACAGAACTGGAAGTAAATGATGGTTTGAATCTGGTAGCGTGATAGTTCCATTTCAGACACCTTGTACTTAATGATAACGATTTTTTTAAAAAGATTTTACAACATAGTGTTCTAAAGCGAGTCTGTTTCTTTCAAATGCCAAAAATTGTTTGATAAAATATGAGCAAGCACGACAACGCGAACTTAGATTGTTCGTGTTGACCGCCACAGACGATAATTATGGTGGAGGGAAACTTTCGTTACAACCTAATACGTTTGTTTTATACATACCTGCCAACTATTCTGGAATATTACTAGCCACTTTTTTTAAACAGGAATTTTTGGCTTAGAATACAGCAGAACTTTTGGGCTTAGAAGGCTAGGGTGTTACCATTGCGAAAAAGTACAGCGTGTTCGAGAAAGATCTTTGTTATTTTAAACAGTAAAGACAAAAATTCTAACAGATGAAATGAATTGCTTTTTTCTACAAAAGAATGAAGAAATCTTAAGAATTTTTTATTGTACCATCAGTGTAGCTGTACGTGAGTCCTTTATCAGCACGAAGAATGTCAAGTCTATTCGATTTAACTTCAAGCGTTTTTTTTTTTTTTTTTTTTTTTTAACATTAGCGTTGTCACAGATGAGGATCGCTAATCAAACTGCTCGATTGCAAAATCAATTTCTAATTGAAAAAACTCCTCGATTTCTTCATTAGTTTTGTGCAGTAATCTGCATTTCATTTCACCTGATAGTATTTTTGTTACTACTTTTTAGAATGATAAAGATCTTTCACGGACTTAACAAATTTTCATTTTATAAACAGCGGTTAAATGCATAGCTGCCAACTTTTATTGAACAAAATTAATCCCTTTCTGTATACGGTAATTTTCAGCTTAGAATATAGCAAAATTTCTCACATAGATGTGAGAGATGGTTGCTATTTTGAAATATGCATATAAAATATTACTCTTTACATAAAGGGCCGTAAAGGTTGGCAGCTATATAATTACATTCCAGAAAACTCGGAAGCTATGGTTTTATGCTTAAGAGTTTCTCCTTGATAAATTGGGATTTACGTACGTTTCCATTATAGTTATTTTACCCATTATTACTTTTTTTAATAAAAACTAAAGTGGTTTCGTAAAAATTCGCTAGCGATTTTTTCAGAAAGTGGGCAAGTTAAATGAAAATGTTCAATGCAGTAACCTTCCACCCCTTGTTCCAAAGTGTTGCAATTTGCAATTCCCCGCACCCATCCCTCCAAACGTGACATCTCTTGTGGATGGCCACTATGCAGTAAGTAAATGTAAGTAAAAGAAGCTAAACATACGTATATAATTTCAATGAAATATCTTTACTTTAATACTATAACGCACTGATCTTCGTCAGTACTCAGACTGCATAAAAATATTTTCAATGGCAATGGAATAGAAAAATACTGTGTCTTTTGAAAATGAAGATGAAATTAATATTGTATCTGTATTCAATACTGTACAGATCCAATATTGTATCTGTATTCAATATTGTATACTGTACAATTTTACTTAAATTTCTCCCTTTCTAAAAAATTCCTATAACATACTTTACGAAACCATTCCTTTTTTTTGTTTTAAAAAAATCACAGTAGTAGTGGATTGAACTGGACTTCAAATTTGGAAATTTCCTTAATATAATTTATTAAACTGCAAAATGTAGATAGAGTTTGGGTTACTAGTTTACAGAAAGGTAGACGGTTTAGGTTATTTTACTTACATACTTTTCAAATAACCATAAACTCTGAAGCTGTTGGTAAATACTGTACTTAAGAAACAACTGACCATATAAGCGGAGCCATTACGCACTTCAGCCGACACCTCCTAGATATAGAAGGCCTGAGAACAGAGGCTTTTACGTCATCTTTAGGTCTTTTAAGGTGACATCATCACAATTTTACTTTCATAAAGTAAAACTAATTAAAATTTCTGGTGATTGCCACAAATTTTGGAAAATATCTTAAACGAAACATTAAAATTAAAATACCTTTCTTATAAAAAATAATTTATTGTGATCGATTTCTATATCATATTATATAATTAGTGATAGTTGAAATTTCATATTTGTCGTAAAATTAAATTTTCTATCTTAAATCATTAAAATGTTTTCTGTGGGAGTAAATTCACCACAAACTTTGAATAGTTCTACTATATGAAAGTAAATGTGTCATAGCGCCATTTTACTGGACCTAGTGATGACTTTAAAGTTTTTAACCTTAGCCATTGTATGTCTAGGAGGTGTTGGTTAAGCGCGGTCCTTGATAAATCAATTTTAAAATTGTTATGTTCAGCCTTTACGGTGTTCAAATAAAAGACCTTTCTATCTATATGATTTAATATTACTTTTAATAGCAGTAGTTAAGCTCCTTTTTCATGCTTTTTTCAACTTTTCGAAACGAGTCGTCGTTTTCAAATAACTTTTGCTTCCTTTGCATAACATTTTAGGTACATTTTGTTTATCCTTTAAAAAATTGAGAAAAAAAAACTGCAGGTGTTTTTGGTGATGATTATAATTTTATCAGTTTGACATAAAATTTCATTGGGAAAAAAGTTAAGCATTTATATTTTTAAGCCTCGTTAGCAACTCCCTAAGCGCACTTTAAGAATCTTAATTTTTTACGCATTTCTTTTTTTTATCATGGAACAAAATGCGAAGGTGCCCATAGGAATCTTATGTACGCGTACAGGCACATAGTTACCAACGCGTCCGAAACAAAATAAGCCATTATTTTAGACTAGGATTTTCAGCTTAAAACATTGCAAAGTTTGTGAGTTGTGCAAAACATGCGGCTACCTTTCTGAAAAAAAAATTCTAAAAAATATATTAACAAAAAGTTGTTTATTATATCCCGGAGTAGTTAGCAGCAATGTGTATGTACAATAATTGCACACGCTGTTTTTTGATTACATTTAACTTAAATTACCAAAAGCACCAAAATTATTTCAAAGAGATTATTTAATTGAATAAAAATAATGCATTATCGAATGGCAAATAGACTGTAATATTTTATTATGCTCTCATAAACAAAAACGCAGCTTTCTGGGTATGATATATGGATATTTATTTATTTATTGAGAAAGCACGTATGTGTGAAGTTTGTAATTTTAAATTTCCAGCAAATCACCATCGGAATTCACAGTGGAGAAGTGGTGACAGGTGTCATAGGAAAGAGAATGCCCCGTTACTGTCTTTTTGGTAATACTGTCAACCTTACCAGCAGAACAGAGACGACTGGTGAACCAGGAAAGATTAATGTGTCGGAAGATGCATACAGGTATGATGTCTTTTGTAATGTATGAGTCTAAAATGCGTCGAGTTATTTTGCCTAAGAAGGTATAAGATGTGTTTAGAGGTACGGAATTTAATTCAAATAAAAAATAGAAGTTTCGCAGAAAAAAAAAAATATGAAATTTTGAAAGTTCCCTAACATTCGAGCAAATTACTTAGATAACATTTTCCATGGATGCATTTAAAATTTATATTAAATGTTAATTAAAAAGTATTGTTGTAATTTCAACATTTGACTGCTTTAGAGTCGTTCTTCCGTCCGTAATGACGACTTTATAATTACTAAAGAAGTGCGCTGGATCTACGCTATAAATTAGGCTCCAAATGGTCTGTAAAGCTGTTCAGCAGAGGTGGAATGGAGCATTTATTAGCTCACAATCTATCCTCAATATTGGGATCTTCATTCCTGTTTATTGATTGTAACATAAGGCGATGAAAGTGGGTGTACCCATTATTGAGCTCATTTTGAGGAAATACTCTGAAGAAAGGAATTTTGGAAAAAACTTTCGAATAATATTATTTAAGTTGGTCATACTTGCAGTCACAGATTTGAAAAATAATAATCAATATTATAATCAGCTTCATTTGTTGTATTAATTTTATGTGAAAAGAAATTTTATAGTTTTTTCAGATGCGATTTTTAGCATTGTGTTTAGATCCAAATAACCTGATTTTGTTATTCAAGATTTGTCTTCTAATTTGTTCCACAAATCTTGAGCGAATGGATAAATTAAATCTTCTAATTTGCTAATTAATTTCATTTCTTTCGAGCACAGCTCAGATATGAAGCTTATTTGATTCTTGGATGTACATTTGAAAGATTCTTTAACATAATTTTCTTTCTTAAAAAAATTATGTTTTTGCACTTATTCACAAAAATAAGAAAATTTCGTCTAAAATATATAAATATATAAATATATATTTTATATATTAGACGAAATATATTAGACGAAAATTTCTATATAAATTCGCGTCTATTCATAGGCCCCTTATATTTCATATCTATTCGCAAATATAATGAAATTTTGCCTAAATTCGCAACTATTTCGTATAAACGAAAATTCAGTACCTTTCCAAATGTTATTTCTTATTTTCGTTAATAGGTATTTTAAAAGTATTGCTTTATGGCATATAATCATTTCACTTTAAAGGAACAATAATTTTCCTAAAAATATTGTCAATAAGTTTTAGTCCATATAACAATATTTAATTTGTACATTTCGCGATTAAAAATCATAATACTTATAATACTATTTGAAAGCATTTGGGAACTGAAATATTTGAAAGAACATGTAGCAAAGTCTTTCTGCCCACGAGGCTCCACGAACCTAATTCCAAAATGGTAAACGTTGTTCACAATTTCGATTCGTAAGTTATGGTGTGTGTAATATGCCGCAAAATAAAAGTTAGCATGTTGGGTCAGATGTCGCGAACTGCGCCAGATTAACAAACCACTCTTTTAAGTAGTAATTTTTTGCTTAAACTATGACACAATTCCGAAACTAGGAATGTATCATTCCTAAGAGTCTTTTATTTTTCCGTGTGCGAAGAGTGGTTGATTATATTCCGAACCAGTTTGCAACTCTGATAGTCTTCACTGTTGCCAACTGCGATCCCGAACATAAGGAACCACTTTTTAAAAAAATTGAGTTTTGGTAAAAAATTTTAAGAGTTAACTAGCCTAACCGTTGAACCTCGAAAATATCCCATAATTTAAGTCAAAAATTACTGTTTACAAAAAGCGGTTAGTTATATTCCGGAGCAGTGTGCAACTCTTCAAGCAAAAATATAAAAAACACTTTTAATGAATGTTGAAAGAGCCGGAAATATTAACTGATGCACAAAAAGAACGCTTGTGACCCGCATTGCTCTGTTATTCCAATACGTTTTGTGTCCCCTTGCCCTTCGTAGATGTCGTAAATGAAAGTTCTGAATGCTCCTGTATCCATTCATGTGTGTATCAAAATTAATTCGCTGAACTTCAAAATAAACCTTATTCCATTATGGAAACATTTTATTCACATTATAAACATTTTTAAAAATCTCACAGTCTACTTCGGAGTATCAAAATTTTTCTCTCATCAAGTATACATTGATATTCTCGGCGGGGCACCTTGTGTAAATTTGAGATTAGTGACTTGGAGGCTAAATCATCAATACAAATTTTTCGGGGAACACATTCTATCTTCACGGAGAGCACTTAGTGCTCCGCGGGGCACAGTTTCAGAAACCCTAGTATACTTATTTAACATAAAACAGTTGACAGACTTTCAATGACGAACTTTTAACAGTCAGCATTAATTTAAGAAGCAATTAACTAATGGTCCCACAGTTATTTAGACTAAAAACTGAGATTTCTACGTTAAATTAAAAAAAAAAAACTTACCTTTTTTTATTTTTCTGTTTAATATTTAACTGAATAAAAGAGATTCCATACATAAAACATTAACCCATTGAGTAAAGATTTATTTGAAGAAATTCTTGCGTTTGAAACGGCCAGAACTAGTCACTAAGTACCTAAACTGGCAACCCTGACCAGAAGAAAAGTCCTTCTACAATCATAATAAATCACTCTTCCCATGAACAAGAAAGCACGTGTTTATTTTTGTCCCAGTTAATAGTTCTATTTTGTGCGAATAAAACTTTTAATCGTAGGCCTAATGATCACGTCAAGACTTGGTGACGTAGCAGTTGTTAGGCTTTCTTTATATAGGAGGTGTTGACCATAGCCACCAGATGTGAATAAACATTTAAGAACGATAGTTAGTCAACAAGCAAGCTCCGTTTGGCAGATGTAAAGAACTTCAAAGTCATCTACAGCTTGGAACTTGTACGGAATACAACAAAACACTTTTTTATAACTTTCGGGTTAACAAAACGAAACTTCTACGTTTAATGGGAAGCCTGGTTTAAAAAAATTTTTTTAAAAAACACTGTTTTCGAAAAGTGGTTAAAAATATTCCGTAAGAATGGGCAACTGTGGTAGTAGTCTCTTATGCGAAATGAACATTTGAAAGATAATTTTTAGCTTCCGTCCTAAGAGAAACTAAAACGGGCAACGTTTTTTAGGATCTATTGACATTAGTCCAAACGTCGGCAAAGGCATACACGAAAACGAACAAGGTGCATAGCGTGACTTCTTTTGTATCCAAACCTTTTAGTAAGAGAAATGCTTTTTTCTTGTTCATCCATGTAGTAGAGCTTTTATTCTGAAAAACTGCTTCACAACAGAGAATAAAGCTGTTTCATGCATCAAGTCTAAGTTTCCCGTAAAGATGAATTCTTTCCTTTAGGAAAGTTATATAATACACTTGTTTATAGGAAAAAACTCCTATAAATTTTTCAAATGTACACACAAAACATAGGTTGTAGCTGAAAGCATAGAAGGTAATGTATAAAACTACGCTAAAAAATTGTGTATAAATAGCTCTAAAACTGTTGGATTAAAAGTATTTATCGTGGGGGAAAAATCATTGAAAACTTAAATTTTCAGAAAACGGATTTAAATATTTAACTTTAAAGAAACGGTATAGTCTACTTGTTTACTTAATTGTCTATATCTTCGTTTCTAAATATCGTACAAAGAAAAATGAAGAAGTTATGGGAACCTTAAGGTTTCCTCTATGAAATATTTAATCACACATTCGGGTATTTCTTAAAATTACCAATTTCACCGTAGGCAGTACCTTTACATCAATACCTTAATTGTTTCAGTTCTACATACAAACCAGAAGTTTAAACCTTGGATATTTTTAATTGAAAAAAGAGTTTAGCTTCTTTAGCCAAAGGTCTCCCCTGAATGTTTGTGTTGTGCTTTTAAGGCAAACCTGCACGCGGGGTATCTGCCTAGGATGGGGGGTGCCTTGGTAGGAGGACTTTCTAAGGGGTTCTAACGCGTATTCAAGTTACATCTGGAGAAAACTTACCAAAACTCCAGACCGTTAGATTGACAGCCGCGCGATGGGACCCGAACCCGGGACCTTCACACCTCGGCCGTCTACCATTTTCAGTGGCATAACCACTATGCCAGTCTCCTGAATGGCTATTGTGTCAAGAAGTTCAGAACGGCGGATCGGATAAGAATTCAAGTAAACCCAGGTTCTTCACGCGATAAAGTGACGAGTACCGATTGCAGGAGCTTGAAAAAACTTGTTTATCGAGTTTCTTAAATCACGTTTTAATCGGTCTTACAAAATACATAATGAATCTGAACTACTGCAAGAAAGATTCCCGTTAATCAAAGTTTTGAAGCTTAAGACCTGATTTTTCGAATCATCTAATAAGCAGAAAATGTAAATGGATCCATTTAAATATTCAAATTGAAACGTAGATCCTGAGAAAAAGTACAGTATAATGTCCATTAAATATCCATCATGTAAAGTTTACATTTTGTTTCAGATTTCACGATTTTTTTGACCATTTATTATCACTACAACCCAGATCAACGCTTCCTAGATATAGAAAGCCTTACAACCCCTACGTCAGCGTCACCCAACTTTGACGGCATCATTACGCCTACAACTAAAAGTTTTTTTCCTTAACAAAATAAAACTATTAAAAATTTCTGGTGAATGCAAGGAGTATTAGAAAATCACTAGGTCCACTAGAACGACGTCATCACACATTTATTTTCACAAAGTAAAGCTATTCAAAGTTTGTGGTGAATTTACTGCCGATTTAATTTTACGACAAATAGGAAATTTTAACTATCACTAATTATAGAATATGATATAGAAACAGATGATAATAATAAATTATTTTTTATCAGAAAGGTATTTTAATTTTTATTTTTAACTTAAGATATTTTCCAAAATTTGTATCATTCACCAGAAATTTTAAATAGTTTTACTTTAAAAAGAGTAAAACTGTGGCGGCGGAACTTTAGAAGACCTAGTGATGACGTAAATGCCTCTGTTCTTAGTCCTTCTATATCTAGGAGGTGTTGCTACAATCAACATATTCCGCAAAATCTAAATGCACTCAAAACGGTAATCAATTTTGCATCGTATATCTCTTTAGTTCAGGTTTTAAAAAGTCTATTTAGATAAAGATTATCTGCTGTCCTAAAACACTTACTAGTGCAATGGACTAATATCTTTGTGATATTCTTTGGATTAACTTAAATATGTCAAGTTGCACAGAAAAGCACTGATTTATCTTTCAAATTTAATTCGTTTATACGAACGAACACCTGTAAATTTTTCAAATTTTTACACAGAGCTTAGGTTCTAGTTCAGAGAATGAAGGCAATGCGTAGAACAACGTACAAATATTGTGTATAAATATCTTTAAAATTCTTGGAGCAAAATATTTACCGTACGAAAAAATCAGTGAAAACTTAGATTTTCAGAAAATGCATTAAAAGATTTTACTGTAAAGAAACAGTATAGAATACTTGTTTACTTATTTAGTTGTAACTTCATATATAATTGTAGTACAATGAAAAAAATGAAGTTTTGGAAACCTTAAGGATTCAACTATAAAATGAGACAAAAATCTCACGTTCGAATAAACGTAAAACGAATAAACGTTCGAATAAAAAGTTCGAATAAACGTTCGAATAAACGTCGTTTTGAACGTAGGAAATACCTTAACATTTATACTTTAATTGTGGAGGTTCTGTATAAAAATAAAAATTTTAAACCACACATACTTTTAACACACAAAAATAATTGCCATGGTCTGAATGTTGTTCTTGTCTTCACGACTCTTTCTATCACGAAATGCTGATCGGTAGATCGCATAAGAAATCATGTAAACTTGGATTATTTAGACTAGCATGTGGGGACTACAGATTTCATGAGATTGAAAAACTATTTTTATCAAATCCGTTTTGTTCAATCATGTTTAAATCGATCATAAAAAATACATAACAAATCGAATTTACTACAAGAAAGTTTTGATTTAAGCAAAGTTTTAAAGCTTAATAGTTGGGTAGCCAGCTGACATTTTTAATGACCAATTGGAGAAAAGCTTCTCGTCCTATAGTTCATTTAGTTATACATATAATCGAAGTGAATATCAGCTGGGCATTTGCGGTGTGGGCATAGTTGCCTAGGTCATCCAAACATGCAAAATATTTTTTTTTAAATAATTATAATAAAAAGTTGGTACTTTGTACATGTGTTTATCACGTTGTATACGAATGAAAAAAAAATAGTCAGCTGATTTTACAGCGGTGAATTATACGTCAACTGCCGACGATCTGCATTCGGCTGTATAGCGGTGGATTATACGTCAACATGTAAAGAATACCCGTTAAGTAAAACAATAATAAGAAAGCTGAAATTTGGTGAAGTGACAGTTAACTTTATCAGTTTTATGAAAAAAAAATATTGAGCTGAGTTTTCTGTGGTGGAAAAGTGCTCGGCCTGTCGATTGAAAGTTACAACGTATTGCTACACGCACAGGCGCCTGGTGTATTTCACTCCATGAGCTGGTCATTTTTATACCGCGGAAAATTCAGCGGGTAACTTCTTTCAGGTAGCTCTTACAAAGAACTACTTTACAAAGCTTTATATTTCTTGGTTTCTGATATCTGTCAATTTGTAATATTGTATAGTGCGTCTCACAGTGCTTCAATGAATCAGCTTAAGATACGTAAATATTCTCTTTCTTCTTCTCTCAATTATATATTTAAAATACAAAACAATGAGAAAATATATAGGGGAAAGTGGCCCAAAATGATCCTAGCGGGCAAAACGATCCACATATGTTTTCTTAGATACAGGTCGTGCTACCTATCGGATAACACATAAACTAGTTGTGCCAAGTCAAGAAGAAGCAATGGCGATATTTAACCCTTTAACGCGCAGTGTTCCCACTCTGGGAGCACCAAACTCCGATGTTTTGACTGTTGCCAGTCACGAAGAATAGATTTGATTTCTAGAAAAATATTTGCGGGTGACATAGCTCCACGAGAATCCTTTACCTTTTAGCACGTCATTTCCCGTAAAAAATGTGCCACGATTATTTTTAACAGCACTGACACATCTGCTGAAAAATGGAAGAATGCGAGAACAGCTGAATAGATTGCCCAATGCTGAAAAAGGGCAGTCGTTGCCCTCGCTCAACTTAACTACCAGCAAGATGGCGGACGATCGAAACGTTCATCGCGTGCCACAGATCTAGAGACCCTTTTTTGACGACAGCTGGCTGTGCGCACTAGTTAAAAGAGTTAGACTTTAGTGCCATGTCCATTAGTCGCGCTAAACATCGCATATACTTGATATATAAGGTCAATCGCTCGGTACCGCATGAGCTGACCCATGCAAATCTGCCGGAAAACTTTCGTTACAACCTGATATAAAGTTAACTGTCACTTCACCAAATTTCGGCTTTTTTCATTATTGTTTTGCTTAACGGGTATTTTTTTCATGTTGACGTATAATTCACCGCTATACAACCGAATCCAGATCATCGTCGGCAGCTGACGTACAATCCACCACTCGAAAGTCAGCTGACTATATTTTTTTCATTTAAATACAACGTGATCAACACATGCACGATGTATCAACTTTTTATTATAATTATTTTTTTAGATTACAGTCGAACCTCGATTTAACGTACTTTGATTTAACGAATTCCCCGATTTAACGAACATTTTTTTTGCCCCGAGAAAAAGAGTGCTAAATACTCTGATTTAACGAACATTTTGCTTTGATTTAACGAACAACAATCGCTGAAATAAAATTCGCACTTAAAACTAAAACTTTGAATTTTTCGCACGCAAAATTTTGAATCTTTCACACCCTAGTCCAAGTGTGGAATACAATCATTTTTTTTTCTCATTTCTCCAAACGAAGCAAGTGCCTACGAAGACAGCGATACAGATACAGTCATTTACAATTACGCCTTGGATAACCATGATCAAATGTCTGGATGTGAAGATGCTCCTAGTAATGAAAATTTACAGAATATGTGTCTTGCGATGTACAGCTAAGTACCTGCGATAGTGAAGAGAAAGAGAATGAAGATTCTGAAAGCAGCGACGATGACGAAGAAACGTAAACTGAATTTAAAAAATTGACATTCCAAGAAGCAGTTTGCAGCTTGAACGCTTTTTTTTTCTCCCGAGGTTGATGATGTTGTTTTTATGAAGTTAGAAAATATAGACAAAGATCTTTGGAAAGTCAAAACAAAGCACTATCAAAGATTTCTTTCCAAAGTGCCAATAATTTCACCGGTCAACAAAAAAAAAAAAAATGTGGGGGGGGGGGGTTCTGTTTTCATGCTTAAATTCTGATTCTAGACATTGAAAAACACTTAAATTGTCATTTTTAGTTCTTAAAGTATGCTTTTGTCTGATTTACGACGATAAGTATATTTTAATTTATTTCATAAACGAAAGATTGCAGCACTTTGATCAACCCGAAAGTAAATTGTATTATTATAATAATATTGAATGTAATATTTAGTATGTAATATTTTTATTTTATAAACACTATGATGCAAAGTAATATACTAAAAACTGTAATTGATTGCGTCTGAAAAAATGATGATTTATGTAACAAGAATACTTAATAAAATAATTATTTTAAATTTATAGGTTGTTGTTTATCACAAATCTTGAATAAAAAAGACTTTTATATCCAGCAAAAACTTTTTTGATCATAATTTAGAGTGGAATTATAAAAACAAATATAAAAATCAGTGATTTTTGCCAAAAAATTGAAAAATTGCTTTAATTTCTACAAAAGCAAACTTTCATAAAAAAAGAATTCTTTTCCTTAGTTTTGGCGTAGGAGAAACTAAAATTTAACATGTAGAAGTCAGACCCAAAAATCGTGTTGACCGGTATGTATTAAGTTTTAAGAGCAAGTAACATTAAAGAATTTAGATTAGTTTAAAGTTGATCGCCTAACGTATAAGTTATCATTTTTAAGCTCGTAGTAAACAATAATCATTCTTTTTTTCACATCTATATCTGAGGGTATTTTGCATTGATATTTTTATACCATACTCTTCACAAAAATTGATATTCGATTTAACGAACGGATTTGTGAGTCCCAATCAATTCGTTAAATTATGTTTCGACTGCATTTTACACGTTTGGGTGGCCTGGGGGGCTACACCCACCGCTACTCTATCGGCTGACGTTCATTTTCTTTGCTTACAATATAAAATGAATCAAAGTACAAAATCTCAGCTATTTTTCGATGATGACCCCAAAATGGCACCTGGCTCCCGGACCGTAAGGCCTGATTTTTAGAATCATCAACTAAGCAGTAAATGTAAATGGATCCGGTTAAATATTAAAACTGAAACGTAGGTGCGGAAAAGTAAGTTAAAATGTCCGTTAAATATAGATCATCATGTAAAATTTAGATAATTTGGTTTTTTGATCTTTTGACCAACCAAAAGCGACCTAGAGCGAACCTTTACAATTTTTCTTTAATATATAAGCTATTTTTTTTCCTACTTGAAAATCTATTCCGCGAAATCTAAGCAGTGTGCATTCAAAATCCCATTTCCATGGTATGTATACCAATAGTTTAAGTTTTAAAAAACCTATTTAGAAGCGCCATGGAAAATACATCCATTTTAAAATCTCTTTTTTGGTTACACTTAAAAATCCTCACTGCCTACAGTAGTTAACTTTCAGATGTTTTCAGTAGGTTTTCAGGTTATACACAAGATAACTCACGAACCATCTAAATACTTTTAATAAAAGAAAAACAACAAGATTTCATTAAAGGTCCATGGAAAATCAAAACAATAAGTGAACAAAAAAATACATTTTCATTCATAAGTTGCTGTGATACCTACAAAGGAGAAATTCGAATTAGTGGGAAAGTGATTATTTTATTAAAAGCATATTAATATTACAATTTCCAAGAAATTCGCTGTAGTATTTCATTGAAAACGAAATATTTAAATTGTATGTTGAAATTAATTATTCAATAAACGCCGTTTCCTTTGACAACAATCCTATTTAAATAGAAAATATGATGATTAAATTAAATTTAGTACTCGTGAATTATCAGCGTTTTCTAAGTAGAGCACAAAGAATGCAAATATGACAGTTGTTACAATTGTCCGTAGTCTCTCTTCTGATACATAAGTTACATAAGAATCTGATACATAAGAATTAATATGAATAAATATACTCACTAACGGTAAATTTAAATTAAGTGCCCTTGAAAATAAAATATGACATTATTCTATTAAAGTTACATCTAATATGAGGAATGATGTTGTTTAAAGATGTAATCGCAATGTAGTAGATTTAATACATAGTACTATGATTATGTACTCAAAAGGTGTTGAAGTTCTTTAATATTAGGTACTTTATGTAGCTAATTGTACAGCGTTTTGGAAAAGATAAGTATTGATAACTTGTATTTCCTTAATACATTGCATATTTGTATACTGATAGTGCATATTTGTGTACTGATAGTGATTTTTATTTCAGCTCATTTGTACCGTTATTTTCTTTATATATATATATATACACTGCTGGCCACCCAAATTGCAACACCAAGAAAAACAAGAGATATCACAACAAAATTTATTGTGTAGATAACATGTTGACCAAGTAACAAATGATTAAATTTACAGCATTCTATGAAGCGTGGTTCCTGCCAAAATCAGTACCCAGAGTAGCCGCCGTTGTTGGAGATCACAGCTGCCACACGCCTCGGCATTGATTCAAAGAGACTTTGAATGTGTTCTTGGGGTACAGCAGACCAAGCAGCTTCCACACGTTGCCAAAGTTGATCTGGTGTGACAGCTGGGGATGAACTCTGGGTCAGTCGTTGAGCAACCATGGACCACATGTTTTCTATCGGCGAAAGATCCGGAGAGCGCGCCGGCCAGGGAAGCAATTCAATCTGGTGATTGACGAAGAACCCTTGGACAATGCGTGCCACGTGTGGCCGTGCATTATCCTGCTGAAATATGGCTGTTGGCAAGCCCTGAAGGTAAGAAAGGACAACTGGCTCCAACACCTCGGAGATGTAGCGCTGGCTGGTTAAAGTACCGGCAATGCGTACTAGAGGAGTGCGAGAGAGATATCCGATACCGCCCCATACCATAATACCCGGTGCAGGACCAGTGTGACGGTGCATAATGCAGCTGTTCAGCATCCTCTCTCCACGGTGTCTCCAGACTCGAATCCGACCGTCGTGGTGTTGCATACAGAAGCGTGACTCGTCAGTAAAGAGAATTTCATTCCATTCTGTCGTCCACATCCTTCTTTCATCGCACCATTGGCGGCGGAGACGTCTGTGGTTCCGCGTCAGAGGTAGACAAAGCAACGGACGTCTTGCGGACAGACCATTCTGCTGTAAACGACGTCGAATGGTACGCGCAGACACTGGATGATGCGTTACAGACTGAATCTGCTGTGATATGGTTCGTGATGTGACTGAGCGGTCCGTCACTGCCATGCGTACAATCTGCCTGTCATCACGTGACGTGGTGCACTGAGGTCGATGCGGTCGATCACGTCTGTCCGTCGTACCCTCCTGCACCCAACGATCACATATCCGCATCACAGTTGTTTGGTTTCGTCCAATACGACGACCGATTTCCCTGAAAGATAACCCACAATCTCGGTATGCCACTATCCTTCCTCTGTCAAACTCGGATACTTGATCAAAAGATGATCGTTGTTTCCTACGAGGCATAATTTATCGTTTTTTTGAAAAAAAAGCAAGAAAAACACAATTGCTGTACTTGAAACCGTCGAAATCTCCAAGCCTTAAATAGCGCTTTGAGGTGGCGCCACAGGCGCGCTTGATGTGCGTCTGCGCTGAAATTCTAATCATTTGCATATCTCACCTCAGCTAAGCATGTTGTAAATTTCATATTATTTGCATGCTTCCTTCAGGGTGTTGCATTTACGATGGCCAGCAGTGTATATATAAATTCATTATACAGGGTGATTCAAAATTCTTGTAAAAAGCATGCAATGAATGGTAGAGGGAATTAAGACAGATCAGAATCATATGGCAATGCGGTGTAGGAAAGTCGTTTTCATTTTCCTGTTGATATTCACTTTAATAATCAATCCTGTAATCAATAGATATCCCCTTCTTCTTAAATGAATTACTACCCCTAGTGATCTTTCCCGTCAATGACCAGTTTTAATCAAGGGCTTTTTCTGAATTATCCATTAGTTTTTGACGAGCCATGGTCGGAAAATTTCCCTATTATACTAAAGTCATTACTAGCAGGTATAAGAATACGACGCCCCCCCCTCATGTGTGATTTTAGACCCCTTGATGTGTGATTCTGGACCATTTCAGTTCTCCCTATCACCCTTTACATGTTTTTACAAGAGTTCTGAATCACCCAACGTATTTTTATTTTGTTTTCCATGTATTTATTTATTTATTTTTAACTCTGATTTTTTTAACGTTTCGTTATGACTATGGAACAGCAACTAAAACAAATATTTATTTTTTTTACTTGCTAGATTCCAATGTCTAGTAATTCATTTATGAATTTTTAAATTTAAATTTCGGTTCTATTATAAGAGGTTTTACTGATGAAAATGCTGTCCCGCAATCTGAAACTTTCATTTCTTAAAATTTTGATCTTGGCGTTTTGCTGTTTAAATACTTGCTTGTACAGTTCTTATCTTTACTATTTGATTTTTTTCAATCAAATGGTAAAAATAACTAGTCTGTTTATTGTGTAGGGATGGTCTATAATTGGTGGTCGATTTTAACACCGAATCGATGCATCCTTAAACTAATTTTTGTACTTTCCACAAATTCTTGCTATGTGTATTCATTTTTTAGGTGGTTGATGGATCCCCAGAATTTTGACCCGCAGTTTCATTTTGAATACCGAGGTCCAGTTCAAATGAAAGGCAAGAAGGATCCCATGAAAGTCTGGTTTTTGTCCCGAGTGGAGAAGCAACCTGGATCGTCCTAATGTTTGTTGAAGAATCTTTATGCTTAAAAGTTTCCTATATATGTATATGAATATATATTTCTCATAAAAAAGAAAATATTTTCATCGAATGCTGTCATTTGTCGTTTTTTTTTTTTTTTTTTTTTGCTCAAAATAAAGTATATGCTATATCTATAACTGGAAAGTTCTGTTTTACATATTTTATCACCTATTTACTTAACATTTAACAACTGAAAAAAAACTACACTTTTTATCATAACTTTCGAAATCTAACTTAAAAAGTTGAACGTATGGGTGTAATATTCAAAATTTACTTTTAAACGCCTACACTCCTCAGTATGAAATTTTGTACGGACACGCAGAAAAACATATTAAAAAAGCGTGCTAAATAACATTCAAAATAGGAAAATCCACCGTTCCCCTATTATTAGAGGTTTTTTATACTTTCAGCTCCAGAATATTTCATTAATATCCGAATGAGTAAGAACATGTACCGGTAGAAAGTTAAACGTCGTTAGTGGGATTGGTGTATCAAAATGACCCTTCCCAGCAAACACACTACTGCCCGCAAAATGGCGGCCGGGTGCACGTCGTGGTGGCAAAGTGCCGTATACCGGGAGCAAGGTAGATTACCATCGTCTGGAAGTCACTGGAGTACCAGTGTCTGAAAAGTGCATATGCGCCAGTACATAACTAGTAACGGCGAACTGCCATGGGTCTAAGACATGCGCAGAAAAGTTGACATCGTGGTACTGCTTAAAATGTACCGGGCCAGCACTATTTGGCAGTAATGGGCCTGTGTATATTTCGTAGTGTTGGCATAAAATTTCGTTATTTTAATTAAATAATATTGTTTCACATTCATACGGTGTAGAAGTGTTAGGGGATATAAGTTCCTGGCACCCAAAGGCAGGGTCACTTTTTTTTGAGGCGGGGGGGGGGGGTGTAAGGGGAGAAGTTCATATTGCGCCTTCAAATATTTTAGTACTAAAAACTAAAATAATACAAACCAGTTCAGTATGTTATAAAAATGTTTACTACGTCGACAGTGGAACCTCCACTCTGTATATGACAGTATATAACCCCCACTATGTACAGAATTATGAATTTTAATCTTAAATTTTTTATAATTTATATTAATTTTTTACAATTTTGCTAAACTTTTCCTGAAAAACATATTTGGAGACTTTTTTCTACGTTAAGACCCTTTTAAAATCTACCGAATTAGGGTGCAGAAATATGTTAGAGAGTATTACACGAAGACCAGTCAGGGTTTAATTTGCATGAGAGCTCAAGTCGTGTAGTCTTTTTTTTTTTTTCTTTCAGAGAATTATAGATTGGATTAAAATTATTAACAGCCTACATAATTGCTTCTATTGATATTTTTTTATTATCTCTACTTATTATAAAAGAATATGTCTGTTGGTCTGTGTGTCGGCGGCTACACCTAGAAATACCAAATTTGGTACTCGGGAAGATCTAAACATGAAATTGTGCACCTCGAAGCGATTTTTTCAAAATTCGACTTAGAAATTTTTTTATTTTATGTTTTATGCGATTTTTGGCATTTTTTCTCACCTAATTCGTAATAACGGCGGAAATTACGCTCGCAGCAAAACGGCATTTGTATCATCGGATAGAGGAGAAATTTTTCTTTTAAAAACAGTTTGTTCTGAATACGTAACATGATTTACCGATTTTTAGGAATTTTTTTACTAAGCATCTGTTTCGGCAAATTTTTTCGTTAATAATTTTAAAACTGTCGCATCTTGAATTCTATCCGTCATAACTTTTTGATATTTTGACAGATCGTGGAATATTCCTTTCTCCCTCTTTTATAAAAACGAAAACATTATATAAATTAGGTGATTTTTTACGAATTTTAATGTAACCTAATGTTTAGAATTGAATAGCATCAACGCGGAGAGCTTACGGGATTACATTAATTGATCATGGCACGTGATAATTTAATTACGTTGCCACAAAAAAGATTAGAAAAAAGGTTTTTTTTTTCAACCAATCGAGTTTTTAAATGGGATATCGGAATTTCAATGCGCAAGTGAGGATCTATGACGTCAAATGCTTTAAAATACGTAAAAATTACGCCACAAATTTAACTCATTTATCCCTGCCCTTTTTTTAACACAAGGAGGCGATATTTTGATTGAAACTTACTTTAGAAATAAACTGAGAAATTCATGATTATTATTATTATAAGTGGTATTCTAATCCGTTGCTTATTTAAAAATTGAAATATTTTAACGCGGATGAAAATGTTCTTCATTTTAAAAGCTACAAAATTCATTTTAAAGCGGGATATATTAAAAATTTTCTATTTACTTTTTTATTTTTCGCATTTAATTATGTCGGAGGCATATATGTTTCCTAACATATGCATGTTGCGAGTATAGTTTTATTTTAACGTTGGATTACGTTCCTCCATAGTGTCCTATTCTAATTTTCAACGTCGTTGTAAATTTTAATATGATACCGTTTGAAAGCTATTGAGTAAAATATCCAAATTAACTCCCTCAACCAACCGGGGTATCTTTTACGGTAGTTAAACAGTGACGTCATAAATTTTAAAAAATGCGTGAAATTTGTAAACTCTGCAACTCTAACGTCCTGTCACAGTTATAGCGATTCTAAATAGCTCCTCGAGATGACAAAGTTTGATGTTTTCAGTAGACAGAGCTATGGAGTATTTATAAGATATCGTTATATTGGATACATGGATAATTAAGTTGGCACCGCTTGAATATTTTTCACCACGGTGAGATTAAATGTTTTGCGGTGCTAAATACGCCAATCTTACAAAACTATGCATAAATTAAATTTGTATGGAGAGCTTCCTTAATAGCAACTATTATGTGAAATCAATAATGTTTATGGTATTGCGTAAATTTCTAAAGAATCGCCATAGAATAAAAAGGTCCCATTTGTGCCAAATAATGTAAGCTGTTTCGTTAAATTGAGCATTAAGAGGGAGAAGCGAAGATAGATAGTATTAATATACGTAATAGGTAGTATTAGTAAATTTGTAAGGATGATATGAATAAATCCCAATATACAACGTTAATAAATATTTCATGAAATTAAAAGTGTTCTGTTTATCCCTTTTCAGGGGTTGTTTTACAACCAACTGAACGATAAGTAATTCCAATTTGTGTTGATATATCCCGCAGTAATTTCAACAGAGGAGATTACTTGAATTTTTAAAAAATGAAATTCTGTTTTGTCACATGCAGATATATGAAGAGCGGGTGCGCAGCTATTTTAAAATAAACGGTTGTCCATTTCATGTAGTGCCTGAGGTATTTAATGCTACAACGTGAACCTAAAAACAGCATGATATAGAAATAACACATTTTGAAAGTCAGGAGTTCTCTGCAAACCGCTAAGCTTTTCACTTTTCTGATCGCGAATGACACCGACGTAGTTTTTTGAGTCATTATATTGCAATGATGCCATGCCAAGTTAGTACTCATGACGCAAACTTTACATTATAAGTCAAATAATTTTGCTTTTATTTTAGATTTCACATCCCTGGAATTAAGTGGAATTACACATGTAAGGAAAATTTTCGTTTCCTACCGTGCGAAGAACGGGCACGCAGCTAGTATTAAATATAGCAGTGGTAAAACAAAAGATTGCTTAATTTTTAAATATAAATTAAGTAATTAATGCTCAAATTTACAATAAAACGTATTAGAACTCCTGCAGTTATTTTGTTAGAAATTCAGCAATGAACCGCACCCTTTTACGGGCCTCAAATACGATACTATAGAAGCAAGAGGTCAATATATCTACCGAGGGTCAACTTACTTCTCACGGTTGCGAGATAAGCAAGAATCGAACTGTTATCGCGGATTTGGCTATATTAATTCAGATTATTTATACGAAGTACAAATGAATTTTTTATGCATTTGAAGAAAGAAAATAAAAACTTTCTTGTTATTTTAATCTGAGATGTGCAAGATATATATATATATATATATATATAATATATATAATGCACATAGAATATTTTTAAAACGCGAAGTTAATATTAGTGTGTGTGTAGGGTGGGGGGAGTGTCTCTAGTCTGCTGTTTTGAAAATTGGTGTGGAGTTTTATTAAAACGGAAGTGGCGAGTTTTCGTGTCCATTAAGTATAGTAACCCATTTTGATGTTTCATTTTGTTTCGCAAATCTTGAAATGTTGAGCGGGAGATCTGATGAAATACGGGTGAAATACGCTTTTTAAGATACAAAGTTTTTCCGGTCGTTGTTGTAGACTTTCGAGAAGGTTATTGCTATAGACTAGTGACATATCTCTGTAAGGAGCAATAATAATTATAATAGCATATGCTTCTGCAGTGGTATCTTGCTGGTTATGGATACAGAAAGTGGATTTTAAAATTGGATTTTACGGTTTTTAGACAGTCGGGAAAATATTACAAGTAAATTTTTACTTTTACAGTTTTTAATGCACACACCGTGTCCACCAGTGACTTTTGCAACTAATTTAAAGTTTAGGCGACTTTTTGAACCAAAAAAACGTCAATTTCATACTATTTTCAAGTTTTGGCTACTTGTACCTTACTCCAGGTGACTAATTTGTAAATCTGGAGCTCTAGCACGATCTTATAGGAAAGCATCCGTCACGGATACTGAAAATCTTCGGATAAATAGCCGATACCCTCATTTTGACTCTACCACCATGGTTTCGACTAATGGAAGTGAGAATTTTATGCCTTTTCCGAGAGTATCGGAAGTAGACGTTATCAACCAATCAAAAGAAGGCACTCTTTGCCACATTCGTGTAGGCCACGTGGGTTAAGTTGTGTGTTTGACAATTCTCGTGCTTTGCTAATACCTCGTTTTATCGCCTATCTATTCATAATGTCCGAAATAAATAAAAAAAATGGTAACATACGCGTAAAAAGTAACCAAATTGAAATGATTGTACAAGCTATGGAAGATAATCCATATTTAAACGAAAATAAATTTTCAAGTTGCTACATTTTCTTTACATTACAAAGTACATTTTCTTTCATTTGGTACAGTAGTTAAGTTCATCTGGTACAGTAACTTTTGATTTGTAATTTGTAACAAATTCATTTTCCTCATGCATGTTTAATAAATGACATAAAAGTGCATAATTATATTTATATTTTAATAAAAATGAAAAAAAAAACTTACTTTGATTTCAGTGTTGAGGACAGTCTTTCGAGTTGTTTTAGGCTCTAAATATTGTTTCAGGCTCTAAATATTGTTTCAATTCTACCAATAGTTGGAACGCCATTCACCAATAGTTGGAACGCCCATGACTTCTGACAAACTGAAATATTTTATAAATTCATCGTCTGTTAAATCAAACGCTTCACACCTAGGAATCGAAATTCCATTCCTAGGTACCCTTTTTGCATCTTCTTGCTGTGCAAGAGCTGCTAAAATTAGCAATCGTGCCATTGTTTTCAAGATTTTGAAGTAAAAAGAGCAAAAATAACCACGAACGTTGCCTTTTATCCGAAACGGAAAGAGCTTCTCACTCGCGTTTACCGTGCAGGGAAAAAAAAGTGGAATTTCCGACAGTGTTTCCGATATCGGAACGTTCCCGAGAGCATCGTGGTAGACCAAATTGACGCCCTTTCGGAATGTGACGTCATGAGTGAGAAAAGGTTTATTTTTCAGATTCGGAAAGGTTTCCGAAAAATCGTGCTAGGGCACCACCTCCTAGATATAGAAGGCCTGAGAACAGCAACTCTTGCGTCATCAGTAGGTCCACTAAAATGACGTCATCACACATTTATTTTCACAAAGTAAAACTATTCAAAGTTTATGGTGAATTTACTACCGCATAAAGCTTTTTAATGTTTTAAAATAGAAAATTTAATTTTACGACAAACAGGAAATTTTAACCATCGCTAATTATATAATATGATATAGAAATAGATAATAATAAATAATTTTTTATCAGAAAGGTATTTTAATTTTTATCTTCAACGTAAAATATTTTCTAAAATTTGTATCAACCACCAGAAATTCTAAATAGTTTTAATTTGTGAACGAGAACCTGTGATGACGTCATCTTAGAAGACCTAATGATGACGTAAAAGCTTCTGTTCTCAGGCCTTCTATATCTAGGAGGTGGTGGCTAGGGCTCCAGCTTTGGAAAGGTTTCCGAAAAGATCGTGCTAGGGCCCCTGGCGTTGGTTTTTGTCAACTCACTTTTTTTTTAAGTTGCTATTGGGCTTTCAGCAAACATTGTAATCTGTTTTTTTAATAGTGCTATAAAAATAAATGTATTATATGTTCTGTTATACATAATGTATGAAGTTCTTAAATTTATCATTTTATTCAATCCTTCTTAAATGAAGCTAAATTAAGCATGTTTATTTCTTAACTACAAAATCATTCAAAAATTTTACTATTTTGGGAACTAAAATTGAGAAAATGGCTACTAAACTAGTGACTTTTTTTAAGTTGGCGATGTTACTAATGATACTTATTTTATTGTATAAAAGTACTTTCCTCCATCAAATTTGAATCATGTAGTATACAACAGGTATAGATACAGAAAATTTCTTTTCAGAATAGCTAACATTTAAAATATAATTTGATCTAAACAAAATGTACAATAAAGCAAAAAGTATTGTTACTCTAAAGTTATGTGTGTAACCATAGTACAATTTTATTTATTATTACTTCCTGTAAGATTTTGATTAGTACATACACACAAATATATATATTAACAATAAAGTATTATAACTCATTTATAAAATCTCTAACTCTGAAATATTGAATTTAAACTGTTTATAAACGATTTTATGTTGGTTCTGAAATGTGTTACCGCCTCTCTCATAAAAAAATCTTTTGCGACTGCAAATTTGTAAGAAAATTGCAGTTTATGAAAACTTCACACAATTCACTAATTATAGGCGAACATAATTTGCAAGGAATTTTGCTGTTTTTTTATGTATCATTTATGTTGTTTTTATCTTTCAAAACGTTACCCTTAAGGAATGTTTTTTTTCTGCGGGGTGGGGGTGGGGGTTGATGAATAAGCCCCCTACCCGAATCCTCCACTGGCTCATATTTTAATTGTTAGAAAAAAAAACGCTATTTCTTTACTTACCTTTTATTTCCATGACATTTTATCTCTAAATTTGCTAAAGTGAAAAAACGAAACTTTTGTAAGCTCCTTTAAAAGTTTTCTAAGTGAAAACGTAAGTTCGTTAGCATTTGAAAATGGCGGTGTAAACATCGTCATGTCTTTAACGCCGTAATAAAAAGTTTACATTTCTCGCCGATAGATGGCGCTGTTCCTAATTTGCATAAAATAAGAACTCTTTTTTTCCCCTATGCAAATATCCATCGTAGTCCCGCACTAACTGGCAGGTATAAAAAGGGCATCACAAGTTAACCTTTCGGTCAGTCAGAGAGTGTTCTCGATCTGCTATGTTGTGTGTGTAATCAACCGACGTGATTCAAGTAGAGCCGGATCAGGGATCCGTGCTGCGGTACCCAGATGGTTCAATATGATGTGATGTGTTTTGTGAATCAGAATAAGATCGCCGCTGGCGACTTATCTTCGAGAAAGCTTATTTTTATTTGTGCCACTAATCGGATGTTGCTTAAGTATTGTGTCTTCACCATGTGCACTGTGTAAACCTACCATAATCATCTTGTTTCAATAAACTACAGAAAAAAGGTACCTAATTTGTCTTTCTTATTTAAACGCATATTCAAAACCAAAGATTTCTACTGTGCAACTCAACTTAAATGAGTTTCAACTCTGCCTAGAATCTACAAAAACTTATTTTACAGATAAAATCCAGTGACTATTCAATTTCAGCCAAAGACTTTTAATTTGTTTGTTGAATAGCTTAATTTATAATACAATATAATCAGTTAAGTTAGTAATCCTTTTCACGGTTATGGGCCTTCAAGCCCAAGTTTAAATGTGTTTTGAATATGTCGAGTGTATTTATAATGTGTTTTGTTTTTAAAGTGTTTTTAACGTATACAAACAGATTTTAAGTGCCTTAAAATTATAAGAGGGCGGGCCTGTAGTGTTTTTAATCTTTTCTTGTAAATTGTGTTGTGTCCTAACTTTCCAAAATGGAAGCTTCAATTACCCAAATAGAAAAATTGTCTGCCGACAATTATGAGTCTTGGCAGGAAGACGTAAGGGTATTGTTGATGGATAGGAATTGTTGGGAAATAGTCAGTGGTGTAGAAAAAAGACCCCCTGAAACTGACGCTAAGGAATTAAGGGATTACAAGATTAGATACGGGCGTGCTTATAGCACGATATTTTTGAACATTTCAAATGAATATAAGCCTCTTATTTCTGGCACTTATGACCCCAAAGAAGTTTGGGAAAAATTAAATAAACACTTTAAACCTGAATCTAGAGCTCGTGCTATGAGACTCACAGATGACTTTTTTTCATGTAGATTGAACGAAGGGGAGGAAATAGGCTTATTTGCAGCCAGGTTGAGGATGATAGTTAAGCAATTAAAAGACGCTAACGCTCCCCCAGCTGACTGGTATCAGTCATTTCAATTGCTAAGGTACTTACCCTCGGAGTATCAGGGAATTGTTCAAACGATTTACCGCTGGCCTGACGAAACATTTAAGTTCGATTTAGTTTTAGCCGAACTTTTGGCTGAAGAGGCCAGACTAAAGCAAAGTGTAGGGGATCAAGCTACCGTCGCAATGTCTAGTCAAGTGAAGCGTGTCCCACCTAAGAATACTGTAAAGAAAGACACTAGAAAGTGCTATAGGTGTGGTAGAATCGGACATTTAATTGCTAGCTGTAGAATCCCTCCCCCCAGTAATCGTAAAAGTAACAAACGACAACCCAAGAATCATATGATAGAAGCCCACACAAGTGAGGATTTAAATGATTCTTCATGGATTTTTGATACAGGGGCTAGTGCTCATTTTTGTCGGGATAAAAGACTTTTTAAAAACTTTGAACCAATTAAAGGCCGGTCGATGTCGGTCGCCATAAACGGCATTGATTGTTCCATAGAGGGAAGGGGAACAGTCGAGTTAAAATTTCAAGGTGGTAAAGTTTTAAAAACATTAAAAAACGTCCTCTATTCCTCTAAATTAAGGAGAAATCTCCTGTCAGGTCCTGCATTGGACACTGAGGGCATTACATTTAGAGGGGGAAATAACAAAGTAGAGGTATTTTCACGTGACCGACAAAAACTATTTACAGCACACAAGAAACGTGGTCTGTACCATGTTTACCCTACAATAACTAATAAAAAGAAAGCAGAAGCTAATTTTTCTTCAAAAGGTGACAATCAGAACTTAGAACTTTGGCATAGCCGTTTTTGTCATATTAATTGTAACGCTATAATTGAAACTAGTAAGGGAAAGGTATTTGGCCTACCCGTTTTTAAATCTAAGCCGTATAAACCCTGTCATGTTTGTAAAATAGCAAAAACTAGAAGAAAGAGCTTTAAAAGTATTCCCAAGATTCGATCGAACAAACCCCTCCAACTTTTGCACATGGATGTTTGTGGACCTTTACCTAACCCATCCATATCGGGACATAGATTCTTTTTAACGATAACAGATGACTACTCAAGAAAAGTCACTGTTTATCCTATGAAGCAGAAATCTGAAGTCTTCGAAAATTTTAAGAGGTACCAAAAACGTGCAGAACGGTTTTTAAACAGAAAAATTATCAATATCAGAACTGACAATGGCATGGAATTCTGCCATAATGAATTTAAGAAGTTTTTGGAGGAGGAGGGCATTAAAGCTGAAAGAACCAATGATTATACGCCGGAACAGAACGGTGTAAGTGAGAGATTTAATTACACGGCCTTGGACGCTGTAAAAGCTATGTTACACTCCAGTAAACTGGGAAATGGTTTTTGGTCGGAAGCATTGTTATGTTTCACATACACCTGGAACAGGGTATGCCACGCAAACCAATCTAAAACACCATTTGAGCTATTTTGTGGTCGCAAACCTTCAGTAAAGCATATACGAACTTTTGGATCAAAAGCGTTCGTAGGTGTACCACGTCAATTACGAAGTAAGCTCGAAATGAGGGCAAAACAAGGCATACTAGTTGGGTACGCAATGTTTACCCGTGGCTATAGAGTATGGCTACCGAGTGACAGAAAAGTCGTTGAAACAAGTAACGTAACGTTTGATGAAAATTTACCCACTCGTGAGAGCAGCGGAGTCGTGCTGGAACCCATTACAGCGGAAGAAAGTTCCGATGAGGAAAGGGAACCAGAAACAGAAGATTACGAGAAACCTAGCACATCCGAAGAAAAATTTGAAATAAGTAGCGGTGAATCCGATGAGGAGGAGGGAGAAGAAACAATTCGTTTTTCTAAGTCTAAAGACCGAGTAGCACCACCTAAAGATGTAGTTTGGATGAGAAAAGCCGTCCCTAGGTCAGACGGGTCCAGAAATGATATATACTACGGTATATCAGGAAGCAATATAAGATTACGATCCTGTAGAGAGGTCGAGGCATATTGCAAGAAACATGGACTTAAGTATGACCCAGAAAAATTTAGTTTCAAAGGTAAAGATACCTACACCGGCATTGTGAAAGACGAAACGAATTTAACCAGTTCCTGACTAGAGGATATAGTAATTCCAAACTCATATTTTCAAGCAATAGATTCTCAAGATTCAGAAGAGTGGAAGAAAGCTATGACTGCAGAAATGAATGTTATGTACGAAAGAGAAGTGTGGAAACTTGTACCCGTACCTCAAAATGTAAAAGTAATAGGCAATAGATGGGTATTCACAGTAAAACACGACTCAAATGGTAAAATAGTACGATACAAAGCTAGACTGGTCGCTCAAGGATTCGGTCAAAGAAAAGGTGAAAACTACGACCAAGTTTTTAGTCCAGTGGTCAATTTCTCTGTAATACGATTATTTTTCTCTTTCTTAGTTGGACATTTTCATTGGTTTCATATGCAAGTAGACATAAATTCTGCATACCTATACGCCCCAGTAAAAGAAGATATTTATATGAAGCAGCCCAAAGGATTCGAAGAGGAAGGTAAAGAAAACTACGTCTGTAAGCTCAACAGAGCTATTTACGGCTTAAAGCAGAGTGGACGTGAATGGTTCAATGAAATACACGGAATTCTAAGTGAGTTAAATTTTAATAAGCTAGAGTGGGCTAATTGTGTCTACATTTATGAAAATAGTTTAGTTTTACTACTGTATGTTGACGACATGGTGTTTATATCTAAAACCAAAGAAAAAATAGAGAAGGTAATTAAACTTTTAGAAGATAAAGTAGATCTAAAGAAGTTGGGTAGAACGAAGAAACTACTCGGGGTACAATTTGTTGAAAATAGGAAGGACTATTTATTCACCAGGAAGATTACATCAATAAAATTTATGAGCGGTTTAAGAAGTATCAGATACCATTAGTTTCATTGCCAATCGCAACTGGAATTGTAATGTCAAAGACGCAAAGTCCTAGTAACGATGCTGAGACTAAGGAAATGGAAAAACTGCCCTACCGTAATATTTTGGGATGTTTATCGTTCTTGGCTAGTAGAACCAGACCTGATATATCTTACGCTGTAAATATCCTTTCTCAATTTCAATCTAACCCCGGCCAACATCATTGGAACCAATTAGTAAAACTACTGGGATATGTAAAGTCAACATCGAAGTTAAAGCTAAAACTTTCCAACATTAAAGAAATTTCAATAAACTGTTATTCTGATGCCGATTTCGCCTCAAATAGAGATGATCGTGTGTCGATGGGAGGTCACATCTTAATGTTAGACAAAACCCCAATCTCGTGGCGAACTTTTAAGCAGAAATGTGTAGCCTTGTCATCTATGGAATCTGAGTTTATTGCCCTGACAGAGGCATCAAAAGAGCTGTTATGGATGTATAGAATCCTAGATGAACTAAAAGGTTTAGACATTCTTCCAGAAAATTTAAAAGTTACCTTATTTTGTGACAATCGTGCAGCTATCGACTTTTCAAATTCTCCTATAGAGAACAATCGCACCAAACACATACATGTAAAATACCATTTCTTAAGAAGCCTCGTTTTAGAAAAATTGTTTAAATTGGAATATATTAACACTAAACAAAACCCCGCAGACATTTTCACAAAACCCTTACCCAAAATCAGCCTGTCCACTTTCAATGACAAAATTTTTAGTTAAGTGTGAAAGACCTACTCCCGTTTGTGGGAACCTAGGCAATTTTTTGTCTCCTATAAGCCCTTCGGCTTGAGACCTTTTTTGAGGGGAAAGGGGGGGGAAATTTTTTGAAATTTTTGATTGAAAAAAAAAAAAAAAAAAAAAAGAAAAATGAACTCTATGTAATCGTGTTTGTCCTATTATGTCTGTCTGACATCTTTACAGTCGAGGGAGTAAAGTTCCCCACGGAGTGCGATATTCTTAGCTCTGGTCTTTCTCTGAAGTTTTCGAGCAGCCTCAAAAGCGTCTCGCGAGGTGAAACTGTAATTTGCCAGAGAATCCTGAGGTGATTGGTTAGTTCTAAGAGTAGAGTATTTTCGTCCCAATCACAGGAGATGTTAAAGTTTTATTTCAGTAAGTCCCATTTTTGCTAGTGGAAGCTCCTATATGTCCACCCTAGTCTGTAAGGTGTTGTGTCAGGCATTATAATGTGTTAACCTATAACACAAACTTTTTTTTTCAAATTTTCCCGGGATGCATCCCAGCTCGATCTCAGTTGGATTTCAATTCGAGCTTTTTTCAAATTTAATTCGTATTTCTTTTTTTTTCATTGCAATGTATTGTACTGTATTATATTGAATGAACTTTGCAAAATGTGAATATTTTCTAAAGTGCACTGAACGTATATCAAGAGTAATTTTGAAGTATGAATATTTTTATGATTAGAAATGTGTTTATTAATGTCCTAGCATATGTGTTTATTAATGTTCTAGCATAAGTGTTTATATTTGAATGCATTTATATAGTAATTTCTAGTAAGTTGAAAATTTTTTTGAAATGAAGTAATTTTTGAAATGTGTACTAACCATGCTGGCCAGCAACAACTGTATATAGTGTTTCTACTAACCTTTAGTGAATTTTGAAGCATTTTTTCATGCATCATGTTTAACTGAATTTTTCGTTAAAGAGGAAAGGTTACCTCTAATTTTCGTTTACTTTGAATCTGCCAGTTTCTTAAATGTCATGGAAGGCGGGCCCTTGTTAGAAAAAAAAAACGCTATTTCTTTACTTACCTTTTATTTCCATGACATTTTATCTCTAAATTTGCTAAAGTGAAAAAACGAAACTTTTGTAAGCTCCTTTAAAAGTTTTCTAAGTGAAAACGTAAGTTCGTTAGCATTTGAAAATGGCGGTGTAAACATCGTCATGTCTTTAACGCCGTAATAAAAAGTTTACATTTCTCGCCGATAGATGGCGCTGTTCCTAATTTGCATAAAATAAGAACTCTTTTTTTCCCCTATGCAAATATCCATCGTAGTCCCGCACTAACTGGCAGGTATAAAAAGGGCATCACAAGTTAACCTTTCAGTCGGTCAGTCAGAGAGTGTTCTCGATCTGCTATGTTGTGTGTGTAATCAACCGACGTGATTCAAGTAGAGCCGGATCAGGGATCCGTGCTGCGGTACCCAGATGGTTCAATATGATGTGATGTGTTTTGTGAATCAGAATAAGATCGCCGCTGGCGACTTATCTTCGAGAAAGCTTATTTTTATTTGTGCTACCAATCGGATGTTGCTTAAGTATTGTGTCTTCACCATGTGCACTGTGTAAACCTACCATAATCATCTTGTTTCAATAAACTACAGAAAAAAGGTACCCAATTTGTCTTTCTTATTTAAACGCATATTCAAAACCAAAGATTTCTACTGTGCAACTCAACTTAAATGAGTTTCAACTCTGCCTAGAATCTACAAAAACTTATTTTACAGATAAAATCCAGTGACTATTCAATTTCAGCCAAAGACTTTTAATTTGTTTGTTGAATAGCTTAATTTATACAATATAATCAGTTAAGTTAATAATCCTTTTCATTAATTATGGCAGCATTACTGTAAATGGGCACTAATCCGGTAGGGTGCCATTATATTGTAGTCACTGTTACGATACCAGGCCAGTGCCTTTATTTTTAATAATAGCCGGCACTCGGCCGTTTCTTTTTGGGCATTATAAATTTAATGGGCCAGTGCCTTTATTGTGAGTAAAGGCCGGCACATGCAGTATGCCAGCAGAGTGCCGTTGCCTTCCCGGGCTTCTGGCAAGGTACTTCTCGGGCGACCACTTTTGGTACGATTCAGTTACTTTTTGCAGTGCCGGGCCAGTGCTGGACGTAAAGGCAGGAAGGCACTGGCAAGGTACTCCGCCAGCAGGTGTGTGTTTGCTGGGTTGATCATTTTGATAGCAAGGGTTTTAAAAGTACTATAGAAATCTAATAAGGATTACAGGCTGTGACGCAAAATATTTAGTCACTCTTGAAATAAAGTCTCAAATTCTAATATTAAGTGTCCTTTCATTTTTCCGAAAAAAAAAAAAAAATCCTAGTCCTTCGCAGCTCAAAATGTAGTCTGCAGAAAATCAAATGTAGAAAACTTCACGCTTTATCTTTCTTTTGAGTTCAGTCTTTTATCTGGAATCTGGCATCTAAAATTATTTTGCATTCGTTAACAGCAACCTATTGGTTTAATATTTAAGGATATCATACATGGAACTCAGGCCGAACACACAGAAATGGTGCAAAAGGCTCACAGATGCAGACGACGCGAAGGTGCACCATCTACAGTACATAGCGAAGATGCACATGCGTCTTACTACAAAGTTAGCACATGCGTCTTGCTATAAAGAATGTAAACACATTCAGTCATTCAGTACAATGAAATGATGCAGAACATTAGAAAAACTGGCGACACGAGCAGAGAATTGAAATCGCCCTGTATTAAAAAAATCAAAGGAATTATCAGTAATGGCGGCTCTCTGGATGTTGTCCCTTGTTTATAAATGAATGTTAGGTAGTATATTTGATACCAGACAGTAAAATTATCTGGTCTAAAGGTGCAATAATTCACGAGCTGCAGAGAATGAACACTAAGCATCCGCGATGCACGAGAGACGTATTTTGTACCCTGTGTGTCTACAGCTTCCGTGTACCTACACCATTGCTTGGCATAGAAGCATTTAGTGTATAGCTAACCTTAAGCTCACAAAATAGTGCCGATGTTTCCGACGATAGACTTCCGACGATTCAAGCACAAGTTTAATTTACGGGACTTAAGATGTGTCCGTAGAAAACGGGCAAAGGTTGACAGCTGCAGACGACGCCAAGCACACAAATCTGAAATACATATTGCACAAACAAACATGCCAACAAAATAAGTAGAACAGATAGAGTAGCATTATATGTCTAAATTCTTCAAAAAGCCAGTAACTTTTTCTTCTATTTGTTTAATGTACAGGGGGATCATAAAGTCTTACCCTGATTATAAAGATTTAATACAGAATAACCGTTTGACATAAGATGGAACATCCCCGCCTTTGGGGTTTGATAATGCGTGATTTCCTGGAATAAACATTTCCGAATCGGTGGATTGGAAGGGATGTTCCAACAGCCTGGCCAGCCCGCTCTCCAGACTTTACTCCACTTGACTTTTTTTTATGGGGCTCTCTCAAGTACAGAGTCTACCCCACACCTGTTGCTTACGTCGAAGAACTGAAGGCTAGGATGCAAGCAGCTGCGGATACTGTGACAGAAGACAGTTACAAAACACCTCGCGGGAAGTGGGATACCGCTTGCATATTCTACGAGCTACCAAGGGGAAACACGTTGAAGTTTACTAACGTAAGTGGTCTTAAGTAAAACTTGTAACACTAACCTATGTAACGGCAGATTGCTACCAAATTTGGCATCTGTTAAAATTGTTTGTATATTTTGTGTTAGCAATTTTCATCATTGAATTTGCCATTTATCATGCAAAAAGCGATCTGACATTTCTCGAACCAAATTTCTTTTTCGAATTTCCTTCAGCGCATGTCATCTATAGCCAATATACCAATTTTGGTTACAATCCGTTCCCCGTTTTAGTAGTTCCCTGTTCGTAGGGGAAATTTAACTATAACCACTCTGCATGTGTCTCTCTCTGACTATATAAATTTATTCTATATTATACGCTAAATTTATTATTCTTTATCGTCTAACGAATTTTTGTGTTCTTTTCATTATGAAGCTATTTCAATCCAATTTTTTTGACATTAAAGGATCTTTGAATCCTAATATTTTGTGATTTGGTAAAATCGTTCACCTTGGTGTTTACTCAATGCAGCAATTCTTTTTTAGGAAACACTCAACATGCTAGTGCAGAAAGGATATTCTTAAACTCATAATACAACTCAGTTTTTGAAAATTATGCAGCGTTCTTTAGTGATTTTTGTGTAGTACATATGTCGTAATTTCCTAAAAATACATTATCGACGTCATAGAAACTAACCTATTCAGTTTTAGATGATTTCCTTAACGTTTTTGTCCTTCATTTATCTTCTTATAGCTGGAAAGGTGAAGATAACTTTGATTTTACCTTCCAATAAAAGTAGAAATATTTCATTTCAATATCAAAAAGTATGAATGGATTTATATAAGGATTTCAAGAGTAGTTTTAATTAATCAAATTAAATATATAGAATTCCAATTTTCCGTGGATCACTTTATCTCTTTGGAATTACATCTGTTAAGGTTTAAAATATTTCCTTATATGTCTTTCTTTAATTGGTTTTTTGTTTAATCATACTGTCTGTACAGTGAACAAGGCATATTTGTGAAGCCACTTCATTGTTTTACAAAACTATATTAATAAAAATGTAAAATCCCCAAACACATGGCATTTATTACATTCCAATTATTTTATTTTATTTTTTTTTATTTTTTACCTATTTATTCACTTTTTGAGGAAAAGAATTAAGGTTTTCACGCGCTAAAAGAATTACTGTCTAAGAACAGATATTAAATGTAGAAATTACATTAAGTAAGATACCTTTTAAAATGCTCTTGGTAGAATCAATAGTCTCTATTGAAAAAGACCCTCATCATGGCATGACAAACTTTATTACACGGACTTCATATCCCATCCGAGGCTACATTTCCATAATACAAATAAGCAAAAACATTATAAACGTTTTGAAATCTCTTTTTTTTAAACGCTTAAATGCATGAATTTTAAACAAGGTCGCTGTAGATCACGCAAAAACCACGCGTGTAAGCGGAATTTCCTATATCAGTTTTCTGAATAACTAATTAATTTTTCGAAAAACAGGCACTTCGAAAGAAATGTGTGAAATTATCATTGTTCACGGCATGAATCATTTATTATTAAGAACTGTACTTAACATGTCAAACTGTCAAAAGAGATAAGGCTTGTAGTCTAATCCGTCATTGAACTCGTTTTAAATATACGATGCAGATCTGCATCGGTATGCATTTAAGGGTAATGATTAAATAAATGGAGCCTCTCAGTAAAGCATCGTCCAGTTAAATCAAGTAAAACAGATGTATAAACACTTCGAGTAAAAAAAAAGAGCAACTGAATAAATAAAATTAGACTTCCGTCTGAACATTATTTCGAATTAAAAAATTTTGCGATCTCTATCAACACATCCTGCATATAGAAAGCGACCCCCTAGTCACGTGACTTTTCTTGTGCAAAGGGGTGTGGGCAAGCTGTCAGCACCGTAGCCTGTGTATCTTGTGAGCCACAGACAGTAGCAGTATTTGATGTCAGCTCTGTTGAAGTTGTGGCGCCCTCGCCATCTCTCTCTCCTTTTTGCCCACGACACGTGACGGCTGCTCTAGCCAGGTGTTCGTGATCGCGGGCTGGCACTGCATACCTACCGGCAGCCAAGAAAAGGCCACATGCAAATATCTCTAAGAGAAAAGTGGTGGTATGCAAATCTATAAAAAGACGGCTCAATATAAAAGCGAGTCGCTCCCTGCACTGCAGTCTTCTTCACGGGCAGCCCTGATCTGGTGGAGATAACGGTCGGCTTCGTGTCCCGGTTCCGCCTTCAGATGTTCGGCAGCACTACAGGACGAATGTGACCGGTGCGGCTCCGCTCCATCGTCTCCCGTCCTGCATTTAGAAGTCCGTGTGTAACTCCGTCCCTGGTGAATATGACAAGTGGTCCCGTCCTCATCGGCCCTGCTCCAGCGTGTACGCAGTTGACTTCAAGCGTCCCCCGTTAAACAGTGCGCTGCTAGATCATCAAAAAAAAGCGAACGCCTCCCCAGCAAAAATCTACTGAATAAGAACTTTTTCAAGATTGTGGTGTTACGTTTTGTTCTACTAACAAGAATGTTAAATAATTAATAAAGCTTTGTTCTGCTTACGTATTCAGCTTAATATTTGGTGTGCAGGAAATCCTGCGCTATCCTTTGACACCAAAGATGGTGACCCGTGTCTGTGAAGAACGTTGATAAAAGTCGCAGGAGGACTGAAGAAAACTATGATACGCAAGAACACTACGCAACAGTGCGAAGCCCTTGTGAAGAGTGCTGAAGTTCTCTGCAAGCTATAAACTCTGCAACAAGCATTTCTGGCAGTCCGGGCGACGGCCCATATACCAGTGGAAAAATATTTTTCTTAAGGGGTAAGAAAACCAATCTTTTTAACCACTTTTTTCTTCTAGTCAAATAGATATGACTGAGGTCGCTAGAGTCGCTTTTCGTGCTCCTCCATTTTGGAAGAATGACCCAGAACTTTGGTTCCTTCAGGTCGAATCGCAATTCGTAGTGTCAGGTTTAACAGCAGACCACACTAAATTTCACTGTGTGATTTCGGCATTGGATGCCTCAATGCTAGCATATGTTAAGGATATCGTCACACAACCTCCTGATACGGACGCGTTGAGACTTTAAAACATAGAATCCTTAGTCAGTTTTCACAAACAGAAAGCGCACGCTTAAAGCAGCTTTTGCAGGATTTACCATTGGGCGATCTGCGACCCTCACAGCTCCTCATGCAAATGAGAAACTTAGCTGCCGACAAGGTGGATGATAAACTCCTTAAACCCTTGTGGTTACAAAGACTGCCGGTGCAAACACAACAAATAATATCCACCTGTAAAGATTCATTAACTGATCTCGCAGTAATCGCGGATAAAATTCATGAGGTGTCGAACCCGCAAGAAGTGGCTATGTCCACTGCCAAAGTGACGGACGGTATTGACCTACACACGCTATATAATGAAATTCAAGAGTTGCGTGAATCTGTCCGCAGGTTATCGCGTAGAAGTCACACCGCACCTCAACGGACTCGTAGCCACTCCAAAGGCAGAGATCCTCCTGGATCAAAAAAATCGCATAACAAAACCTGGTGTTGGTATCACCAACGGTTCAGAGATAAATCTAGGAAATGTGTTCCACCATGCGCGTTTCAGGGAAACCCGCCGAATCATTCGTAATGACGGCTACGGATGATAAAACGAAAGTAGACCGTCTTTTTGTTACTGATCGTAACCAAGGTATTCGATTTCTCGTGGACACTGGTGCATCAGTCAGTTGCCTTCCGGTTAAACTACACAGACCTAGTAAAAAAGGAAACTTCACTTTGTCTGCCGCAAATGGTAGTATTATTAGTACATATGGTGTTAAACATTTAAATATCGATTTAGGGTTGCGTCGAACCTTTTCGTTCGCGTTTGTGGTTGCCGACGTTTCTCACGCTATTCTGGGTATGGACTTCCTTAGTACGTTTGGATTAATAGTTGATCTTCAACACCGTGTCCTAAAAGATCACTGTACCACACTTAAAGTACACGGCACGGTACTCACTAACGATAACGCTGTTGCAACCCCCATCGCGATAAATTCACCATTTTACGCAATACTAAAATTTCCAGAATTATTTAAAACTGATTTGCCACCAGTAGCCCATAAAGGTGAGGTTTTCCACCACATCGAAACTTCAGGACAGCCTATACATTCAAAGGTCCGTCGATTGTCCCCGGAGAAGCTAAAGGCTTTAAAGGCTGAATTCGACATTTTACGAAATGCTGGAATAATTGTCCCGTCCAAAAGTCAGTGGAGTAGTCCGCTACATTTCGTACCCAAAAAGAATGGGAAATGGCGCATATGTGGAGATTACCGGCGGTTGAACGCTATAACTGTTCCCGATAGGTACCCAATTCCACACATTCAAGACTTCTCTCACTTACTGTCCGGTAAAACAATTTTTTCTAAAATCGATCTGGTGAAGGCATACCATCAAATCCCTATTAACCCCGCAGACATACCTAAAACAGCAGTCATTACACCAATAGGGTTGTTCGAATACAAAACTATGTGTTTTGGTTTGCGCAACGCTGCACAAACTTTTCAGCGTTTTATTGATAACGTCCTTAGAGGACTTGAGGGATGTTACGCCTACCTTGACGACATCTTGGTAGCTTCAACCAATCAGGAAACGCACATTCAGGATCTTTCAAGGCTATTCCAACGTCTCGCTGAACACCACATTGTGGTTAATCCTGAGAAATGTCTCTTTGGGCAAGACACTCTGGAGTATCTCGGTTTCCAAATTTCTGGTAAAGGCTTAAAACCCTTACCACAGAAAGTCGAGGTTATTCGCAATTTTCCGAAACCCGCGACAGTTGCACAACTCCGCCGTTTTTTAGCGATGCTCAATTTTTATCATAGATTTGTGAAAAATGCATCTGCCATTCAGGCGCCATTATTTGAGCTAATTCGCAACACGCGTCCGAAGGACAAATCGCCAATCGTGTGGGACGCAGTAACAACTCAGGCCTTCCTTGACTGCAAACAGTCCCTCTCAGACGCGGCTCTGTTGTCCTACTACAACCCCGATGCCGAATTGTCACTATGTTCAGACGCGTCGGACTTCGCACTCGGTGCCGTGTTGCAGCAGAAGACTCAAGGAGTTGTTGAACCACTGGCATTTTTCTCCAGGAAATTGTCAGACACCGAGAGGAACTACAGTACCTTTGATAGAGAACTCTTGGCTATGTATTCTGCAGTTCGGCATTTCCGACATATGTTAGAAGGCAGGCAATTTATCATATATACCGATCATAAACCACTCGCATATGTCTTTAAGAAATCGGGAGAAAAACATTCCCCCAGGCAACAACGCCACTTAGAATTCATAAGCCAGTTCACTACAACTATCAGACACATAGACGGTGAGGGCAATATCGTCGCAGATACCCTGTCGCGCATTTCGGTAGTTAATGCTACAGGCATAGATTTCCACGAATTGGCGTTGGCTCAGGCTGCAGACGAAGAGATACAATCTCATCTCGCATCATCTAGTCTTAAATTAAGATTACTTCCTCTCGACGATGTTCAGAACGTGTACTGCGACGTTTCCGAGAATAGGATCAGACCGTACGTGCCACGAAAATTTCGGCGACAAATTTTTGAACACATTCACTCATTATCACATCCCGGTAATCGTGCAACATTAAGATTACTTAAAGACCGATTCGTTTGGGATTCGATGGCAAAAGACGTCTCTGACTGGTGCAGAACTTGTCTACCTTGTCAAAAATCAAAAATACATAGGCACACCAAGTCACCTTTGGGTTCCTTTTTGATACCAGACAAACGTTTCGCACATGTGCATCTTGACGTCATAGGACCACTGCCTCCCAGTCGCGAATTCAGATACGTACTAACGTGTATCGATAGGTACACACGTTGGGTCGAAGCAATTCCTATAACCAATCAAACGGCTGAAACGGTCGCAGAGTCATTTCTGCAAACATGGATAGCCCGTTTTGGGGTTCCCGAAGTCATTACGACAGATCGCGGTACCAATTTTGACAGTAATTTGTTTCAACAATTTTCTAGACTACTAGGCTCTTACAAAAACCGCACCACTTCATACCATCCCCAGTGTAACGGCATGGTGGAGCGTACCCATGGCCAGCTCAAGACATCTATTATGACATATAGCTCTACAGACTGGGTGGGCATTTTACCCCTTGTCCTGCTAGGCATGCGTGCGAGTCTAAAACCAGACATAGGTGCCTCTTCTTCCGAACTGGTGTATGGCTCATCGCTCCGACTGCCTGGACAATTCTTTCGGGATTTCCCTGGTAAACAAATATCGCAATATTCCTTTTTGAAGCATCTTCACTGTTTCATGCAGAAATTGCGACCTGTGCCGGCAAGCAGACACTCAGCGGAGAACACCTTCATCCATCCCGAACTGCACAACACTTCCCACGTCTTTGTCCGTGTCGACAGTGTACGGAAGCCTTTGGAACAACCTTATGCTGGTCCTTACGAAGTTTTGAAGCGAGAAGACAAGTTTTTACGCTCTACATAGATGGACTTAAAAAGACTGTTAGCATAGATCGGCTAAAACCAGCTTTTCTAGATCTCGCAACTGCACGTATCACTTCGTCCACCGAAAAGCCTTGTAGCGTACCAGTCAGTACGCGATCCGGCAGAATCAGCAAGCCGGTTGTCAGATTTCAACTATGACGACCTACGGTCTCCGGGGGGAGTGTGTGGCGCCCTCGCCATCTCTCTCTCCTTTTTGCCCACGACACGTGACGGCTGCTCTAGCCAGGTGTTCGTGATCGCGGGCTGGCACTGCATACCTACCGGCAGCCAAGAAAAGGCCACATGCAAATATCTCTAAGAGAAAAGTGGTGGAATGCAAATCTATAAAAAGACGGCTCAATATAAAAGCGAGTCGCTCCCTGCACTGCAGTCTTCTTCACGGGCAGCCCTGATCTGGTGGAGATAACGGTCGGCTTCGTGTCCCGGTTCTGCCTTCAGATGTTCGGCAGCACTACAGGACGAATGTGACCGGTGCGGCTCCGCTCCATCGTCTCCCGTCCTGCATTTAGAAGTCCGTGTGTAACTCCGTCCCTGGTGAATATGACAAGTGGTCCCGTCCTCATCGGCCCTGCTCCAGCGTGTACGCAGTTGACTTCAAGCGTCCCCCGTTAAACAGTGCGCTGCTAGATCATCAAAAAAAAGCGAACGCCTCCCCAGCAAAAATCTACTGAATAAGAACTTTTTCAAGATTGTGGTGTTACGTTTTGTTCTACTAACAAGAATGTTAAATAATTAATAAAGCTTTGTTCTGCTTACGTATTCAGCTTAATATTTGGTGTGCAGGAAATCCTGCGCTATCCTTTGACACCAAAAAGTAATCCCCATACCTCACGTGCCTGACGAGAGAGACAATTTGCGTTGCTGACACATTGTTTTGCCCTCGCAGAGTCATATATCCTAGAGGGATCTGGCTATCTTACTGTAGGTATCTCGGACCAGGATAACCACAACCCCCTAATTCAGATGACTCTGCTAGGGCAAAAGGATGTGAGACAAAGTTCAGCGCTGCAACCTGTCTTTCTCGTAAGCCACAGTAGCTCAAAAACTACATAAAATTTAAATAATTCGTCTGTGTGTTTTAGAAAAGTAAGATATACGTGATTCTTGATATAATCAATTTGCTCGTGTTCGATAACTTTTTCCATACAAAAATTATATATGTAACTTTTCTTAGCGTAATTTATGTTTGAATAATTTTAAAGGCATGTATATACGAGTTAGTTGTGAAAATGTATATTTATAATATTTGTATTATCGTGTACACCGTCTTAGTACTAAATTTAATAAATCTTTGACTATCCCCTTGATTTATCTGACAGTCGTCAATGCCATAAGGTCGAATGCTACTTTGTCCTAGAGTCAGCAGCAGTTACTTCCTGCTACTTCAACATTATCTGCGATATTGCAATCCTGCCCGTACCCGAAAGACCGAGCAGTACTTCTTGACACTCACTAGACGACGACTAGATAGAGCCACGCAAGAACGCTAGATCCTTTTTTTAACATAAAATTATCTAGTTAGATTTCCGGTGTTTTAAAATTTTTAACAAGTGAGTGCGTAAACAAAATGCAGACGTGTGTACCGAGTGTGTACGTGTGTACCGAGCGTGTACATGTGTACCGAGTGTGTACGTGTGTACATGTGTACCGAGTGAATAAATGTCTTCGTCATTAGCAAAGACATTTATTCACTCGGTACCTACTTATGAGCGCCGGTACATAAGATACTGAACCCTATCGGACCATGGAAGTATGATGAATCAGGGCACTGGTCATCTGTGCAGTTGTCCCTCTGCAGTTTCAGGATTTATCCTGTTGTAACGTGTATACAAGTTAGTAACCTTAAAATGTCTTCCGTTCATAGACGCAGTGTTCTTTGCCTTTAATGAAAACCAAATTTTTTAATCTGCTTAAACATGACAATAGTACCTATTCCTCTTTTAGTTAGTGATACTAGTAATGCTCTTATATTTGCTGACCTTAAAATCAGGGTTTCAGGATCTGAATTTATAGACTCATGCCAGCGTCACAAGGATTTTTTTTTCAAAATTCTCTTCGGTTTTCATATAGTACATGCGATACAAAAAAAAACTGCATTTCCTTCAGCTTACGATTTTGAGCAAAACGTTTTTATAAATTAGTTTTATCTCACACCAAAGTGAAATTTTTAAAAAATCTTTCCCCTAAAAGAGTGGGGAATTAATATCCGCAGTGGTCTAATCATTAAGGTCCGTTCCCGTAAGAACACAGAAAGTGAAGTAGCATCTGGCTTGGCCACGCTGTGAAGATTGAACTCTCGGCAGGACTGCTGTGGTACCGTGTACGCTAATGGGAGCTGGTGCACGTAAAATCAACATCTCGACATACAGAACACCCAACTGACATTTTGACGTCATCACTAGGCGTTCACATAATGACGTCATCACAGTTTTATTTTCTTTATATAAAGTTATTCAAATTTCTGATGAATGCTACACGCGTTAGAAAATATCTTTCAGATATTCTTATTCTTAAGATAAAAAATAGAGATTTTATTCTTAAGATAAAAAATAAAAACCTTTGTGATACAAAACGACCCATTATGATTTATTTCCTTATCACATTACATAATTAGTTGCAGTTAAAAACTTCCCCTTTGTCGTAAAATGACATTTTCTTTCTCAAATCATTAAATGCTGTTATGCGTGAGTGAATCCCCCAGAAATTTTAAATAGTTTTACTTTATGAAATAAATCTGAGATGACGTCGTTTTCGAAGGTCTACTGATGACGTGAAAGCTTGGTGACGCTGTAGTTGTAAGGTTTTCTGTATCTAGGAGGTGTTAGTAAAATCCGTGGTGGCTGCAATGTCGCCCGTGTTCAAATGATGCCCGTAGGGGTGCCGATTTCAGGTGGCTGGTCCTTCATCCTAAATTATTTCATAGTAAGGGACCAACTGGCAGAAGTTCAACCTCCTCGGGGGCAATGGCACCTCTCTCCATGAACAGTGCGATCGTCTATCGGTGAACACGAGAACAACAACAAACATTTCGTTGCAGAAAACTCTGCTTGCTTCCTAGGTAGGTCGTTCTAAAGTCCAGCAGATGTAGAAACTTCTAGTAAAGAGTCCTCTTGTCAGGACGGAACACGAACGTCATTGCTTCTAGAACTTCTTCGAGCAATCAGCTGTACAAAATTCATAAGCAGAATCAGCCAGTAATGTGTTTTTCATAGTCCGCTTACTACAGGAGCTTTCACAAATGCTGTATTTCTCACATAAAATAAATCACAACCACAGGTAAAAATTCAGTGGAAATATACAAGGGATAACATTAGCAGTCCCTCAAGACTCAGAAATAAAGAATTTACACACGGCACTTAAAAACAAAGCTTCATAAACAAGCGAAAACATCGCTTCTATAGCATCAATACAAAGCCTCAAGCTTTCACGGACATCTGCTCTTGACGGAAGCAGAAGAAAGACTGAGACTGAGCTGGGCAACCAGCTGGGCTTTTATAATCTACGACGAACACCGTAGAAGGTTCCAGAGAGAACCATCCTTGGAATTTACTAGAACACACTCGATTATGATTACGTAATAGAAGAGTTGGGCTATTCTGCATGTTGATGCATAAAAACTAACTTTACAAGCCCCATTGGGGAAAACGCGCCAAATGACCATAACGTCACCAAGCTTGGCAACTTTTGGCGAAATATCGCCAAATTTCGTGCCAAAAATAAGTCCCCAAATGTGAAGTTACCGAAGGCCTAGGACGAATATTTCTCCAGATTTCTAACAATTGCTATACAAACCAATGTGAAAACAATAAACTCCGTATCTCGCGTTCTAATTGCAACATAAAGCAACATAAGCTTTGATGCAACATAAAGCAAAATTTAACTATTTGAAGCGCAGAATACGAATTTTAAACTATTTTAAGCCCCAGAGCAGCGGGTTGCCCCTAAAATTCGTAACAATATGATAAAATTGGAGTCGTTGGCAGCTGTGAAATTTAAACTTCTATTACCAGGTGTCCCAAAAGTGACCGCCGGTTTAAAAAATCAGTTAAAGACATACGGAAAGCAATAGAAATTTGCGGTTTGCGGTATTGTTGAAATAGGGAACTGATGATGATGACGATGATGCGCTGGTCGAAATAAGCAGACTGTATAAATTCTAATTAATCTTGTTTATTAAAATAAATGCGTTTCAAAATGCGATTAATGCAATGCGGATTGCGATCCGATGCGAAGTGCTAAAAACGAAATTGCGCAGTTAGAATTGGAGAGTAACATGGGTTACACCAATTCAGGAAAAATTCGCTAACACCTCCTAGATACAGAAGGCCTGTGAACAGAACATTTTATGTCATCAGTAGGTCTCCTAAGATGACGTCATCACAGTTTTACTTTCACAAAGTAAAACTATTTCAAATTTCTGGTGAGTGACAAAAATTTTACAAAACTTGAAGATAAAAATTAAAATACCTTTCTGATAAAATATAATTTATTATGATCTATTTCAATATCATATTATATTTTTAAAGATAATTAAAATTTCCTATTTGTCGTAAAATTATATTTTCTATCTTAAACCATTAAAATGTTTTATGCGAGAGTAAAGTCACCACAAACTTTGAATAGTTTTACTTTGCGAAAATAAAGTCGCGATGACTTCATTTTATTTTAGTGGACCTTGTGATGTGGGTGTGTTCTGTTCTCAGGCATTGTATATCTAGGAGGTGTTGGTTGTGCGCGGGCGTTAACAGAAATTTGTTCTCACCAATTTTCAAAATTAGTTGCAAAGCTCGCCAATAGATGACGCAGCTTTTCTGACGCATCCCGTCCATTCAGATCGGTATTATTTCTACTTCTTAGCGCATACTTGAAAAATGGTTTATTCGCTGGAAGAGCGTATTTTTATCATCTTCGAGTTTCATCACCTGGATCGCAGTTTTATTGAAGCAAGGCGCAGCTTTAAGAGGAAATTCAGTGGCAGAAACGGTCAGACAAACAGTAGATTGCCCTTAACTACGAAAATTAAACGCCAAGTAGCATGGATGGTGTTCCCTATTCGTCAGATATGACACCATACGATATCTTTCTGTTTTGGGGGGGAGGGGGTACTTGAAAGACCTGGTGTATCGTCACAATCCACAAACTGTAAATGAGCAGGAACAATACATCTCCTGCTTGCGAGAACATTCCAATTCAAATGTTTGCACGGGCGTTTGCAAATTTACCCTCATACCCCCTTGTTCCCGCAAATGGTTGTTCTTTTGAAAATATTGCTTATAGTTTTTCCTAGTCAGAAGCGCCACCAGTTGCTCAACTTTGTAAATCATTTTGAAAATCAGTTATACTAAAATTCCTGGTTGTCTAAGCAGAATGCAGCAAACAGTACATTTCTATCGCTTTCCGTTTTTCTTTAATTGGTTTTTCAAATCATCGGTCATTTTGGGGACTTTCGGTGTCAACAAAATCAAGTAACTCAGACGATAAAGGAGATTGGCTTTCCCGTTGGCAATGGAGAAGTACTTCAAGTTTTCATGTCTGTGGTCCATAAGAAGAAGCCAAACACGAGGGAGGGGGGCACATGTCCCTATTTGATGAGAGAGAGATGAGACTCTCATACAATACAAATTGTCGGTCAATCTCCGTGGAATCTGGCAGACACTTGCAAAAATCAGAAAGAATAACCTCTGGAATGTAATTTGATTCTAGCTCCATTTTATATTTGAAAACTCCGTCGTCCGAACATGCTTCACAACTGGGGGCCAGATTCATTTGGTTTGCGGAGGCGGAGGCGGAGGGAGGCCTAAGAAACGTCTTTGACTATATTTACATAAGGCTGCGTATTGTCGACTTTCATCGAATTTAAGGTTTTGGTAGGTACATTAAGAATTAGTCGCTTGGAGTTAGTGCTATTATTATGTGATTTCACACCATTGTTGCCCATACCCTTTTTCGGCCCTTCTGGGACTTTGGACACGCTAGATAGCTTGCCTACACAAATGCAGGGCTCTTGAAAAGAGTTAGTGCAGGTAGAAATATTATGATGTCCCGCACATTTCACATAACAGGATGGCATGTCAAAGCTCTATGAAAGAACCCTTGACAGTTATGGCACTGTGTGGGCGTTTTTTACTTCGATAAACCTCGAAAAAATCTCAGCTCCTAAGAGCTTCGTTACATTGTAAATAAAATCATATTCAGTTTGCTTAGGTAAATGTATCATAAATAATGGCGTGAACACTTTTTTAGATGTTGGGCCTTTGTATAGATGCGTTACATTTACGCCACTAAAGCCTAGATCAGTGGTGCGCAAACTATTTTCATCTGCGACCCCCTAATTTGTGTAAAATTTTGTCGCGACCCCCTATTTTGAATAAAATTTTGTTGCGACCCCTGGATAGACAGTAGACATTTTGTTTAATTGAAAACGAAGTTACATTGAAATTCTTTCTGGGAGTTGCTCTTACAGGGTGTTTTTAAGAGTGTCGTGACGTCATCGATTGAAATAGCGCGTTTTTAAAATAGCGTACCAAACTTATGAACCACCATAAAAATGTTATAAAATTGTAACATCATAAAAATCAGTTAATGAATCAACACATAATTTTAGAAAACAATGCTTTATTTATGTATATGGATATAAATGTTTTAAAAAATGCTTTCAAAAACTTTACATCGTAAAAAGTCAATGTGAAATATGTGCTTGCAAAGAGCTCATGATTGCTTCTATGTTCGGATCTGTATTGGAAATCGCAAGTCGTAAGTCATCCTCTGGATCCAATCGAGATCGACGTTTTGTTTTAATGGAAAATAATTTTGAAGATCACTATGCATGATCATTATGCATGATCAATTCGCAGATCACTATGCATGATAACGGGGTTTTGAAGAACCGTGATAGCGATCGCGAATATCGCGCTCGTAAAATAATAATTGTCAGATTCTTCTCTTGTACTATTTCAGTTCTTTGAAATGAATAATTGTAGATTTTTCATAAATTTGGATCTCTTTGAATTTCGCGATCCCCAAAAATTTTCTCGCGACCCCCGGTTTGCGCACCACTGGCCTAGATTGATAAAAACAGATATAATATTCTCTTAACTAGGGTTAGTGAGGAAACCCCTAACAATACACTTTAAAACCTCTTTTTCCCCAAGTAGCTCATGAATTTTGTTATTTTCCGTAATGATTTTCTGAATTACTTTATGATCGCCTTCAGTGTTTACCGACAATTTGAGAGAAAGTTCCCCTGAGATTTGGATCATGGAGGGGAAAAACATTTTTAATTCCGTTAAACTTAGTTCCCACTCCGTAGAAAGAGACCACGTACAAAGGGGGCACCCTCTTAGCTTTCTGTTGAGCACATTATTACCATTTGTTCAGGCACATAATTAGAATTAGAACTAGCCCAGACAGCACATAAGCTTAAATCAAGCTTGACATTTCTTTGAATTTGACGTATTAATACAAGCTTGACAGTTCAATTCATTTTAAGCTTGCAGCAAGCTTGGAGAAGTCATGCTTGAATACAACTTGATTACTGCTTGATTTGGAAAGCCACATCCACATAACAAATAATTTATCATCAGTCATAAATGTACTTGACCATAGAATTAAAAAAAAGAAGATTCTATATTTCCAAATATGGAAATTCTTCAAAATAAAATACAATTATACTACGAAATTGATTTCAAAATCAGTCTTTTGTCTCGATTTTGGCTAGTATTGCCTAACATGAGTGTCGCGATATTGAAAGTTTTAAAACGTGTGCTGCTTTTAAGTTTATATTATGCTTATTTCCCTATTAGTAGAGTCTATAAATCACACATAACATTATTTTAATTTTGATTCATCCCATGGAAAAAAAAGATGATCGGACAATACTGATCAATCTCGCCAAACAACGGCGTGACAACCATAACAGTCACTTCAAACTTTAGTCATACCGACGCGAGGCAGATTGGCTGAATGGATAGCACTCTGGCTTCCCAACCCTTAGGTCCCGAGTTCGTTCCCAGCCGCGGACGCTTGATGGAAACAGATTAAAATAACTTGAAATTTCAGCAAAGAGGGTAAAATGCGTGGAAAAATAAAATATATGGGGCGAGTTCGCCGACGGGTGCCCCGTGTATTTTTTTTTTTTTGGAAACATTTTTAAGCTTGAAATTAAGCTTGCTATGTCAAGCTTAATGCAAGCTGGGCAAATTAAACTTGAACACTTGATTCAAGCTTGCATTAAGCTTACGCGATTGAAATTTTCAAGCTTAATTCAAGTTTATTGACTTGATAAATCAAGCTTGCTGCAAGTTTGATGCAAGTTTGCTGTGCTGTCTGGGAGTATCCATATCATTAAGGTTTTCAAAATTATTAGAACTGGTAACATTATTATCAAGGACAAGGACATCACCTTCATGTTTTACTAAATTAACATGATGGTGCAAAAGCGGCAAGTATGCCGCTTTTGCAGTGCCATGCAATTGTCTTTATATGATGCTCTGGAGCTATTTTTATAAACAGTATATTTTTAATCTATTTTTTTTTCAAAACAGTAACCATGTCAACGTATAAATTTTGCTATATTCTAAGACAAAAATGATGTTCACAAGATGGATATTTGTCTGTGAATTACTCGGGAATGTAAGCAACCACTTTTTGTAAACTACATTTTTCAAGAATAATTTTCGGACTGCAATCGGCTCTATTTAATGGCTTGTTCGTAGGAACATTATCGCTGTATTCCGAAGAGATAAGTGGAATTTACATTTATGAAGGCGCTGTGCGGCATAATCGTTAAATTTATGTTTTCAACGACCACATTGAAGTTTTGCTTTCGGGATGTAAAGCTGTTTAGTATTTCAGGTGATTTATTCACACACAGCAACCTTTAATAATTTGATATAGGAAATTTAATTTTAAAAGAAAGGTAGATTTTTATCCATCACTAAACATATATATAATATGATAAGAAAACAGATCATGATGAATTAATGTGTATCAGAAAGGTATTTTAACTATATCTTAAGATACCTTCTAATATTTATAGCATTTACCAGAAATTTTAAACAGTTTTGTCTCATGAAAATAAAATTTTAGTTTTTTCTTATCACTACTCGTCGCTTGAGCAGTTAACTAATAAAGTGGCGTAGAGTACTTTCTGCTGGTAGGCAATGGTAGTACTAGATGCGAGTTCGTGGCTCCAACCAACACCTCCTACAAATAAGAAGCCTAAAAACTCAATCTTTGACATCATCGCTAGGCCTAAGAAAATGTCGTCATTGTAGTTTTATTTTCACAAAGTAAAACTATTTAAAATTTCTACTGAATGCTGCAAATATTAGAAAATGCCTTAAATTAAACATTAAAGTTAAAATACCTTTCTCATACGAAACTATTCATTTTGATCTATTTCCTTATCATGTTATCTAATTAGTCATGGTTAAAAACTGCCATTTATCATAAAATATAATCAAAATTTAATCAAAATTATTAAAATATTGTTATTCATGAATAAATTCACCAGAAATTGTTAATAGTTTTATTTTGTGAAAGTAAAACTTTTAAATTCATGCCTAGTGATGGCGTCAAAGCTTGGTGATATAGGGGTTGTTAGTAGGGATGGACGCGAGACGGCATTTTGCGAGACGAGACAGAGATTTACAGCTTTTCTGCGAGACGAGACAAATATTTTTAACATTATGATATAGGGATTTTTGCGAGACGAGACAAAGCTTTTCAACTGCTACGCGAGACGCCTATTTTTCGTCTCGTGTCCATCCCTAGTTGTTAGGCTCTCTTTATCTAAGAGGTGTTGCTCCAACGCTAGACGCAACTATTCCGCAATATTCTGCACCAATTTTTTTAAAATAAGTAGTTATTTATGTTCCGGAGTAGTTGAAAGCTGTGTAGTTGTATTCCGTAAAAGCTGGCAACTATTACGGAACCTTCATTTCAAATAACATATTTCGTTGCAAATAAAAAGAACAACTATTAAAATAAATAAACAAATGTCCTTTTTAATCTGTAATGGCAAAAAATAATCTTATGTTTGGCTAGTTGAATGCAAGACAATAACTCTAAAATAGGACAACTCTCAGTGCTTGTGCTGCTACTCTCCCCAAAATATTAATTGAGAGCATACAACTATTCCACACACGCTTTCAGTTGCTGATCTGATACCAAAGGAATATTGAACTGAATTCAAGAGTTTATGAAAGCGAGTAAAAAATATTCTCCCACAAGAATGAAACCTCATTTCAGAATGATGACATGCTTTCAGGAGTAAATGAAATATATTCGTGCACCCAGGAATACTTTTTTTTTCTGAATCATTGCTAAAGATGAGAATTGTCAGCAGTACTAAAGATAAAAATTATGTAAAAACATTTAGAAAATATTTTTTAGATTTACGTGTTTCTAAGCCCATCAAAAATATCCGCGCTTAAAAACCAATATTGGTATTTTTATAACAGAAATCAATACTATTTCCTTGAAAAAATATACCTCTAAAAATAAATCCAAGTTATTTACTTTGGTAATAAAATCAGAATATAAAATAATCTTATTTCATGGAAAGACACCTTTAAAGAACCAAACGTTAAAGATTCGTTCAATTTCAAATGCTTTTAAAAATTAAATTGCAGGTAACAAAAAAATAAATGTGCCGACTTACCAATCAATTGCAGAATATTTAAATACCAATGTCAGTTACCAGTTACCTGTGCATTCACTCAAACTGTATTTGAGTAATTGCTAAATCTCCAAATTTAGTTTGTGAGTAACTATCTAGTTTTTGGAAAAGCGCAAAATTAGATAGAAATATGCGAAGTATATTTATATGTGACACGATTCACTCTTACAGAGAGTAATATGTCAAAAATAAAACTGACATTAGAAATTTGACTTATGCTCGAATACTTATTTCAGAGGATGTAGTTACAATAAAATAAATAATAGAGAAATATTTATAACTTGAAAGTACTAGTAGTCCAATGGTCGCCATCATTTTGTCGAGTCATGCAGCTGAACGCACAACATTTTGTAGAATTCTGTTTAAAAAAATAATAAGTGGAAATGCATCGTGAGCACCTATTTGTACATACTGTGGAAAACCGAGAATCTTTTAAGTGCATACAGTTTCGATCAATGGTATTTCGGTTCAAGTATTTCAGAATCTTGCATCAGCCAGTTTAAGAAAACTTTTAATATGTTCATCTTATATTAGACTAAAATAAGATTAAGAATATCGTATCACGCTTAGCTATTCCATTAGAGCTCAAAACTATTTAGTAAGGGAGACTCTTGAATAACTTGAAATACATTTGATGATATTCAAATGACAATTCTTTGTTCAACAATAGCATTAATAACATTCTACGGCAATATCATCTGTTCTTGAGTATGGTCTTACTTTAGATTTTTTAAAATTCTGTTTATTAGTTGCTGGAATACAACTTCTCATACTACTTCGGAGCAGCAGTATTTCTTATTTCATCTTAACAATTCGCAAAGAAGGTGAAGTGGACATATATTCATTTTATTCTACAATATCATCACTTTTTCGGCAGGGGATTAAAAAATAATATTGAAACCGCAATTTGAAAAAAGGAAAAGATAAAAGAAAAGAAAATTTCGTTTTCTCGAAGATTAATTAATTTTCTTTCATTTTATGGCGATAAAACAAAAGTTACAGTACTGGTTTTAATGAATTTCTCAAATTCCAATTCTTGTACTAAAATCTTTGAGCGGATTATCTTAGCTAACAAAATTGGACAGCACAAGACATGCGCTACTGAATTTTCTTCTTTTTAATTTAGTTCAAAAATGAGCAGTGAATGGCTCTTTGCAGGCGAAACTAGCAAATTTAGCAAAGAAAATTAACAACTGGTGTGGGGGAGTGGTTCAACTGGCTAAACTAGTAGGTACCCATATGCATACTTCCAGTGAAGCACAAGCGACCTTGATCAGCCCTTGGAGGGCGACAACCGCTCCCGACCGAGCTTCTGTGGGGCAGTGTACGCTAAAGGGAGCTGATATACGTAAAATTTATCATGGCACCAATTTATCCAAAAACCACCAATTTCACCAAATTTATCATGGGAATTCCACTCATAAGGGACAGCGTTAGCCCTTCGTACTTGGTGTCCTCATAATAAAATTGCCAACATCTCCTGCCCTTAAAACGATTAAGCCTATAATTGGATGTTAACCCGGCCATTAGAAAGTAAAAAAAAAATACTTACTAGAACTGTAAAAACAATTTCAATACTTATTCACTTGTTTTTGATCATTTGTGAGCAATATGAAACATCTCCTTAGTCAAATTCACAGTTATTCGGTGGAAAGTGCTAACTTTGCATGTCTAGGAGTCGTTAACATTATCTAATACTCAAACAAAGAGAATTACGATCATATTTACAAACTATTAACCCAGAAAGCACAGCAAACTTGCAGCAAGCTTGATTTATCAAGTCAATAAACTTGAATTAAGCTTGCAAATTTCAAGCGTGTAAGCTTAATGCAAGCTTGAATCAAGTGTTCTAGTTTACACTTGCTCAGCTTGCATTAAGCTTGACATTTCAAGCTTGAATCAAGCTTGACATAGCAATCTTAAAAAATTTTCCTAAATACACGGGCCGCCGAACTCGCCCCACACATTTTATTTTGCCGCGCATTTTCCCTCCACGCTGAAATTTCAATTTAATTTTATCTGTTTCCATCAAGCATCCGCGGCTAGAATAGAACCCGGGACCTTCGGGTTGGGAGGCGAGCGTCATAACCCACTCAGCCAACCTGAGTTGAACAGATATGACTAAAGTTTGAAGTGACTGTTCACGCCGTTTTCTGGCGAGATCTATTTTCCGATATGTTGATCTGTTTCTTTTATTTTTCCATTGGATGCATCAAAATTAAAATAATGTTATGTGTGATTTAGAGACTCTACTAATAGGGAAATAAACATAATAAAAACTTAACAGCAGCACACGTTTTAAAACTTTGAATATCCTAACACTCATGTTCTGTCGAATGAGACAAACGACTGATTTTGAAATCAATTTCGTAGTATAATTGTATTTTATTTTGAAGAATTCCCATATTTGTAAATGTAGAATCTTTTTTTTTTTAATTCTATGGTCAAGTACATTTATGACTGATGATAAATTTTTTTGTGGCGGCCAGAGCCTGATCATAAATGGTCGGGGCCCCGGGGCAAAATGTTACTTTGGGGCCCCTATACAACTATCACAAGCATTTTAACTTATTTTTGTTTGCTGCTGCATTTTCCCGACTTAAAAATAAAACATTTTTAAAGAATACTAAAATTGAATTAAAAATTACCTATTTCTTTATACTTATTTAGAACAAGACTATGTATTTAAAAGTGATTTTAATATTTTTTTTACTCCGTTTGTATTATTAGCGCATGGGTACGCAAATTCCAGGAATGGCATTTACGAGGCATAGGAGGCATGGGAGCAAAGTTTCTCACTCCAAAAAATTTTCTTGATACACCAAAAAGTTCTAAATTTTCTTTCCTTCATCACGAAATAAAAAATGTTAACTAATGGATATTTTGTGATAAGCATATATATATGGCCATACCATACGTTTTCAAAAACTCCTAACTTCTTGTTTATTGATCTATGAGTCTTAACTAACTAAATCGTGTTAATTATATTAAAATTTATTTTAGGGCTAATTAATTAGTTAATGGAATTACTAATGTTAATTAGATGTAAATAAAACTAAAACTCCCCTCGTGTTACACTTCAGAGGGGCTTATCCCATTCATTCCTTCCCCTTGCGTGTTCTAATGTCCAGGTTTTGTGAGTAATAAAATAAAACACAACTTTTACGAATTTTTCTTTATTTAATGTCCAGCGACAGATGGCTCCATCAACGCAAGCTTCCTTTTCAAGCTGTAATCAAGTTGTATTCAAGGTTGACAGTTCAAATTGACTTCTAGAGCTTGCTGCAAGCTTAAAATGAATTGAACTGTCAAGCTTGTATTAATACGTCAAATTCAAAGAAATGTCAAAATTGATTTAAGCTTATGTGCTGTCTGGGAACGCTAACGTCTTATTAGTATTTGAATCCAGGAATTTTAAGATGATCTTCTACAAATCCTGAGGTGTATACGTTTTTTGTATAAATTAAAACATTATAGGAAATATGCAGTAAAAAATGAACAATACTACTTCTAGAATGTTATTTGTACTTTTCCATAACAATGTAAGCCTGTAAAATATTGTGTCAAGGCGTTTTATTAATATTACTTATTCGATTTCTTTTTTGTGTTTTTTCTCTTAACCCATTTATGCCTAGCGTCCCTTTTTTGGGACGGCATTTTCGCTATCAGTCGAAAACGTTATTTATTTTTCCTAGCCTTTATTCGCGAGTATTGAACTTCAATTCCACAAAATATTTTAATATGGCCAAGTAGGATGTTGACATTTCAATTTTTATACATAATGATTTTAAATGAAATCATCCCTTGTTCAAAAAGTTGACATCAGAAATTTATCAATTACTGCTGGTGTTAGCAAAAATCGAAGAAAGTCGCAAAAATATCCAGGCACGAATGGGTTAAATTAATTTCAAAGAAAGATATGCTCTTTCTTGAATTTTCTGTTCATGTAGCGAAACTTTATATATAAGCTCTCTTGATACATTTTCTACTCTAAATGCCTAAATGAAATACCTTTTTTTACATTGTTAATCTAATCGTATAAAACGTGTTTTGAAGAGTGGAAAGTGCATACTCTAAACAAGAAAAACACTTATTCATTTATGCTTAACAATTTACAAAAATGCTAATGCATACATAAACTCTCGCATAAAACAAAAGTCAAAAACTCATGAGCATAATTTAACGCTTTAACTAACATTTTTACCGAAAGTTAGGTTAATTTTACCACTTACACAAAGGTGTTGTAATAAATTTCTCTCTGCCTTAGCTTAAAGTAGTAAACTATATTTTTTACGATAATAAGGTAACATACTTTCGAGATCTTTTATGACATTTTCTCTTTTTTATTTTTTAAAATTATGAGTAAAAGCAATTTACAGTTTCCGTCCTCTTTAGTGTATTTTATTCTATGCACACCGTGTTTATTTTATTCCGTGAAACTTTCTAGCTTTACGAGTGCTGTAGTTGTAAATATGCTTTAATTAAAAATAGGTATTTCTTTAGTGTTTATAGTTACACACTTTTCATAATGTCACTGTATGAAAACGTTTTGAGTTTTATGTTCACAATTAAAGATTAATTACTTTTTTTCAGAAATGTTTGAATAAGACATCGTAAGGTCAATGAATTTTTTAGGATGCATTGTCTCCCTAGAATGTTAAAAAATTAATTTTTTATATACGTTTATCTAATTTTTGCTATTTACATTATCATCGTTTTTTTAAAAAATAAGTTAACAGAAATTAAAATCATCTTCAATAGAAGAAATTCTATGCTAATATTTATGAATGTGCTCCAAACATATTTCCATTTATAAGTTGAAATTTGGACCGGAAAAATTTGCTATAAATCTTAGGACGTTGTAAAAAAAAAATAAAAATTTCATATAATTGGATATTTAAATATATATATATATATATATATATATATATATATATATATCTTTGTGAATATCTATGTTGTTTTTTCAATGTTGCGTATAAACAAGGAAAATAACAAACGTTTTTTTGAAAGTTAGAAGCAATTTTCAGACGTTTTATAAAACAAACTTCCAAAAAATGTTTTCTTCTTCAATCGCTCGACCCTCCTGAGTGGCCCTGGCCTTCTCTAGAAGTCTTTGCCTGGCAGTCCTAGTTTTAGAAACTGTTTTCCAGTTTTTAACCTTACGAAGTTTATATCTTTCACAACACAGTCAATCTATCTTAGTGGTGGTCAACCTCGAGGTCTATTTCCTATGGCCTTTGCCATATATACATATTTTTTTTTAACCGCAGCGATTTTCATGTATTCTAGCCAGATAACCAGTCCATTAAATCTCTGTAATTTGAAAAATTTTACAATGTTGTATTGTGTATGGATCTCGTTGAGCTCTATATTAGATTGTCTCATCCGTGATCCATTCACTTGGACCCCGCCGAGAATGCAACGCAAGATCCTTCTCTCAAAAATCCCCCATCAATCCTATAACTATCCATGATTTCTGTTAAGAAAGATAGACCCCTGCTTCTATAAAGTGAACGTAAATTCCAATTTCCAATTCTCAAACCCCAAAAGTTCTTTCCAAGTCGCCTCCGCCACTATTCCACAGAATTCTTCTATTGATTTTGTGGCAGGAGTTATTTTTACAGGGTAAAAGTGCTAGCCTAACGCCTGTGCCCCAATCGGGAGGACCAGGCTTCCAAATTTGTAATCCTCCTGGAGACAGGGGTGCCCAGCTATAACACCGGAGCTAGATACTCATTTTTGTCACTTTTTACGACATGCATGAGCTATATTGGGACTATTCTTTCTTACCCGGTCACACACTACATGGATATTCTACTCTTATTAATTTCTTAGCCATTGAGTATTCGCAGGAAAATGGGAAATAATATTCAAATAAGTTCTTTACATGATCGAAGTTAATACTCGTCGAATATACATACAATTTTTTAATTTGGAAAAGTAACTAAAATCTCAGAATCCTGGGTATTTTGTTTACAAATTGCTTCATCTATACATATAATAAAACAGTCTGAAAGTGTGGATGTGGGTGTCTGCCGTTCGAGTGGCTGACTAACCATCAGACCGAATTGCACGAAATCTTCCACGGGGATTCCAAGGGAATGGGGAATGTGCACTCGGGCGTATCTTCTTTAATTTTTTAATTATTTTATATTTTACGTCATTTTCGACCTTTTTTCTCTTTGCCCTCCAAAAAAGATTGCTTCTGATCATTTTTTTTTTTTTTACAACGAGATCATTATTTTAAAATTAGCTACATTTCCCAATTTTTAAAAAATAAAAATCAATTCCGGAGAACTTGGAAGAATTTTGGAAGGTGGCGCCCCTCGAAACTCGCATCGAAAAAGCTATGGATTATTCAGACAACAACCCCCCCCCCAAATATATATATACGGTTACGGACAAACTATTCAGCTCTAATTTTAAAAAAAACAAGCGTCTAGCATCATTTTTTGATCAGCTAAAAATTTAATTAGTAAAACGGGTACGACCAGAATTCGAATGTTTCGATAAAAGAAGAAACGGTTTTTCTCGCTTTTAGCAGAACGCCGAAGAACCCAGAGAGAAATTTGAAGATCCATCGTTTCTCCCGAGTCTGGCAAAATGAAAAAAAAAATTCGCAGGTGCCGTAACGAAGCGGAGAGCGTACCGGAGCTTGCACAGGTCGTAAAGTGGCCCGTGTGCCGTAGGTTGCACATTTTGGTCGCGAAGCGACCCGTTGGCGGAGCAGCTGGTCGCTGAAGGTGACTGCTCAACGTAACGTGTAAAAGCGGCCCGTAGGTTGCACTTTTCTGTCACGAAGTGGCCCGTTGATGGACCAGATGGTCGCCGAAGGCGGGCGGTTGCACAAGCCGGTCACAAAGCGGACCGTATGTCACTGAAAATGGTAGACAAGCGAAGTCTGAAGGTCCCCGGTTCGGGTTCCATTGCGTGTCCGTCGACCTAACCGTCCGGAGTTTTCCGTGGTTTTCTCCGAACCTTAGCGTAAACACGGTTTAGGACCCCTTAAAAAGACCCCCACGGAGGGTACCCCACCTATAGGCCAAGATCCTTCGTACAGATAATTGGCCTTAATCCCACAACACAACACACAACGCAAAGCGGACCGTGTGTCGCAATTTGCACATTTGGTCGCGAAATAGCCAGCGTGTCGTTGGTTGCACATTTTGGTTGTGAAGCGGACGTCGGCGGAGCAGCTGATCGCCGAAGGCATCTAGTTTCAGAATAAAATAGTCCTTTTGACTTTCGTTCTTATAAAATATCAAAATAAGATTAGGAATTGCAATTCGGAAAACCGGATCAGGTAATTCTGCGGATCCGGCATCATTAGTCGACTACCGGATCCGGTGACCGGATGGGGAAAGTACTGAAAAAGGAAGAGACTACAAATTAAATTGAAGGAGCTCGAGGTAGTAGGGGAGCCCATGGTGTTTTTGGGGATTTACTCGAGCGCGGCAGATGAACATAGGGGGGTACCTTGCATCATGTTGAGTACCTCCACCATATATAAGTCCTGTATGTAGGGACGTGCGTCTAGGGCAGCTCATCAGATTAGTAAAAAAAAATTGATCGTCAGAAATACTGAAGCGCGTCAGATTAAGATAAGGTGGGTTAATTACTAGCTAAAAAGTGTACATTCAGAAAATCTGACGATTTGAATGTAACGTAAGGGAGTGGGAGGGTTACAAAGTTGCAAAAAAAAAAACGTTGTCGTGACATTCTCGAGCGCGGTTGAATTTTTGTTATTTTGAAGGAAATGATGCAAGAATCACGAAAAAAATATAATCTGCCGATTTCCACGAGCCGAAGTAATAAAAATACGAGCCAAAGCAATAAAAATACGAACGAAAGCAATAAAGATCGTCAATGAAGATTAGAGCGTGCTAAGATAGCTCGATCAAAGATAACGAGCACGCTCTTCGAGCTAGTGTAGATGACAATGAGTTCTACATCTCTGGTCCTCAATAAACAAGAACAGCAAATTTTCAGAAAGAATTAAGAAATATGAAATTCGAAGAAGCTTTTGTCAAGTTTTTAATTCATCATCGAGCTGATCAGTAGATGGCTACTACTATTAGTAATGAAACAATTCAGCTTAATCATGTTATGTGTTATGTATATTCAGTTACCGATAATAAAGTTACCTGAACAATCGACCATGAATTCTCATGTCCTTATCATGAAGAAGCAGATACAAAAATTGTATTTTTGGCAAGTCAAATAAAAGAAGATTCCACAGTTACAATCAGAACTTCAGACACAGATATTGTGTCATCATGTTGGTCAATATGGACGTCTCCAAGCATCGGTTAAAATATGGATGGATCTTGGAGTTCACAATGCACGCCGTTATATTGACGTATCTGCTCTTTATGCTAAGCTCGGCCAATAATTTCGCTAGCGCTACCAGCTCTTCACGCGCTAACAGGATGCGATTATAATCCGGCACTTTACAGACAAGGCAAAAAAAAAAAACCTCTGCAAATTTTTATGGTTTCAAATGTTTTTCAGAAGACATTTGCAGATGTAGGGTCAGAGGATCATAATATAGCAAATTCTTTTGACATTTTACAATCTTTTATCTGCCACTTGTATGGTTTGAAAAAATTAGCTGATGTCAACCTTGAAAGAATAGAAATATTTAATAAGACCTACAAAGTGTCAGATACGTCGCAGCCTTTCTCACTGAACGTCCTTGTTGCTTGCCTCCTTGGCAATCTGAGCTACAACAGCACTTATTGCGAACGAAGTATATTGCGTGCTTGTGGAGAAATGCACACAATAAAACTATGATTAACATGTCACCAACAGATAACGGGTGGACAAATGTCGATGGAAAATTTCAAATGACTTGGTTTGTTGGCAATCAGTTACCTGATGCATACGAAGATGTTGTCATAACACCAGTTATTGACGAAACTTCAGATTTAGGTATATTTCTTTTTAATACTTTGATAACATGTTATTCATGAAATCAATAAAATTGTGTTAACGGTTATAACGATTTCCTGTTACAGATACGAAAACTGCAGACAATATTGGAGGTCCAATTGAATTATTAGATTTGGAGTATGATAATTCTTCGGATGACGACGAAGATTGAAAATAATTTTTTCAACAGATGTATTTTATTTTTATATTATTTTCTAAATAAATTAAAGTGTAAATATTTAAATAATTTTACGTGCTTTTATTCGTCACATTTTATGGACATTGTAAAAAAAAATCATAATTTTTTCTAGCCGTCAGATTAATGATACCCCTCAAAATAATCGTCAGATTTTAGGCTACCATGACTGGAACATCAAGCTAAACCTTCTGTATAAAAATCTGACACGCTCGAGTATTTCAATATGGCGATTTTTTTTTGCATTTTCAAAAATTCGCTACGAGCTTGCGTCACTTCCGAAACGTCAGTCTTTTGAATGGGAGCATTTTTGGGGTTCACTTAACATCCCCTCTGAATATCTGACGCGCTCGAAAAAATACATTTTTTTTCTATTTTCTACCCTTCCGGATGGCCACCCCCACCACGCAAGTCGGCACATGAACATACCTCTGGTATCAAAGACACGCTGGAGCATCTAAACTATCAATATCTGACGCGCTCGAGTATCTCCATGTAACTGTTTTTTTTTAACATCTTTGAAGGTCTGTATACGCTTTCCCCAGAACTAAAAGAAAACATTATATAACTTTTTTTTCCCTCTTATTATCTAAACTTCAAAATCTAATAGGTCCTCACGACGCACGAGTAAATCCCCAATTAGCATCATGGGTTCCCCTACTAAGGACACTACTTGTCTTATATTCATGAGTATTTGCTGACAGTAGAACCGACATGCGTAGAAGCTAAAAGGGCCTTTCCAGCCGTTGACTGTTCTTTTAACTCTCTAACAAGTCGATTGGCAGATGACACGATTGACGCTATTTGTTTCCTAAGATCCTCTTTCAAAAGCTAAACTTGATTTTTCATAATCGGTATTCCCAAAATTATTATTTAAGGAAAGTTTGCTAAAAATACTGGATATTCTGATAATTGTACCGACCATGCATTAAATATATCTACTGCTGAACGTGACAAAATTACGTAATTATTTTAAACTCGTGGTGATTAAGTTAGATTTAGGTAATATAAGAAACTTAGATAATGCAATGTAAATTGCAAGACAATGTTCATTTATTTCATTTGCGAACTCTATTAAGACTGAACTTAAACTGTTATACTAAATATTATATTTATAAATATAATATTTGTAATTAAATATATTCTTATAAGTATATTATTATACAGTATATAATCGCAAGTATTATTTCACTGATATCTATTACTTTGTTCTCATTACAAATAAATTTTCTTATTATATTATATCTGCTACTACTACTAATAATTATTATTATGTGTATATATATATATATATATATATATATAGTACAATTTTATGTAAAAATAAACAAAAATACAGTGGTTCCACATGTTACATAGCGCTTATTGAAGCTGCTTAAAAGAAAACGTGTTTAATATTACTTAGTAAATATAAAACGAAAGACCCCCCAGGGCAGCCATACTTTATACTGTTTTTATATAATAACAATGGCTGGCCTGGGGGGTCTTTCGTTTTATATTTACTAAGTAATATATATATATATATATACAGGGGGTGCGCTGGCTCGTTTTAACATTTCGCCAAATTAGATTTTTCCCGGACATCATTAGGAAAAGCAATTGTCAATATTTTCGCCAAAACGTATTTTCTTTCGCCAAACTAATTTTATTTTGCAATTTGCGACGTTGGCGATCGACAGCGTGACCCCTGTTATATATATATATAATACAATATGTAATAACCTAGATCTTATATAATATAAAGATTAAAATTTAACTAGTTGTTCTAGATAATTAATTTTCATTGTTCATTTTATTCGTAATATATGCTTAGTTATAATAGAGTTGATAATAAGTTGATTTCCTAAGAAATAAACTGTCTTTTTTATAAACTTTATGATACACTCAATTAACATCTTTTATACAGTTGATTTTAGAACGAATAGAAATCATTTTGAAATGGCCAATCCTACCGTATTGACGGGGATCGGGCCCGGCAGGGCCGCGCCGCCCATGTGTGCGATGTGAGCGGCGCACACAGGCGCCGGATACTCAGGGGCACCTCGAGGCCCCCCTTAGGTTAGGAAAACTGTAACGCATTCCTAAATCTGTGCTAAAACTGTCAGCACATTTTATTAAAATGGAATCTTGGAAGATTGAAGTTAAAATTGGGAATGTTTCAATAATTTACTTTGATTGGGAATGGACCCTCTGTTTCTTCATACTTACTATGCTGTAGTGATGAAGCATTACCTATGAAATGAAAGAGCAGCGGTTGTCATCGCTGTTTGAGTTAACGAACGGCCGAATTCAAGTGACTATCCATGGAGGGTCGTATGAAAGGGCCGTAGATCGAATTTTCTAAGTTTTTTCGTTTTCTAAAATTTTGGAACTAAAACTAAACAAATAAATCCATCATCCATTTTTATGGATGACGTAATAAAGAACTAGAGCTACCCATTGGCAGAGTATTTTGGTAAAAGCGTTCTACAAATGAGAATATTAAAGATTTTATAACTCTCTGAATTGGCTGACTAGTGATCGCAGCACATTCAATATCCACTGAAAAATTATTGGCAACCTTTAGATGAGTCCGGCAGCCAATCGGTCGATTTAACTCGGTTCCCGTTAGAACACCGAAAGTGAAGCAGCACCGGAATGGGCAGTGCTTGGGAGGGTGAATTCCTCTCTCGACCGAGTGTCCTGTGGACCGTGTATGCTAAGGGGAACGCTAATCCCCTTAAAATCTGTCGTGGTGACAAAGTCCTCTTTGTTCAAACGATTCCTCTGAGGATGTCAATCCAAGTGCTAGGTCTCTCATCAGGAATGGAATCAAAATGAGGAGACCACTCATAGGGGCAACGTTGGTCTGCCTATTGGGTGCCAACGAAATGAAATGGCCCGCATCTCCTGCTCTCAAAGCCTAACACAAGCAGACCGTTGATCCGGCCATTAGAAAGGAAAAAATCTTCAGATTAACCCTTTTAGACCCTGAGTCCACAAAAATCACCTAGTGTCGTACAGGATGGAGTCCTTTCCTAATTAGTACCCTTAAAACACAACACTTTCCTCGAAAATTTAATAGTCAGAATTTTTTATTTAGTTTTTAGTTACAAAATTCAGTATCCATAATCAAAAGAAAACATATTTAATTACAAGATAAATCAGGTTAGAAAGGTTTAATATCATGCAGGAGAGGCAGGGTTAATAGGGTCGAAGATACGTAACAAGTTGAATTGTGAAAGGTTTCAAAAATTAAAGAAAGGGGAAATAAAATCTAAAACACTACCATATTTTAAATACTCACTGAAGTGCTATATGCTAAGAGTATCACATTCCATGCGTCGGCCCTATTAGTCTTTCTTGCTTCATTACGTAGGAAGGTGTATCATAATCAATGTGTACGCCCTATTTTTCATCCTTGTTTCATTACGTTAGAAATTGCATCATAATCCATAAGTGTGCCGTATTTGTCTTCCTTGTTCCATAAAACACTTCTTCGGAATTAAAATCTATATTAAAATCGCCTATTAAAACTGTTTTGCAATCTTTGTCAGACATATTCCAACTATACTTCGCCTTTATAGCTAGAAATCAAAGCCCGCAGTGGAGGCAATTACAACAGATGCTAGGAAAAAGCATTTAACGAAAGTAAGTCTTCACTCAATATATTTAATCCTCGTCCACCTGAAATTAATAACTTCATATTCAATTTTTATTATAGATCCAAATCCAATTTAATTCTTCGACTTCTGGAAACGCGCAGAAACTTTTCGCATTCGAGCCATTTCGTTTTGTGTACACAGCCCCTCTTCTATATGCTTCATGCAGATGATCATTTTAATGCAAAAATAAAAATAATACTATGTAATATAGGAAAACTATTTCAGACGAATTGGGATTGCAATTTTCCCTTCAAAGCCTGATGACCGTGACTTCAATAGGACGTCATGTCAATTGCGACAGCTGATTTTCTCACGCAAACGACTCGCTTTTTTTACTCTCGGAAATAAAATGGATCGGAAAGTAGCGGAAAATCTCTTTAAAATTAGGGAACGGGTAGATTTTTCAGATTGTTTTCTACATTTTTATACATAATTATGAAAAATTTCGTGCGGATCGTACAAACGGTGTACATGTTAGGCATTTTGTGCTTAATTTTTTAATCTTTTTGGAGTAATGGTGGTAAAAGTTTTATCCTGGAGTAGGTACCCGGGATCGTTATAGAATCAGTGAGTCAGTGATCAGAGTAACTATATAGTAGGATAAACAGTTGCAGCTGCGGTTCTACAAGGGTGGCACGGGGGCAAGTGCCCCCCCCAAACGAACTAAGTTTACACTATATATAGGTGATTAACTTGTTTTGTACAGTGAAGTGACTTTATCAGAAAATGCAACAATAAATGTAAAAATGTCCAAATATTAATTTAATTTAAAAATGTAATGTAAAAATGTCCAAAATGTAATGTCCAACATATTTTTCTCCATCCGCCACTGAAGGTTTGGAAGAAAATTTCGTCAAATGTAGAAGATATTGCCAAACTTGGTTCAGGTCTAGGCAGGGGCGTAGCCAAGGGGGGGGGTTAGGGGGGTCATGAGAAATTTTTTGCCATGCAAAATGTATATTCTTCACATTATCACACACACTCATACATATATATGAGTTGTAGTAGTCGTAACCCCCCCCATGAAAAATTTCTGGCTACTCCCCTGGGTCTAGGGATTTATTTTTTGGCACCAACTTGGCCAACCCTGGCTACTTTTGACATTTCACTAACCTCGCTGCTTTCTGGCAATCCTTGAAAAGTGATTCACCGTTTCGCCGGGTAGACAAAAATCCTTATCAGAAATTGGTTGTTCTAAAGTGGTAACAACATGTATATGAGCCTGATTCTAATATGAAGACGTAATTGAATTTTTTTACTACTTTTAATAAAAGTAGTATACGGCGAATCAGTGCTCGAAATAAGATTTTAAAGCTGGCAGCAAAAACTATTTAGATAACGGCAAAATCTTAAATTTTTCGCTCTTTCTCAATATTTATAAGTAGCAGTTGCAGTTTTTTAGCTTAATTTTAACAAAATGGAATCAATAATGCAATGAGAAGAACAAAACAGACAAAATGGCCTCACTTTTATTGTGACAATTCTGTAATTTTATATGCAACCTTAAAATACATCTGAGGTTGGAAGAAACAATTTAAGTTTTAAATACTCGGAAATATTCGAAAGCTAAACTTGCCGCTAGAGCTATTGAACATCGAGGCTATTTGGGCTAGTCTCACGGCATTTTTAGTAGTCGCCAAGACTTATTTCGAGTCCTGCTGCGAATTAAATATGTTTGTTCAAAAAGTTCCTTATTTAATTCACTGTTTGGTTAGATTACTTACTTCTCTATGCATCTAACGAATAATATTACGCTTTTCACGATCAAACAATAGTAGAAATAAAGTAAGATGTTCAAAACGTGTTTTTTTTGTGTGTGTGTGGTTGAAAAAGTTTTTAAAAAACTCCACTTATTCTTGGGGGGGGAGTCTTGGGGTAAGTAAGTGGGCAGGTAATGAACCCTGAGGGGCGCTTCATTTGTTTCGCGCACAGGCGCTGGCTATGGTCGGCGCAGCACTGGGGCCCGGATCCGATCGGATTGAAATTGGTGCTTGATGGCAATGTTTAACTAAGATATTAGCTGGAAAAAAACAAGATTTTACTTAGTACTTACAAAAACTATTTTCGTGAATGAAAGCTCACACATAAATGAAATTTATACAAATTATGCAAATACGCAGTTAGCCGTTATGCAAATTAAGCATAAAGAAATCTTGAGTGCGTCTCATAATTTATTCATCACTTACCAAATTCACCTTTCAGACATTTTTAAAAATGATACTTAAATTGAAGGGACTTATTTTTTAAAATGTTAGGTTTTCTTAAAAAGAAAATCATCAAAATTAGAAAGTAATCATGAGCTTAAAATCTAATGAGAACATCCCGTGTATATTTTTGGAAATAAAATTATTAAAATCTGTGATAATGGCATAACTTAGAGTGGGAACATTTTTCTTCTAAGAATATTTGGAATTTCGTATGACATGTTACTCTTGAATACATATTCGAAAGTCATTGTTTTTAAACCGGAAGTAAGATGAGCAAAATTTTATTTCACAGGTTTGAAATTTGCATGAGCATTCTCAAGTTAGGTTAACGACTTGAAACGCCAAATTTAAGTCGGGATCAGAAAGATGTTTAAATCTTTAAAGGTCCCAGGTAGCTAAAAACTGTGCCCTTTAATCTAAATTTTGAATAATTGCCTGTAAGTTGTATTTATTGTTTAAAAATAGGTTTGGATATGTGTGTGTATTCGAAAGATAGTTTCTTCATCGTGTATAAATTGTGATTCAAAAAGTAAAGGCATAAACACAAACTTTGTTTTAAACACCCTTGCCCGAGCCTTTAACTTATTTTCCCTTTATTTTATTTTCTCATTTTACTTTTAAAAGGAAAGACAATTAAAAATATATAAATAATTATTTTTTGTATTTTTATTTAAATGTATTATATCCCTCATTTCCCTGTAGATGAGTAGTTACATTTATAAAAGCATAAAAACGTTATTGATCTCCAAGCCTTAAGAGTTATTCATGTGCAATCAAAAACACGTGTTTGAAGTAGTTTTATGAAATTAATAAATTTCATTATTTATTAAGCGCGTGGTACCATGTGAAAACAAAAAAACTATTTATATTTTCTGATTTTACTAAATAAGGAAATGTGCATGAATTTCTTTTTCCATACAGAATAAAAACTTACACAAGATAAAGTATTTTTTAACATTTTATGCTCCATATTATTTAGGTGTGTTTCTTCGATTATTTTCTACACAAAATATACTTTGTGACTACGGAGTGGCGCAAACGATGAATTCTGCATCGAGAATTTTTCCCGCTTTGAAATATGCAGCATGAACTAAAAATTCCGATGTTTGTTCATCTTCTTTTTTTTTTCTTCACATGCGCAGTGCTTTTCTGGTGCGGGGCTGAAAGAATTGCTTTAAATGCTTCTTTGTGTATAATCGATGGACCTGCAGTCGTTTAATGAAAAATGTCACCCGTAGATGATGTATCTGCTGTTACTCTTTAACAACCAATAACGGCTGCATAACGATAAATCAGGTAATGTGACAGGTCGGGTAAATTTAAAATGGCTGCTCTGTGTGTAATTGGCTAGTTAAGATCACTGTACGTAGAGAAAAGAGAATCTAGGGTAAATATCATCCTAAAATACTCAGTAAACAAAGCAGTGTATTCTTTTCAGAAAGACGAGCAATTAATAATTATTTACTTGCTCAGCAAATAATTATCTACTTGTTTCGAAGTTTTTATAGCAAAAAGTTTACTGCACTCTTCTCTACATTTCAAATGCTTTTAAATATTTTTAACCATTGTTGAAGGAATTGCGATCCCTTTCATTTATACGAATACGGAAAAAAAGAAGAAAAAGTAGTTCAATACAGACAATACCTCCTACATATAGGAAGCCTAACAACTGAAACTTTGACGTCATCATTAGGCCTTCAAGTAATGACGTCATCACAGTTTTACTTTCGTAAAGTATAACTATTTAAAATTTCTGGTGAATGCTACAAATATTAGAAAATGTCTTAAATAAAAACTTAAAATTAAAATACCTTTCTCATGCAAAATTATTTATTCCGATCTATTTCCTTATCATATTATCCAATTAGTCATGGTTAAAAACTGCCGTTTGTCATAAAATTATATTTTTTTCTCAAATTATTAAAATATTGTTATTCATGAGTAAATTCACCAGACACTTTTTATAGTTTTATTTTGTGAAAATAAAACTTTTAACTGTAGGCCTAATGATGACGTCAATGCTTGGTGACGTAGGAGTTGTTAGGCTTTCTTTATCTAGGAGGTGTTGATATAGACCACAAGACACTGTCTTGAGATTTGGTTATAAGTCTGTTTATAGCTTTTCAACCGACATTTTGAAGGCATTGATCAAAGCTCCAGACTAAATTCAGAGCACGCTAAATGAAAAAGTCACTAGGCATCTGACTCTAGTCTAAAAAATACGCATCTTAATGTATAACAATATATCTTAAAACGTTATTAGTTCTGCAAGTAGTACTTATATTAGTTCGTATAAATAATTTCCTAGAAACTTAAATCTCAGGTTTACTCAGAAATACATTATACGGGTTTTCATAGTGCATTCTATTATCATTCATTATAGCGAAAATGCAATGCACAAACACATTAAAACTGGTAAAATTCATTTTAGAATTACAAGATTATTTTACTCTGTAAATTGAAGAGATGCGTTCATAACTCAAATGTAATTCACAAACTTTAATTAACTCGGATTGTGTAATTTTCTCAGTTCTGATGGTTTGCACTGCTTTTTTAAGTGAAAACTGGAACTGTCTTCCATTGAAAGGCTTTAATTGCTTGATAATTATTTATTTTTCTTTTATGAGAAAATATTGTCAATGAGAACTATTTCCACAGAAACAATATTTGGAGTAGAGCTTTTTATCTGATAAAAATTCGAAGTATTTATAAGTGTCAGATGATGAGCAAGAAGCTAATATTTGGCATTTGGTACGAAATTCAGCATATATGTGAGGTTTGTAACATACGTGCTCGATACGAGAGGACTTTAATAAAGTCACAGACTATGTTTGGGAGAATCCAGAACGTTCCTTTTACTTATCCTTCTCTAGAAAAAGAGATAAATTCATAAAATTCTTGATGTAAATTTCAAGAGGTATACACATGAATAGAATTAGGTATACACGTTAATACCTAATCATCAATGCCCAACCATTTTGAAATTTGTCCTTAAGGAGAGTGGTCATCCATTCTCAATTTTTTTTTAGTTATCCGCCTTGAAAGGAAAATGTCGTAATGACCAAGAACAACTGTTTGTCATTAAAAAAAATTTTAATGTATTTGTTTGACATCCATGTTAAAAAATATAAAATTTAAAAATATACTATATTTTGTCCACTTAAACTTCGTGATTACATAAACCATGAAGATTCAGGTGTACAGTGTAAAATTAGGTCTCATTCTTGACTATGTAGATCGTCTGTGCCGGAAAAAAGTGTACGAATGTAGTCAACGTGTATAGTTGAAAACACTTTTATAACTATATCTACATGTCTGTTCTCTCGTAAAAAGGAATGACTCAACAAATATTTTTTTCTAAAAAGGACAAAATTCAACAAATCCCTTCCTATCTCAAATTTCTCCCTGTAGCGTTTAAGGGGACAGTTTACTTCACATTTGTTCAAAAAATCCATTTTTATTTTTTAAATATTAAATGAAAACCTGTTAAATTATGAAAAATTTGGCGACTCATTTTTAATTATACGCCAATAAAATCACAAGATATGGCAACTTTTGGTTATACACTCAGCGCAATTTCATTGGCAAACAAACTCTTTAGATGGCTTTTTCTCGATGTTCATATTTTCTTCAACTTCATGTTTTTAGAATGTTATAGCTTTTTTGTATTTGAGATAATGATTTAAATTTTTTATATGCTTTTTATTATGTAGCTGATGAATCTGTGCATGGAATTAGTCTTCAGCTTTTTTTTTTTTTTTTTTTTTTTTTTTTTTACAGATATCATATGAAGATATGTTAAATTTTATTGTTTTACACTATATATATGAGTAGAGAAACCGTACTAGACGTAATATTAGAGGTATCTAAATATTCATGTACAGTTTTGTGTAATACGTATGTAAAAATAGTTCTTAAAAAATTGAACAAAAATCTTTATTTTTAAAAAGTAGTAAAATTTTTAAACAATCAGTTTTTAAAACTTTTTCTTTAATTTTACTTAAATGAGCAGTTTACAGAGATTTACTTTTTCAAAATGTACTTTTAGTTGAACACTGAAATGCATTCAGTTCATCATTTTTACTATATTTTTTTAAATAAAAAAAAATACTGAAAAGGTAAACTACCCCCTTAAAGAGAAATAGATTCGACCCGGTATAGAAAACATAACGATCCCATCAAAACAAATATGATTTAATCTCTTTGTCAAGTTTACTAGGTTTCTTTGGCAAGTTTAGTAGGTTTAATCTCACTGATTAAACCTACTAAACTTGCCACCAACTCTTAGATGGAAAAAGATTAAAAATAATAAATTTGTATACGTTGAAAGAGAACTTGTTGCGGGGGGAACACAATAAAATTATGCAAAAGCTTCATTGGTTAAATTCAGATAATCCAGTCCCTACTATATAAAGAGTTGCTTGATTTTTAAACACTGCTCATCTCATTACTTCAATTATATTAAGAAACACGTAGCTGAAACAATTCCGGGCACATAATTAACCACTTTTTGTAAGCAGTAATTTTTGTCTTAGAAAATAAAAGTCTTTGTTCGAAATTTCAGACTTCAATAAATGATGTAGTTTCTTTATTGAAAAAAATACATAAGAATGTACTGTTTACAAAAAATGGTTAATTATACGCGCAGAATTGTTTCAGCCATGAAAACAATACTGTAGTCGTATGTGCAGACATTCGCAGTGATTGTAACATTATTGTGATAATCAGGTTGAAATGTAACTAAAGTAAACGCTAATTGTTGGTTTTGCATTTAAGGATAAACACCAATCACCAACTGTGTTATCCTGTTGTTGTTCTCGTATCCATGAATAGACGATAGCACTATCCAAGGAAATAGGTACCATTGCCGCCGGGGAAGTTGGACTTCAGCTTGTTGGTTCCTAATTTTGAACCAAGTCCGGATGAGGGACCAACCACCATCTGAAATCAGCACCCCCAGATTGTGCTATTCCCATGTTAGCATATGACTATTCTACCTTTAAACAAAATTGGGAAAATAAGAGTTCAAATTTATTTCGATTACTTTACTCGATCTTTAACTATGTTGGAAAAGTTATTAGACTAAAAATTACCCTTTTAAACGAAAGTAAAATTTTATATATATTTGTCAGAACTATTTTTGAATTACATCTCTAATACACATGTACTTTTGGGAATAAATGCAAACGATGCAATACTATGTTCACCATTTTTATTAAAGATTTTCAATAGTTTTTGAGGGAACATCTTCTAAAACAAAAGTTCCTTGACAAACACTTTCGACGTCCTAAAACTAGAATATTGAAATAAAATTAAAATAATCTACAAAGAGTGATGATAAATACTTAAGCAGTGTTATAGTGACTTTCCAAATGGAAAAGAACTAAATACCTTACAGAGCAAGCCATTTATTCTTAATATAGATGAACTATATTAAGGGTGTATTCCTTTGGGATAAAAACGGTTCAAGGATTTTCTTAAAGGTTTATCTAACCTTTGAAATAAAATGAAAAGGTTGTTTAGCGATAATTCGTATAAATGAATCCTTCATTTGTTTATCTTTTCTAAATCTCAAATACTTATCACACTGTTCGAAGAAGTTTTCAAAGTCTTTTCATTCTGTAAAAGAATTTCAGGGAAGATTGTTCAAATATCTTCGATAAACGTATGAAGGTTTTTGTAATGAAAGTTATTCCATTCACCAATATAATCTTGAAGTTATATAGATAATACGATAATCATCGCAGTGCGGATGCGATTTGTAAAGACAACAGTAGGGAAATTTCGGAAAATTTTTTATTACTGCATTTTTCATGGTTTAATCCCTTGTTACAACTACTACAACTTAAGATGCTTCATCTTTTCCTGTTAGTGTAATTAAATTACACGAATTTCAGAGAAGCCCTGGCCTGCAAATTTGCTGCAATTTTTAAAAATCTTTAAGATCTAATAAATTTATTAACTGAAACGAAGTTGCATCCTTAAACGTTCCAAAGAGTCTATTTTTTCTTCTTATGTGAACAAATATTAGTTGATTATTGGTGAAATTGGAAACTAGCGAAAAAGTTATACCGTGTTATTTTCACTTTTTATCAGTGCTCGGAGATTTTTAACTAAGTGGGCAAACTATTTTTTCGTCCTTAAGTTGGTATTTTTTGGTATAAGACTGGTATTTTTTTAAATTATCAGTCAGGAAATGCCAATAAAAATAGTTAAACAATGCCATAATTTCCTGATGTATCGAAAAAAATCAAAAATGCATTTTATACTTTAGAATACATTCGTTCCTAAAAGTGATTTCTGTTTCTGCATTACACCTGCTTCCAACTTGATACAGGTTGGTTTGTACCAAAATTGTTCTCTTTCGAACTTTTTCCACAGTGTAGCAACATAATTGCGATTAAGCGTACCATAATAGCTTTAGCAACGTGATATCGATTTGCAGCTACTATTTTTTTTTTCAATAAAATTTGAGCACAATGTTTTATGAAATTGTATGCTTTTTCCTATAGGTGAACCTCTAGGCTGTAACATAGGCTGTAATATAAAAGTCAGAAATAAACTATCCATTAACTTTATAAAATGCTTTGCCAGATTTAGAGGGAGTTCAGAAAGCTTGCAAGTATTTAAATATAAAATAATAAAAGTAACATCGAAGAACTTTCGAATTTTAAATAAAGTGAAAGAAACTCATTTTTTGAAACAAAAAAAATACTCAAAAGAATGATTGCTTATAGTGCAGTTTTTAAAAATATTATGTACTATACATTTTACATCGTAATCAGTTTTATGTTTTTCCATCGTCATTTAAACGATTATGGGACCTATAATTGCCCTTATCTTGAACAATATGTCTAACGAAGACTTAACGGGGGAGGAGGAGACAAAATCTGCATTCACATAAAGTACTATTTCAACTCAACATATCACTCCCCCACCCCTTCTTCATGAAAGCCATTGCTTACAGAAAGGAAGATAAAACATAAAATTGATGTATGATTGGCACATAAACGAAATTACAAAGAGGAATGATGTTACATATGATATTAAACCCGCACAGAAGTATGTCTTTTCAATTATATTAACATTGCTGACAGCACTAGTTCAGTGATTCCCAATTTCTTTCCACTATCTTGACCAGGAATGCAGACAGTAGTTTCTTAGGAAGGATATAAGCATTATAGTTGAGAATAAATAAACGGAATTTTCGCAAGACATGAAAATCTGAATGCTTATGGGCCAGACCATGGCCCAATGAATAAAACATTGAACATGGTTGATTGCCAAAGTGTTAAAATCCAGGCTTCTAGCCAACTGCTTGGCCGCCTATCTAACGGTCTGAAGTTTTGGTCGGTTTTTGCTAGATGCTAAGTGAATTGGCGTTGAATTTTTTATAAAGACCTCTGCCCAAAGCAGCCTCCCCCATTAAGCAGATACTCCTCATGCAGGTTTGTCTCAGCAAAATACACACATGCACATTAATGCTAATACTAACTGATCTAAAAATTTCGGTGTTAGGAGGATATAGCCCCTAGCTAAGCCCTTAACTTCCGCAAAAAAAAATATTTTTTTTAATAAACCCTAAATTTAACCTTTACACTGGCGGTGTCTCTTTTTTACGCTTAATTGTAAAGTGAAAAAAGAACAAGTACAAATGATTTTAATATTTAAACCTGCTAATTAAAAATGTCACTGTTTATCACATTTCCTATTGCTAACATATGGCAGGACTAGAGTTTAAAAGCGTTCTTGCTTAAAAAGATTTTTTTAGGGGTTCTAACTTGTATTAACGTTGCATCTGGAGAAAAATGACCACAACTCGACACCGTTAGATTGGCAGCCACGTAATAGCACAAAATGCTGGACCTACACAGCACCCCCCCAAAAAAATTAATATATATATATGAGACGTCAGATATTTCAAGTAAAGTTTCAGAGTTAAGGCAGGTAATATGGTTTATTGAACATTACATTTAAGTTACAATTTAGAATGAGAAGAGGGGAGGGGAGACGGGTACAAGAATCAGCGTGGACTCATTAAGCAGTTCCAGTGGCAGAAGTCTCTCGATTTTCGATGTGCGGGAATATTTACGCTTACCACACCACGTGGTTTGCGAAGACATAACTCCGCCTCTCTCTTATCTCTGATCGAACCACACACATTTACCAACATGACCCGCATCCGGGGCTACAAGGGCGTGGGGACACGTGTACATCTAAAGAACTCAGAATCGTCGGCCTGATGTCTGACAAATAACAAAATAAGTAAAACATAGCTCCAGAGCGCGCGTGGCAAGTATGACAGGAAAGCTAAACTTACAGTAAAAGTACCCGCTTGAACAATACCCAAACTATAGTAAAACCCAAATTACCTTTCTATACATTACATATATATATATATATATATATATATATATATAACTAACAAGTAAAACACAAAACATACTACAAATAAGACATATCTCGCAGAAAAGTAACAGCTATTATCAAGAATTAGAAACCAGATTTTGAAACCAAATAAAGTGCAAGAATTATTGTGATAGTATAATGGAACGGAAATTATAACCACTGTCACCATCTTCAGGGACCACAAACAGTGGATTATAATTTACAGTAAACCAAATAGTAGGGTTTCGGTTGTGTGGCATATCAGAAGATATATTAACTCCACACATCTGGGCCCTACCCTACTATATAAAGGAAAGAAGAAATCAAAAAGATAACAAAAATTAGAAAGATAATTTTACATACCAAACCTTGAGCACATGGAAATTTATTTTGAACAGTTGATATGTGTTGCCAATGCTAAGAATTGTAAAAAGTGAAAAATGGTGTTGCCACTAAATAAATGTGTAAAAGTGGAAAGAAGAAAGTTTAGGAGTTGCCAAATACTAATAGGTAATATTATTAAATTTTAAGAATATCCAGGTATATTAATATAATAAATATATATTGAATAATAATAAATTTAAAAGATTGAATAAAATAAATATTATAGCAAAATTAAATATAACATATTGTTTAAAAAATATAATGATTATTATTATTGACTAAGTATGTATAATAAGTTATTGTATGACAGAAGATTAATCTAGTAAATAAGAAAAAAAAATAATGTTTAGAACAGAATAATCACAATATAGGAACCCCGTTTTTTTTTTTTTTTTTTTTTTTTTTTTTTTTTTTTTTTTTTTTTTTTTAATTATATAAGAGAAAAACTTCCTCCGCCCAACCCAACACCGCAAAAGAAAGACAGAAAGACACCGCAACAGTGGTCTTGTTTTCCGACAAGTCCAGGTTTAGTTTGGAGTCTGATTCTCGCCGGACATTCATCTGGAGAGCGCCAGGTACCCGTTACCACCAAGAGAACACCATTGAAAGACACCGTTACGGTGGTGCAGGATGGCTCGTTTGGGGAGGAATTATTCTTGGTTCCAGAACTGACCTGCATGTTCAGAGTGTAACGATGACAGGCCACATCTATCGGGATGTCATTCTGGAACAACATGTACGTTTGTTTCGGGGCGCCATGGGTGCTGAATTTGTGTTTATGGATGACAACGCCCGTCCTCACCGTGCAAACATTGTAGACGAATGCCTTCAATCGGAGGATATCACCCGTATGCATTGGCCAGCATACTCACCGAACTTGAATCCAATAGAGCATGTGTGAGATATGCTTGGCCGACGAATTGCAGCCCGTCAACCCCCTCCCACCTGTCTACCGGAACTTCGGAGTGCATTGCTTGATGAGTGGTGTAATATTCCCCAAGATCAGATTGATCATTTGATACTCAGCATGCCTAGGCGTTGTCAGGCCTGTATTGCATCGTCCGGAACACATACTCCGTATTAACCATCCTACTAACCATTGTTATACTGTTTTTTGTAAATAGGTTCTTTTTTGAAATTTGGTCAAGGGCGTAAAACTTGCAATTTTTATTAATTATGTCAAACATATAGCATCTTTTTTGCTCTTTACTTTTTGTTTAATAAATAGACTTTACAAATAAGTCAAATTTGTTTTGCTTCTTTCTCTTTCTTTGCCTGAACTTCATTATCCTTAATTTATGGACATGAGTGTAGTTTGCATTCGAATTCTCTAAAATTTATTGAAAATTTCTAATTGTTATAATTTTGATCCTTTAAAGATAAAATTACAAATAATAACTTATTTTAAAGGAATTGAATACTCCTTTAAAAGTGTGGGTTGAAGAACTAGTAAAACGCATAGTGGAAAATTGTTATTAAAAGAAGCGTTTTCCAAAACCTTGCGATTTTTTCTAAAACTTGTATCTCGAAAGCTTTTGTATCTAGAAAAAAATAACCCGCAACAATCTTGTAGGAAACTTCCTCAGCTTTCATTTTGTAACTGACAATTTTTTGCTAAGACGTACGGTTTTTGCGATAAAAGTGAAAATCCCAAAAAAGGACCTTTTTAGGTTGGGGGCTAAAGGGGGGACGTGCCCCCCCCAAGAGGCGGAACTTTTCTGTTTCACACAACTATATCTCCAACCAATGTTTTCCCAAAGTTTCAAAACTTTATAATTTTTTTCATAGATTTTGTCATACTTTGACTCGCAATGCAGTTTCCATTCAAATTTGATAAATTTATTGAAAATTTCAAATTGCAATAACTTTTGATCATTTAAAGATAAAGTTACAAATAATAACTCATTTTAAAGGTAATTAAATACTCTATAACTTTGTTATGAAAACAATTGCTGTAAAACAGAGGGTTGAAGAGTTAAAAGACAAAATTGGTTAAGAATCGGGATAAACAGAAGCGTTTTCCAAAAATTTGCGATTTTGTCTAAAACATATCTCGAAAGCTATTGCATATAGAAAAAAATAACCAATTACAATCTTGTAGGAAATTTTCTCAGCTTTCATTTTGTAATTGACATTTTTTGCTAAGACGAACGGTTTCTGAGATAGAAGTTAAAATCTGAAAAAGTGACCTTTGGGGGGGCAAAGGGGGGACGCGGCACCCCGAGAGGGGGGAACTTTTCTGTTTCATACAATTACATACCCAATTAGTGTTTTCCCCAAGTTTCAAAAATATATAAATTTTTCCCCCTTTTTTCCTAATTTGACTGGACTACTCGTTAGAACCCTTAATAAGTAGTAAGAACAAGGCAACACTCATCCTTGGAAGATATCCTTTGCGTAGCTTTGCGATAACACACAACACAAATAAATCATCAGTGTTAAAAACAATGGTAACTCAGAAATACTTTCAGAGGACACCCAAAGATGTCACTGTCACCACTACTTAAAACATTGATATCGGTAAAATTTGACTGAAAGCTTCTTTCTTAAACAAATATAAAAAAGTTAAGACTGAAAGGAGCCAGGGCCTGCCTAAAGCGTGTGCGATGTGTACGACCGAACAATTTTTAAGTTGAGAGGGGCGCCGAAATGAAAAAAAAAATTTTTAAATAAGTGGTAACATTTAAATATTTATGTATCTTAAGTATATTTGAATGCAAATCACCATTTGAATGAGCTTTTAGTTCAACAAATAATTTTGTTTGATCGTTCAGAAAAAAGACTAGCTTCAAGAAGCGTTTCGCTCCATTGTTTTGACTGAACTGAACAAATGTAGACTACTGAGTATTCTATCAAGTGTTTAGTCTGTCTGTCGTGTCGGCTTGCAATGGCGACCGACCTGAAGGCAGTAGCGTATTCAGGGGATGGGGTAGGGGGCTTCAGTCCCCCCCCCATAAGAGATAGCTAAAGGGTAACACTCTGCTTCATTATGGACTTTGAGTATCTAAAGTGATCTGTTTTAATCACTTAGCCCCTCCCAAAAGTTTTTACGTTGGTTTAGATTAAAATTTTGCTTTATTGTATATTTTGTTTGGGTGAAATAAGCTTTTTTCAAACACCCTGCCACTGCCTGAAGGCAGACCTTAGGTTACGTGAAGAGTTAAGAGGCGTGTGCTGTTGTAATCTTGATAAAACAATAGTGTTTACCGTTTATGTTGTAAGACATTTAGTACTGCAAGTTCCAATAAAACTTTATCAGATCAAAGTGGCAACTGTGACTGGAGGCACATTGTAACTATACTGAATCGTCATGAAATTTCTTCTACTGACCAAAAATGCTATGAAGAACGGGTGGAGGTGGAAAAGTGACTGAGCACAGGTAAAACAATCAATGCTGAAAACCAGAAAACAATTGCCCTAGAAAAAGAACGATGGCAAAATGTTCGTAAACCACTTCTTGCCATAACACAATTTCTTGTCCAGAACCAACTGGCTTTCCGAGGGACATATGAAACTTTGTATAAAGAAAAATACAATGGAAATTATTTAGGACTTGTTGAACTAATTGCTCAATTTGATCCTGTAATGAAAGAACATGTATCTAGAGTATTAGCAAATGAAAAACAAGGGTGTCTGTCATACTTAGGAAAAATCATACAAAACTAATTATTGGCTCTTATGGCAGATAAAGTAAAAGAAGCAGTAGTAAGTAGAATTAAAACAGCCAAATACTATGCATTGATTATCCACTGCATACACGATTTAAGTTGGAAAGAACTGCTTTCTGTTGTTTTTGAGTTATGTTTATGAAACAAAAGAGCAAAAAGTTGAAATTTGCGAAAGTTTCCTATATTTCATTGAAATAACAGATACTTCAGGAAAAGGAATGTCAGAAACCGTTTTAAAAAAACTACCGGAGTACGAGTAGCATATTTCTGATTGCAGAGCCCAAGGGTATGATAATGGAGCAAATCTGAAAGGCAAACACTCCGGCCCGAAAAAAAAAAAAAATAAGAGAGCCTTTTTTGTACCATGCACCTGTCATAGCCTAAACTTGGTACTGAGCGATGCCGCAAAATCCTCAGTACCCACAGTTACTCCTTTTGGAACAATTCAGCGATTGTTTGTGCTTTTTAGCTCATCAGTAAAAGTTGGAGCAAATTGTTAGACAGACTGTCGCAGTCAGATGAGGCATCATTATTATTTGGGCCTTCTCTTAAAGAACTTTGTGCAACTCACTGGTAAGCACGAACTGAATGGCTGAAAGCTATAGATATCAGATTGTGCAAATACGGCAGGCACTTTGGGACCTGCATGAGGATGGATCATTTAAAGATGAAGTTAGAAGTGAGGCAAACTCCTTATCCGAAGCTATAGAAGATTTTGTCTTATTAGTGTCACTGATTGCATGGTATGATATCCTGTTTGAAATAAACATCGCTAGCAAAAGATTGCAATCAAAGAACGTGAATTTACCTAAGCTGTATCTATTCTGAAGTAGGTTGGGAACTTTTTTCGGATTTCCACGGAAACGCATTTTTTAGTTGTTTAGTGAAAGCGAAAGAGACTTAGTAGAAGTGGAAGGAAAATTCAAAACACCACGGGTTAGAAGGAAGAAGAAGCAGTTATATTATGAAGCATATGACGAAGCACCGATTGATCCCTAAGAGCGTTTCAGAGGTGATCTTTTTTTTTACCACTTGTTGAAACAGCTCAAATGGCTGTTCAAGAGAGATTCGAACAACTCAAGGACAAGACGTCAAATTTTAAATTTCTTTTTAAACTTTATGAATTACCCAACAGAGATGACTTGTTAGTAAAATGCAAAGACTTAGAAGATCTCCTTTCGGATGGGTATGAGAGTGACATCAAAGGAGTTGAGTTATGCGAAGGGCTGGTCTCTATCAAGAACCTCATCCGAAATAAAGGTACGTAACACTTTTACGTTTTAGGTATTTAGATTTTACCAGCTTGATCTAATGTTCAGTTAGTAAATTCATGATGGTTTTAGGCTCCAACAGTTTTTTTTTTTCAGAATTAAAAACAGTTTTTGATCTCTCTTTATGTGATTTGAGGCGAGAAAACACCTCTGAAAGTGCTGAACTTTTTGTTGGAAACTGGATCTGCAGACGCTTATGTGAAAGGGTAGCTTTACGAATACTTCTGACAATGCCGTCGTCGGTAGTGTCTGCTGAGCGAAGTTTTTCTAAATTAAGTAGGTAAAGTAGGTTTTCTAAAATAAGTTTCTTAAATAAACTTATTTTAGAAAACCTACAGGTAAACCTAGAGTAGGTTGTCTAAAATAAGTTTTCTTAAAAAAAGTAAATTAAGTAGGTTTTCTAAATTAAGTTTTCTAAATAAAAACTTACCTAAGGTCTACTCTTTCTGAGGAAAGACTGAACAATCTTTCAATTTTGTCCATTGAAAATGATATTTCATCGTCATTAGATTATGATACGTTAATAAAAACATTTCCGGCTGCTAAAGCTCGGAAGGTTCATTGCTAAGAATATAATAGATAATTTTAATCAATTTTCCGTAGTACTTTTTTTGATTTTTCACACTACTACTACCATTTATAGGTATTCCGTAATTCTATTAATTTTTTTGGTATAGTGCGGTTTTCCATATATTTTCTTTACTGACTGTCACATTTCGTACGCTTTCTTCCTCTTTTGTGAAAGATGGGAGTGACTTACTTTTCGTTTGGAAAACGAAAGAGTCCTAGCCTTTGTTTGATCGATGAAAGTTCTTTTGTTTGATTTCTGGATATTTGAGAGAAAGCATATTGAACAATCCTGTATTCATTTCTTTGCAATAAATTCCCCAGTTACCAGTGAGGTATCAAAAAGGGGAGGAATAGCGAGTATGGCTCAAGTGGGAGGGAAGCAATGGTCATAGCCGCCAACTTTTACGTAATATAAGTAGCCACTTTTTGTAAGCAGTAACTTTCTACTTAGATTAGAGCAAAATTTTTCAGCACATCGTGGAAGCTCACAGTGTACTGTAAAAATATTTTTTTTAATTACTGCTTACAAAAAGTGGTTAATAAACAGTCCATAAAGATTGGCAGGCTTGGCAATGGTGCGCATGCTATTATTATGCCGGGATTGGTCCTGATTCTTTACTGGTGCAGATGGTGTACCACCAGCACCTCCTAGATATAGAAAGCCTTACAACTGCTACGTCACCAAGCTTTGACACCATCATTGGGCTTGCATTTAAAAGTTTGATTTTGACAAAATAAAGTATTAAAAATTTCTGGTGAATTTACCCATGATTGGGACTATTTTAATAATTTGAGATAAAAAATATAATTTTAGGACAAATGGCAGTTTTTAACCATAACTAATTAGATAATATTATAAGCAAATAGATCATACTGAATAATTTTGTATGAGAAAGATATTTTAATTTTAATGTTTAATGTATATTTTGAATAGTGTTTAATGTATATATGATATTTTCTAATATTTGTAGTATTCTCCAGAAATTTTTATTAGTTTTATTTTATGAAAATAAAATTTTTAAATGTAGGCCAAATGATGACGTCAAAGGTTGGTGACGTAGGAGTTGTAAGGCTTTCTATATGTAGGAGGCGTTGGTACCACTCGGTCTCAAAAGTTTAGCCCTTTAACTTTTCATGAGAAACATACGTTCCAGTAACAGTTCCAAAATTTCAAGCACTACTCATTTACTGCAACAACCACATAACTCAAAAATCGTGATTTTTGTGTTAATACCATACGGATAATTCTAATGAAATTGTAAAATATCATTTTTGAGCTTTGAAAAGTGATGCGCTGGGCAGCTGTGGTGTCTTTTTGGGCCTATAGGCTACCTCAGTTTAAAGGAATTTCGGATGCTCTTTCTCAAAATGCATATACGTGTTATTGAGCGATATGTATTTCACGATTAACTGTGGATGAGTTGTGCCATATGAGCCAGCCTTTGGATTTACAGTTGTTTTTGAAAAGAAAAACTTGCTTTACTTAAACCTATTTAATCATCCTAACAGAAAATTTAAAAAGATGACTGATCAAAGGGTTAAAATTCTGAGTCATGACTCTTCAGTTATAAAAGTATGCTCACATAACTCTACTAAATATTACCGATCATGATATTTTAAGTCTCATATTGGATGTGCATGATCACCTAAATCTAAAATATTATTTCTTAACGTAGGTTCTTTCATGCATATTTTTGGAAAGCTTTTGGTTCCTAAATAAAATATGTAAAAATGTCAAAATGTTATTTTCTTCTTTTGTCTGTAGAATTTTAATCAGAAAAAATACATCGGAGTTTTTTCCCCGATATTTTTTCACTGTTCCTATCCTTCAAAAAAGCAGAAAAGTGGAAAATGACTGAATTCGATTTCCTTGATGAAGTAAAACAAAGTTCCATATCAAAGAGTTTTCTTCCTTCCGCTGAAAGTCCAGATCACGCAAGTGAACATTTTTCAAGATTAAAAAATGACTTTTAAAAAAGTGTATTTAGTAATTCAATGTATGTACTTTTGAGTAAAAGAGTTTTAGGATTGTAACATGCAAAAGAAATTTGCGCATGCTGATAGTTTTAATTTAAACTCTCTTAAAACGTTCGACGACAAAATTAAACAATAAATAAAGCTAATGTTTCTTTATGAAAACAAAAATATGTAAAAACATTTATTTTTACAAAATTCACTTTACAACTGTAAAATCGATATTAAAAATTAACCGTTTTAAAGTTCTTTCTTTTTTTAAATATTGCCTCTCTATCACAAATTACAATTAAAATATTAAAATTATTTTCAGTGATAATTATTCTTGTCTAATAACATCTGGAACTAATTATTTATAAGCAAATTGTACTTTGTTGTGATTTAACGTACACCGCTGTAAGAGTTAGAATCGTTATTTTTAACATGCACAAGTGCATTGAATCAATTTACATAATTCACAGGGATAGTCAGCATAATAGTCGGTGTTAAATTAGAAGTAAGGCAACCTGAAAATTGTATTTCCAACAAAAAAAAAAACAAAAAAAAGTATCCCTCTTTTCTTGTTTTGTCTCTCATTCTTTACAGTGCTCTCCTTTGCAAATGTTTTACGCAGGTAATCTTCGTCATCCGTCTACCGTTCCTGACTTATTTATTATTTTTTAAATATGTTGATCAATTCCTGCTGTACAAAAATCGGTGTTGTTACTCGAAAATGTTGAAATTTTTGCACTGCAAATCTCGAGCACATACCTTCAAATAACACTAACTCATTTTTCCTTTTTACAATTTGAGCGGATAATCCCCCTACAAGTGTATGTATAGTGATTGGTTTTTTTTTTTTTTTTATAATCATCCATTATATGCACTGATATTTTCTAATTCAGAAAATCTTCATCCAGTTTAAATAGACAAGTAATGCTAAATCCGCATTTTTTATTAAAAGATAATACATCATCAGAGCTGCCAAGTCTCCGGCTTTTTTCGGGATATTTCCCACCACTAATTTTAACTTACAAATTTATGCTTAAAATAAGTCCAAATATTTAATGCAATATAAAGCTGTCTAAAAATTGTGTTGGGAAATCACCCGGAAAAAGCCGGAGACTTGGCAGCTCTGCATCATATACTGTTTCTATAATTGATAAGAAATGTATCAAGTAATCACTTTATCCCCCCCCCCAAAAAAAAGAAGCAGTAGTTCACGTTTTTTTACAACCATCACCAGATTACACATTGTTCATCGAAAACATCTCTCAATGCATATCTGCCGAAACTTCCCGGTAATTAAATATCTTCTTCGTACACAGCATCCTTTTTAGGCATTCCCTCTGAACAGGAAGTTTGTGCTATACATTCTAAGCCGAAAACTACCTTTCACAAAAAGTGGTTAATTATATTCCGGAGATGTAGATGTTAGCAGCTATGCCCGAGTTTCCAACTTTTACAGAATATAATTGAAGGGTGTAATTGCAAAACTTATCATCCACTCCAACATTACTAACTCCTGTTAAAAAAAGTAAATAGTATTGGGGTTTTCTCCCAAGTGGATCATGGCTAAGAGGAACTGGATAGTGGCAACACCTCCTACATACAGAAAGCCTAACAACTGAAACTTTGACGTCATCATTAGGCCTTCAAGTGATGACGTCATCACAGTTTTATTTTCACAAAGTAAATCTATTTAAAATGTCTGGTAAATGCTACAAATATTAGAAAATATCTTAAATAAAATATTAAAACTGAAAGACATTTCTCATGCAAAATTATTCATTCCGATCTATTTCCTTAACATATTATCTAATTAGTCATGGTTAAAAACTGCCATTTGTCAAAAAATTATATTTTTTATCTCAAATTATTAAAATATTGTTATTCATGAGTAAATTCACCAGAAACTTTTTATAGTTTTATTTTATGAAAATAAAACTTTTAAGTGTAGGCCTAATGATGACGTCAAAGCTTTGTGACGTAGGAGTTGTTAGGCTTTCTTCATCTAGGAGGTGTTGATAGTGGTCGGATAAAAATTGGTGGCAGGCGATTCAGTCGTAAAACCAAATATGTTCAGCAGTCAGTTCACCTTGAATGTGAATCTTAGTTCTTTGAAAAATCAAAAAACTTATTAACATATTTTGTGTCACAATTTGTTATTGTGATATACTTGTTGTGGTAAGAACTATTTGCACATATTCCTAAACATGTAATGATTCTGGAAAGGACGTAGTTTAGACATCGAAAACGTGCCACCCTTCAATTAAACACTTTTTTGCATGCAGTAGTCTTCGGATTAAGATACACTAAACTCTCTGCGCCCAACGTATAAACAGGGCGATGTAATGTAAAATAAATCTTAAATAATATACTGTTATGAAAGTAGTTAAATATATTCTGTAATGATTGGCAACTCTGCTTTGCTCAGTGAGAACACAGACTACTTCTCTTTAGTCTTACTTCTGAAGTGACCTGTTGGATCTGGCGGTTCATTCGATGAGAAACTTGCATAGGTGCCAAGTATCATGAACTATCGCTTTTTGCAAACCGTAAATTTATTGGAAAAGGAAATGTGCGTTATGGGATATTATCTACAGTAGGGATCTAGGCAGGAGATGGGATTGCCTTCCGTGGGGGATTTTCTAAGGGGTCCTAACCGCATTTACGCGAAGTTGCGGAGAAAACCACGGAAAAACTCCGAACGGTAAGGTCGTTGGCACCTAATATTGAAACGCTATTTGCTAGCGTTTTGAACTGAGAGACGGATCAATATTAGGGTTGGTTGGACCCATACCAACCAACCCTAATATTGATCCGTCTCTCAGTTCAAAACGCTAGCACCATGCCGCTGGTTGGGCCAGTAAATTTTTTGAATATTTTTCCAAAAAAGTAAAGAACCCACACCTCTATCTCAGAAATTTTTCTATATTATAAACAGAAAATTACCGTTCACAAAAAGTGTTTAATTATATTCCTAAATACTTGACACCTATGAACTTGACTTATTGATATCCCAACGCCAATACAGCTTCTGCTTCCACTTCTATCTGTAAGCCTGGAAAATATATCCACCAAAATACAGATCTAAGTCGGTTTCGAGAATTTTCTTGCCTTTGAAAAACGTGATTCTAACCAGTGCCGCAAATAGAATTTATGTCCCTCGGGGCAAACTTAATTTAGGCCCCCTCCTTTCCCAAAGGGGCACAATAATTAATTGAGAAGAATGAATGATTATATAAATTATGCTTTATTTAATTATAACACAATAAACGATTATATAAATTACGATTTTCAGAAATACGATTTGAGAAAGGACTTGATCTAAACTGTGGTGGGAAATAAAGTGGGATTTCTGAGTTGTTAATGATACCGGGTGCACACATCCGAAATGTGAATAGCAAGGCAAGTTATACAAGTTCAACGAGTAAAAATCATATTAAACAGGACAAAACATAGAAAATTTCTTGACATCAAAAGATGAATTTTAACAATTTGATACTAGAAAACGTCGTCCAGTCATATCGCTAGTAATAATTGAGTGTGAATCATGCTCCAATTGATTCGGCATACGTTTGCTTAATTACATTTTATTTTTCTATTATGTCCTCTGACAATCGCATGTGGTGTCAGATCCCCCAGATAGGAGACGATGGGCAGAGAGAGGCGCCTTCCATTTTTTAGTGGGCCCCAGTGGTACGAAGTCCGACTTAGCCCGATGGTCCCCTAGTTTTGAACCAATTCCAGAGGAGGGGTCAACCCCCTGGATTCGGCACCCGCAGAGGTATCGCTTAACAACTTGGGGGACATTACAGCCACGACGGATTTTACGTGCACCAGCTCCCTTTAGTGTACACGGTTCCACAGCAGTCGAACCGAGAGGGGGGAGTCCCTCCCAAGCACTGGCCAAGCCGGATTCTGACCACTGCGGGACTCATATTTTAATTCCACTAATGTTGCAGAAGAAAACTTACAAGTATATCTGCCAACTACTGCTGAATATAAGCAACCACTTTTTTAAAATAAGAATTTTCGGCTTAAAATTTATCAATATACTTTCACTACGAAAAGACTAGTTACTATCTTGAAAAATTACTTAAATTGTGTAAGGTTAACAAGATTTGGTTAGTTATATTCCGTAGCAGTTGGCAACTATGTATGCAGTCGACTTAAACCCCTTAAAGGTAGTATTATTTTCAAGAAAATGGTGATAAAAGTCCCTATTTTCACATAGTACATACTTACATAACTTGGCTGAAAATTTCCCCTTATCTGAAAATTGTAATCGCACAGTAAAACTCGTCTCTCTGGGTTTAACATCAATTCTCTAATGTTCCCATAAAATAAAGAAATATTTCTAAAGTTTTCTTAGAACATAAGTAAGAAAAGTGAGCTATTGCAAAATGCGTGTCACAAATACACGTATTTCAGTACTGCTATTTAAAATAAACTATCTCCATAGTGTTAAAAATAGTTTGGGACTGTCATCTCTTGCGTAAAGTGAGATATAAAAGTTTAAATGCTCTTACCTTTCTGGCTCAGAACTTTTGCACACAATTTCCGGCAATATCACGAGCACCAGAAATAGAGACAAAAAGCTTAGCCCGTGATTTTCACGCGAGCGAGAAGAATGGGGAACACCTGAAGCAAAAATTTTGCCGAAGACAAATCTTATAACGTCGACGCGCCTTAATCTACCCGACTTGATTCTTTCAATTTACCTAAGTAACCTAAAACTTTACCTAATAACAACAGGAAAATTTTTCCTGATCTGCGAATATGAATAAATGCCGGAAAATTCAGTGCAACCAAAACCCTTTTGTTCTATTCTAATCCAAGTGTACCATGTTTACGATATTATTCACTTCTTACTGCGGTGTCTTTACCAGATTAATTCCGCACAACTATCCTCAAAGAATTAAAGTGTATCTTTCATTGAACTTCTGTATGTATGGCCATAACTCTAACATGTCTTCAAAGATTCACGAATTAATGTTGCAGGAACTCTGGATACCTCTGCAGTTTTACCGATGCTGCTTCTCAAAACTGAGGTATCGTGCAGTACTTCAAAATACTTTTCTTGGTACATAAGGGTTCTTTGTGTGTACTTATTTTGAAGAAAGTTTTCCCAGAGATTTGTATTCAAAATGCATCTGACAAGCTTCAGAGTACCCTAAAATGAAACATGAAATCTTCTAGCTTTCAATCATTTGAAGTGCAAAACATTCGGAGTCTTCGGTTGAAAACTCGCCATTTATGTAAAAACAGTTCAAGAATGACACTTGATCTTATGCAAAATGAATCTTTATCTTAGAAATGTAACGTGCTTTCTAGAATAAATAAGGTATTTACGTAATCCAGGTTTACTCTTTACGGAATCACTGCCTTTGAAGCCAAGTCGTCAACTGCAATAAAGATGAAAGTTACCTGACAGTTTATGAAAAATATTTCTAAAACTACTTAATGGAGTTTTAGATTTTTGGGGATTATCATGAAAGCCATATGCAAGTGAAATCTAGTATAATTCTTGCATAAGCCAATACTATGTTTCAGGGAAATTCGTTTTGTGTTATGGCAAGCCTGTACGCGAGGAGTACGTGGCTCCAGGGGGGGGGGCTCTGTTCGGAGGACTTTTTGAGGAATTGTAACGCGTAATCCCTTCTTTTACGAAAAACATACTCCTAAAAGTAAATCAATAGTATTCATGTGCCCTTATTTTAAAGTGAATAAAATTTTTAAACTTCTCCCTTAAAAAATAATAACTAAATTGAGCAACCAGAAAATTAACAGTATATTTTAATATTAAAAATCACGTTTCCTCCATCAGCTGCGGCAGGCCTCTACCAAAGGTTAAGGCGTTCAATCGTTTGGTTGGGTAGTGTAAACAAAAACCAAGTTCGTGGAAGAGGCACTTGCAATGACTTCAACCAACATCTCCTAGATATACAACGCCTGAGAACAGAGACTTTCACGTCATTACTAGGTCCACTAAAATGACGTCACCACACTCTTATTTTCACAAAGTAAAACTATTCAAAGTTTGTAGTGAATTTACTCCTGCATAAAACACTTTAATGATTTAAGATAGAAAATTCAATTTTACGAAAAATAGGAAATTTAAACTATCACTAATTATATAATATGATATACAAATGGATCATAATAATTTTATCTTTAAGGTATTTTCCAAAATTTGCATCATTCACCAGAAATTTTAATAAGTTTTACTCTGTGAAGGTAAAACTCGGATTACACAAGACCTAGGGGCGACGTAAATGCTTCTGCTCGCAGACCATCTATGTAACAAGTGTTGCTTCAACTCACACTAAGGAAGCAAATTGTACACACCATTTTCGACATCCCACTCTCCTTCCCTTACTTTCCTGAAATAGGAGAGTGACCAGCAAACGCCTCCTAGATATAGAAGAGTCTGACAACTGCTACGTCACCAGTAAGCCTTTAAGACTAGTGCAATCACAATTTATTTTCATGAAATAAAACCATTTAAAATTTCTGGTGAATTTACTCACGCATAACAATTTTAATGATTTGAGAAAGAAAATTTAATTTTACGACAAAGAACGAATTTTTAACTGTAACAAATAATGTAATGTATAAGGAAATAGATCATAATGATTTTTTTTTTGTTACGCAAAAGTTATTTAATTTTTTATATTAAGATATATTCTGCTATTTGTAGCATTCAACAAAAAATTTAAAAAGTTTTATTTTGTGGAAGTAAAGCTGTGGTGACGTAATCTTAGACGACCTAATGATGACGTAACAGCTTCTGTTGTTAGGACTTCTCTATGCAGGAGATTCTGCTTCGACACTGACTAAGGGAACTGAATGTATACCCTTTTCGACATCCCGGTCTATTTCTCGTACTTTCCTGAAAGAGGAGAGTGGCAAGCCAAAACCTCCAAGACATAGAAAGCGTAACAATTGCTGCGTCTTCAGTAAGACTTACAACGAACACAATCGCAATTTATTTTCATAAAGTAAAACCACTTAAAATTTCCGGTGAGTTTACTTACACATAACAGCATTTTAATGCTTTGAGGTGGAAATTTTAATTTTACGACAAAGAGCAAATTTTTAACTGTAACTTATTATGCAATGTAATAAGGAACTAGATCATAATGAACTGTTTCGCATCACAAAAGTTTTTTTTTTTTTAATCTTAAGGTATATTCTGATATTTGTAGCATTCAACAGAAAATTTAAATAGTTTTATTTTATGAAAATAAAACTGTGATGACGATATTATTTCAAGGTGTAGTAACGACGTCAAAGCTTCAGTTGTTAGGCTTTTTATATGAAGGGGGTGTTAGGGGAGAGCTGCTGTCGTACTTCTAGAGTGTGACAGCTGAAGGAGTTATACAACCTGACAAAAGGTAACAACTTGTCTGTCCTTCAGTTTCGGAGATATAGCGTGAGCTGTGTTGAACCAGTGCCGTCACTTGTGACAAACGAATGGAAAACAATTGCAATGAGAAATTGTTGGAGGTAATAAAAGCATGTGAAATCATGATGAAAATACGTTTCATATATCTAACGGTCTAACGGTCTGGAGTTTTGGTAGGTTTTCTCCAGTTGTAACGTGAATATGCGCTAGAACCCGTTGGAAAGTCCTCCTACCAGAGCTCCACCATTCTCTACTGATCGCCCCAGCGTACCATTGCCGTAATCACAAAAACACAGTCAATTTGTAAGTGAAATACGCTTGAATAGAAAACGCTCAACATGAAAAATCGTTTAACACGAAATGATATTGTTTTCCAAGTATTATACTCTGCAATATGGTACATCTTTTTTTTTTTCATTTAACGCAAAACAAAAACCGTTTAAACCGAAAAAATTCGCTTTCCATCTTCAGTGGTATTCTTTCAACAAGCACTGCAGCCAACCTTTCCGGAGATTGTAATTAACGATTTTTCACCATCAGCGCACAGCTGCCACCTTTCCCGATTTTCTCAGATTTCCCACCACTGATTTTTACTTAAATGTTTAAGCATAAACTGTGTCCAAATGTTTAGTGCTAAGAAAACTGTATAAAAACATTGGTGGAAAACTTTCCGATAAAATCACAAGAGCTATGAAATATTGCATCTCAGCTATGAAACATTGTATCTCAAATATCAGCACGTTTGCATGAGAAATTTTGCTAAAGTCTAAAATTAATTTTTACCAGATTTGGGCGATTACCTTTTTAAAAAAATGACTCCTAAATATAAATCAATAGTATTTATGTGCACTTTATTAAAATGTACAAAATTTTTAATAACCTTACATTGAAAAAAAAAAAGAAAACTTGAGCAACCAGAACTTTAATCAAGTTCTTTTAATATTAAAAATCATACCTTTTTCCGAGCGCAAGTGTTTTAGCGGAAATTCAATATAAGGTCAAGACGTCTCGACAGTTCTAAGTCGGGTAGAGTTGATGAAAGATTGCGAACTTTTAGGAACAACTCACGGCGTTGCTTTCAACAAGGATAGTGGAAGCAGTGATTTCAGTTTCTGGCGTCCTGGGATACTTTTTCTATTATTGGGAACGAGGAGTATGGCAAGAGCTGGCTTCGAACCCACGGAGTAGAGTGTGGTATCTGATGGTGTAATCCGACCTCACAAAAAGCACCCACTTGCCTGGCCTTCAATTGCCGAGATGCAGTGCACGCTGTGTTGATTCAGTGCTGCCACTTATGCCGACCGAATGGTTGTAGGCAGTAATAAGAATATGTCAAATCCATAGAGGAAAGTGGAGAGCGCTTCTTCTAAGCTTCCAATACAATGTATTCGTAACAAAATTGTATTCCTCCGCGAGAGGAAGATGGAACCATTGGAGACCAAAAAAAAGCAGACGAACCCTATGTAGATACATTGATTACGGCGATTGAATGACTATAGTGAACTTTCTTCTTTACGAAAAACGATTGAGAAACGACAACGAAAGTAGAAAAAAAATAACGGAACTCAAAAGAACGTACAGCATGCAACTGAACAATTTTCTTTTAAAGATAATATGTTTTTCACGTATATTTAATATCGGAGGTGTTAGTTTCGTTTTCGTATTTTAAATTCGGAGACGGATTAATGATATTTTGTGGGCGTTGGCGGTTAGTTGAAATTTATATCATACTACAAATAATATTTCTTAACATTTGAATTACATTAGCTTTCAAAAATAAACAAATAAAATATGCAATCGTTGCAAGACAATCAGTTGTTACATTGTATAATAATACAAATAAAAAAAAATAATTTAGGATACACATAGTTCTAAATTAGCAATTAAACCATAAACTGTACAGATAAATGTTCCTTTTCTTCATTACTCGCAATTAAAAAAAACCATACTTTATAAATTTAAAAGGCCGATTTTCATTTTTCAACATTTATAATACATTATGTAAGAATATCAAAGAATTTTACAACCGTTTATACAATCGAAATAATTTTTTTTTTTGACATTCCAGATACACGCTCCAAAAAAAGTATTCGAGCAAGAGAGACATTTCCTACGTTGCTTTCATATGTTAAATTTATTTATCAAAGAATATGAATTAGGCTTTGTATACATATGACTTTCTATATTTCTATCAAGTTGTGCGTTTTTCAAAAACTCAATTATTATTCGCAAATCTAAAATAGGAAATTTCTCTCTTGCTCGAATACTTTTTTTGGAGGGTGTACATGTACATCTGCCATACAGGTTCAACTGTAGTATGTAAAAAAAAAAAGGAAAAAAAAATGCTAGTCCTGATGAAAGTATATTGAAAATAATTATTTAACCTGTGAAAAGTGACACTAGGCTTCTTTACATCTGACGTATTAGTGCAATCAGTAACACAACAGGCTACCATATCTATTTTAAAACAAAGTTTTAGTAAAACAAAGCTCTATCACCATATAATAACAAGGGCTTCCCGCTAATCTTCTGGGCTCCAATCAAAAGAAAATAGTTCCGCGGCCGAAAGTTTCTGGAAACGCTATGTGCGTCGGTTGCTCCCTCCACTTTCCTCTGTGGTCAAATCATGGCGAAAACAAATTTCATGTTAGTAATTCCTTTAGACAAATTCAAAACTGCAAATTAAATTTATTACCATAGAACATCCCACAGCAATAATTACAAAATGAAAGTTTGTTGTTTAAATTCATCACTCATTTCAAAAAACACAAGTGATCAATATTTCAAACGCTGCCCAGTACGTTTTTTAGCATTTATTTTACTTTCTATGTGAAAAAAAAAATTAAATGCTTTGAGTTCTAATCACTATAAAAGATAAGCCCATAACACCGTTCGAAAATCCACGTAATCGTGTGCAACAGACTTTCTATTAATTTTTCAATACCTTAAGTCAAAGATGTTTTCCTCCCATCAGCGTTCTTCTCACCACGAATAGAGTTTTTATTTGTACCAAAGAATCGCATATTGTGGTGACGCAATTTGGATTCACTTTTCTCCTGTGAATAAAGAGTGTCGGGAGTTAGGCGACAAGAAATTCCCCAGCATTTCGGGATAAAGCATTTAGCACCTTTTCAGTTCATTTTCAGAGTTGAATAGCTTGAAATGAAATTAGCGAATGTGAATGTGAACACATGCTCCACCTATCTAATGCAAAGGATGGCCGAAACTTTAAAAACTCGCAGGCCTAGTGGGTAGTGTGTTGCTGTTGTGGGATTACGGCCATATATCTGAACGTGGAATCTAGACCGATAGGTGGAGCGTCTTCCGTGAGGGTCTCTGTAAGGGTATCCTGATCTCGCCTCTGGTCGGGGAACTTTTTCAGGAATTGTAACGCATAATCCCTTCTTTTAGAAAAACATATTCCTAAAAATAAATCAATAGTACTTATGTGCCCTTCTTTCAAAGTGAATAAAACTTTTAAGCCGCCCAGGTGGTGTAGTGGCTAAAGAACCATTCCGTCACGCCTTGGGTCCGGGTTGGAATCCCGGCTTGAGCATGGATGCTAACTTGTCCGTCCCTTCAGAGTGGGTAATTCTGGACGCCCAATGGGTGCCCCCATAATATGATGGCCGGTGTTTCGGGTCGTAATAGTAGCGAATCCTGAAAAAAGCAAGTGCCCTCCCATTAAAAAAAAATCTTATAAAAAGCTCACTTAAAAAAATTAATAAATAAATTGAGCAACCAGAAATTTAAACAGTATATCGTAATATTAAAAATCACGTTTCCTCATTAAAAGCGCGGTAGCATTCGTCGTAGTGGATGGAGAAGGCGTCTCTGATTGTATCATTGTTATTCAAACTTCAAGTTCCAGTGAAGCAGGTATTGGTTCACAAGGACTTTCAAGGATACTTGGCGGTGAGAGCTCCCTCCCTATCTTATGAGTGCTTGATCCAGCGGTTCTGCTCAGTGGTTTTTCGGACCGGTTCTTTTCAGAGCCTTCTCGGGAAGATAACTACTGCACTGGTGACGATCCTGCTGTCTGTCTCTTGCTGTTTTTCCATTCAGTGAGTTTTTATTTACATCTTTTTGGCAAACTACGATACTGCTCCCTGTATCGCCCTGATGTCCTGGACTGCTCTCAGTAATCAACCAGTGTCTTCCTAGGAAGCATTGAAGGCGTGTTACTGTGTAGCCCCCCCCTTTTTTGCCAAGTCTTTCTTTTTCTGATCCCCACGTAGGGATTCTTCCATTACACTCACCAACTTCTTATGATGGCTTCTAACAGCTACAGACAAACTTTTGAGCAGCTCTATGCTGACAAAGAGAAAAATAATCTTTATGTTTATTTCATTGGATTCTTAGACTTTGCGGATTCTCTTGTTGCTCAGCAACAACCTATCTTACAGAAATTACCTGACTATGACAAGCAAGTCATGACATTCATTGACACACCTACCACGGGCACCCTTGCGGTGATCCCTATCTTCAAAGAGTATCAAGCTTACATGACGGTACAAACCCACGACGTTTTCAGTCAACTAGGCTTATTTCCGCCATCGTTACACAGGAAACGTGGTCGCGACATTGAGGGTGATTCCCACGATGCCAAGCATAAGCCAAAAGACTTACCTTCTTCCTCCGAACACTCAGAGGATGAAATTGAAATAGATGCCATTGACACTAACAACTCCAGTCAAACTCCTGAGGCACTAAGCTCCGGTACACCTAACGCACCAGTCGACAACCACTTAAATAATGTTCAAGATGAGACCGTTGACCTAAATGCTGTCGGCACTAAACATCGTTTCTTCTGTGAGTTCCCTCCTGGGACCCATACTACACACTGTGAGGCAATTTCTAAAATTGTCGGACACAATGTCCTCTGTAAATACACTGGACAGCTTTTCATGATTTCCCTTAAGAATGACCTCAAATTTCGTGAGGTTCAAGCTTATCTTAAGGATAACCAAATTGGATGCCAAACCTTTGACCCTAAGCGTCAAAGGCCTATCAAAGTTATGATCAAAGGTATCCCATCCTCCACACCTAAAAACGAAATTGAGGATTTCCTCAGAAACATGGGCTTTGCCCCTCTCAACATTGCGTTTATTCGCAACAAATTAAAAAAACTCCTACCATACTGCGTTGTGGACCTACAACGCACCTCAAACACTGAGGAGGTCTACAACTTAACAAACTACCAATACCTTTCCATTACGGTAGAAAAATATCACGGTAACAAAGTCAAAATGTGTCATAATTGCCAAGCATATGGACACTCCTCGTTTAACTGCACCTTGACCCCAAGGTGCATGAAATGTGCCGGTAACCACTTGTTCCGTAACTGCCCAACCAAGGGCAAAGAACCTGTTTGCTGTGCAAACTGCTCGGGCCCTCATGTGTCGATTTATCATGGTTGCCCCAAAAACCCCAAAAACCGTCATAAAAACTTTGCTACCAAGCCCGTTACTCCTAAGGCCACTGGTAACAAACCCACACTGAGACAAAAACTTGCCCCCTTTGATGCCCCCCCCTCCACGCACCTCTGCTTGGACCCAAGCAAGTAGAAAACGTAAACATAATAAAACCATATTTCTTTTTGAACAACCTGAGACTAATGATCAGACTCACACTGTTAATACCGTGGAGAATATGACTACTGAAACAGAACCTGTACTTAACTCTGTCTCCAGTTCTGAAGTTATTCCCACTGACAACACAGCCAACAACAGCATGACCAACAACGTACCTGATCCTGGTTCTCAAACCACCAAATCTCAACCTTCCATCAGGGTCACCAGAAACATCAAAAAACACACTGCCAAAAATACTGGCAAAAAGCCTGAACCGAAATAGAAGGCTACCCATCCTAAACGCCCCAAGGCTAAAAGTGCTACCACTAACGGTACCACATCAATTACCTCACTTGTTGAGGTTATCCAAACTGTTCGAGAATTAAACGAAATTCTTGATTTTCCCTCCTTCCTCCACACATTACGGGAGGCTATTACAGCAGTTAAAGAATACGACGACCCACTGGACAAGGTCTTTGCCCTTCTCTTTATCATAGCTGACAAACTCGAAACCGAACATGAAGAGACCCCAAATGAACCTTAGAATCATCCTGTGGAACGCCCAAGGGCTCCACAGGAAAATCTCCGAACTGCGAGATTTTCTTTGCCATAACGATACGGACCTCATACTCATTCAGGAATCTATGTTCCTTCCAAATCTTAAATACAATATCACTAACTATACTCTTTACCGTACAGATCGGACGGTCTCTAATGAACGTACATCTGGCGGTACTGCCATTTATATAAAAAAACTCTATACCACACTCTTATATTCCTATACCTCTTACCTCACTCGAAGCAACTACTGTAATTATACACACCAAGCAAGGTGATCTCATGGTCACCTCTGCATATATCAAACCCAAATCTGACTTTCCGGAAAGTGATTTCCGAATTCTTCTATCCCGTTGCTCTGCTAATATCATAGCGGGTGACTTTAACGCCCACCATTATGCGTGGAATGGAAGATATAACTGCAAAAGAAGCACGGCCTCCTCAAATTTCTTTTTGACACGCACTCTAAACTTGCATATCCACCTACTCCTACACACTTTTACACTACTGGATCTTCCACCATTGACCTTGTTTTACATCAAGGCTTGCACCAACAAGTAAACTGTATGGCTCTCCAGCATTTTTCATCTGACCATCTTCCGGTGCAATTTGATATCGACATCAACCTCACACTTAAAGACACCATGAGGGTCTCTACCAACTGGAACAAATTTACTGAAATGCTCCTGGACGTTCCTTTTACTGTTCCTACCCTCACTAACACCCAACAAATAGACACTGAGGTGACTCGTATCACCAACCTCATCAACGACGCTTATACCAACTCTTCCAAATCTGTAAATCACAGCGCAAAAGCCAAGCTCCCGCACTTCATACAGTGACTTATCAATCAACGGAACGCTGCCCGTGTATCCTTCCAACAATCCAGACACCCTGAGGACCGGGCCGTTTATCATCGCCTTAGGGCAAAAGTCCGAAAACTCATTTTACAACATTCTCGTCAAAATTGGACGAACTATATTAAGGGTCTATCTGCTACTGATGGCTCCATTTGAAGAGCCATCAGAAAAATCACAAATAAAAAGACCAACTTACCTCCCCTCCACCAGCACCTATGTTACTGACACTGACAAGGCTAACTGTCTGGCCCGTTCATACACCAGTCAGTTCTCCAAATACAACTTTGACAATGACCTTACTGCTCACCAACAAAATGTTGATGATACCTTAACTGACTTTCTATCTCGTCCTCCATCATTCCACATTCCACCTGTGATTCCCTCGGAAGTTGCTAAGGTTATACACAAACTCAACATCAGGAAATGTCCTGGTCAAGATAAAATCTCAAACATGATGCTTAAAAACATCCCTGTGAAAATTCTCCTTCTTATAACTTTCCTTACAAATGCCATATTCAAGACACATTATTTTCCTACACAATGGAAAATTGCCATTGTATGTCCTATACCAAAGCCGGGGCATAACATGACTAATCCTTCATCATATAGGCCCATTAGTCTTCTCAGCTCATTGAGTAAGATTACTGAGCGCTTACTTCTAAACCGTCTTCATGACTATATCTCTAATCACAATTTACTACTACCTGAGCAATTCGGCTTTCGTGAGGGCCACAGCACAGTTCACCAATTGCTCCGAGTTGTCGAAACTGCTTTTGAAGCTATTCAAGACAAACAGAAGGCTGCCATACTCCTACTCGATTTGCAAAAAGCATTCGACAAGGTGTGGCATAACGGTCTTCTTTTCAAACTAATTCAACTCAACATTCTTGACACTTACATACACATCATTAAAAGCTATCTACTTAATAGAAGCTTTGTTGTCCGTGTAAATGACATTACTTCTGATACATATCCCATTTCTAGTGGTGTCCCACAGGGCTCAATCCTGGGGCCCACATTATTCAACTTAACTATCAATGACATCCCTAGATCTCACGACAATACTCTTGCATTATTCGCTGATGATACTGCTATTATTGGCCACTCACCATACAACACTGTGCTTGCCTATTCTATGCAAACACATATAAATAAAATTGTCAACTGGTTGCGAAAATGGCACATTAACATAAACCCGAATAAGTGCCAATCACTGAGTTTTACACATTGCTGTCCTCCATCTCGCCTATTTGTTGGTGACACTCCAATTGAGTGGAGTTCCAAAATAGTGTATCTTGTTGTTACCATTGATAAATCGCTGTGCTGGAGGCACCATATCAAAAAGGCTACTTACAAGATGACAGCCTCTTTTTCTAAACTCTCTACCTTCTTCTTTAACTCAAATATTGGGGTACAAAATAAAACACTACTTTACAAAACTTTTGTCCGACCCTCAGCTACATATGCTGCGCACGTATGGGCGTCTGCAGCTAAGTCTAACATAAACACTTTAGAGTCTAAACAAAGCTCTATACTCAGGAAGATCAGACATGGTCATCACTTCCTATCCAACATCATCATTAGAAATGACCTGAAAATACCTACCATGAGAAAACACCTCAAGGACCTCACGATGCGCTTCTTTGACAATTTACGCAAGCTGCCAAATGAAATATTGGCTGAAATACCCGACTATGACTACCGCGAACCACAACATCGCAAGCGTCCTCAGACTGCTATGGCGTCCATGGACACCACCTAAATCCATTTTATTCGAACTCTGTCCCTGCACATACCTGTACATACTTTTACTTGTACATCAATATTCTTGATTTTTACACTCACACTGTTGCATCTTATACTATTTTATACTTTTCTCTATATACTCACATTTTTGTACATTTTGTATATATTGTAAATATTGTTTTTGTTTCTCTTTTCTTACTTGACTCACTGCATTTGTCTATTTTCCTCACATTGTACTCCATTTCATGTTCTTCATGGTCTTACTGAGCAACCTGCCCTATGAAGTCCGTGTTCAACACGGGGGGAGGGCGGGTCAGTCTCCATCACCTTTCAGCATCCTTGTACTTCTCGCGGCTTACCGCATACTTGCCTTGCCACGGCATTAGTGGTTTGACAGACTGTTTCTTAATGACATTGACATGCTTACGGCCCTGTCTTCTGGGCTTATTTCTGATTTCGCAACACTCTCATCATCATAACTCACTGGAGATAAGCGTACCATACGTTAGGTGCTCCTGTAAATCCAAACTTCATGTCATAAAAAAGCGGTCGCCCTGGTACTTCTGAAAATCAAGACCTCACGATCGTTCGGTTAGATAGCGTAAACAAAACACTAAGTTCCTTGAAGAGGGACCTGCAATGACTACAACCAACGCCTCGTAGATATACAATGCCTGAGAACAGAAACTTTTATGTCATCACACATTAATTTCACAAAGTAAAACTATTCAAAGTTTGTAGTGAATTTACTCCCGCATAAAACACTTTAATGATTTAAGATAGAAAATTTAATTTTACGACAAATAGGAAATTTAAACTATCACTAATTATATAATATATGATATAGAAATAGATCATAATGATTTTTTATTAGAAAAGCATTTTAATTTTTATCTTAAAATATTTTTGAAAATTTGTATCTTTCACCAAATATTTTAATTAGCTTTACTTTGTGAAAGTAAAACTGTGATGACGTCATCTTAGAAGACCTAGTAACGACGTAAAAGCTTCTGTATGCAGGCCTTCTGTATAAGAGGTGTTGTTTCAACTCAGACTAAGGACGCAAAATGTATTCCCCATTTCCGGCATCCCGGTCTCTTTCCCTTACTTTTCTAAAACGACGAGCCAACGCCTCCTACATATGCAAAATCTAACAACTGCTACGTCATCAGTAAGCCTTTAAAACTAACGCAATCACTAATTGTTTTCATAAAGTAAAACCATTTAAAATTTCTGATGAATTTAGTCACGCATTACAACATTTTAATGATTTGAGAAAGAAAATTTAATTTTACGACAAAGGACGAATTTTTAACTGTAACTAATTATGTAATGTAATAAGGAAAAAGATCATAATTAATTTTTTTGTATCGCAAAATTTATTTAATTTTTTGTATTAAGATATATTCTAATATTTGTAGCATTCAATTGAAAATTTAAAAAGTTTTATTTTATTAAACTGAAACTGTGATGACGTCATTATTTGAAGATCTAGTGACGACGTCAAAGCTTCAGTTGTTAGGCTTACTATATGAACGAGGTGTTAGGCGAGAGCTGCTATCGTACTTCTAGAGTGTGATAGCTTGAGGCGTTATACGACCTGACAAAAGGTAACAACTTGCCTGTCCTTCAGTTGCTGAGATGTAGCACGCGCTGTGTGAATCCAGTGTCACAACTTGTGCCAAACAAATGGAAATTGTTGGCGGTAATAAAAACATGTGAAATCATGATGAAAATGCATTTCACATGACTAACGGTCTGGCGTTTTCGTAGGTTTTCTCGAGATATAACGTGAATACGCGTTAGAACCCCTTAGCAAAACCTCCTACCAAGGCATCCCCATTCCTGGTAGATCTCTCTAGCGTAACTTTGCCATAATCACACAAACACAATCAATTTGTAAGTGAAATACACTTAAATAGAAAACGCTCAACATGAAAAGTCGGTTAACACGAAATGCTATAGTGGTCCAAGTATTAAACTCCGCAATTTAGTACATTTTTTTTTTCATTTCACGCAAAACAAAAACCGTTTAACCCGAAAAAATTCGCTTTCCATCTTCAGTAGCATGCTTCCAAAGAGCACTGCTCTGCTGCCAAACTTTTCGGAATATAATTAACCGCTTTTCTCCATCAGCGCATAGCAGCCAACTCTCACGATTTTATCAGATTTCCCACCACAAATTTTTACTTACCACTTTAAGCTTAAAATATGTCCAAATGCTTAGTGCTGAGAGAACTGTATAACAGCATTGGTAGAACACTTTCCGATAAAATCACGATAGTTGGTTGCTATGCAGCAGCGTATCTCAAATATGAGCACGTTTGCATGAGAAATTTTGATAAGGTCGAAAATTAATTTTTACCAGATGTGGGCAATTATATTTTTTTAAAATGACTCCTAAATATAAATCAATAGTATTTATGTGCACTTTGTTAAATTGTATAAAATTTTTACTATGCTTACATTCAGGGGCGTAGCAGATATTTTTCATGGGGGGGTTACGACTACTACAACTCATATATATGTATACGTGTGTGTGATAATGTAGTGAGGAATGTACATTTTGTATGGAAAAAAATTCCTCATGGGGGGGGTATGAACCCCCTAACCCCCCCCCCTGCTTACATTGAAAAGAAATTGAGCAACCAGAAATTTAATCAAGTTGTTTTAATATTAAATCATACCTTTTACAATGCGCGAGTCCAGGGGCTGTGTTTGGGTTGTAGGTAAAAACGTCCGGACAGTTAAATCAGGTAGAGTTGACGAAAAATTGCGCCCTTTCAAGAACAACTCACGGCGCTGCTTTCAACAAGAATTCAGGAAGCCGTGATTTGAGTTTATCGGTGTCCAGGGGTATTTGTTCTATTATTGGGAACAAGGAGTATGGCAAGAGCTGGTTTCGAACCCACGAAGTAGAGTGTGGTGTCTGAAGGCGTTATCCGACCTGACAAAAAGCACCGACTTGCCTGGCCTTCAATTGCCGAAATGCAGTCCTCGCTGTGTTGATTCAGTGCCGCCATTTATGCCTAACGACTGGTTGTAGGCAGTAATAAGAATATGGGAAATCATGGCGAAAATAAATTTCATGTTAGTAATTCCTTTAGACAAATTCAAAACTGCAAATTAAATTTAGTACCCTAGAACATTACACAGCAACAATTACAAAAAGTCAGTTTGTTCAGTTAAATTCATCACTCATTTCAAAAAACACAACTGATCAATTTTTCAAACACTGCCAAATACGTTTTTTAACATTTATTTTACTTTCTATGTGAAAAAAAAAAAATTAAATGCTTTGAATTCTAATCACTATAAAAGATAAACCCATAGCACCGTTTGAAAATCCACGTAATTGTGTGCTATAGACTTTCTATTCATTTTTCAATTCCTTAAGTCAAAGATGTTTTCCTCCCAGTGTGGCCATCACATCATCCATCAGGGCTCATCTCCACACGAATAGAATTTTTATTTGTACCAAAGAATCGCATATTGTGATGACACAATTGTATTTACTTTTCTTCTGCGAATAAAGAGTGCCAGGCAGTTGGCGCAAGAAATTCCCCACCATTTCAGGATAAAGCATTTAGCACCTTTTCATTTCGTTTTCAGAGTTGAATAGTTGGAATTGAAATCAGCGAATGTGGATGGGAACACATGTTTCACCCATCTAGTGTGCAGAGGATGGCCAAAAGTTTAAAAACTTGCAGGGCCTAGTGGGTTGGGTGCTGTTGTTGTGGGATTACGGTAAATTATCTGTACGTGGAATCTAGACCGATAGGTGGAGCGTCTTCCGTGAGGCTCTGTGTAAGGGGTCCTGATATCGCCTCTGGTCGGAGGACTTTTTCAGGAATTGTAATACGTAATCCCTTCTTTTAGGAAAAATACACTCCTAAAAATTAATCAATAGTATTTATGTGCCCTTTTTTTAAAGTGAATAAAACTTTTAAGCCGCCCAGGTGCTGTAGTGGCTAAGGAACCATTCCGTCACGCCTTAGGTCCAGGTGCGAATCCCGGCTTGAGCATGGATGTTAACTTGTCCGTCCCTTCATAGGGGTAATTCTGGCCACCCAATCGGTGCCCCCATAATAGGATGGCCAGTGTCTCTGGTCGTAGTAGTGGCGAATGCTGAAAAAAGCAAGTGCCCACCCATTAAAAAAAAATCTTTTAAAAACTCACATAAAAAAAAATTGAGCAACCAAAAATTTAATCAGTATATCGTAATATTAAAAATCACGTTTCCTGCGTTAACAGCTGTGGTTGCCCTGGTATCTCTAAAAGTCAAAACCTCACGATCGTTTGGTTCAATAGTGTAAATAAAACACCAAGTTCCTTGAAGAGGGACTTGCAATGTCTACAACCAACACCCCATAGATATACAATGCCTGAGAACAGAAACTTTTATGTCATCACACATTAATTTCACAAAGAAAAACTATTCAAAGTTTATAGTGAATTTACTCCCGCATAAAGCACTTTAATGATTTAAGATAGAAAATTTAATTTTACGACAAATAGGAAATTTAAACAATCACTAATTATATAATATGATATGGAAATAGATCATAATAAATTATTTTTTATCAGAAAGGTATTGTAATTTTTATCTTTAACTTAAGATATTTTCTAAACTTTGTATCATTCACCAGAAATTTTAATTAGTTTTATTTTGTGAAAGTAAAACTTGAGTGACGCCATCTCAGAAGAGCTAGCGATGACGTAACAGCTTCTGTTCTCAGGCCTTCTCTATGTAGGATGTGTTGCTTCAACTCAAACTAAGGGAGCTGATCCTTTCGACATCCCGGTCTGCTTCTCTCACTTTCCAGAAAGAGGAGTGCGGCGAGCCAACACCGCCTACATACAGAAAGCCTAACAATTGCTTTCAGTAAGAATTACAATGAACACTATCATTATTTATTTTCATAAAGTAAAACCACTTAAAATTTCCGGTGAGTTTACTCACGCATAACAGCATTTTAATGCTTTGGGGTAGAAATTTTAATTTGACGACAAAGAGCAAATTTTTAACTGTAACTTATTATGCAATGTAATAAGGAACTAGATCATAATGAACTGTTTCGCATCACAAAAGATTTTTTTTTTAAATTTTAATCTTAAGGTACATTCTGATATTTGTAGCATTCAACAGAAAATTTAAATGTTTTATTTTATGAAAACAAAACTGTGATGACGATATTATTTTAAGGTCTAGTGACGACGTCAAAGCTTCAGTTGTTAGGCATTTTATATGAAGGAGGTGTTAGGGGAGAGTCTGTCGTACTTCTAGAGTGTGACAGCTGAACGCGTTATACAACCTGACAAAAGGTAACAACTTGTCTGTCCTTCAGTTTCGGAGATATAGCGTGCTCTGTGTTAAACCAGTGCCGTCACTTGTTAAAACAATGCCGTCAAAAAAAGTTGCGCATTACAAATTAGTCGTAGCACATGACACTTAAAAAAACATGTTTTAGAAAATTTACAAATTTCCACTGAAACAAGGGGTTTTTCCTTGTGTAAAAATACAGTTTGTAATAAAATGTAGTTTCTTTCTTGACTTTCATAACAGCATTATAATTTTTTATAGTGTTATACTGTATAGTATAACATAATATAATAATATATCATGTTATACTATATAGTATAACATAATATAATAATATATATAAGCATGTATGTATATTAGGGTTGGCCGAAATAACTTTTTAGGCTGTTTCATTTTTCTAATAAATTGAAAAATATGAAATATTTATTTAAAAAAAAGAAACTGTAGTAATATTTTAGTAATATAAAGTAAAATAAAGATAAATATATAAATATCTAGTAGTTTGTCACACTTTAAAACATTTGAGAATTTCTACCAGAAGCTTTCTTCTGATTTTTTAAAAAATCAATTTGCAATGATATGCAGACCTTTACATGTCTTTAGTTTCTTTTTGTAATTTGAAATAACATTTGCTAGAAAAACTTGCCATTGATGACCGTGAAAGAAGTGCAGTCCTTATAAATCTGTCACACACACAGTTTTTCACAACTTTTGAGCTGTTTGCCAATCGGACCACTAAATGATTTTGGACCCCGCCGTTTCACCATCTAAATGCTTAAATAAATGCCGGAATGGTAATTCATTAAAATGTAACAGACACACACTCCATTTTAGCGGTCTGTTAACTCTTTTTCCTATTTGGCAAATAACACCAGTTTTCCACCCAGTATTAGTAACAGTACCATCGCAACCTATTACTTCCAGTTCATGAAGTGAGAATCCAGGTTCATCCAAATAGGAAAGAATGCTATTGGTAATGTTTTCAGAAGATTCAGAAGAGGGCGAAACATTGCCAGTAAACACATAACCTGGTTCCTGTAAAATCGTGTAATGTTCCTCTTTTACGATTCTTCTAAACTTCTTTTTGAGTTTATTTTTTCCATGACGAGAGTGTCATCCTTCCTTCCATCAAAATTTAGGCCTTGAGGTGGGTTATGCTTGTCTTTGAACTGTTTTTGAAGTTCTGAGCGGTTAACCTTTTTTTTTTCTCCTCTCAGTTGATTTTTATCAATAACACGGGTGTGGTAATTATCAGTTACGACAGAAAAATATTGTAACAAACTTGAAGTGATAGCTGCCGTCGCTGGCAATCCATAGCGATCACAAGTCAGCGCAGTATTTTTCAATTTCACGCGTATCTGCCAAGGTGATTTGATTTTAGTATTCAATTCTTCAAAATTTTTATCTTTCTCACATTATCAGTCTCTTCAGTCTCACAATATACTTCATTTAGAGGAAAGTTTCTGTATCACATTCATGAGACCACGATGCCTGTGATGATTAGTCAACAGTGTTCCGAGTTTTTAGATGTACATGCAAGTTCCTTTCATGTCTTTGAATGAGTTTTTTTGTTTCCTTTAAATCCACTACTAATTGAACATTTCTGTAAAGTGTTACTGTTGGTATTGAAGCTTTATCAAACACAGATTTAACTTCTGCTGTCGCAATATTGGAAATTTGCAAAAAACTCATAAGCCTGCTGTTTGCTTTCAAGGCTAACCTGTAATGTTCATGGAAAAAACGCGTGAGAACGTCCTCATGAGTTGGAAGTTTGTACAAAGGTAATTCCTTGGATTACCAAATAACGGGCAACTAAACTCACTGCGTGTAATTTTCTTGTAAACAGCCATATAATAGTATAATCAAATAACTAATTAGTCTTAAACATCTCCATGGTTTTAAACAATGAAAATCTCAAGAACACGCCGTCAGAGATTCCGAGCGCGCTTCCCGCAGTGCATTATGGTTGAGTACAGTCCATTTCTATTGGGGGCAGAGAAGCGAAATAGTGACGAGAATTGGAATATGTTTATGCGCTGCATCGCGTGGGACTTCTAATGTTCATTGAGTATTTTTTAAATGGGTCAGATTAAGGATTTTAAAATGCTTGATTTTATTAACTTTATTTTAAAGCTTTTTAATCACACCAGTTTTATGTTGTTTATTTATATATAGAAAATTGTAATTTTACACGTTAAGGAAGAGTATATTGTCTCGATGGAAATTTGTGAATTTGTGTGAAATGTGTGTTTTTTTAAGTGTAGCTGCGAATGATTTGTAATGTGCAACTTTTTTTTCATTTTTTATGTTCCCTCTGTTCTAGTAAAGTAAGCCTATCGCTACATCTTACGGAAATTGTTTGATTGTTTTCTATTTTTCAGAAAAATTATGAAAATCGCGTATTTTTTCAAAGTTTAAGGACGATGCGCTAACGCAAAATTAAAATTTAAAAAATATTTTTTTTCGCATTACACTTATCTATCATAGGCACAAGTTTTCCGCACTATAGCGTTTAAAAAACTAAAAAAAAAAAATTTTCGGCCCACCCTAATATGAAATCATGATGAAAATACATTTCATATGACTAAAGGTCTGGAGTTTTGGTAGGCTTTCTCCAGTTGTAGCGTGAATACGCGTTAGAACCCCTTAGAAAGTTCTACTATCAAGGCACCACCATTCTTGGCGGATCGCCCTAGCGTATCGTTGCCGTAATCACGCAAACACAATCAATTTGTAAGTGAAATACGCTTAAATAGAAAACGCTCAACATGAAAAATCGGTTAATACGAAATGATGCAGTGGTCCAAGCAATATACTCCGCAATTCAATTCATTTTTATTCATTTAACGCGAAACAAAAACCGTTTAACCCAAAACGATTCGATTTCCATCTTCAGTGGTATGCTTCTAACAAGCACTGCTGTTAACCTTTCCGGAATATTGTAATTAACCACTTTTCTCCATCAGCGCATAGCTGCCAACTTTCCCGATTTTATCAGATTTCACACTACTTATTTTTACTTAATAGTTTAAGCTTAAACTATGTGTCTAAATGTTTAGTGCAAAGAAAACTGTATAAAAGCATTGGTGGAAAATTTTCCGATAAAGTCACAAGAGTTGGTAGGTATGCAACAGCGAATCACAAATATGAGCACGTTTGCATGAGAAATTTTGCTAAAGTCGAAAATTATTTTTTACCAGATTTAGGCGATTATATTTTTTTAAATGACTCCTAAATATAAATCAATAGTATTTATGTGCACTTTATTAAAATGTACAAAATTTTTAATAAGCTTACATTGAAAAAAAAAAAGAACACTTGTGCAACCAGAAATTTAATCAAGTTCCTTTAATATTAAAAATCATACCTTATACCCAGCGTGTACCCTTTCTGAATATTTTATAGAAGATCAGGACGTCCCGACAATTAAATCGGGTAGAGTTGATGAAATATTGCGCCCTTTTAGGAATAACTCACGGCGTTGCTTTCTACAAGGATAGAGGAAGCAGTGATTTCGGTTTCTGGCATCCTGGGAAACTTTTCTATTATTGGGAACGAGGAGTATGGCAAGAGCTGGTTTCGAACCCACGAAGTAGAGTGTGGTGTCTAAAGGCGTTATCCGACCTGACAAAAAGCACCGACTTGCCTGGCCTTCAATTGCCGAAATGCAGTCCTCGCTGTGTTGATTCAGTGCCGCCATTTATGCCTAACGACTGGTTGTAGGCAGTAATAAGAATATGGGAAATCATGACGAAAATAAATTTCATGTTAGTAATTCCTTTAGACAAATTCAAAACTGCAAATTAAATTTAGTACCCTAGAACATTACACAGCAACAATTACAAAAAGTCAGTTTGTTCAGTTAAATTCATCACTCATTTCAAAAAACACAACTGATCAATTTTTCAAACACTGCCAAATACGTTTTTTAACATTTATTTTACTTTCTATGTGAAAAAAAAATTAAATGCTTTGAATTCTAATCACTATAAAAGATAAACCCATAGCACCGTTTGAAAATCCACGTAATTGTGTGCTATAGACTTTCTATTCATTTTTCAATACCTTAAGTCAAAGATGTTTTCCTCCCAGTGTGGCCATCACATCATCCATCAGGGCTCCTCTCCACACGAATAGAATTTTTATTTGTACCAAAGAATCGCATATTGTGGTGACGCAATTGTATTTACTTTTCTTCTGCGAATAAATTGCCAAGCATTGCCAAGAAATTGCCAAGCATTTTGGGATGAAGCATTTAGCACCTTTTCAGTTCGTTTTCAGAGTTGAATAGTTGGAAATGAAATCAGCGAATGTGAATGTAAAGACATGCTCCACCTATCTAGTATGCAAAGACTATCCAAAACTTTAAAAACTCGCAGGGTCTAGTGACAGGGGCGTAGCCAGAAATTTTTAATGGGGGGGGGTACGAATATTACAACTCATATATATGTAGACGTGTGTGTGATAATGTAGTGAACAATACACATTTTGTATGGCAAAAGTTTCCTAATTCGGGGGGGGGGGTTATGACCCCCTAACCCCCCCGCTTGGCTACGCCCCTGCCTAGTGGGTTTTGTGTTGTTGTTGTTGTGGGATTACGGCCAATTACCTGAACGTGGATCTAGACCTATTGGTAGGGTGTCTTCCGTGGGGGACTCTGAAAGGGGTCCTGATCCGTATTTAAATTAAGTTTCGGAGAACACTCCGAACAGTTAGGTCGGCGGAAACGACCTTGGGTTTGAACCTGGCACCATCGGTCTCCCAGTTCACTGTGCTGTGCGCTCGGCCACTGGTGGGGCCAGGGCCGAGTGGATAAGACGCCGAACACAGTAGATTGTTAAAGTGTGGAAGTTCTGCGTTCGGGTCTACCTCGTTATCGTAGATCCTTTCGATCTGAAGTTTTGTTCGGTTCTCTCCGGATGTAACGTGAGAACTCGTTAGAACCCTTAATAAGTCGTAAGAACAAGGCAACCCTCGTCCTTGGAAGATATCCTTTGCGTAGCTTTGCGGTAACACACAACACAAATAAATTATCAATGTTAAAAATAAAGATAACTAAGAAATACTTTCAGAGGACACCCAAAGATGTCACTGTCACCACTACTTTGATAAGTACCACCAGTAAATACATTGATATCGGTAAAATTTGACTGAAAGCTTGTATCTTAAACAAATTTAAAAATGTTAAGACTCAATTGATCTGGCCATGCATTTTCCTTCTGGGTAAGAACAATAGATTTTTCATTATTTTAGGTGAAGAAAAAAGAATCAATAAAATCAAAGGTATTTGGGCTTAAAGTAAGGTTTAAAGAATTAAAATTATCTGTGATTTATTTTACGAAACAGATTTATTAAAGAATTCATATACATATATATATATATATATTGTCAAATTACAGTTGACATTTATTTAGATAAAACACGAATTTTAATTTATGAATTTTGGGCAGTCTATATTTTAATTAAAAATGATACATATAGATGGTAGCACCAGCAAGATACTGCCTGGAAATTAATTTATATCTTCAATTTTTCAACTAAATTGCGCATGCTATCTATATTAATAAAAATTTTGTTTTATATTTAGAACTTTAATTTTAAATTAAGTAAGAAGTACTTTCGAACTAGGTTCGACTTCTGACAACAAAACTGAAGAAACTTGCTTCTTCAGTCCCTGATTATCTCATGAAAACTTAGGGCTCCTTCTTGGGCCTTGGGCATTAGATGCAATATAAGCCAATCATATCCAACTACATTTTTTTACTCCTTTTCCATTTTAAAAATTTTTTATCTACGAATAATTTCTTTTCACCGAGAGTAGTCTTTTTCAATGTCATTAGCTATTGGCTGGAGCAAATGACAATATTGATGTGTGACAACAATATAGCAAGAACATGAATTTAATTGAAAAAAACACTCGAAATGCTGATCTTAAACGTTAAAATAAATAAAAACTTTCGAAAAAACACATTTGTGTGTTTTTTCAAAAAGTTCTTAAAGTTCAAAAGTTCAAAAATTCAAAAGTTCATAAAGTAAAGTTCAAAAGTTCAAAAAGTTCGTTTAATCTTTTTGGAGTAATGATGATACTTAGATACGATCGTTTCGACTGAAAATTTATTCAGTCTTCATCAGTCAAAGCCCTTCGTCTCAGATTAAACAGTGTGAACTCTTTTGTGAGTTCCCATTGTTTTAACTGAAAAAAAAAACATTGTCCTCGAAAGAACATTGAGAAAAACACTGAAAAAAAAACATTTCCTTGAAAAATTTAATAATCAGGACTTTATATTTAGTTTTTAGTTACAAATTCAGTATCCATTATCAAAAGAAACTTACTTATTTAATTCAAAGATAAATCAGATTTGAAAGGGTTAATATCATATAGGTATAGGTGAAGGGTCGAAGATGCGTAATAAGTTGGGTTGTGAAAGGTTTCAAAAATTTAAAAAAGGGAAAGGAAATCTAAAACACTTTCATAGTTTAAATACGCACTGAAGTGCTATATGATAAGAATATCAAATCTATGTGTCGGCCTATTAGTCTTTCGTGCTTCATTACGTCAGAAATCACATCATAATCCATAACTGTGCCGTATTTGTCTTCCTTGTTCCATAAAGCACTTCTTTGGAACTAAAATCTGTATTAAAATCGCTTATTAAAACTGTTTTACAATCTTTGTCACACATATTCTAACTATACTTCACCTTTATAACTAGAAGACAGAGCCTGTTGTGGAGGCAATTACAACAGACGCTAGAAAAAAACATTTAACGAAAATAAATCTTCATTCAATATATTTAATCATCGTCCACCTAAATAAATAACTTCATATTCAATTTTTACTATAGACGCAAATCGAATTTAATGCTCTTGTGGAAACGCGCGAAAACTTTTCGCATTCAAACATTTCGTTTTGTGTACACGGCCCATCTTATATCAACGCTTCATGCAGACGATCATTTCAATGCAAAAATAAAAATAATACAATGTAATCTAGAAAAACTATTTTAGACGAATTGGGAATGCAATTTTTCCTTTAGAACCTGATGACCGTGACTTCAACACGACGTCAATTGCAACAGCTGATTTTGTTACGCAAATGACACCTTTTTTTACTCTCGGAAATAAAATGGAGCGGAAAGTACTGAAAAATCTCTTTAAAATTAGGGAATGGGTAGATTTTCCGATTTTTAAAGTAGCTCAGATTGTTTTCTATATTTTTATAAATAATTATGAAAAATTTCAAGCGGATCGTACAAACGGTGTAGAGGTTATAAGGCATTTTGTGCTTAACATTTTAATCTTTTTGGAGTAATGGTGCTAAAAGTTTTATCCTGGAGTGGGTACTCGGAATTGGTATAGAATCAGTGAGTCAGTGATTAGCGTAACTGTACAGTCGGGTTTGGAGGAAAATCTCTTCAAAAATATAGGCGATATTGCCAAACTTGGTTCAGTTCTAGGAATTTATTTTTTGGCACCAACTTGGCAATCAATTGCCAAAAATGGGTAACCCTGGCGACTTTTGACATTTCACTAATCTCACCGCTATCTGGCAATCCTTGAAAAGTGATTCGCCGTTTCGACGGCTAGACCAAAGTCCTTGTCAGAAATTAAAAGTTCTAAAATGGTAATAAAAGTGAACAGATATCTTAATAACAAGGGAGAATTAAAAGAACATGTATACATGGGCGTCGGCAGAATATTACCCAGGGGGTCAAAGACTACTCTAGGGGGGGCAAAGACTACTCCAGGGGGGTCAATGACTACTCCAGGGGGGCAAAGACTACTCAAGGGAGGGCAAAGACTACTTTAACGTTTGGTTACCATGTTGGAAAAAGCAAAAAAGCAAGGGAAACACTGCATACAAAAATCCCCTTTTGCCCTATGCTGCCGGCGCCCATGCATGTATATGAGCCTGATTCTAATATGAAGGATTAAGTGCCTTTGTTACTACTTTTAATAACAGTAGTATACTGCGAATCAGTGCTCGAAATAAGATCTGAAAGCTGGCAGTAAAAAGTATTTAGGCAATAGCAAAATCTTAAATTTTCGTACTTTTGCAATATCTATAAATTGCAGATGCAGTTTTTTCGCTTAACTTTAACTAAATGGAATCAATAATGCTAAGAGAAGAACAAACAGACAAAAAGGCTTCACTTTTCTTGTAACAATTCAGTAATTTATATGTAACCTTAAAATACATCTGTGGTAACAAGAAACAAAGTAAAAAAGTTTTAAATACTCGAAAGCTAAACTTGCCGCGAGGACTATTAAACATCGGGGCTATTTGGACTAGTCTCATGGCATTTTAATCTGTCGTAAAGACTTCTTTCGAGCAGTGCTGCGAATTAAATATGTTTGTTCAAAAAGAAGGTTATTTAGTTTATTATTTGGTTAGACCATAGGTTCCCAACGTGGGCGATAACGCCCCCTTGTGGGCGTTTGAGGCTTTCAGGGGGGCAGTAAAAGACCCAGAGAAAATTAGGGGGGCGTTGATATGGCACAGAGGGGCGTGGGAAGATTAACCAAATATAGTCTAAAAAATACTTAAAAATTACGCTGGTAATATTTTAATAAAAATATTTTTTAATATAATTAAGTATGCATTTTGATTGTTCTCTGAAACTGTCAATTTATTTATTTAGAAAGCAATACTTTATTATCTATTACTTCGTATCACCAAACCCCTGCATGTCCTTATAGCAGATAAGCTAAAACTTTTATTCCTCTTTTTAAAATTGAAGAAGAAATTCAGTAGCGCTTCAATTCCAACAATATTCTATCTATTAGTAGTTTTTTTTTTTATTTAATTCTTGTTTTCACCATGCATTATGTACGCTCTTGTTTCTCTGGAGTGGGAGGGGGGCGGTATTGAAATATTCACTAAAAAAGGGGGTGCCAGTTCAAAAACGTTTGGGAACCTATGGGTCCAGGGATGGGCAAACTTTTTCGGTCGCGGGCCAAAAATCGGAAAAAAAAGTTTGGCGGGCCAAGATAAATTTTTCTAAAATTTTAAAAACAATATACAAGTATTACAATTTAAATATGTTAATGAGATGAATGAAATTGCGATTTCATTTTTAAAAGTTCCTTATATTGAGGTTCGAAGTGAGATGCACTGATTCTAAGGAACGAGGCTAAATGCTCATCTGTCAGTCTACTTCTGAAAGAATTCTCTTAAAGGTTCATAGTTGAAAACACTTGTTCCCAGATATAAGATGAAGCAAACATATAGCACTGATTTTCTGGGCGTGAGATATTAAATTTGGGAAATTTACTTTCGAAAATGATTTGTAAAACTCTAACTTTAGCATATTTAGAAACAACTGCTTGAGATGATTGTTAGATTGCAATTCAATTAATTCAAGCTGAAAATCTGACATTCACAATTTACATTGAAAGGCATGGTCAAAATATCCAATTCTGTTTGAATGGCACTGAAATCTTGAAATCTGCGTTCAAACTCAAAATGCACTTTTTTCAAGCCATCTTCATAATTCTTAATATGGATATATGATATATAAATATATATATATATTCTTTCAATTTCCGTCGGACCGGCTAATTAAAATTCCACCCGCGGGCCGGATAAAACCTTCCAGCGGGACGGGTTTGGCCCGCGGGCCGTAGTTTGCCCATCCCTGGTCTAGGCCGAGGGGAGTAGTGCCCGCCGTGAAGAGTCTTTCTAAAAGGTCCCAAACCGTTAAATTATTACGCTAAATTTAGCTAAATTACGCTAAATTACGCTAAAAAAAGGCTTTCTATATCTAGGAGGTGTTGGTCTAGGCCAGGGATGGGCAAACTTTTTCGGTCGCGGGCCAAAACTCGAAAAAAAAAGTTTCGCGGACCAAAATAAATTTTTCTAAAATTACAAGAACAATATACAAGTATTACAATTTAAATATGTTAATGAGATGAAGGAAATTGCTATTTCATTTTTAAAAGTTCCTTATAATGAGGTTCGAAGTGAGATGTACTCATTCTAAGGAACGAGGCTAAATACTCATCTGCCAGTCTACTTCTGAAAGAATTCTTTCTAAGGTTCATAGTTGAAAACACTTGTTCACATATATAAGATGAAGCAAACATAGCACTGATTTTCTGAGCGTGAGATATTAAATTCGGGAAACGATAATGATTTGTAAAACTCTACCTTTGGCATATTTAGAAACAACTGCTTGAGATGATCGTTCGATTGCAACTCAATTAATTCAAGCTGCAAATCTGACCTCACTGCTTCTCAATTTACGTTCAAAGGCATGGTAAAAATATCCAATTCTGTTTGAATGGCACTGAAATCTTGAAATCTACGTTCGAACTCAAAATACAGTTTTTTCAAGCCATCTTCATAATTCTTAAGCTTCTCTTCATTTATTGAGAGTATTGAATTTAACCTCGAGGAATGAGACAAGTCGTTCTTAGCTAGCTACCTAGCAAATAGATTAGGTTTTAGTTTAAAAGCTTTGAGATGGGCCCAGATATCGTCGATAAATTGATTTTTCCCTTGCATCTTGACATTCAAGTTGCTCACATGACAAAGAAGATCTGTGAAAAATGCAAAGTCCGAAAGCCTTACATTTCGCACTCCGCAGAACACTGTTTCTCATGGAAGAACGACACAATGTCGTCTTTCAGCTGCCAATCTCGCTCAAAAACACATCCTGCAAAATTCTATCTGTGGGCCGGATAAAAACTACCGGCGGGCCGGATTTGGCCCGCGGGCCGTAGTTTACCCATCCCTGGATTAGACTATTTACTTCTCTGGTATCTAGCAAATAATATTACGCTTGTTAAGATCAAACAATATTAAAAATAAAGGAAACTCGAAAGCGTTTTTTGATGTGGTTGGAAAAGTTTTTAAAAAACTCCACTTTTTGGGGGGGCGGGGGGGGATGGTAATAAACCATGAGGGGCGCTTCATTTGCTCCGCACACAGGCGCTGGAATGGTCGGCTTTTAAGCAAAGATAATCAATAGAATCAAATATGTCTACGGAAAAGTGAATGGCAAAAATAAAATCTACCTGCGAGTTATTCTTATCTCTAAATTTTACATTTATTAAGTTAAGTACCTTTTCTTTGAAATTAGAACTGTCATTTACCCAAGTAAAACACCATATCAATTCATCATCTTGGATCGTCTATACTTTGAGTATAAAGAAACGCTTACAGATGGCAGCACTGAGAAAATAACTCGAATTTATGTTCGGCCCTCATTTTTCAAATTTATATTTGCTCATCTAAGCAATATTATGAAATTTTACATTTTATAATTAATAATTTCATTTCAAATGATACAAGATGAAATTTTCTGGCAAGGCAATTGAAGCAAATTTATACCCTGTCCCTTTAGTCCCTTATTATCGTACATGACCTCAGGGGTCGTGCCTTAGGCATTTATGCTGTTCTTCAGTCTGGCGCAAAGCAGAGTCATTGGGGATATCCAACAAATTGAAGAGTTCTTCTGCGGCAGAGGACTTTTTAAGGAGGTTTTAATCGTATTCGCGTTGCTGCGTATTGTTACGAATTTTCGGGTCAACCCGCTGTTCTGGGGCTTAAAATAGTTCAAAATTCCTATTCTACGCTCCAAATTGTTAAATTTTGCTTTTTGTGGCATCAAAATCGGTCAACTAGAACGGGAGATACGGAAGTTTCGGTTTCCGTATTCATTAGGGTGAGGTATCTAGAAATCTCGGGAAATATTGGTCGTAGGCCTTTGGTAACTTCACTTTTGGGGACTTATTTTTGGAGCCCAAAAGTCGCCCAGCTTGGCGACATTTTGGTCATTTGGCGCGTTTTTCTCAATGGGGCCTGAAAGTTGGTTTTTCTGCATTAAAATCACATAATAGGCTAATGTTTCAGCTTAATTCTATGACGTAATCAAAACGCGATTGTTTGGGGGACTCGTTACAGAGGTCCCGAGTTTTCTGGAATGAACGTCGGAAGTTATATAAGAACCTGGCGGCCCCCGATAGAGTCAGTGTGTGTAGAGAGAGCTCCCGCTCAGTGCGGATCCAGCGGCCGATGTGAACGGCGCTTTGATCTGTGATAGAGGCGGTTTTTTTCGCGCTTGCGTTTCATACTCATAGAGTATTAAAAACAATTCAATACTCATAGAGTATTAAAAATATATGTTAGTAATGTCTTTAATACAGGCAGTTTTTCTTTAAGGAGGAGGGGGGGATCTTTTCAGATCCTCAATCACTGACATAATTTTGAAAAGCTGCTCAATATGTTTTGCCCAGTGACTAAAACCCAAAGCATGATGTCATTATGCATAGCTACCAGATTAGTTTCATTTTTCACCATAACATTTATTAAATAATGAATATTTCTAAATATAATTTAGCTGTTATTAGTATTGAAACTTCGAAAAAAAGGTCTTCATTAAAAGTCAAAATTAGTTTTGCAGGCAGTATACGGTTGAGTGTTTTTAAGCACATACAAATAAAATAAAATACATTGAAATTAGTCTCTCTTTAGTACTAAATTAGAAATCTGAAAAGCGACATCACATTTAGAATTAAAAAAAAAAAATTTAATTTAATATTCGGCCAAATCACTATTCGTTACAGCTCTATACTGAATAATTGAATGCTTTATATTTCATTCATAACATTTTTTTCTTTTCTTTGATAAGAATATACAGTTACCTATGCACTAACCCCATTTTAATCCAACATTGCGGAAAACTGTGGTATCAACACTTGCTTATTTAACACTTCGTCCGTGGCCTACTTGCTAAGTTTAATTCCCATAAGAATATGGAAAGTGAAGCAGCACTGGCTTGGACAGTGCTTGGGATCAGGGGGCATAGCCAGGGGGGGCTATCAGGATATATCCCCCCCCCCGAAATTTTTGGATTAGTGATGAAATTCTATTTATACACATATAAGTTCATATTTCCGAAAAATTTTCCAGGAGCATATCCCCCCACCCCCGAAAAATTTTCCTGGCTACGCGCCTGCTTGGGATGGTGAAAATATTTCTCAGTTGGGCTGCTGTGAACCATGTATGCTACATATGGGCAAACTCTGACCCACTGAATGGATTTGGCCTGCCGCAGCTTTTGATCCTGCCCATGGAACATATAAAATTCCCATAGAAAACCCATAAAAGCCATTCGAAATTCCATAAAAATCCCATTCATATGGCCCGCAGCCTCACTACCTTAAAGTTTGGCCTGCAACTTACCAAAGCTGCCCATGCCTGGTGTATGCTGATGACTGGTAGTGTGCATAAAATATGTTTATGGCTTCAATGTCCTCCATGTTCAAATAATACCTACTGGTTAAAAATTGGAAGACCCTGTGCAAAGCTCAACTTCCTCCCACTGGAACTCATAAAATGGAAGATGTCTCCCTTTCTCCAATCACCATACTGTATGGAGGATCTGCCATTACTTTGCGGTTGCCAGAGGACATAAGAAAGAACATCAAAGTAACACTTAAAAAAGTATTCTGAAAAAAAAAAAAACTGCTAAATTTTCAATCTATATATACCAAATGCATGTAATAAACATCAATTAGTTTAACATAAATATAACAGCTTAATTATGAGGCCTTTAAGAAACCCACCTAACTTTCCCCACTAGATCCTGTATTAAAAGTTATATAAGAGCCATTACAAATTTCACAAGGAAAGTTACCAAGCGAGGATTATTTCAGGTAGATTTGGTGATCATTAAACTTGAAATTACATGAAATTATGTATAATTGTTCTTTTTTTTAAACATTTTACTTATTTTTACAATATTATATTATTTCTGATTAACATTTTTGTAGCAAATCAGTAATTTAACACCATATCATTGTTTGTTTGTTTGAATTGAGAATTTTTTCTTGAGGTTTCTGACTGCAATCTCGAAGATGGTCGTATACCCCCTGAATATCCGTTGTTTAACTTTTATTTCATTCCAAATAACATTTGTTAACAATCCCAGAAGAACACAAAACATAAGTATAAATATTATACAAACACAGAAGCAGAAAGTAAACAATGTTGTTGTTATTGTGAACACATATATCGGATTTGTGTGTGGTCGGCTCGATATCCGCTTATAAATCCTCGTCAGTAGGACAACACAAGGGGGATGCCCTGCGTGGGGTCTTTCTAAGGGGTGCTTACCCGTATTTATGCTAATTTTCGGAGAAAACCACGGAAAACTCCGAAAAGTTAGGTCGATGGACGCGCGATGGGACCCATTACCATTTCCAGTGACGTTACCACTATGCCGTTATTTTTGTTTTCACCGTTAATCATACAGTTACGTTGAATTCACTGAGGCACTTTTCCATGTGCTTGGTTTCTGTGTAAAATCCTTTCGCTGAAAAAAGTTCTTCCATTTATTTCTACGTCTAGAGGGCGTTTAATAAGGCGACCAGATTTGTTGTATTAAGGTGACCAGTTTTGTTGTCAGAATCGGGGACATGTCCCCGATTCTAAAACAAAACAGGGGACATTTATAATTAATGCAATAATTAACAGTAATTTAATTAAAAACAATGCAATAATTAAAAATTGTCCCCAATTCCACTTTTACATTTTGGGGACAGTTTAAAAAACGCCCTGAAAATGGGGACTGTCCCCGGAAGGAAAATGGGGACGTTTGATCACCTTACCTTTTTGAGTAAAGGGGACCTGATGCCCCCGGAAAAATCAGCTCATGAATCATTCAAGAGGAACAGTAATTGCCGTCCTGTATAATTTCGCAATGAAAGTAAGAAATCGTATTCCTCCCCAAGTGACGTAACGGTATACAATTTATAATGATTTATGATAGTCACTACCCACCCAGCCCCCCTTTCGTCGGTTTAGGATTTTAGGAAACTTGGAAAATTTAAAGGACTTTAAAATTTTATCGGCGCACTAAAGCATTTTTTTTCCCCTTTGGAAGAGATAATTTGAATTCTTTTCGAATTTCTGATTTGATTTCTCTACTTTAAAAACTTTTAAACTGTTACATCATTTTTTCAAAACAGTCTTAGCTAAGGCGACCATATTTCTAAACAGTGTTTTGGGGACAAATCAAGCATTGTCCTCGAATCCGAGGAAAACTTGAGGACACAAAACATTTTTGGGGACTTATTTGAGGACACAACGTATTACCATGTATACCAGTATACCCATACTTTAAATCTTGACAGACTTTGAACTAAAAATGAACTCAAATAGCTCTTTATATCAATTGTGTATTCTTATTTCTAATAAATTAATGGAAGTATTTCATTCATTTATAAATATTTATTCAAACCAGAAATATAGAAGGACATCATGCTGAAATATCGCAATTTATTCAAAATTTAACTCTTGCCATAGCATTTGTACACCCTCCAAAAAAAGTATTCGAGCAAGAGAGAAATTTCCTATTTTAGTTTTGCGAATAATAATTGAGTTTTTGAAAAACGCACAACTTGATAAAAGTATGAAAAGTCATATTTATAGATAGCCTAATTCATATTCTATGATAAATAATTTTTAATATACGAAACCAACGTAGGAAATTTCTCTTTTGTACGAATACTTTTTTGGAGGGTGTACTTTTTTTAGAGGGTGTACAAAGTTTCATGAAAAATTATCACAAAATGAGCCAATGTAAAAAGCAATGTCTTCTGAAAAATACATCCTCCAAAAAAAGTATTCGAGTGCAAGAAAAATTTCGTACTTCAATTTCATATTTAAAGCATGTTTCTTCATGAAAGTGATTAATCATTAACAAAACTGAAATGGGAAATTTGGATCAGTCGAATACTATCAGGTGGTAACGAAAGTTTTCAGCCAAATCTGCTTGAAAAACTAACTTCTAACACCTTAGATAACTGTCGAGTGGTTAATTACTGATCTTCTTCCACAAATTCTCGCAGGCTGACCTCATCAACGTCAATAGACCAGCCAGAGCTCTCTGCTTCTTGAATGTCACAGTCCTTGTTTTTGAACTTTCGGTACGAAACCTGCACAGTGTCACATGATACAACAATAGCACTTAACGCTGTATACACAATTCGTTGATATTCTGTTGCTGACTTTTTGCAACAGAACTGGAAGTAAATTATGGTTCTAATCCGCTAGTGATAGTTTCATTTGAGACACATTGTACACCCTCCAAAAAAAGTATTCGAGCAAGAGAGAAATTTACTATTTTAGATTTGCGAATAATAATTGAGTTTTTGAAAAACGCACAACTTGATAGAAATATGGAAAGTCATATTTATACATAGCCTAATTCATATTCTATGGTAAATAATTTTTAATATATGAAACCAGCGTAGGAAATTTCTCTTTTGCTGGAATACTTTTTTTGGAGGGTGTACATTCCAAAAGCGCAATAGCGCTGCATAGCAGTCAAACGGTTAAGGACGTTATTTTTTTATGAAGAAGACCTCCCCCCACCTAACATTTGCCATACTGAAAGTCTAGGTGCGACGATTATGCGGTGAAAATTTACTTAAGCGAGTAAACACTGTACACCCTCCAAAAAAAGTATTCGAGCAAGAGAGAAATTTCCTATTTTAGTTTTGTGAATAATAATTGAGTTTTTGAAAAACGCACAACTTGATAGAAGTATGGAAAGTCATATTTATAGATAGCCTAATTCATATTCTATGATAAATAATTTTTAATATACGAAACCAACGTATGAAATTTCTCTTTTGCTCAAATACTTTTTTTGGAGGGTGTATATATTTTTAGAAAAAAAAAATGTGTTTAAATGCACATTCTGTTTTGAAGTCTAAAAATTTTGCAGAAATAACAATCACAATTCGAACGTTTTCCGCGTCGAACAGGAGAAACTTCGAAATCAATGTTTCTTATTCAACTGAAACAAAACAATCGTGTTTTGATCACGCGACAGCGCGATAGGTTTGTTCATTGGAAGCATTCTGGGGACTGAACTGGGAACTGAAAAACGTTCGATTCGAGCTTGATCGCTCGCGTTTCACTTGAATCTCGCGCTAGTCAAGCTACGTGTCTGTCCCAGGTAGCACAGAGATATTGCCCAATATCAAAAGTACAATATTGGGCAATCATTTTTTGAAATTCAGAGATATCAGTTTCCAACATTTCTGAATATTTTTTTTCAGATATCCAGGAATATCTTTTTCTGATATTCGTAAATATTATTTTTTGACATTGAGCAATATTGGTTTCCAGCATTTCTGAATATTGTTTTCAGATATCCAGGAATATCTTTTTCTGATATTCCTAAATATTATTTTTTGACATTGAGCAATATTGTTTCCAACATTTCTGAATATTGTTTTCATGTTTCTCCCATCAGGGAAAATATTGATTGTAAAAGAAATTGGGGGGGACGGACTTGACTAATTAATATTTCACATGTAGACCTTTTTTTTGTTTGAAATTATAACTCAAAAGAGAATTTTTTAATGCTTTAAAATGAAATGAAAAATTTTCTGTCGTAACTACAGAAAAATTTTCATTTCATTTTAAAGCATTAAAAAATTCTCTTTTGAGTTATAATTTCAAACAAAAAAAAAAGGTCGACATGTGAAATATTAATTAGTCAAGTCCCCCCCCCCAATTTCTTTTACAATCAATATTTTCCCTCACAAGTAGGAGCCCAAACATACAATATTGACCTGATTCTTTAATAGGTTAGCTGAAACATGTCTTTTTTTTTTTTTTAATGACTGGGAAAAAAATTTTTGTACATGAGTTTTCATTTGATGGTGCTAAAAGATCATTCTTCATGCAGATTCTGACTCACCTTTTGGAGAACGTAAAGGCCTTTAATACTGAAATTGTGCAGCAATTTATATTGTAGAGTACAATTAAAAGCTTGAACAAATATAGTTGAAACTTTTACTATAGAAAGCTATTTTATAATCACCTATAGAATATAAAATTTACTTTGGATTTTATAGTAGCCACTACTCATAAAATCCACAAAGACAATATACTTTTAATTAATACAGCTCTGCTATAACAACCTCAGTGTTAAATCAAACTGCATACTCTTTTCTTTGGTCAACACAGTTTATCTAGAATTTTTCAGAAAGATTGTGGGAGTTATGACCAATTTCAAAGTATACAATAAATGTTTGCCATATGTGTAAAGGGAAAAGGGAGGGGGCAGAATAATAGGGCAGAAAGTATAAATAGAGCTTTTCTTCGAGTAAAATAGTAGCTATTCCAGTAATAAGTAAATAATTCCAGTAATATGCTCATATTTCTTTTTTTTTTTACTCTGTACTTACCTTGAAACGTTTCCCACAAAATGTAATTTGCCATTGGAGGTTATTCCCCCCCCCCTAATTTATATTAATTTCAATGCAGCACTAATGCATCTTAGATACAATGAATTCATTTTCAATATATTTGTATTAAAAGTTATTCTCTTAAGCCTTTGGATTTCATTAAAAATTACAAAAGGGGTGAATTATAATTCCAGTTACAAGTGATTAAATACATTTCTTTATAATGTTTCAAAGTACAGTAGAACCTTGGTTATGCAATGCTCCATGATATTCAATGTGACACCTTGGTTAATGTAAAAGATTCATGATCAGACTTCGGATGATTACACATCCATCTGCAATTGATTACAAGAATTGATAAGGATTACGACTATGGCCAATTCCTAAAAGGATTATGACCAGTTACTGTTAAATTTGCAAAAACGTAGTAATCTTGTTCTTAGTGAAATCAAATATTCCGAAAATTCTGAAGTAATGCAATTTTATTACACTATTTCTGTAGAATTTATAAAATAGCATTCTTATAGGGAATTACATTTGACTGTAATCGTTTCGAAGTCTGGACATGATCTGCAGTATGTTTAAAACTGTAATTGTGATTATGATTGTCAGTGTTATCCGAGACATGTTTGATTCTGACCACCTTGGATAATCAGGGTTCTACACTGGTGTGCAAAAATTAAGGACGAGACGGTTTTTTCAATATAACTTTGTACAAAAGCTTTCCAAATCAACACATTTAATACCGTAAGATCCCCAATACGTAAGGACATGAGTAATGTAAGCAACACTTACTAAAAGAGAAATCAGAGGGATAAAAAGAAGCTTTATTGAAAAAGTAGCATGGAGCGCAATGCGACTGAAGGCCGAAACATCCCTGTGATGGGTGTCCAGCATGAAACATCCGGTCTTTAATAGGGGATATGATCTCCCCTGACTGCTAGGCAGGTTTCACAGCGTCTGCCCATGCTGAGAATGAGGGTGTCAATGAGTTGTTGAGGCATTGCTGCCCATTCGTCTTGCAGCGCCAATCGAAGCTCCGGAATCGTTACTGGTGGTAAGGTACGAGCTGCCAAGCGTCTGCCTAGAAAATCCCATACATGCTCGATGGGATTGAGATCCGGAGATCGTGCCGTCCAATCCATACGTTCACTATCCTCACTCTCTAAGAGTTGTTCGGCAGCTACTGTGCGATGACATGGTGCATTGTCGTCCATGAAAAGGAACTGCGGACCCATAGCGCCTCTAAAAAGACGCACATATGGAAGAAGAATCTCGTTACAATAACGGGTCCCGTTGACTGAACCTGCGTCGAAGATGTGAAGGTCTGTACGACTACCAAGCATGATGCCTCCCCAAACGAGAACACCGCGACCTCCATACCTGTCCCTTTCAATGATGTTCGAGGGATGATTGCGGCTTCTCCGCTCTCTCCAGATGAGTATGCGATGAGAATCGCTACTCAGACTGAATCTGCTCTCATCTGTAAAGAGTACTCGTCCCCATTCATTGTCTCTCCAATTCCGGTGTTCCCGGCACCACAGAGAACGCCTTCTCCGATGGGCAGGCGTTAGAGGTACACACCGTGCAGGGCGTCGTGCAAACAGACCACCACCGTGCAGTCTTCTGGCCACGGTAAAACGCGATATCGGTCGTCCAGTCGCCTGTGTCGTGTGTCTAGCGATTTCTCCCGCTGTCTGCCGCCTGTTTCTTCTGGCCTGTAAGGCAATATACCGGTCATCTGCGGGTGTGGTTCCTCGTGGACGACCACTACTAAACCCCCGGATAGCTGTTCCTGTAGTTTGAAATTGTCTCCAAAGTCGTGAAACGATGCTGTGAGCAATTCCGAACTCTGCAGCCACACTTGTCACACTGCGGCCTTCCTCCAACTTCCCAATGATTCGACCTCGGGTAAAAGCATCCAGATGTCGTCTAACAGTTTGATTATTCGCCATTTCTCGCTGAGGCAGCAACTGGGTGTGATTTTAACTGCTATACTGCGTGCAATCTCTTTGCCAGAAATACTGATCTTACACCGGCAACATGCTATATACTACTCAGACACTCCCCCATTACGTCTACCTGCATATCTGCGCATGTGCTACCGTACATCACCTTACTTAATCTCCTGATTGGTCTTTCTGTCCGCTCTGCCTCTTCGTTCAGCTGATATGCTGATTTTTCGACTTCGTCCTTAATTTTTGCACACCAGTGTACTGTAACTTGATCGAAAAGCAAATATTATTGGTTGTAAACAACAGAAGAAGAAAATATTAAAATAAATAAATTTTGATTTGGAATAAATGGATTAAAATCTTTTTTGGGCTATATTTTAAAATTTTCATTAAATTGAAAATGCTATTAAAATTGAGTAATGCTTAAAATTGCACAATTGTGAATTTTAAAAACTAATTTAAGTTTTAATTCATGCAAAACAAAATGTGCTTTAAACAGCATACTGGAAAAGGATTAACACTGGTAAAAAATTAGTACTGTACATTTTTAATATTATAAATATCCCTAATTATAAACACACTTCAAATTAAGTTTTCTTTCCAAAAAATTACATGAAACAGATTTTCATATTTTATTTTTAAAAACAAAATTATCTTTATAAGTTTTCAGTATAATTGTCCACAATATCAAATGTTAAGGAACAATCTGAAACACGAATCTTTTTTTTATTCTAATCAGATGCTTCAACTAAACTTCGACCAAACATATTTGCCAAAACCTCCTTGTCCTTCTCCTTAAACTTCAAAGCAGCAGCAGCTACAAAAGAAAGAAAAAAGAAAGCTTTTCAGACATGTAATTGCTACACGATAAAATTAGCTAAAATATTTTAACCACATGGTTGGCTGAAAGGTTTAAATTATCAGAATGAAATTAGTAAGTTTCCCCATCAAAATCGGGAAATTTTGCATTTTTAAATTAATAATTAGCGGAAGAATCAGATTTGACTTTTTGTTACTCTCTTTTACTCTTAAAATAATATACTCTGACAGTAAAAAAATAAAATTGATGAACATTTTAAACATTGATATCTGAAAAACTATTAATTAAAAAATACATTGCTCATTTCAAAACATATCAAAATGGTATGGTATGCTGTTTTATACTAGTTTTTTAATTAATTAATGAAACTATACTAACTAGCAAGTTTGATCCCAAGATCCAATAATTCTTAATTAGATTGGGTTTTAGTTTGAGTTAAGAATTATTAGTGGCACCAGGGGCGTAGCCAGAAATTTTTCACTGGGGGGGGGTGTCACGACTACTACAACTCATATATATGTATACGTGTGTGTGATAATGTAGTGAAGAATATACATTTTGTATGGCAAAAAATTTCTCATGGGGGGGGGGGTTATGCCCCCCCTTGGCTACGCCCCTGAGTGGCACCCAAAATTTGCTTAGACTTGGTAGAGAAAAAAAAAGTAATAACAGATAACAGACTGTTAGTGATAAATTTTAGGGTACTTAAGTATTATCCCGGCAGTCCGCCAAGACGAGCAATTTTTTTGCCAAGAGAAATGCCGGATATATGAAATTATTAATGGTTTTGAATATGATTGGGGCAACAGTTTGGCAACTCATTTGACGGAAAAATAGTTTGGCTGGAATGACCACCGGGATAATACGTAAGTACCAATTTTAGGTTGGCCATGTAAGGTAAATTTCCACAAAAGTTTTTTTCTAGGGAAATCTAGAATTTAAATATAAACAAATGACACTTTTATGGCATAACTGACTATTCACCACAAATGAATTCTCATCCCTAAAGAATAAACATATTGATTACTTTAGGAGTTAATTACCTTAATGTTATGAGTTTTTTTTTCCTGGTTACTGTTTGAAATTTAAATCAGTTAGTAATAGCACAGGTTCATGCAATGTGTCATGATTTAAGAAAAACTGAAAAGCAACAAAATTCAAATTTAACATCTGAGTGTTTTCTCTTACATTAACACTAATTTCATTGGGATATTGTTTTTTTTTATGTGATTGTGGAATGCTACGTTAGGACTATCTGCCAAGGATGGGGGTGCCTTGGTAGGAGGACTTTATACGGGTTTCTAACGCTTATTCACATGTGATATTAGTAACAACTTGAATCAATTTAGTACTATGGTACTATACTATATCTTTCATTCCTGATATAAAAAATATGTATTTGTTTACTAATTGGGGAATACTTAAATTTGTTTACTATTCGGTTGTCGAATATTTAAGTATTTGGCCGAACCGTCACGGTATACTGTCGAATAGGTATACTGCCAGTATACCGAATATTCGATGCATCCCTACATTGTACATTACCATACATAAAGAATTTGTTGATAGCTTCATTACATACTGAGTAACACATGGTATTACTAAAATTAACACTTACATTATTGAGTCTTTCGGAAACCTATGATATTAGCGTTCAGGTTCTTTCACTCTAGCTGTGTCACAAAGGACACACTTAACATGGGAGGACTTCTCTTTTCTGTAGAAAGAAAAACTAATTAAAAAGTGGGTAAAGTCAAAACAAAAAGTTTTAGAAATGACAATATTGAAGCAAAATAGCTCGTACATTAACATGAAATATTTTTACAAATAACTTTTATCCGCAATGTCTGTAACCAAGGGTAGAATCTTGTGTTTTGTTTTCTTTTTGTGCTGCCCCTCGGGCAATCTCTGAAATTATTTTGGTCGCCCCCAAGTACAGTTTGTTGCCCATGCAACTTTTGCTATACAATTTTTTTTTTAATTGCGGCCGTTACTATGAAAAATGGATTTTTGACTACGTCTGATTTGACTATGATGGCAGAATTCTCTTGACGTGATTGGCTGCTTGTAAACAAATAGGAAACGAGCACACTGAAGATAAAACAATGCAGTTTCTTTCTTTCTACTCTTTTTGATAATTACCATGAAAGAAAATTCTTTTCTTTTTGGTTGCCCTAAGGGCAACTGAATTCTTTGTTTTACTTGCCCGTTTAAAAATCTGACTGCCCTGGGTAAGCAGACAACCGCAACTTTTGAGCGCTGTCTGTAACTGAGTTCGAATAATTTTAGATTATGCAATTCTCTGTTAATAGTGTCCACAAGGCTGCTTTTAATTACAGCAAAACTACAAAGGTTATCTGCGTAATGGGGGGATCAGGGGTGGCAAATAGGGGGTGCAGTTGCACAACCAAATGAAAAACTGAAATGAAACCCCTGGGGGGTGGGGAGAATGCCTTTGGGCCGAGAACTTTAAAGGAATATTCACATTACAACAACTGGAGAAAACCACGGGAAAAATAACTATATTTCATTATGTGATAGATCATCGTTTCTCATCTCTCCTATACAGTCGAACACTTATAGCAAACCCAGTATATAACAAACTAAGGCACGTATCCAGGCTGGTGGTTAAGGCAACTGTAAGCCAGCCCCCCCCCCCGAATATCTGACTGTTTACTTAGCTTACAGACGAAACTTAGGTTACAATTTGATACACAGTCCTCAACAAAATAAAATCTTAGGTATGGCACTCCATATCAAAATATCTCGTGACCAACCTTTCTAAAATTATAAATTTGATAATCAAGATACAAGATATGTGTTACAAATTTCATTAACTAAAATTTGCTGTAGGTCATGATTGGGCTCCAGCAGAAAAAAAAATTAAGATTTTTAAAGTAGTAAAAGTTATGCGATGAAAACAAATGATGCAGGGTTGGCTAGTTTTTGACACATGACAGTTTTAACCATGGTTTAAACCATCATGTCAAAAACCTCAAATATTGAGTGGAAAAAATAAACAATACTTTTAAGTGTTTTACTTTATTGCAAAATAGCTTGTACTTTAATATCTGCAATGAATTAATCAATTAATATTTAGAAAAATAAAGCACTATAATCAGTAAAAAATGCTTACTTTGTTTACATCTATCAGGTTTATTTATTTTTAAGAAGTAGACCATTATGTACTTTGTAAGGATGTGCTTACTCATAGCATTCAAGTCCCAAAATTTTTTACTAATTCTATTTTGAATAGAAAACTTTAGTATAGTGATAGTTAAAACGACCTGATCTTTATCTCTTTAGTCTAAATGAGTGAAATTGCTATGCTATTGGCTATTCCTTAAAGCCTTTTCAATTTAGATATTTAGATTAAACCAAAAATAAACTTGATGTTTCTTCTAGGAAATGTTTACCCATACTTTAGTTTGAAATTTTTGAAAAACTGCAGAATATTATTCATTAATTACATATATCAGTGGCGTAGCCAAGAGCATGGCATACTGTGGGAGTCACAACCCCCTCCAATGAGGAATATTTTTTGTCATACAAGAAGTATATTCTTCGTCATACAAAAAGTATATTCTTCACTCCCGTATCACACACACACGTATACATATTTGTGAGTTGCAGTAGTCATAACCCCCCCCCACACACACACACAATAAATTTCTGGCTGTGCCACTGATATATACAATTTTTATATATATAATATTCTATACATTAAATTTATAAATTTGTATTATATAAATGGTATTAAACTAATTATTCTTAGTGAGCACAACTTATGTGCTACTATAATTGTTATATTTTAATATAATTAATTTTAATTAGGCATTTAGTTTAATGCAAAATGTAAATACACTGCATAATTAGTTTGCATATTGTTCTCTTTCTTTTATGGATTAGTTTTTGACGGTTTAAACCAGTTTTTGATGCTTGTCATGTCGAAAAACAGTTTTTGAAGTCTAAAACCCAACCCTGAAATGATGGTATATCACATGCAAAATGAAACTCAAAGTACGCTGCGAACTACTAGACTAACCACTAAACAAAAAAAATAACACTTTGTATTTCCTCCTATTTTCTTAGCGACTTAATATTGAATATAATTCTTGTGTTTCTGCACATTAATTTTAAACACATGAGCTTTAAACGTTTCAAAAGCTCTACACTCACCCCCCCCCCCCAAAAAAAAAAAATTAGAAGTATGTTCAGAGACTAAATTAGAACTTCTGATATAAACTGCGATGAAGATAAACTTCTTTGCTTCTAAGAAGCTGAAATCACCCCCCCCCCCAAGCTTCGATATTATATTTTTAGTGTGCACTATATCAAAAATAACTCAGTATTTTTTGTGCACTATAACAATCACAATAAAAATGTACAAGAATATTTCACATAATGGCCGCAACGGCAAATAGATTTACGTTCTCTTTCAAAATATAACATAGAAAGTGCAGACAAAAACACCTTTCACGAAATATTTACACAATTATAAAAAAAAATACTGATTTGATATGCAGCATGTTCTTTGTTGCATCGTCATATAAACAAACAATACATAAATCAATATATAAAAAAAACAATGTAAATGACAGTTAAATAATATAAAAGATGTACTTACATTTTAGAAGATAATTCTATATCCTTTGCCATGACGATATCAGCAATGTATCCTGAAATTAGTTGAATGGCGACTCCGACCCTCCGACTTCCCACGTTGTTGATGTTTGGGAATTCCCAATCCCGCCCGCCAAGAATAACGATTAGTACGCATGCGCGAGTTGAATGCTGTAAACATAATATCATTTCTGCGATATTCCCTGATATTCACCAATGTTGTAAACAGAATATCATTTCTGCGATATTCCCTGATATTCACCAATGTTTAAAATAGTATATTGAAATGAGTATATCGCTAAAAAATTGGACTAAATGAAAAAAAAAACAAACATTAGGATGTTATTTCTGAATGATAAGGTTATAAAATAATTGAAGAAATTCTCTTAAATGTTTTTAAAAAGGATTACTTTTAATTAATATCTGCCAATATCGGCAGATGTCGTAAATTCAATCTATGACATTCAGAGACTTTCAAAATATTGCCCGATATCGGTGGACATTCGTCAATATCTTTGTGCTACCTGGGGTCTGAATGGTGGGTTGGGGGGAGGTGCGTGTGCTTTGTGCTATGGCAAGCCTACAGGAGGAACATATGCCTACAGAGTGTGCCTTGGCCAAAGACTTTTTAAGGGGTTCTAAAGCTTATTCACGTTAAATCTAGAGAAAACAGACCAAAGCTCCTGACCGTTAAATCGATAGCCTCGCGGTAGGACCGAACGTGGGACCTTCAAACTTCAATAGTCTACCATGTTTAGTATTTTATTTATTCTGCCATTGTGGGGACTGGAGAGGAGTAAACACTCGAAACATACCCATGCATGTTAACAGTATTTTTTTGTAAAAATATTTTAATTATATTAACGTTCTATAATATACTGTTAAATATGCACATCTTTTTAAAATCAAAATTTTTTCCGATGCTTTTTATTTACTTTTGTTATCCTTACTCATAGCACGTATGTAAAAATAAATGGAAAAACTGAAATTCTAGAGAGAATTATTTAGGCCAGGCTTAATTTTCGATTACTTACCTGAGTAATACAATATTGCTTACATTAGTAAACAATATTCGATTCTGAAAGCTCCTAAAATGACATAATATTCATAACTGTTTGATTAGACTTGTCGGCATTTTAATTAAATATAATGAAACACTATAGAAGAGGTAAAGAACTAGTATACTTCTTCTATGTCGCTTTCATTAATTTAAAATCCGTATTTAGTAAAAGACAATATTACAAAATCTTCATTTTTTAAACATTAATTTACTTGAATATAAATTTAAGTACAGTAATGGCTGATTCAATAGACACGATATAGATATATGATTCTATATACTTCATACACAGCATGATAAACAATATTAATAGATTCACTTAAAAAATATAAATTACAAATTTTTGTTAATTTTTGACTAGATTAATTTATTTAGATAATTGTTATCATTATTTACAAGACATAAGATCCAACCACAGAAGTGTTTATTCAACAATTCGATGAGCAATATTCCAAGATGCTAATGCAATAGCTAAATCTAAACTAAGAGAAAAATCAATTCTAACGAAGCACCAGTTTTGTTTTTGTTTTTTCTGCTTCAGCACTACTACAGTAGCTTCAGCACTACTACAGCAGACCGCCGAAGCTGATAATTTGCAATGAATTCCCCCCCTTTCGTAGTCTTATTCCCAGTCCACACCATAAATTTCATAATAAAGCGAACGGAAGATGCAATTTTCAACATCCCCCCTTTGGAATACATTCGGGAAAGCTTCCAACCTATAGTCAAAGTCGTAACCCTTGGAGGTGCGGAAGGGGGGAGGGGGGTTGTAGGACCGCTGGAGAGGGAGTACCCCCTTCAAGGCCGTACCCAGGGGTCTGGTCCACCCCACCCCTGAAATTTAAACTTTTGTTAACAAACTAATAATGATGACGTCTTTGTGAAAAATTCAACCTTTCTTTCGTTTGGTCCCCCTCCAAACTTTTTGTCTGGATAAATTTTTTTCTGGATACGGCTCTGACCCCTTGTACCCGAGGAGGTGAATCAAGAAGTCTGCCCCCCCCCCCAATTTAAAATGTTTTTAACAAAATAATAATGATGAAATCTTCTTATGAAAAATTCACCCTTTTCCGCTATTCGGTCCGCCTCTTTACCTTAAAAAATTTTTATTGTTCCAGGTCTAGCTCCAAAAGGTTATGGATCCGGCTCGAATAATAATAGTCATAATAAAACATTCATTCTTTGGCTGCGACTACAAATAAAAATATATGTCTCGGGCTCCAGCTTAAAAGATATGGCTTTGGTTCAAACGACAAACATTTTTAGCTCTAAAGTTTAGACTCTAACGCAAAATATTAAATAAATCCATCTCAAGTTTAAAAAAATCATTGTGTAGCCTCCAGGTTAATAACATACGGCATGGACCTGCACATTTCCAATGGGGGAGCCCACAAAAGAGTCGATAAACTCTTAGAGCTTAAAAAGAAAAAAAGAGTAAAGTTTCAGCTTAAAAAGTACACCCTCCAAAAAAAGTATTCGAGCAAGAGAGAAATTTCCTATTTTAGTTTTGCGAATAATAATTGAGTTTTTGAAAAACGCACAACTTGATAAAATTATGAAAAGTCATATTTATAGATAGCCTAATTCATATTCTATGATAAATAATTTTTAATATACCAAACCAACGTAGGAAATTTCTCTTTTGCACGAATACTTTTTTGGAGGGTGTACTTTTTTTAGAGGGTGTACAAAGTTTCATGAAAAATTATCACAAAATAAGCCAATGTAAAAAGCAATGTCTTCTGAAAAATACATCCTCCAAAAAAAGTATTCGAGTGCAAGAAAAATTTCGTACTCGCGAGTCGCAGCATGTTCAGAGTATTGGAGTGCAAGTGAAGTAGACGCACGGCTTTGCTTTCCCTGGCCTCTTTCTGCTCTTCCGTCAGCTTTGTTCCGTTTTCTTCGGGTCACCTTCACGCTAGCAGGAAATTGTCCTGGCCCTCTTAGACATCCGGAAAATCCAGACGCATACAAGGGTCAAGTTTTCATTCAAACTGCTTGTACGCATAGGAATATCCAGGCAGGAAGTGCAGGCGAGGAAGGAGTTCATGTTTCTGAAAGAATAAAAAAGAACACAAATGAGTAGGATAGCTTAGTTAATTGCGTGCATTGACGCCGGTCACCTGCCACATAAACACAAATATTTAAGGTTCTTTTAGAGCGTCCCTGTGCACAAGGTAACGAGCGCCATCTTGCCGACAAATTTGCCTCGGCGATCGCCTTACGATCCAGTGCGCGCTAACGGTGCTCGTCCGACGGCAGCTGCCTCCCGCAAAGTCCGAGAAGTGCGCGTCGGGCCCCTCTTGTCCGAGCGGGGCGAGGCGCGGACTCACCGACCACCGACGCCGCAATTCGAGGACTTAGCGAGAGGGAAATGCGGGAATAGCACTCGGCTACATCTTGCAATTCAGCGGTGGTGGCTGAAGACGTTGACAATCCGGAAAAAAAGGTTTCAACTGCCGCCCTTCGCGTGGAACAGCGATCTGACACCGCATGACCCCTTGGGAGCACTCCTTCCGAGACTCACCCGGTCGGCCGCGATCGCGCACACATGGACTCATTCTTGGTGAAAATCTTTCATGAAAATGGCTCGCGAGTCGCAGCATGTTCAGAGTATTGGAGCGCAAGTGAAGTAGACGCACGGCTTTGCTTTCCCTGGCCTCTTTCTGCTCTTCCTTCAGCTTTGTTCCGTTTTCTTGGGGTCACCTTCACGCTAGCAGGAAATTGTCCTGGCCCTCTTAGACATCCGGAAAATCCAGACGCATACAAGGGTCAAGTTTTCATTCAAACTGCTTGTACGCATCGGAATATCCAGGCAGGAAGTGCAGGCAAGGAAGGAGTTCAAGTTTCTGAAAGAATAAAAAAGAACACAAATGAGTAGGATAGCATAGTTAATTGCGTGCATTGACGCCGGTCACCTGCCACATGAACACAAATATTTAAGGTTCTTTTAGAGCGTCCCTGTGCACAAGGTAACGAGCGCCATCTTGCCGACAAATTTGCCTCGGCGATCGCCTTACGATCCAGTGCGCGCTAACGGTACTCGTCCGACGGCAGCTGCCTCCCGCAAAACCCCTCAGGGGGAAAACCTACTATAGGTTTTACGGGTGTCGCAATCCCGGGGCCCCAGCGATCTTTCCCTTATCTTTGTTCTACCCTCCTCTTCTCTTAGCTATCTCCTTCCTTTTCCCCCTCAGTGTAGTTTCCTCTGTGGAGGTGAGGGCCCCCCTTTAGAAGCTGCGGTTGCCCTGTGCCGTCAGCTTCTATTTGCGGAAAACTACCCACGTGTTTGCCGTGCGTGGAGACCCGTGTCCCCGGAAATGGGGATCCTGGTAATTGAGGGGACTTTCTCCAACACATTGCTTTGGCCTCGGCTTCGGGTAAACGGGAGGTGCACAGCGTTCCCCTGTGCATCAACCGGCTGGTGGTACTGATTTCGGTCAACTGCTAGGGATCAAGCAAACGGACATCTACTGGGCACGTCGTTAAGTGTGGACGCTGCCTAAGGGATGTACTGTGCGCGTATAGACCCGGCTAGCACTGGTGCACGCTTGTGCATCCCCTTCTTGGGCTCCGTGGTGGGTGGTGCGGTCGGGTCAGGAAGGAAACTTTAGTCAAACATCCCCATTTCTAATTCACAAGTCAATAATTGCTAATGTTGGAGAAGTTTCTAAAATTAAAAAAATACGATCAGGAGACATCTTAATAGAAGTAACTAATAGCAAACAGGCAACCAACATCATGAAATTAAAAACTATTGGTCAAAAATCTGTTACTGTGTCACCCCATAACACACTCAACTCATCAAGAGGCGTCATATCCGAACCTGACCTGTTAAACTGTTCTGAGGATGAAATTCTTGATAATCTAAAATCTCAAAATGTTTGTGCAGTTAGCAGAATCACCATAAAACGCAATAACCAAATTCTAGAAACAAAACATATCATTTTAACATTCCAAACTCCCAAACTTCCGTCGCACATTAAAGCTGGCTACCTTTCATGTCCTGTTAGACCATACGTACCCAATCCACCTCGTTGTTTTCAATGCCAAAAGTTCGGTCACACAAAAACCTCCTGTCGTGGCTCCCCAGTATGTGCCCGTTGTGGTACGTCTGGCCACGACAGTGATACATGCTCTGCCCCACCCAAATGTATTAACTGCAAACAAGATCATCCGTCTTATTCCCGTTCCTGTCCAAAATGGACCTATGAAAAAGAAATACAGTTCTTGCTCGCCACACAAGGACTATCTTACCCTAGCCCGTAAAATAATAGCCTCCCGCACTCCTAAACCTGGTCAGTCTTATGCTACAGCAGTAAAAACTGTCAAATCAATTGCTATCCGTACCTGTCTCTCCATCTACTTCTATTCAAAATGCAAAAAAATCACATTCTACCCAAAATATTTCATTCACTTCTCCTCAAAAACGCACAACCAAGAAAATACACCAAAGCAATCCCTCCACTCAGAATAAACCATTAATTAAAAAAAGTGCAACTTACAGGTCAAAATATAATAAAGCCAGACTTAAACGCATCCTTCCACAACGACCCATTGATGACGCAATATTAAACTTGGATCCTACGGACTCTGACATTTCAGACAATATCATGGATGACGATAATATTCCTAGTACCCCACTTACACCTACGGGGACTAAAAGCAAGCTCTCAGTCATCCCTAACATCACTTGATTATGGCTCTGCTGCTTTCTTGGAACTGCCGCGGTTTTTAAATAAAATTGATGACCTCAAAACGATCATCTATGATCATAATCCTGCTTGTTTGGCCCTTCAGGAAACATATCTCAAAACTAATAAACAAACGCGCATTCACAACTATAACATCCTGAGAAAAGACTATGAGCTCGGGGAAAGGGCTTCTGGCGGTGTTGCCCTTTTAATAAATAATCAATACCCTCATCATATACTTAATCTCAGTACAAGTATGCAGGCTGTCGCCATTAGAATCCACCTCAAATACCTTACTACCATCTGCAATATTTATCTCCCACCAAACGAAACAATTCCCCAAACTCAGCTCAATAACTTGGTCCAGCAACTTCCTCCCCCTTTCATAATCCTAGGGGACATGAATGGCCATAGTCCATTGTGGGGCAGTAAAGATACTAACAATAGAGGACAACAGATTGAACAACTAATCACAGATTTTTCCTTATGCATTATGAATGATGGCGACAACACTTACTTCCACTATCCAACCAAATCCTATACATCTTGCAATTCAGCGGTGGTGGCTGAAGACGTTGACAATCCGGAAAAAAAGGTTTCAACTGCCGCCCTTCGCGTGGAACAGCGATCTGACACCGCCTAACCCCTGGGGGCGCTCCTTCCGAGACTCACCTGGTCGGCCGCGATCGCGCACACATGGACTCATTCTTGGTGAAAATCTTTCGTGAAAATGGCTCGCGAGTCGCAGCATGTTCAGAGTATTGGAGCGCAAGTGAAGTAGACGCACGGCTTTGCTTTCCCTGGCCTCTTTCTGCTCTTCCTTCAGCTTTGTTCCGTTTTCTTGGGGTCACCTTCACGCTAGCAGGAAATTGTCCTGGCCCTCTTAGACATCCGGAAAATCCAGACGCATACAAGGGTCAAGTTTTCATTCAAACTGCTTGTACGCATCGGAATATCCAGGCAGGAAGTGCAGGCAAGGAAGGAGTTCAAGTTTCTGAAAGAATAAAAAAGAACACAAATGAGTAGGATAGCATAGTTAATTGCGTGCATTGACGCCGGTCACCTGCCACATGAACACAAATATTTAAGGTTCTTTTAGAGCGTCCCTGTGCACAAGGTAACGAGCGCCATCTTGCCGACAAATTTGCCTCGGCGATCGCCTTACGATCCAGTGCGCGCTAACGGTACTCGTCCGACGGCAGCTGCCTCCCGCAAAACCCCTCAGGGGGAAAACCTACTATAGGTTTTACGGGTGTCGCAATCCCGGGGCCCCAGCGATCTTTCCCTTATCTTTGTTCTACCCTCCTCTTCTCTTAGCTATCTCCTTCCTTTTCCCCCTCAGTGTAGTTTCCTCTGTGGAGGTGAGGGCCCCCCTTTAGAAGCTGCGGTTGCCCTGTGCCGTCAGCTTCTATTTGCGGAAAACTACCCACGTGTTTGCCGTGCGTGGAGACCCGTGTCCCCGGAAATGGGGATCCTGGTAATTGAGGGGACTTTCTCCAACACATTGCTTTGGCCTCGGCTTCGGGTAAACGGGAGGTGCACAGCGTTCCCCTGTGCATCAACCGGCTGGTGGTACTGATTTCGGTCAACTGCTAGGGATCAAGCAAACGGACATCTACTGGGCACGTCGTTAAGTGTGGACGCTGCCTAAGGGATGTACTGTGCGCGTATAGACCCGGCTAGCACTGGTGCACGCTTGTGCATCCCCTTCTTGGGCTCCGTGGTGGGTGGTGCGGTCGGGTCAGGAAGGAAACTTTAGTCAAACATCCCCATTTCTAATTCACAAGTCAATAATTGCTAATGTTGGAGAAGTTTCTAAAATTAAAAAAATACGATCAGGAGACATCTTAATAGAAGTAACTAATAGCAAACAGGCAACCAACATCATGAAATTAAAAACTATTGGTCAAAAATCTGTTACTGTGTCACCCCATAACACACTCAACTCATCAAGAGGCGTCATATCCGAACCTGACCTGTTAAACTGTTCTGAGGATGAAATTCTTGATAATCTAAAATCTCAAAATGTTTGTGCAGTTAGCAGAATCACCATAAAACGCAATAACCAAATTCTAGAAACAAAACATATCATTTTAACATTCCAAACTCCCAAACTTCCGTCGCACATTAAAGCTGGCTACCTTTCATGTCCTGTTAGACCATACGTACCCAATCCACCTCGTTGTTTTCAATGCCAAAAGTTCGGTCACACAAAAACCTCCTGTCGTGGCTCCCCAGTATGTGCCCGTTGTGGTACGTCTGGCCACGACAGTGATACATGCTCTGCCCCACCCAAATGTATTAACTGCAAACAAGATCATCCGTCTTATTCCCGTTCCTGTCCAAAATGGACCTATGAAAAAGAAATACAGTTCTTGCGCGCCACACAAGGACTATCTTACCCTAGCCCGTAAAATAATAGCCTCCCGCACTCCTAAACCTGGTCAGTCTTATGCTACAGCAGTAAAAACTGTCAAATCAATTGCTATCCGTACCTGTCTCTCCATCTACTTCTATTCAAAATGCAAAAAAATCACATTCTACCCAAAATATTTCATTCACTTCTCCTCAAAAACGCACAACCAAGAAAATACACCAAAGCAATCCCTCCACTCAGAATAAACCATTAATTAAAAAAAGTGCAACTTACAGGTCAAAATATAATAAAGCCAGACTTAAACGCATCCTTCCACAACGACCCATTGATGACGCAATATTAAACTTGGATCCTACGGACTCTGACATTTCAGACAATATCATGGATGACGATAATATTCCTAGTACCCCACTTACACCTACGGGGACTAAAAGCAAGCTCTCAGTCATCCCTAACATCACTTGATTATGGCTCTGCTGCTTTCTTGGAACTGCCGCGGTTTTTTAAATAAAATTGATGACCTCAAAACGATCATCTATGATCATAATCCTGCTTGTTTGGCCCTTCAGGAAACATATCTCAAAACTAATAAACAAACGCGCATTCACAACTATAACATCCTGAGAAAAGACTATGAGCTCGGGGAAAGGGCTTCTGGCGGTGTTGCCCTTTTAATAAATAATCAATACCCTCATCATATACTTAATCTCAGTACAAGTATGCAGGCTGTCGCCATTAGAATCCACCTCAAATACCTTACTACCATCTGCAATATTTATCTCCCACCAAACGAAACAATTCCCCAAACTCAGCTCAATAACTTGGTCCAGCAACTTCCTCCCCCTTTCATAATCCTAGGGGACATGAATGGCCATAGTCCATTGTGGGGCAGTAAAGATACTAACAATAGAGGACAACAGATTGAACAACTAATCACAGATTTTTCCTTATGCATTATGAATG